>JAWNPN010000050.1:4997500-6197500 GCA_035047485.1 Drosophila peninsularis | reverse complement strand
CACTGAGGCTGTAGCCCGTACAGATTTTGGCAGCACGCGCAAATTCATCTGTTCAAATATCCAAATTAGAAACAGATTTCGATTTATAAACAACTATATATCACTCGACTCACCCTTCGATATGGAGCGATCGGCCAGTGTGTACATGCGCATGGCAATGGTGAAATCATCGAGGTTGTTGAGGAAATGGCAGAAGTCTCGAAAATCGTTGAAGGAAATGCCCTTTTCATCCTTGACGCGCTGCAGCAAGCGCTCCAGAAACACATCGTACTCATCCGTGGCCAGATAGGTGTACCGCAGCAAGATCTTGGCAAAATCTAACTCCGTTATGAAGCTCTGGCCCTTGGAGAACTCATTGAACTCCAGTTCCAGCACCTCGGTCTGCAGATTGTCCATGAACCGATAGAAGTGATCGTAGTTGATGACCCCGGTGCCGCGCTTGCCGAACAGATGCAGCTGCAGGGTGGTGGCCACCATATGGCGTCGCTGCAGTCCCTCAACATCATCCACATAGTCGCGCTGCAAATTTGCATTAGCATTAGTATATGGTTTGATCTATCTCCATTCAGTTTAGTCACACTGCAATTAACTAGCGCATGCTCAACCTTACCTCGAGCGGAGTTTCTTCCTTTTCTTTGAAATCGGAATCAGAATCGTTCTCTTCTGGCGCCTGCTCGCCGTGTTTTTCTTTCCAAGCGCCGCTGAATATGCGCTCCATCTGGGATTTTTCAGTTATATACAAACCGATCAAGTGGAGGGGTGTTTGGGGTAGTTAGATTTGGAGAGAAGAACAGTTAGGTTAGGTTTAGTTGGTTACACAGGGCATATGGGAATTGGTTTGGTAAAAACGTAAGAAACAGAACGTAACGTAACGTAAGTGCATAACGTAATCAAATTTAAAAGCATACATAATTGAAAAAACTGTAATAGAAAATAGGGCTAGGCAATATATAAAGCAATTATACAGCTTTGCAAAAAACACAACGTAACGTAACGTAAGGTAACGTGTAACTAACGTAACTATGCTAAGCTTCTACGTATGCGTTTTGCGCATATTTTACAACGTCGAGCGTAGTTTTGTTTGCTGGAAAGCAAAGCTTTAAGATATGTTTGTATTTGGTCGATTGCTCGTTGACTTACAAGACCCTTGGGTCGTGGGGCTGGTAAACTTTTCACAGCTGGCTTCTCATCAAATGGTATTAAGCGCAGTAGCTGTTTTATATTATCAAATAAAATGATGTTCAAATAAAATTAAAATAAATGGCAATAAAGAAAACTCCTGTAGCTAACGCTGGCTATTCAGATAGAATATCAGATGATTACAAAAATAATTAAAAATTAATAAACAAATAAAGGAAGCTTACAAGGTCTTTGGTCTTCGGGTCCACATCATGTATGGACTTAATTGCGCCAGCCAAAATGGAAATAATCTGTTTCATTAAAATAAAGTAATAGAAATAAATTATAAAAGCAATAACTAAAAACATGTAAACGAAATGTGTAATAAAATTCTAAAATTAATAAAAATATAAAATAAATGAAAAAGTTTAAACAGAAATTAAATAAAAATTTATATAAATTAGTTACATATTTACTGGTTACATTTAAAACATACACATATATTATATTGCTTTAGGCATATGCTACTTACGACTAGAAACTCGGCCTTATCCACGCGCTGATTGCCGTCCGTATCGAACATGTTGAAGGCTATGCGAAAGCCAGACTTGGGCTCTGTAAGGCATACATCATAGTTGGTCAAAGCATAAATATATATCTATATTATGAAGATCTTATGAACAATAAATGATCGTGTGGTCCACTACTTACTGGTCAGAACGGAGAGCAAGAACAAGTACTCCGTGTAGGAAACAATGCCTGAGTGAGCAATGGATTAGTATATTATCAAGATATATATAACTATTTGAGGTACTTACCCTTGTCCCTGAGATTGCGAAAGAGATGTGAGGAACCCTTCTTGACAGCTGGCGTCTGATCCTTGTATTTTTCAACTTCATCGGTGCTCAGCACGCGTCGCTTCAATCGAGCTGCGAGTTGATCAGTTATTAACACAATTCAGTTGTAATTCGGCGCAAGTTGTACTCACGTCTGGGTTCCTGCTCCACGACAGATTCCAGAAAGTCTTGCGGGGTCATGTACAGCTGATTCTCGAACTCCACGGAGGCGAATTTAATGAAGCGTCGCTCGCGTGCGGTAAGTTTAACGTTCTCCAGATCGGTGTCATCGCGATGCTTTATTGATAGACGATAAAAGATGAAACGTTGGGTAACTCGATACGCATATATATAGACATATAATGGGCATAAATCAGCGCCGGATTGGCTCGCCAGTGATTTCCTTAGCTGGCGCACAAAGGCGGCAAATCCAGACGACAAATAACCGATCGATATCGGAAATCAGGCCGTGCGTCTGGTGACGTTTTGATTAATGCTCGAACGCGCCTTGAACTGCGATGTTATTATGAATATATCAGTTATATATGCATATGCCTGCCTTATTTGTAGTCAGCTGCATGGGGCCTTAAAGTGCAATATTGATGGCCTGCACAGGGTTCCCACGTTAAGCATTGGCTAAGCAGCTCGGCCCAATAAAGTGCCAAATTGATTTGGCCACAAGATTTTTGGGGGTCGGCCCATGCGGACGTATGTATATGGCTATAAAATAAATTGGCTTAAGCTCCATAAATCTGACATTTAATGCCACACACACAAGCCCCAAGAAATGACTCAATTTTCTGGCCCCATGCAAGAGTCGACTGTCTGGGGCATGTGCGCCCCGAAATGAAACTAAGCAAAAGTGATCTAATTATCGGCTGCATGACTAGCAAATACCCTACATGCATTGAGAGTAATTGGAATCTGTATATCTGTTGACTGATTGCTTTACTGACTCACTGAGTGATTATGGGTTAGGTAGTAAAGCAAATAAAGCTACAAATAGTAGTTGACCCCTGAAAGTTGCCTTGCCGTCGAGCGCTACCGACTGCAGACATGCACGCCACGTTCCCGTGGTATATAAATACATATAGTTACATATAATCAATCAGAGCCAAATTAGAGCTAAAGACAGAGTCAGAGTTGAGCCAGAAGCTGAGCTAGCTGAGCAGAGGTAAAGCAGAGCCATAGGTCGATCCAGAAGCAGAGCAGAGCAGAGTCAAACTGGAGCAATAGGCAGAGCCAATGGCAGAGTTGAGCCAAAACTCAGCCATAGCAGAGCCAGAGGTCAGCAGCAGTTGAGAGAGATCAGGAGCAGAGCCAAAACAGTTGAGCCAGGGAAGAACTAATGGCAGAGTTAAAAGCAGAGCAAGAAGCAGAGCTAAAGCAGATCCAGAGCAGAGCTAAAGCAGAACCAATGGCAGAGCTAGAGCTGAGCTAGAAGCAGAACTAGAAGCAGAGCCAGAAGCAGAGCCAGAGCAGATCTAAAGCAGAGCTAATGGCAGAGTTGACCCAGAGCAGAGCCAGAGGTCAGCAACAGTTGAGAAAGATCAGGAGCAGAGCCAAAACAGTTGAGTCAGAGTCGAACCAATGGCAGAGCTAGAGCTGAGCTAGAAGCAGAGGTAGAAGCAGAGCTAGAAGCAGAGCTAGAAGCAGAGCTAGAAGCAGAGCTAGAAGCAGAGCTAGAAGCAGAGCTAAAGCAGAGCCAATGGCAGAGTTACAGATGAGCTAGAAGCAGAGCCAGAGCAGAGCTAAAGCAGAGCCAATGGCAGAGCTAGAGCAGAGCTAGAAGCAGAGCTAGAAACAGAGGTAGAAGCAGAGCTAGAAGCAGAGCTAGAAGCAGAGCTAGAAGCAGAGCTAGAAGCAGAGCTAGAAGCAGAGCTAGAAGCAGAGCTAGAAGCAGAGCTAAAGCAGAGCCAATGGCAGAGTTACAGATGAGCTAGAAGCAGAGCCAGAGCAGAGCTAAAGCAGAGCCAATGGCAGAGCTAGAGCTGAGCTAGAAGCAGAGGTAGAAGCAGAGCTAGAAGCAGAGCTAGAAGCAGAGCTAGAAGCAGAGCTAGAAGCAGAGCTAGAAGCAGAGCTAAAGCAGAGCCAATGGCAGAGTTACAGATGAGCTAGAAGCAGAGCCAGAGCAGAGCTAAAGCAGAGCCAATGGCAGAGCTAGAGCAGAGCTAGAAGCAGAGCTAGAAACAGAGGTAGAAGCAGAGCTAGAAGCAGAGCTAGAAGCAGAGCTAGAAGCAGAGCTAGAAGCAGAGCTAGAAGCAGAGCTAAAGCAGAGCCAATGGCAGAGTTACAGATGAGCTAGAAGCAGAGCCAGAGCAGAGCTAAAGCAGAGCCAATGGCAGAGCTAGAGCAGAGCTAGAAGCAGAGCTAGAAACAGAGGTAGAAGCAGAGCTAGAAGCAGAGCTAGAAGCAGAGCTAGAAGCAGAGCTAGAAGCAGAGCTAGAAGCAGAGCTAGAAGCAGAGCTAGAAGCAGAGCCAATGGCAGAGTTACAGATGAGCTAGAGCTGAGCCAGAGCAGAGCCAAATGGACAGCAAGACGGACATTGCATAAAACCAATATACTCATTTCACTTTCAGGAATGATTATACATATGGTAAGCTTATATATATAAACTTATTTACTTGGGTTTATTACAGAGAAGTAGAAGGGTATGAAATAGAGTATTAATAGAGTATGGTATCGAGATTTAGAATACTTCAGTTTTACTTATTTATAGACTATGTCTAATGTAAATAGTATTATATTATAATGGGTATATATAATTCTAAATAAAGCAAATGAAATTTAAAAGAACTTTGACTTGGTCGATCCCACTAAGATTCATAGTTAATGTAGACCATTTAGCCTTCCTCTGTCTGTCAAGCTAGCAGACCTTGCTGATACCCTTGCCTAAGCCATTTCGAATGGGTGTTTGGTCTTAGTAAGACAAAGAGCCGAGCGCCATTTGAATGTTAGACATGTGCAGCAGCCAGCAGCAGTTGACGCCCACGCGCTGCAATCGAATCGTGTGTTAATTCTTCATAACTTCGGCTGACATCATCCAGAGCGCAGGCAGGAGAGCCGCAGGCGCTCGGCAGGCGCTTTGCACACATATATTTTATAGGCAACAATTAAAACTCATTCATCATCGTGAGCGGCAGTCGTCGTGGTTGTCATAACGTGGCTCAGGGACTTGGCACATGTCAGGGACGCTGCGGCCCGAAACGTAGCCACGCCTGCGTCTGGCATTGGGCCTGCCTGCCAGACAGCCAGCCAGCCGGCCAGCCTTATAGTGGGTGTATCAAAATCCACACTAGCCAGATCGATTGATAGATAAATTTTGTGGCAACTGGCATTTGTGTCAGCGTTCGTTCTGTGGGCACGTTGTCAGGTGCGTGGGCGGAGTTCGCAGCTACTTGGACGCTTTATCAACCAAACCAAATGCACTTTTCATTATTATTATTATTATAATAACTTGTCGGAGTTTCAAGGTGTGTGGCAAGCCGCACATAAAGCATTTTCTGTTGTGTGGCATTTTTCTTGAAATTAATGCTAAGCCAATTAAATATTCAAGAGCACTTAGATTGTATAAGATATGGGCATGTAAATTGGGATACTAAGCTGTCTAGCATATCACATAAAAGTGTTCTAGCTGTGCATAAGACTCTCGCACTCTGTGCACCAATAGCTAATCTAATCGTAATTGGCTTATAAACATTTTGACAAGAGACTATAAAATCAGATTTTAATTGCAATGTGGCAAGGCGAGTATTAAATCAGAGAACTTGACTAATCTTTGTAGCACACAATCTGAGTGGGGCTTACAAATAGCGTGATAAGAATTTGAAAATTTTTGAGTTATTTGGTTTCGGAGTTGCAATAAACAGATCAGTTATTACGTATGTTCTACAAACATGTTTAGAGACTATTCTTACATTAAAAACAAACTCTGACTCTCTCTCTCTCTTTCTCTCTCTAACAATATTGTCTTCAAAATCTTTGTCGAAGCTCGTCACCAGCTCGCATAGGCATTTGTCAGCTGTGCCAGAAGCCTTATAGACTGATAACTGATTTAATAGATAACTAAATATTTTCTTGTTAAATTATATATCTGATTCTATTCAATGGGAGCTTGAAATAGAAGGGTTGATATGGGTGGAACTGAATTTGAACATATTATATATGTATTAAAAAAATTTAAAAACAAAAAAAATAATAATACTATACTAATTTATTCTGTTAAGGTTTTAAAGCCAACTGTATTTCTAATACGCTCGACTGCATGAGCCTCTGATTAATCAATCTCGGGAAATTTCATTGCTAAGCACGAAAAAACATTCAAAGGCGCCAGAGAACCCAATGCTACACACACATTGCTCAAGCTTTGACAGCTAATTACCCCAAGCACTTCAAATATTAGTTATTCACACCCTAGAATAAATGGAACACCAATAAAATGCTTATCAGGGCGACAAGCACACACGCAACGGCAAGTCAACAAAATTTTGGGTGTTTAGCAACACTAAAGTAACTGACAATGTCAACAGGTTGAACAAATTTGTTGTTGCTGTCGTTGTCGTTTATTGTTGTTCAATGAACTTGAGCACGCAACAGCCACAACTAATGGGAAAACGCTGCCCTCAAAAAGCCATAAAGACCGTGAACCACTTTTATTTTTTTGGTTACGTTTTGTCTAAGGCCGGCAGCTAGCCCACAATGACTAATCGTCGCAAATTGAGTTGTTCTATGTAAACCAGGCAGACACTGGTTTGATTTTGTTTATTAAAACCCAATCTAAGCAAACAAAACTAAAAAGCGCAGCGAATGCCGCGAGCAAAACAAACACACAACACACACACATTAGTGGCTAAACAGCTGTTTTGGTGTTACGTTACGACAAACGCAACAGCTGGCCGCGCCGCGTAACGTAAGCTGCCCCAAGCTAAAAATAACTGCGCGAGTCTTTTACGGTCATTTATTGACTTTTCCACATACGCATACACGTTCACACAAATGCACTGTTATCACATGCCTGCAATTGTTTATCGCTTTGCTACTATTTACCAGGATCTTCTTTCGCATTGCATTCGCTGTGTTGGCGGCACTTCGCAGACGAATAAGCGCAGCCAGTGCCGCCAATGAGACGAAACTGCCGCCCACCAGCAGCAGAAGACGTCGATTATTCCTAGGTTGGTATTTATTTGCAAATCCAGTGCTGGCATTTCGGAAACAATTTTTATACACTACTGCACTTTGTTGTTGTGTTAACAATGCACTGGTTTTAACCGTTAGACGCGCCACGACCTTTGCCATTGTGTGGATGGGCTCCGCGCTTTGCTCGCAAGAAGTAACTAAGCGAAGTGACGAATAGAAAAACGTAAGAGTCAATTGGTTCAACGTTTGTCACGTACTATGTTCATAGCGTTGCCACCTAGGCAAAGTAGTGCACAGTGTTGTATGCGTGTGGCGGGCCGTTGGCGCGCATTTGAAAAAGTTCACAGTGATACAGAAATAATTTTGATATATATTTATAATATTTAGGAACTTAAATAAATTGAATAGACTTGTAAAATTAATAAATAAATATATAAATGCATTTAAATTACAATGAACATTAATTCAAATCTTAGCTAAACTTTTACAAAAACTCAAACTCGTTTCATTTCTAATTGATTTTATAAACAAAGTTATTTGTTTAATAATGCCAGTCAGACACATCAATGGGATGTGGTCAACGTCGCGCTGCAATGCTACGTGCAAAAGTTCACGCAAGTTTCCGAATTACGCAATTCCAAAAACTTTTTGTAAATCCTGGCAGCGTAAATCGCTGTGGTTTTTCTATTGAACAAACATTTGACGCATTTTTGGCTAAATTTGTACTTTTTATTGGGCATGTCCAAAATATGTTCGATGACGCGTCCGCGCCCACAAATATTGCTGCGTCAATCGCCGAGCGAGTCCAAAGCTCAAATGACTCACACGCCAATGGAATCAATAAAAATGTCGAAATTACTAAAGGAGAGGGACACGAAATACACCAATTCCCAATATCAATGCAATGCGATTCAGATCAGAACCGGTCCAGCGGCCCATCAAATTCAATAGAAATGTTCACAGAAAAATATCGATTTCAACAGAGATTTGTTCTGGCCGCCCTGTGCAGTGTCCCAGAGGGCCGCAGATGCCTCAGAGGCCACAGGTGTAGCCGCCCAGCCAGATCAGTTGACACCACATGCAGCAAGTGGCAGCGCGAGACTCTATGAAATGCTTGGCATTGTTTTCAGTTCGACCGAAGACCGCAGGGACTGGCGTCCAAATGGGGCTTCGATTTTCTCTGACCAATTCATGAGCTCGTAAATTATAAAAATTCTGCTTCAGTTTCATCTTTGACTCATATTTATTGCCAAGGATTGTGTTTCCTTTCGGTTCGCCAGCATTTCCTGCGAAAGTTGTAAAACCTCAGCATTGCCATCGGGCTCCACCAAGCGCCAGCCTTCCCGTCTGCAACTTGGTAAACACAATTCGTAAGCCATTAAAACGATTAAATATCCGTTGGCACATAAAAATTTCAGTTGACGCCTTCGCTTAGCTCTCTCTCTCTCTCCCACTCGCTCTCTCTCTCTGGGTCTGCCTCTGCTGTAAATATCCTGAGGCTACACGAATATATATATATGTATATATATGTGGCCAATTTAAAATGTTCAATTTTTGGTAGTAATAAAGTCGTTTCAATTAGCTTTTGACTTGCAGCCGCCACTCGCTTTTGGGTTTTCCTTTATTGCAAGAGCCAAAAGTAAATCAGCAAAAATTTGCTCTTAACTTGGCCTCAACTTAGCGCCAGCCTTCAGGGCAAACACATGCGCCTTATACCCTTGCGAAGGGCATTATAACTGAGACATCAAATATGTGACATCAATTAGATATAGCTGGAGATAGAGTTAGGTAGCCTTGGGTACTCTCGTATCTGGCCAAGCTAGGGTATCTCTTAGTCGGCAGCTGCTTGACGTTACCAAAAGTTAATTAGTTTGGCGTTTAACAGCTCCAACTCAGCTATTAGCTAATATTGAGCTGAAAATTGAGGTGATTAACGCATCATCTAACGGTAAACTTATGCATTTTTTGATATATGAGCCGATTATTTTTCTGACATTTATGCGCCTTCCCCTTTCTGTTTTTTTTTGTTTTTATGAACAGATTATTGAGATATGTCAACGTTTGGGGCATTCTCACGAACTGCCTGCGTTTCCGATCAGAGATATTTTCTTGTTTCTCGATCGTTTCAGATAACACTCGAATGAACAGATTCAAGAAGAGTTCAATGTCAATGCTCAATCAGTTAAAGAGCGTTTTGTGTCAAGTGATTTGGGCAGCAGTTGATGCATGTGCCTCGACATTTCTGATGAGGTGCTCACTGGAGCTGCATTTGAATGGATATAAATATATATATAGATATACAGATATATGTGTATATTTGTGGGGGGAATTACGTGGACACCACCTGTTGGGCGAGTTCGTTCGAACTCATTGAGTTGTAATTAAATGAGGACCACACACGAGAGATGCACAAGGCATTGCCCTGTCACACACACAGACACACATACATACACTCTCGCACACACACTCGTAAATCATAACGGCATATGCGAGGCAGCGGCAGGAGCAGGGCAGCGCATGATGCATTGCGCGGCCTACACGGGTATGCTCTGCTACAAATATCCTATAAACAGTTCAGAGAATTACGAGAGAGTCCAAAAGGAACTCAGGAACAACTGTTATATTTGGTGAAATAAACAGGATGAATTAAATGAATATCAAATATGAATGAATATAGTGATATCTTTTTATTTATATATTTTATTATTATAATATTTATTATATAAAACAGAAATGTTAAGTATGGAACATTATACACAAATAAAATAATAATTTATATAAAAATAAATATAAATAATTTCAAGTAAAATAATATTTTATATAGTAATAAATATAACAAATTCCAAAATTTCAAGCTACCCGTGCATGCTCATAGCATACAGGGTATGGAAAGGGTGCCAACTATCGCATTACCTAAGGACAACAAATGTTTGTTGTTGTTGGGGGCGCTGGCAACATTAACAGCACCAACAGCAGCAGCCGGTTTTCCTTTTGGCCTGTTCAACAAGTTGCCCCGCGTCGGCATCTAATATGTTGTTGCACCTTGATTTATGTAGCGAGCCAAGGCCCGGGCTGGTCAACAATGCTTGGCTGCCGCTCCAATTACATCACTCAAAAAGAGCGAGACAGACACGTGGTCAGCGAGCGAGAGAGAGAGATGGAGAGGGAATAGTGACTACAGTTAGGAACTGCATCTGGAACGTCGCTTGGCTGTCACATTAGGCCACACTAATCAGACGCAGAGCCAAGTTTATCACACAACAAGATCTCAAAAGGATTACAGTCTAGACTCCAGACTCTAGCAATTCAGGCTGCTTGTTTTAACGGGTTCAGCTGCGGCCGGTTTGCAGCTCTTTAAGATAGCTAGATAGTCGTGGAAGAGGAGGACAGCGCTCAATACCTCTCTTTTGTCTAGCGTCTAGAGTCTCTCGCATTTGATTAAGTTTTGATAGCGCCGTAATCTGAGCTCCACAAATGCTCCATTGGCCACCAGAGCTGCCGGCGCTGAGTATTTCTAGGTTTTTTTTTTTTATTTTATATTTTTCTTCTAATTTTATTAATTGTTATTGCTGGCAAGTTCCATAAATTGTTGTCTATCGCGTGATAGCCGTTCCACTGATTTGGTTAATAGCCGCGATATTGATATCGATTTCGTTGCAGTCACAATAAAAATTGCTCACATTAAAGCTTCGAGATGTTCTCGCTCTCTCGCATGGCCCAACTGACCAGACAGGTGTCTGTCTGTGCCATGGGAAACAGTAACAAGACAAGGAGCTGCCATAGATAAGAGGAAAGTTGGTAACAGAGCTGGAGCTTAGGAATTCATTTGTGGTAGGGAAATTTAAGAACTTTATGAATACTTAAAATATTTGAAATATTTTGTAAACTTATTAACCAAATGAACTGCGAGAAATATAGTCAGAAATATTCTGAAAATTCTTGAAATATGCGAGCAACAGACAAATTTATGATCACAAAATAGTTTACTAAAATTATAGAAAAACTTTTGAGAACTTGTACAGTAGTACGAAAACATATTTGTATTCAAATTCTATTTTAATGGCATTTATTGGAAATTTAAAAAAATATCATACGCGATCACGAAAAAACATTTCGGAGAATTATTTATTGTAAAATGATGAAAGGAAAAATTATATAGCTGACGAATTTTAAATATAAAAGAATTTTTACATATAAAATATGCTTATATCAAAATATATATTATAAATATTTAAAATAGTTCAAAGAAAAATAATTACAATTTTTTTTATAAATATCTAAAAAATGTTTATGCAAATTTTACCTTTTCTTTTGAAATTAAAATTTTTTTTATATAAATTTTTTTCTGCACATAATTTTAAAATGTAGAACTTTATATAAATGTTGTAAATTTTCTTAAACTATAATTATAATTATAAAATATATAATCCATTTTAATTAACATTAAATTAGTATTTATTTAATAATTCTCTCTTTTCCCTTTGCAAGTCCATAATAATCTTGCCCGAATTCGTGGTTCAAGGTTCCCATTTGGTATGAAGGTGCCCTTCACTGGCTGCCCATAAATTGCTCAGCGCTGGCCAGACTCTGCGATCCCATTAAGAATCAAGCGCTTAATTTATTAAATTGCCATCGATGGCTGCCAAATTAAAATGTCAGCCAGCAACAAGTTGAAAAATAAAAGACTCTCTGAAAAAAGTGTCATAAAGTTGTGTGACAGATTTCTTTGATTCATAACGCTCATAAATTAGGGGCTGGCACATTTTGGGCGTGCCATCGAAACTGGCGAAATTGTTAGCCCAAAGCCAATGAAATCAATGCCAATGCGGAATGCATAAATATTTTGGCAAATTAAATGAGATTCATTTAGCTGTCGTCGTCGTGTGGGAAGCACCCTCCTCAATGGGTTGGAATGCAGCACTCGGCTTGCATGTGTCGAACGCATAACTTTTCATGATGATGACATTCATGGGGCTGAGAGAAGCTGGCGACAGGCGCCAGTTGCCAATTACCGATTGCCAGCTGACTCACTCGCATCTGCTGGGCGAAATGGGTCAAGAATCGTATCCAGCTACTCAAAGGCCACATAAGCGCCGTGGCACCTGTTGCCGAACATAGAAATATAGATTTAATGCTATCATAAATAGCGACAGAGCCTCGGCCGACCAAGTCTCTGCGACTGGCTAAACCACTTTCGGGCGGCAATTCCATCGATCAATTGCCAACTCTTTTCAGCTTGGCTACTCGAATCTTGATTTTAGCCAAACAAACTATTTTATGCTCAGTTTATGGACTCCCAGACGCCCAGGGGCGTGAAAAGTCTACTAAATTAGAATTAGTCTGGCTAGAAACCCGTTGCAGCTGCGATCGTGCGACCGCTCGATCGTTCAACGTTACAAATATAATGAAATGATGTTATTTATTTTCTAAAACGACTACATCGTCTGCTGTTTGGAATATGTCCTTCAGTTGCTCATCATTCTTCACAATATAATCGACGAGTGCATGGTTTAAACGCGTGTTTATAAGCCTTAAGTTTATGATCTCCATAGCAGCCGATTGGATCACATAGCTCAGCCTTGGATCCGCAGGAATAAGTGCTTGTTCCAGTTTTTCGGATATCTTCAATAGGGGAAAAATATATAAATTTATTGTTTAAAATATTTAAGAGGCTTTTTTTAAAATAATCTGATCGGTAATGTTGAATAAATGCATAGAACAGTATAGCTTATGTTCGATATTTATCGATTATCTTGTAGTTCCTAACCAAATAAGACCAGGAATAGCAAACATTACTTTCTTTCAGGCATGATCATATCATTATCGATATTAAATATAGTTGTTAAGGTTTAAATGTTATCATAACAGTCAGTCGCTCAGTAACTGATCGATAAGTGCAGATTTTGACATTCTTATCTACAGCTATAGCTAGTGCTCTATTGAACTAGGGGCTTAAGTATATTGATCACACCTTTGCTAATCGATAAATGCAGATTTGAACATTGTTTTCTAGTTTATCTGCGTATGTACTTATTATTTTAGGAATATGATCATTTATCGATACATTATCGATAACTATCACCAATCAGAAACACTGTCTAACGAAAAGTTAATTCACTCTAAAGAAAGTAGGCTCTAGTGTTAAATTATTTTTCAATTCCTACCGATAGAAATGTCAAGGCCAAGTTTTGCAACCAAGAGCGCTTCTTAATGGCCATCGTTCTTTGATGGCTGTCCGTTTGCGTCATTACATACACGGATGTAGGTTCTCTAAAAAGCTTTAGGCAGCAACTGTTCCACACTATTGAGATGACCCGACATAGGTTCTGCTGTAGAGGCTGCTGTTCCAGTTTAAGGCGCCATATACTATTGAGTGGATTGCTGATCGTTGAGCTGGGTTCAACGGAGTGCAGACGCATCCACAAATGAAATAGGGGCACAATGCAGGTAGAGTTGTCAGCTCCATCCCGGACGTCCAACTTGGCTTGGGAGCAGCGCACTCGCCATGCCTCCTCACCGCCTGGACAGCGCGCTCCTTGCCAGCAATGGCGATGGCTCTGCAGACTGGCATAGACTGAGCTGTGGATCGATAGCTGGCTGATCGTATACAGATAGATATACTCATGGCTGCGAAGCACTTACTGCCATTCGCTAATATAGAGCTGTCGCAACTGCTGGCCAAGCAGCTCGTGGCTCAGCAGCATTTCAAAGTAAAATTTTGAGATATATTAAAAAGCTAACCTAAAACTTGTCACTTGCTGTATATAAACATGTCTGACAAATATCGAAAGTACTATACTGCATTATAGTATTCGACTTTCGACCCCAAAGATGTTGTTACAATTGTCAACAGAAAATCAGTTCGACTTATGGATATATCTATATGATTTGTGCACCTTGAGTTTGCGTCAATAAATATAATTTTTCATTACGGTTGCACTTTAATTAACATAGCAATCTGAATCAAAATATTTACAAATCAATTATTATTATGATTAGCAACTGTTGCAATCACTTCCAGCATAATCGATCACCCAGCTAGGGGCACTCCGGCCGGCGACCAACTGGCGACCGCTGCGCCGACAGATCCGAGGCGCGGGTCCATTGATATTTGCATATTTATACCACAAATGCCGTCGATGCACTCGCCTTGAGCTCTAGGAAATGTATACTTGACATTGTTTTTCGAAACTATTTCGTATAGCTAGGAAAACCAAATTTCTGTTTGGATACAGATCAAGAATTTGTTTTTTAAATGTGCCGGAAACTCAATGAATCTATGTCAACTTGAAGTAGACAAGAGCTCGAGGCATTTCTACGGAAATATTGTTCTATAGTAAGTATAGAGCCGCTAGCTTTTAGACCTTTATATAGATATAATTGAAATTAAAATTTTTAAAATTTAGTTGATTGGCAGAAGAATCACATAATATAATATCTATATAATATATCTAATAGAAATAATTTATAATAATACCTAATAATAATAACTTCATCACCCTAGCTTAGTTTCTCTCGCATGCAAATCACAGTCAACGGGTTAAGAATTTGTTTTTCACTGCGAACAGTTATTTATCTTTTGAGTTGTTCATATTAATCAGCCAGTCGGCTGGCTTAAATAAACAAAAGCCAGCATTGGACATTGCATTAGCAGTACAAGTTGTAATTGATTCGATTTGATTGGAAGTGTGTCTGGCTGCCAGCAGCGCTGGCTAAATGTTAGCTGTCTTTGTCGCCATGCGCTGATAGACGACGTTTACAATTCTATTGACATCAATTATCTATTGCTTATAAACTGGATGATGATGGAAAGTTAATGTGCGCTAATGCAGTGTGGCGAAATTATTTAGCTCAATCGATTAATTGCCTGCCGGCAATGCGCATTAGATTGAGCTGGCGACAAGAAGCGTAATTGTTATAGCTCTTTATCAATGCTAAACAATGGGCAAGAGCACATGAATGGAAGTTGCTCCGTATCAAATATAGTAAATATAAACTTCATATATTCAACTGGCATCTCTCTCATATTCCTCCTTGGTTCGTATATACAGATTGCTGCTAAAAACAATAAAGTCTCAGTTATAAATTCCAATCTCTCGACTACTCCGCTTGTTACATATATTGTGATAACTTGATCATGCCCTCGCCCATTCACTTGCTTAGGGTAGAAGTCAGCATATATCATGACAATGTACATGACAATATATTTTGTAATTTAATCTGGGACAATCGGAACGATGCCGATTGTAATCTGGGCAACTGGATGACAGCTTACAAGCAGGAAATACGCGCAGCCTTGAGCGGGCGTTTAAAAACGCGCAAGAAACGCGTGCGCCCGCTGCACACCAACAACAAGGTGTAAAATGGGCAGTCACGTTTGTCAGGATCAGCCGGCGAAGCGTTTAATAATGTGACAGCTTAGCGTAGCGTAGCAGCTGCACGGCAGGAGCAGCAGCTCATTTAGATGCAGGAAGCAACAGCAGGATCCCGATACGAACCGATCCTGATCGGGATCTTGGCACTTGCTGGCTGGGTACGCTTTAATTAAACTAACATCTCCGGCTAGGCAATTACACGGAAAAAGGGTCAAAGGTCGGCGGCTGTTGAGGCGAGCACATTAAGCCGAAACACTCAACAAACGCCAGAGCCTTAATTAAGTCATTAGCTCTAAAATGTCCTGCTGCTCGACGCCTTAATTAATCATTTTAATTGTTCGTGTGTGCGTGGCCACGGTAAAGCCAAGGACAAAGCATTAAGAAAGAATTGTGCCCAGAAACTGCGGGGGAGCGTATTTTGTCTATAGTTATTTATAGGTCAATGCTGGGGCTGGCTCTGGGTCTGGGTCTAGGTCTAGGTCTGGGTCTTGACATTTGGCATGCGCTGCCTTCGACTAAATTGTTGGGCGCAACTGTTACAAATGTGGTTTCTGGTTGTCAACCTACCCAAAATGGGGTTGCGCGCTGCACTTAGCATGGCCACGGAATGGAATGTGTTTTATAAACTATCCTAATAGAACGGAGCTGAACTTAAGAGATGTTTGCTTGTGGCCGAATTATGGAGTTGAGCGATTCACTTAGACAAAGAATTTATATTGGGCGATAGAGAAGAGAGAGAGAGAGAGAGAGAGAGAGAGAGAGAGAGAGAGAGAGAGAGAGAGAGAGAGAGAGAGAGAGAGAGAGAGAGAGAGAGAGAGAGAGAGAGAGAGAGAGCGAGAGAGAGAGAGAGAAAGAGAGAGTACGTACCCTCTCTCTTATATTTGAATGCACATGAATTATCCTTTTGGTTCAGTCCAGTTCCCAATTCATTAAAGTTTTTTTTTTTGCTTATCGAGTTCATTGATTTATCTTCACATACTTTCATGGAATTTCGATAGACAGATAGTTTTATTTAATTTGACGTCTCTTATCTGCAGATCTCTTATCGGCAATAGTGACGTATGCCCACACGAAGACATGGAGAGACCCCAAAACATTGTGGGCCAGGCCAATTGTCAAGTTCAACGTGCAAGGCGTTTATTTGCTGCTTGTTTTGCAGCATGTGATTTTTATAAGCTCCCGCAATCACAACGATAAGATATACAACAGTATGTTTCGTATATTTCGGCCACTCAGCGTTATATATATTGAGCTGGATTTCCTAGTTGGATCAATATGCTGCTGCCGCTTGCTAAACTAGACTGCGGAAAAATGATTATCGCTGTGTAGTTATATATTCAAACGTCACACATTGAGCAGTGAAACGCCCACACTATATATGGCTTATCAGAGACAGTTAAAGAGTAGCTATTAAAGCTTATAAAATTTGGTAAGGCTTTTCAGTTTGTGGCGCTTTGTGCGTCATGTGTTGATTTTTTTTTCTCCATGTCAGCTGCACTTTGGGCAAATGTTAATTGGTGTTTGTGCACTTGTGAAATTGGCAACAAAAGCAAAAAACGAAAACAACAACAAGTAAGTGTCTACGCGCCAAAATGCACAAACGCCAGCCACAAATGCTATAATCACAAAAAACGCGCGCGAAACGCTAGCGTTTTACAATGAGGAAATGCAGTAACTTGTGAGAACCGAGCACAACTTGCTTAGGTGTATTCAGGCAAATACGTACATTTATTTTCTTTAATTATTATTAAGTTTTGCATAAATATGTGCATAAAGTTAAAATAATGTTCTACATATATACGAAATTATGGGCATTGAAACTTTTTATTTCTTAAATATACATAAATAAATTTAGCTTTATTCTAAAGTCACAAGAAAGATTTATACTTTTGAAAATATAAATACGATGTTTTATGAATAGCAAACGAATTCCAATATTTGTGCCAAAATTCTTTCAAATATTTTCCAATAATTTTGTAAATACTTTTTTCTTCTTCTTAATATATACATATATAAATTATTCATAAAACTTGTAGCTTTAATCAAATATTTTTCAACTCAAAAAAAAGGGAGTCAAAAATTCAGAGAATTTAGCTTAGTTGATTCCGGCGAAGTGCCGTAGTTAAAAAATATAAGAATTTGCTGCAATTGCTATAGACTGTTTACCCGGCAAAGGGTAACCACTCCTGATACCAGTTAAATACGATTACAAATATAAATAAGAAATTTCCTACAGTTAGCTAAATATTGCATTAGGCTAACGCTGTACAGCACTATTCGTGAGATTCACGCAGAGCCGAATGGCTGGCACGAAGCGCACACGAAGACGCACGACAGAGGCCAGCCGAGCAAACCGAGTGGTTCCGCGTATGTTTGGATACAATTTTTGTTTCAGTCACTCGCTGGCATTTGACGATACACGCTGAGCGGAGGGTCCGCTGATTGCGCCGTCGGCATCATTTTCATTTTTTTCGAAATCGAATTGTTTTTCTTTTGGACGTTTGTCGTAGCATCCAACGCATCGCCTCGCGTCGCGTCGATCGTGTTTTTTTAAATCGTTGTTCCGGTTTGAATTCAAATAGTTTTCACCCCCCAAGCGAAACCTTGTGAAAACCTAAATCAGAAATATTTAAGAAAATAGCGAAGCAAACAAAATAATAAATAAGAATTGTGCAACGCAACAACTAAATATTATCTCAAGAGCATCTTGACAGCGGCCCTCGCCGGTCACTGCCCAATAGTTTCGAAATTTGAAATTTTGACGTCGCTGCTCACGCAATTTTCACACATTTTCAAATGTTCCAAAACAAATTTGCGGAAGGAAAAAATATTGTTAAATTGTCATAAGAAAATACAAAATATTTGAGAAAATCAAATTCAATAAATACCAGAATCGAGTGCAGTGTTCAAAAGTGCAAACCAGAAAATGTTGAATTGTTGCTGCAATAAAATTGTGCAAATTTTTTAAAGTGTGCCACAGTGCAGCTAAACAAAAAATAGAGATTAAAAAACACAACAGAAAACGTCTAGAGAAAAATCACTCAAATAAAAAACGAAAATCGTAAAAGGTGCGTAAATTTCAGCTCACCACAAAAAAGCTGTCATTACATAACTCCGATTTCAGCGAAAAAACTTTGCTCAAAAATTGCAAAATATTTTGTACGCCGCTTAAAATACTCTTTAAGTAATATGGGTTAACTGTAGAATTAAAAAATGATAGAATGATGATGAAGAAATGATATATATGTTAGCCAAGCAGTCGAAATACTTTGAACTTGGCAGACAGCCGAACGATCAAAATATGTATTTAAATTTTAATCAAATATAAAATATATATAAACATGGCCAAAAAATGTGCAAAAAGCTAATTGAGTTTTTCGTTTTTATTCCGTTATTGCGCCAGCATCAGCCAAATGTCAATGGCTTCGTTTTTTGGGCTAGTGCTGAAGAAGACAAAACTCTCGCTACGTTTAAACAAATAACAGAAAAGTGATGAATAAAAATTGTCAAAGGCAGATATTCCATTAGCTAGCTGCTAATTGCAGATGGAGTTGATTTCATATGATTTGGTTCGATTTCACAGCCAAACAACAGGTGTGCGAGGAAATCCCAGAAAAATAAGATTAATTTGAGCAAAGCGCTTAGTTAGTTAGTCTAATCAAGCTAATCGCAATGCTAAATGCACTTTGAAATTATTGCTCGACTAGGCTAAAGCCAAGTCAACAACTAGTCGCAGTAGTTTTCCGTCTATTCAGATAAACATAAAGCAAACAAAAAAAATTCGTTTTTGCTTTCTTTCTTTAAGCAACCTTCTGACTACCTTCGAAAGCGAAATTTATATTAAATAGAATTCTATGTGCGTTGCGCAGTTCTCTCTCACTTATTTATAGGAATTCTTCTTCTTCTTCTCCTCTTTTTGCAAAAGCATCGCATCTGCCCACTGTGCTTGTATCTGTATCTGTGTGTGCCGGCATGCGTATCTCATAATACGCACGTTCTAATCTCTCAATTACTGTGCGAAAACCTTTTCGCGGTGTCCTATAAAAAATTCAAGAGAAAGAAATGCCGGCTGCAGTTATCTAACAGCTCAACATGCTGCTAGTTATCTAAGCTCAACTGCTGCTGCTGCTGCTTTTGTATCCGTATCTTTATCTGTATCTGTATCTGTATCTGTGTGTGCTCTGCGGCCGCATGCGAATTTGCGTTATTTGTTACGTCAAGCTTTGGGTTCAACAACTGCTAATCACATGACATTTGGACTACGCAGGCCGCACGCATGCGAGGTATTTATCGATAACGATAAGTGCGACCTATCGAGACAATATCTCATAAAATTGATTGAACAATCAATTATTTTAATATTACTTTGACTGCTTCTTTAAATAGCCAAACTCGTTACAATTCCACCATCGATCTACGATAACGTCAGAGCGAAATCAAACCTAAATTTTCGTTAGAAAGAACTTTCTTTAGCCTTTACCTGATAAGTTATGCAATAACTGATTACATGCTCCATGCCACATTTTCGTTTAATCGAAAAAGAGTACATACAAGGCATTACGTCAACGCCTATGGGCCTATGGGCCAAAGGGCAAGCAATAAAACAAAAACTATTGAGAATCGCTATATCAAATATTGAACAAATTGTATTGGAATTTCAATACTGATACTCGCCGGCCACCAAATAGTTCGAATTCCATTGAGTTGTCATAAAAAAGTCCCATTCATTATAGTTTAGAGAGTAGCATGTTGTGCCTCAACTTTAGTTTTATTTATTATTTTTTGGTTTTAGTTGCTGTCGTAAGAGCAAGCCACAATTATCAGTCGCGCATATTTATAGGACTATTTGAATGACCATTTAATGGAATTGAGTTTTTGTTCAATTTCATTAGGCGATTGGGAAACAAACACCAAACTCATCTGCCTATGATACAATGCAAAAAAAAAAAAAAAAAAGGAAAAACAATAACAACATGAAGAGCAGCCATCATAGACGATCACAGTGTGGGTTGTGGGCTGGGGGTGTGGGCGGCGGTTAGATAATGCTTATCGCACGACAAGTTTTATGGCCGTGCGTAAATACTGTAAAGTACTTAGCTGAAAGTGGCGCAAAAACTGTCGCCCCTTTGGCACCAGGCAACAAGAGCGGGGGCTGCCACAGCGGCGGCATCCAGGGGGGGCGCAACAACAACAATGCAAACTGCATTTTTTTTGCCCTGTGTTAACGAAGCGTGAACACTAGACCACATAATGTGCGGCACACATTTGGCAGCAGCAACACTCACACACACACACACACACACACATGACGTAGCCCCTAAAAAAGAAAATTTTAAGGAAAATGACAAAAGAGAAATAGGAAAATTGTCGCGCATTTTCTACACATTTCTATTTTATTTCATTTCACTTCACATTATTTTATTTTATTTTATTTTATTCATTTGACGCATTTTAAAAATATCCTAGACGTAATTGTTGCTGCTGTTGTTGCGGTCGCTTTGCCCATTACTAATACGCCGCGTTGTCTCTGAGCTTTTTCTCTGCGCTTTTTAATTTCGCGCGTAAAGTGCGTGACTTTTAATTAGACTACAATAAATGTGCGAAAATGTGTGGAAGTCGGCACATTGGCTATTCCTAATGTATTTCTCCTTATTAATTGCCGTCTGCTCAGGCTTTATGAAGACACAGATACATTTGATGACAGCTTCAGTGCTCGTAGATAATAATTTAAATTATGCAGATATTTATTGTCTCATCTTCAGGAATTTCTGTGAGAAAAAGCTGGAGAAGTGCCAGATACTTAGCGAAGATTAATTATTTAAAATTGACTTTGATTTTTACATGATTTAGATACGTACTAAAGATAGATAGACATATATAAATATAGATTATTTTATATATGGATAGCATTTGCATCGCTACTCATGTTTATTCTTAATTGATTATATTTATATTGTCTCTGACTTTCAGATACTTTCAAAAGATACTCATACATACCTATTGTACCTATTTGCTCACTCATAGATACTTTTGGCAGGAGTGAAAGCGACTTGCTTCCTTCCTTGATATCCTAGTTACGTGAATTAATCACTGGCTTGTTGGCTTGCCTTTAATTTGAGCTCGGGCTGCACGCGCACAAAAAGTATCTTTCAGATACACTTGTCAATAGCTCAGTCAATGATATTTGCTTTGTAGTTAGCAGCGCGCGAGCGAGCGAATGCATGTGATCCGGTTGCCTGTGGCTTTGCCCTCGCTTGTCTCGTGCACTAAATATTTAAAATTGTTCAATTTCTCGAGAGGATTGCGACGCTGGCAGCGACACCGACAGCGGTAGCGTCGGCCCAATTGCTTCCGGTTCAAATGGATTACACAAAAGCGCGCTGCACTTTTTTCCTCATCTTTAATTTTTTTTTTTTTCAAATACTGCTGTGTTCTCATCTCTGTTTGCAGTTGGGTTCCGATGCTTTCTGAATGCTCGAGAATGCTTGCCAAGTATCGCATAGTGAGCGCTCAAGTATCTGCAGCTCTTCGCCTTCTTGTTATTGTTGTTGGTGTTGTTTTTGTTTCTATACAAATGAAGTGCACAACGATTAGTGCATTTGTGTAGTTTGCCTTTTGTTTGAGTTATGTTTCGGTATCTTTTTCATTTTTCTTCCTCTTGCCTTTAACCCTCCTGCTCGCCCCCTTTGGCTCGAACGCTAGTTTGCTGCTTCTCTTGTTTTTCCAAAGAAAATTAATTGTTTTGTAAACACGTGAGTTATTTTTTTTTTTTGGTTTTCGGTTTGACAACGCATTGCATTGAAAATCGACAATTGCCGTGAGACTGAACAGAAACAGAGCTGCTTATATATAAACGAAAATCGTATATCTTTCTATATATATATATAGGTATATATGTATATTACGCTCGGTGGAGACAATATGCATCTTAATATCTGGCTGTTTGCATTCAAATAGACATACATTTATCTATGGGCTGTCAGCAAATGCTGGCGCACATCAATCACACGGTCTAAGCACTTTATACCTTATATAAATATAACGGTCTGTAATATATACATATATCTCTTATATATAATCTTGTGACTTTGGCGGCTAAGAGACTAAAATCACATGCTTAGCTAAATTGCATAAATTATGGCAATTTCACTTGTGATATATTTATTATATTTCTGTTAAAAATATTTTCGCTTTCATTAGAGGTAATACACATAAGGAGAGCTTGAACGACTGGCACATACTCTAGAGTTGAGTCTATCAAGTTTCTATAAATAGGAATAAGTAATCAAAGAATCAAAATTTAAAGTATTAATGAAAAATTTGTATAATTATTATTATTAATCTATTTTTAGTGCAGGGTATGGCCACACCGATCATATCCAGTTCTGGCATTGAATTGACTCAAGTGGTATAGCTTTTAAATAAATATCGAAGTGAACAAATTCTTACAGCACGCCATTAACATGACTTTGTTTGTTTGTTCGGCCAGTTCTGTTTGGGGCAATTTATTTTTATTGCTTCGCATTGTAGTCTGAACACGAGAAAAAAATGAAGCTACCCAAGTGTTGGGCAAAAAGTGTAACCACAGTAGTATAATTTGCACATAAAGCATAGTCTAAGTGGGTTTTGCGGTTCGGCCAAGTTGCATTACCAAAATTGAAATTGCGGTGAGCGGGGGCACTGAATGGGGGCGGCAACAGAGAGTTAAAACTGGGTATAAATAAAGAAATAATTTAATAAAGATAAGCGAAAGTAATTTATGATATTTGAAATATTTATATAAAATTATAAATTTATTTTAAATTTAAATATTTAATTTATATATATTTAATAATATGGTATAGCTAGAAACAGGAGCTTAATTGTTGCAGAGTAAATATATTAATCACAGAAAAACATTCAAAAATTCTATTTATAGGCCAATCTATAAAATATAAATGGAATGTGGTAGGCTAAACTTGTTATTTTGTTTATGTCATCAAAAGTAAATAAATAAAAATAAATTTAATTAATGACTCCGAATGTTTTGAAAGCAAACTAAGGGGCATTCGGAACAACAAATCCAACGCTAATAAATATATATATTAAACAAAAGCGCGGACTCCAAATGCTCGGGTAAACAGGCTTTATGTATTTATTTAATAGCAATATCCATGCATATTTATATGAATCGACTTTATATATATATTAAATTAATAACACAATTTCCGAGGCAGTCCGCCACTAAGTAGATGTGTAAAGATTTGCATAACAACAACAAAATCAGATTAATAAAATAAAAACAAACGCATTTAAATTTCAAATGCTGCTCAGGTGATAGATGTTGAAGCACTCGAGCGAGCCCCCTGGTTTATGGCGAGTGTTGTTGCTGCCCAAGCTCCATGAGGGGCTGTGGGGCCAGTGCGGGGCAGCCAAGCGTCTGACATGAACTAATTAAGTTGCGCAGTTTGCTCAGATTTACAGCCGACCCGTTTGCCTCAGCGATCCGTGGCGATACTTTCCCAAACTTCGCATCCATTCGGCAGCCCTTTAAACAAAACAAAAACAAAAATAAAAATAAATAAATTTAAACAAAAGCAAATGTCAAATTCATTTGAGACGCATACATTTTCATTTTCGTATTGCTAAAAAAAGCGCGCGACAATCGTTTTTGGCGGACAGTTCAATGACTAGGTCTAGGCGGATTATGGCGAAAAGTCAGCTGTGCCAAGCTTTCAGCAATCGTAGACGAAACCTTTCTATACCCTGGAATGGGTAGCTAATCAGGTCTTGATCTACAATCAACAATCGTTTTTGTGCTCAACAAACTTCATAGAGGTACAAAAATATATACATCCATCTATTCTATTACAACTGACATAACTTGGTAGACCGGACTCAACAAAGCTTAAAGACTGTGTGAGTTTTATTTGGTTTGATTTAGATCTACAAGTGCTTACTCTATGAGTGCTTAGCAATCTTACATCTATTTAAGACCTTCCTTTAGCTGTTCTGAAAAGTTTCATTTATGCAACTCGACTTAGATTACCTATTAGATAATATATAGGGTACAACCCCGTCGATCACTTACACAATTATGGCCTGTCGAATCGATGAGTGTGTCTCTTGTGTTTGTCGCTGGCGACTGCTTCGACTTGTCGTCAAGCAACAAGATGAACTTGTCTAATTTATTGAACGATTTGTCGCACACTGAGCCAAAACTAACCGAAAGACATTGAAAAATGGCAAGAAATTAAATCGGAAAGTTAACGGTGCGCTTATACATATATACATATATTTTTTTTATTTAATTCGTATTTTTTTCCAACTGGCAATTGTGATTATTCAAATTAAATTTTTACGTTTTTTTGTCGCCTCTAATTTGAATTAGCTTTTATTTGAGCATAAATTTGATTGAAGCTGCCGCAAAATACGAGTGGGACAATGGGGTGTGTCGATTTTTGTACACTTTGTTAGTTTTTGTACTTTAGTGATTACAAATGTTGGGCGATAAGATTTGGTTTATCAAAACTAAACTTTCGCTTTCTCAATCGGGCAACTCCAGTTTGTTTTTCTTTGCCCACTGGCAACTGCAAGCAAACTGGCTAATTTGGCGATCCAGCAATAACTGTTATTATATTGCCGCACAAGTTGGCAGCTCCTTGACATCGGCTATCACATGATGGGGCTTGGCCATACTTATATGGCGCAGTTGCTGTTGCTTCTGCTGGTCTTCATTTTATGTTCTTCATAATTTGTTGATTATGCGTCCCCGGCTGTTATGAACTTATGAATGACAGACACGGTGGCCCAAAAGCGGAGCGGGGATCATTAAAATATACATTTGCTTTGTGTGTGTGTGTGTGTGTGTGCTGTGGCCAGCGTTTAGGTGTTACTTTCAACACAATCCAAATGAATTTTCGTTCAGCTTTTGTTTTGTTTTTATTTTTTATAACTTGGCACATGTGTCGTTTGTCCCTAAATAGTTTTCTTCACGCTTTAATTTTTTTTATTTTTTATTTCTTTTTTTTATAAATTTTTATGCCTTATCTGTGGTGTTGTTGCTGCAGTTGTTGTGGTTCCGACAGTGCGGCTTGGGGGCTTTTGATGCCCTTACAGAATATTTAACATAAATTCTACCGACCCAAACAGCAACAACAACAATAACAGCAACATATGCATGAGGAAGAGCAAGAACGAAACTTGGCACACATTTTGGGCCTTTATTTTGGCAGCTGTTTCGGGTGAAAGGCATAAATAAAAGTCAAGCCGAGGTTGGCAAAGGGTTATGCATATTTTAAATGCTCATAAGGTTTTCTTTATGTTTTTTTTTAATAAAAAGCTCGCCAATAAAAAATTGTTTGGCTCTTTAAACAGTACAGAAACAAAATCTAGATTGTTAAGTGAAGTGTGAAAGGTGTTCAGGTGTTCTCAAATAATTAAATCCATATATTAATCTGCTTGTTTTAGCTATTGATTATGACATCAAATGTTAATATTATAATATATTGAAATTGATATTAATTCTGTAAAAACTGATATTACTCTTCATATAGCTTGAGCCCCTAACAGAGCTGGGAAATGTTAACTATTTGAGCATTAAATGTTAAGTCAGCAGCTTAACATAACAGACAAATGTTAGGCTCAATTATTACAGCTGGCTGTTATCTTATCTGAAAGCTGTTTAAGCTAAGCTTAACATAGGCTGTGAGCAAAAGAGTATACATATATTATATATATAGTATATATTTAATTGCTTAAAATGCAAATTACGCCTTATAGCAGAGCAACTGCTGAAATGTTAGCGAAAGCGCGTTAAGACAATACATTTCTAGCAGCAAACACGATAAAGTTGTTAGGGAAATACATCAAAATATTTATTGGCAATAAATTGTTAATGTATTTTATGAATCCCAATTGGCTGACGAACCTGCTTCGTGGCCCCGGCTTTGACGAGTGACACATGCGAGTATGTTAAACATCTCAGGCATGCGAATACCGTACTTTTGGCTTCTTTTGGGAACACACTTCGAGGGGTCGTAACTGTGTGCGTTTTATGCGCGTTTTAAAACGCGCGCGTGGCAACAGCGATAGATAGCATTGGGCTTTGCATATTGCATAAGTGGGGCGGCGGGAGCATGTGCATGTGTGGGTGTGTGCAAGTGTCTATGCGTGTGTGTGCGCTGATTATCTGCGGTATAGCGTCGCCACGTCAATGCAGCAGAGAAGCAATTAACATTTTGCTTCAGATTTGGCCCACAAGTCGAACGGACAGACAGACATTTGTAACAGGCAACTTATGAGTTTGTTATTTATTTTTGTTAGTCGAGTTGGCGGCAATTGAATTGTTGTTGTTTATAGTAATTAAAACGGAGTGCACTTAAATGTTGCATGAAAAATGCTGCTGCTACTGTTACCGGCAGCAAGTTGAGCTGCTGCTGCTGCGTAGGCATCTGAACACGTGCCAAAAACTCAGCAGCAGCAGCAGCAGCAGCAGCATCTAAGTGCAACGACAACGTCAGTCAGCCGCCCCGTTGCCAGCCCTGCGGCACTTCCTCAACTTGTATCTCATAGATACGTTTTGTCGCTGCCGCTGTTGGTGTTGTTGCTGCAGTTAGTGCGTGATTATTTTCAAATTCGACACAGTTTTATGCGCGAATTGTTTTTGTTGCCACATTTATTTTTAAACAACAATTTGCCAGTCGCGCTTGCCTCTAGCGCTTTTCCCTTCGCTTTGCGAGTTGTTTTCCAATCTCTTTCTTGCCCACTTTTCTTCGCTCGCTCAGTTGGCCAATTTGTGCATTTGGCTGCTCGGCTAAGGGGGGAAAGTCATTTTCGATGTTTCGTTGTTTTCACCGAGTTTTTTGCATAACTGTCCGTTGCGAACGCCTCCCTTTTGGGCGGTATTTATGTAACCCGTTGACCACTTGACGCGCCCACAGATACAATTGTATCTCTTTCCTTCTATTTCCTATTTTCCTTTTATTTTGTATCTGCGCGTCGCTCGCACTGATAGCCGCGCCGACTAAAAATAAACTGTTCCACTTTGCAGCCGCCGTGAGATGTTGGCTTAATATAGCCACAGCACTAATTAAATGTCAAAATTGCGCATAAAAGCGCTTAGAGTGAAGAATTTATATGCAATTCGACTAATCCGAAATGCTGGCGTTGGAATTTTCAAAGCCAATTCGAATATATCAATAACTTCTGAGCGTTAAATATATTTTTTTTTCTACCAAATGTCATACGACTGGAAATTGGGTCTTTAACAGGTGTTTCGACTACTGGAAATGCCTGTTGATAAACGGAAGAAGACGGAGACATAGAGTTGTGTAGTATGGAGGATTCATAGAGATTAAAGTAACATTAGCCAAGGCGGATTAAAGGGCGTTAAATGGAAGATATCTATAGACTAGATTGATGAAATGTGACAGACAGACGAACAGCTGAGAAAAATATGTATTTTTGTAGGAGGGAAGAAAGCTTAAAGACAGCTAACAGCATGAAGAAACATAAATGTATAATGGATAGATATATAATGTATGATACATGAGAGTTATATATAGTTAGTTATATATATATAGAATAGTTGGCTATAGATTGATGTAGATAAAAGGTAAATAGATCAAATACTAGATCAGATAAAGTGAAGAGATTTCTTTGGCTTGCTGCTCCTCTTATTACTCATTACTACATAACACACTCGTATGCCCTAGGCCTTAGTATTATAAGTATCTGATTAACCTTTGAGCATGTTTCACCTAAAAACTAATTTGTAATTTAGATGTTGTTCACATACGTTTGCTTTCAATAACCTTTGCTTTGGCCTTCTCTCTCTTTGTAGCTTTGAAAGTGCAACATGTTGGCGTTGCATTCACAAACCTAGGCCCTAGCAACAGCAACAGCAACGAGACAAGCTGCGGTGTTTAGTTTTCAGACTTGAGCCACCGCTGCCAACTGTGCTGACATGACTAGGAAGTCATTGGAGTTGATAAAATGCATTATCAGCGAGGAAGACGAAGATGAAGATCCGCAACAGCAACAGCAACAGAAGGAAGGGCATGAGTCGATGAAATTGAAAAGTGTTCAACAAGTCTACGATATGATAACCTAAATTTCTTGCCAGCAAGCGGCGAAAATTGTTTGTCAACTGGCACACAGAACTCTAAAAGAAAACGAATACACTGAAACAAAAAATATATATGCAAAGCAAGAGAAATTAAAACAAAAACCCACAACGAAACGAATGTAGACATAAAACTTACTCTTTTTTTTTGGTTACTTAAACGGGGCGTTCATATGTTTCAACGATATTTAAGGGCGTGTCGCACGCCCAGCAACAACTGACAAACTAGAGGCAGCAACAAATTTGATAAACAGCAAACCAGCAAAGTACTTTGAACAAAAAAAAAAAAAAGAAGGAAAAGAGAAGCGAAAGAGCAAAAGCAAAAGCAACAGCAACTGCAACAGCAACAGCAACTGCAACAACTCTTGTACAACTGTAATTGTAATCTTTCATGCGAAGAAACCTGCGCTTGAATTGGAGGGCCCTGGCGCTGCTGGGCGCCCTCCTTTTATCGATTGAGCCCCGGGCGGGTCTGTCGTTTGTCGTGACGACAATGTCGAACCAAGACACAAACAGTACGCAAACAAACAGTAGTAATATCAACAACAATAACAATAGCAATAGCAATAACAATAATCAATATAATAGTAATAGTTCTATACAAAGTGATCATAGTCATAATAGTCCTCTCTCTCTGCTGAGGCGTGAATATAGTTTAGATCAAAATCAAAGTATTAGCGCTGAATTTAATATGCGAACATTAAACACAAATCAATCAACTGCCATAAACACAACCACCACAGCAACACCCAACAGCAGCAGCAGCAGCAGCTGGAGCACCACTACACAAGCAACAGTTGCTGATGCAGATCGATTGGGCTTCGTTTTCTCGTCTGCGCCGCGTGAGCACTTGGCCATACTCTCACGCACAGAGCGCAGCATACGACATCAGCATCAGCATCTGCACCACCAGCAACTGCAACAGAGACAGCAGCAACAGCAGGCCGCTGCCGCCAACACCAACACCAACACCAACACCAACAGCAACAGCAACAGCAATTTCATTGGTTCGAAATCGAAAAGACTGAATAACTCTAGAAATAATCTACACATAAATAGTAGCAATAACAATCCCAACAGCAGCAACAGCAACATATTCAACAATAATCCCAGCAATTTGGATCGTAACGAACGCTCCACAATCTCCCATTTGGCGGGACCATCGCGCAAAATACAGTTATATATGAAGAATCGTATACTGCAGCTACTGCCAGATGGCACCGTCAATGGCACGCAGGACGAGCAGAGTGAATACAGTGAGTACATTGATTCTATAATATTGTTATTTATATATAATTTATAAGGTAGAAACTTAAATCGAATTGATTTGACTGAGATTGATTCGGTCAGATCAGATCAGTTCTAATGATATATATGTTAAAATATTTATGAATCGGAAAATTATAGGCATATCTTTGACAAGAAACAATAAAAAAAACTTTTAAATAAATTGAAATTTTCAATTTCTGAATATTTATAATTTTTAAAATTATACAAAAAATAATTTATATTAAATATATTTCTTTAAACTTTTATTTATAATAGAATTAATTGTTTATCAATGAATTATATTTATTTTAATATTTTTATTGCTTCTTTTATTGGACAAAAAAGAACTAAGACTGATTCAAGAATTTAAACACTTTATATTATGCAAATAAACAAAATAGATAGTTTTATTTATTTTTATATTATTTAAACGCCATAATAACACTTAGATATTGAAAACAAAAATAAATATATATAATATGCACTATTTTCTTCCTCTTCAAACTATGTAAAAATTGAGCAATATGAAATGGAAATATTTTTAAACAAAATGAAAACGTTTCGAGATGAATTTGTTTAATGCCAGAGCTTGTAACTTTGACCTTATGTTTGTAACGAAGTGTCCAAACTGACTTCAAAGTCGACGCCCCATTGTTTAAGATTTCTTTCCACAAAAACTTGCCCCAAAATGTTGTTTAGTATTTTTTCATCGACATAAACAAGCAAAAAAACTAATGCGTATATGAAATATCAGCCAAGCAATATGTAGCAAACATACATATATATATATATATATATATATATATATATATATATATATATATATATATAATATGTATGTATGTATGCTTGCTTCTACATACATATGCATATATTTAGATCACTTGGCACGCCCACTCGGGCAGCGTCCACAAGTTGAAAGTTCTCATAAAAAACTATGTGTGTTTGCTTCAAAAGTTTTTGTAGAGGCAAGTCGAGGGCGGGCCGGCATGGGGCGGAGCAGGTGGGGGTGTTGCGTTTGGCCAAGAAAATATGTACGAAAAAAATGTGAGAAAATGTTAGAAAAATATTTGTAGCGTAGCCTGTTTATGTTGAGCATCATTAAGTCAGACACTTGATTTGGCAATATGCTGCCGGCCGCTGCTGTTCGGGGCGCCCAGGAGAGGCATCTATTGTATTATTTGCCATATAAATTTATGTTGTGCGTGCCTGTGTGTGTTAAGGCTGAATTGCTTGGCATAAATCTTGCTTTAATGTACTGATCGACCTGATTAGCTGCCGTGGCTGGTGCTGCTGCTGCTGCTGCTGTTACTTATGAGTCAGCCAACTCGTCAGCTGGGCATTTGCATAACTTGGCAGCCAGTTGGCTAAGCCAATCGCAACGCGTTGTCCAAATTAATTTACAGCTTCATTTTCATACAGTTTTCTTCTTCTTCAGTGCTTTCTGCTGCGGCAATTTGCAAGGCTGATAACAAAAGCAGCCGAAAAACTTGTTGTGCGCGCGGCCGGTTTTCGCGCGCGTTTTTAATCGCGCGCAGCCATCGCGTCATTGAGACATCAGCGACTCGATGCTGCATAGATAGTGCATATGAGTGCTACACGTTGTTGTTGTTGCCTGCAGCACGGGTGTTAATTTGATTTCGTGCGCCTGCCTCATGCGATAATGCGCAGCTGTTAAGATTTGGCCCGAAAAGTGCTTCCATTTTGGTTGCTTTTCCATTGGCTAAAAGTTGTCTGAAATGGCTTTTGATAGCAATTGCACAATGCTCAGCACTCCAAACACTTTCTCACTTTATTGGCCGAAGTTGTTGAGTTTTTTATGAGTATTCTCACAGGAATCACGCACTTGCGTCAAGCTCTTAGCTTCTGTCCAGACCTAGTTTATCAGCAATTATAACCGTTCTGCGGCGCTGATAAGACATGCCGCAGATCAAGCTGACTAGCCAAAAAAGAAGTAAATAAAACGTTTAGAAAGTCGGCCCAAAGAGCGAGTGCAAATTAAAGCTGTCGCGAAGACGAGAAAATTGCTGAGCATTTCCACGCATTTTCCGACAGTTCAACAAGCTGTTGACCTCCAAAAGTCAGACAATAAGGCAAGCTGAATTGATGCAGTTGGAAGTGCTCGACTAGGAGATACCTCGCATTAGAACTCTTGTGCAGTGAGAGAGACGTAAGATCTACGTAGCTAAAAGACCATAGGCGGGAGGCTATATAATTGAACAAGTTTTTTGAAGATATAAATAATAAATAATAAAAAATAAAAAAATAAATAAATAATAAATTGAGCATTCCTTTTAGCTATTTCTTGATGGCTAGGGTATACATATGGAATTCAAGCTGCAGTTGGCTTGAGCAGCTAACGGACCTCAGACCGGATCCTTGTGGTTGACCTCAAACCCTTCCAGTTGCTTCGGCTGCTGCTGCTGCAGCTGGGGGCGTGCATATTTTCATAATGATATATGAGTGTAGCTGGTTACCTGATGGCTTTGGCCGCCAAGTCTGGGTCTGTGGGCAATTATGCGACTGATTTAGTGCGTGGTGCGTGGTGCAAGGTGTGAAGTTAACTGAAGTGGCTGACGTTGAGTCCGACTCTGTTTTCTTTTCGGGTAGATGCTAAAAGCTTCCGACAGATTTTTTGATAACTTAATTTACGGCACGTCTTCAGCGCGCTGATGAAGTAAGTTGCTGCATCGGATTCGAGCAGCGCAGCAGCGAGTTACTTTCACTGTCACTCGCCTTGCGGCCCGCGTGTTAATTGCTTTTGGTAAATACCATAGGCTTTATATGGCATATGCGTTTTATTTTCCCTTGCCAGCTCAAAGACTCTGCTCTCAGCTCCATAAATGTCCAGAAATGGGCGCAACAAATGTTTGCTTTGTTCCCGATGCGATTATAAGTTTATTTTATTTATTTTTATGAGCCATCAATAGAGCACATAAAGCATATACGTTATGGCCGGCTAGCTAAGAACTTTCCAAAACCAGCTGGACTTCCAAATACCCAAACATTTCATTCCGAACAAATTGCATAAACTGCGTAAGTCCCCCGGCCCAAGGCATTAACATGATTAATACTGTAATCATTCGCTTAAGGGCTATTCAGGGAGAATTTCAACACACACACACACACAGATAGAGAGAAGACTGAAGAACGCGGCACAGCGTGTCCAAAGGGCCAAAGCTATTATATCATTTTCAGCACATAATACAATAAATTAATTTTTACAAAAGATCCACGAGCTGTTGAACATGTTGAGATACAAATCTAGACGTATCTAGATACATCTTTATAAATTAGGCAACCGCGCGGACTGAGCTATTTCTCGTGCTAGGTATTATATCATATTAAAAGCTGTTGAAAATGTAAAATTTCCACATCTCCAGCCAAGTGTATCCAGATACATTTATATCTACAGCTCGCGTATCTTATAGACATGTTCAAAATAAATACTTGGGCCAATAATTTTGCAAGCTTTTATATTACTTTAGGCCAAGCACATTTCCAGGCACGCCTTTTCGATCTGATATATCTAGATACATTTGTATCTGCTAGCTAATTAAGAGATATGGGTCAAGATGAAATCAGTTAGCTGTTAAAATAGTTTTATTGGGCATTAAAAATGTTGAGGACTTAGTGCGAACAGATTAGTTAAACGATAGTTAAATATCTTTGAGATACATTTGTATCTTGAAACATATGTCTTAAAAGAAATATCTTTAACTATACTTAATATCATAATTTGATTAAGTTAAGATATTCAGATTCGTGCACATAAATAAATCTGAAACTTTTGCTAGACATTTCAGATATATTATATAACTCTGTCAGCTCTTAATGTAATAATAATAAATTCTTTTCTTTGCCACAAACTTGAGGCAGCTACGTCACAAGTTTTACGACCATAAATACTGTCTATCTAGATAGATATGTTGAAAATTTGAACATAACGTAAGCAAATAGTTTTTCCAATGAGCTGGCTGCCAGCGTCTGGTGACGTGGGTGGCTCGGCGCTGATGCTGCACCACTTGATGTGCCATTGTCAGCGAGTTGGCTCATCAGATCTGTGACTCTCCTCCTCTCCTCCTCTCTCTGTGTGCCTTTCGCTGTGATTTATGTGGCGTACGTACCAGCATGGAGATGCTGAGAAAGTGTTTTGTTTTAGATAAGATTATGTAGTGTATATACAGTCTATTTGGTTGAAGCTGAAGCGGACAACGCAATATGTCACATGGATTTATAGTTGGCGTTGGCGTTCGTGTTGCTCTGCAAAAGTTTTCCGGCTGCCAGGTGCTGCTATTTTTAGTGCAAATGGCAATGAACTGTAGTTGCTCAAGTGCTCGTCGCTCGGCGATTATATAAAAGGTCTAGGCCATTAAGCCTATTGGTAATGGCCAAATCATGCCAGCACCCGCAATTGGGCAGCTGCTGGCTTGATTTTATGGCCAAATAATTGGCTTTTTCAAATTCAAATTCAAGCCAAAAAAACTACAAAAATAAAATCCGAAGAGACATCGACAAGAATGTTAAATTATGCGTAAAGTTCGTTAAAATCGGTAAGCCTACCAGGCTGCTATGTAATATTTATGAAGCTGACCAGCCTATATAAATTATCATGATTAATGACATTTTGCACGCAGTTTGTTGCCAGGCTGCTGGCTGGCTGAGTGGCTGCCGCTGCTGCTCTTGTAGCTGCCGCTGTTTTACAAGCATTTTACGAGCAATTCATTTTCACTTCGCCATCCAAAGACAAAAACCAAAAAACAAAACCAGCAGCCCGTCACATATTGACCGCTGACCGGTGGCAAAAACATTGACACAGAAACAGAAAACTACACGAAAACCGAGCAACAATAATGTATACAGAAACAGATATTGAAAATTTATTGTTTAAACATTAAAAGTGTTTAACAACATGCTAAATAAAAGCTGTGCGTCTCAGCCGAAGGCTGATTGGCTCATGCGGCGTATGCGTAATCTGTAATATGCGCTGCACTTGCAGCAGTCTCAAGAGAGATCTTGAAACAGATTGCGGTTGATGGCACTTAAATTAGAAAGATTAGCTGAATTTCTATTTTACAATTAAAGCTGGAATTTCTGCAGTAGAGAGATAAACAATTTCTTAAAAAATTATTAATTGTTTAAATATGAAAAATAATTTAAATTGAGCTGCAAGAATTGACTGAAGATTATATATAAATAATATAATAATATATATTTTATTAATATAAATTTTATTTTTACGAAGATTATATATAAATAATATAAGAATATATATACTATTAATATAAATTGTATTTTTATTATATGTGTATTTATTATTTTCGTACATATTTTTATTATTTTAATTTATTTAATTTAAATTTGGATTAAAATATCAAAGTGATCTAATAACCGAATCTTATCTAAAAGGCATACAAAGTTCGTTGTGCGAGCAGCTGAGAGAGAAACTTTTGCTTTTAGAATTTATGATAGCGCAGCGATTGGCAATTAGAGTGCAATTAATTTATAATCCCCGGACACACACTACTGGAGCGACCCATATACACGATCGTTTGACACAGTTTCGCTCTACAATGTAGCTGGTGTGGCAATATGAACGATAATGCGATGATTGCACTGGCCAGGGCAGGCCCGGCCCCTGCCTGATATGGTATTTGTGATAGCGCAGGTGCATAGCTATTTGTATATATCATATGTGGGGAAACACTAGGCGCCAGCGCATGAAGCGATATTTGAGGCTTTGGCTTAATGTATTGGGCAATGAGTCATAAATAATCAGTCATAAGTCGCATGGCTCGGCAGCTGACTAATATTATATATTTGTTCGCCCTGATAGCGATAACGATAACGAGTATTATCGATTAGGCATATTAGTGGAACACTTGCATTCGCTCATTGATTAATTTTGGCATCTTAGCGACGGCCACTCCGAAGCAATCGCAATGCAAATTAATCACATAATTTGCACGAATTTCAAAACACGTTGCACTCGAGCTATCCGATAGCCGGACGGCAGAAATAAAACGTCTACGGCTTTTGCGCACTGGCTTAATAAATCGATCCAGTTTGCGAGAGTCTTGTAGGTGGCCATGTTTTTTGGGCTGTTTAACCACTTGTTGCTCTCTGATGTTGGCCGATGCTCGTGCTCGAATTTCCAGACAGCCCCCGCCACACACAGAAACCGCTCTCATTCGCCCGCGCTGGGGCTAACCCAAATTTTTCCCTGAGTTTCGGGTTTTTCTTATTCTTTTTCATTCACTTTGGACGCGTGTCTCGGGCATTGAAGATTTACGACTCGTATGACCATGAACGTGCTGGTATGGGGTGTACGTACATTCAAAATTGTGCCCACCGAACCCAATCGCGTGGTAACAACGAAAATTATCGCCTCGGCATGCCAGCCCAAATGAAACGAAAACTGAGAGAAAAATAAAGTAAATGGTGTGTGTAAGTATCTCGAGCTTGTGTGTGTGTGTGTGTGCATAGAAAGTGTTTGCTTAGCGTATTGCTCCGAAAGAGGTTAGAAAGGTGTAGGGAGCTGGGTTATACGACTCTGCGGTTTGTGTTTGGGTGGGTCGTGAGCACTCCAGAGGAGACTCAACTTCCGGGAATGAGTTGAGTATTTTAATTAATCCTAATGCAAACTCATTTTTCTGATTCGCAAATTCACTTTTATAGTTGAGCGCAGCTCTTAATTGATCTGTTCTTACAGCACTCATCAAGCTGTCTAGACGCTTTCCTAAACAGTTCCCCATGCGTAACCCACACACAGAGACTGGAACAAGGGCTTTGGCGCGGCGGTCGCCTATTGAAAATAGTTGCATACGTATCTCTCGTATTTCTCGCTGGTCGAAACAATTTATTAGCGACAATTCGCCGGCTTGTAAATGATATATTAATGACTGTTTCACGACAACAACAACCACACTTGTTGCATGCCGCACACGCGCACAAAATAACAAATTTCAATTACAGCGTGTACTTTGAATCCGGTTTTAAAATGAAAGCCGTTGCCGTTGGCATTGCCGTAGCCGCTGGCATCGCCCAGCCACCCAGGCAAGCACAGCAGCTCTCTCGTATACCCACCTGGGCATCCAAAACGCCTCTTGCCCAGTGCAGCTTACGCATAGATATGTTCGCACTTAATAGCTCAAGTTTACGGCAATCGACAAATTGGCGCGTTTATCTATGTTGAGCGAAAAAGATACATTTTCGTATACCCTAAGATCGCCAAACAGGGTATATCGGCTTTGCGAGCAGAGAGAAGGCAGGCCTGAAGAACTCTATTGAACTTGCAGTTGCTTATGATTGGAAAAGTATTTAGCATCCATACGGAGACTTCCTCTTTAGTCTGCTTCGAAGATTATTAGAGCTAAAGATATACTGTGGCTTCTCAGCTACATTTTTATCCCTTTCGTAAGGTCATTGGCTGAATAGCTAACCTAGAACAGTTCTGCGTGAGTTTCAGGGTATCTCTGAGTCGAGCACTCCCCAGTAGAGTACTCTCTACTAGTTTGCTGTGATGTTTGAGGCTTTGCGTATTTGTCATGCATGAGGCGTAGGACACGGGCGGCTCTTAATATGCGTCGCACCACATGCCGCAGGCAATAAACAACGCTTGGGGCTCTCTTTGGCTGTGGATGGAAAACCCGCTCCACATACGACGCTACTGGAAGCGGGTTAAGTGCGTGCAATTTGCGCTGATAAAAAAAGAGGCAGCGCTCAGAGACGGGGGTGGCGGGGCGAAAGGAGCTGTGAGCGGGGCGTTTGGCTTCAAATTAACTGAGGCGGCTAAATGACTTCCGTTGGAAAAGTGAAAAGTCGCGCAATCGACAAAAGTTTCAAGCGCTTGCCTAATGGCTTGCCTTTGGCCGCTGTTGGCTGTATCTTGCAGATACATTTGTATGTATCTTACAAGTAGGAAGTGTACCCAATTGAGGTGATGACACACACAGTGTGTCGTTCTGTGTGCCTGTGTGTGTGTGTGTATACAACAACAAAATTCTAATGGCATGCGTGCCACGAGACGCGACGCAATGCGACGCGACGTGCGTCTGGCACCGGCACCGACTATATAGTATATAGCCATACTATCGCCATACTATCTCGTATACAGCCGGCTGGGCCATTGACTCTCGCTCGCTCGGTGGCAGCCGCTTTATTTAAACTAATTGACGCCCGCCGCATAACGCAAACCATATGCAAGGTGTGCGGGTTCGCCTGCCCAGAGGTGCAATTGGAAAAGTGTCAATTGCTCGGATACTACGAGCCGGCAGCTAGAATCCAGACGGAGGCGGAGCAGGGCGCAACTCTGCTCCGCAATTGATGCGCGTCAAAATGAACAATGAGTTTCAATTAGTTGGCACGTTGAGTTCTTGCAATGGCCATTTGTGATATGCCATGCAATGAGGAAGTCTGAATGGTTTGCTGATTGAGCTGAACGGGTTACCCACAACAACAACAAGTTGAGGGGGGGTGCCGAGGCGAGGCCGAGTTGTGGGTGCTTGAACTTGCAACGGCATATTTGAGTGTGTGTGTGTGTGTGCTTCTGGCTAAATACAGCAGACCATTTGCATGAACTTGAGAGCTATTCATAGCCAGAGGAATTTCCTCAAAATTCACAAAGAAAATTGAGCTCGTTGCTGATCAGAAATCAATGAAAGTTTTCCCTGCATCAATCAAAGTCAGCTAAACTGTTTTAAGTTTTTCAAGAAGAATCTTAAGGGAAACTTTTATATAGAATATAACAAATTCTTCTAGAGTTATCTTACAGGTACTGGAATATATTATGTATAACCTGCTCCTTAACATTTTTATTTTATTTTATTATTTTTATTTTATTTTTTTTTTGTAATTTCCAATGTTTCATTGTAATTCGCTGAAACGAAGTTTCCGCATTGCCGAAATGCCGCATTTAATTAACGTTTATGCGTATTCCATTTATAAATCGGTCGTTAATTAGCACGCTTTATGAGCTGGCTAATAGTGAGACTTTTTTAAATGCCTGCCCACTAATTTCAGCACAATTCTAACTCACAGGCTTTATGGGCCGAAAGGCACTCCGAAGCCACATGAAGCCGTCCATTAAGATCAAACACTTTCGCCAGACAGCGCCAAATGCTTCCGTGGCAGCTAGGCATTTTATGAGCTAACAAGATGACTTACCCCAGCACGGACTGCACTTGATTGCAGCCTGCTACGTGCAACGTGCATCGAGCAACGAGCTCAACTTGTTTGTTTTCAATATCATCTTTTTAGTGTGGTCAGCCGCTGGGCCTCATACTAAAGCAGATGGACAGACCCGCCCAATGGCTATGGCCATGCTATGGTTTTTAACGAGCTCGCTAATTTGCCAAACACCAAGTGCGGTTTTCCCTCTTTATTATTATTTACACGGCCCAAACACACATCGACTGCCAGCCAAGTGCTGTGTGCGCCGTGTGTAGGCGAGCAGCTTCTTGGCTCGCTTGTCTAGCCAGCAGCCAGCAGCCAGCAATCAGCGAGCGGCAGCCAATAGCCGGATCAAATATGGTTTAATTGAAGAGCACATGAAATGCTCTGCGATTCGATTTTTATGGCCAGCTTGTTGCAGCAATTGCATAATGAGCTCTTCGCGAACCCCGAACAAAAACCACTGACCCACTAAGCAGGAATCGGGCGCAGTTGTGGCGGCATTGGCGAACGGCAAATACCCTATCGCGGCAGTAAATGAAATCTATATTAAATATGAATAAAAACTGTGTGGAGATATAACTTCAAATTCCATAATGACTGGAGTTATACTAGTTTATAAAATTATAAAATCTATATCTTTAACCTAGTCAAGGATTCCCGCCGCGATGCTCTTAGCTTAAACTTTACTTTAAGCAATTTAGTTGATATCATATATAGTCTTAACTAATTCATATCATATTGAAACTTAATTTAATTAAAATCTCATATTTATACAAGTCATCTACATGCCCTTTAGGCTATAGCTTATATAGAAGTAAGAGAAGTCAATAAACTTTCAAAATGCTGCCCAGCTGGCGATCATGTGGCCCACCCACGTGGTCTGAGGACAATCAATTTAAAAACCAAAAGGAAAAGAAATGCAGCTAAAAAGCCGTCCAATTTGGTCGCATCAAATTGCTGACTACTTGCAATCTGTGGGACAGCCGCGCTCAGCTCCGCGCTCTGAGTCAGCTCCTGTCCTTTGCTGGCCCGCTGTGCGACAATTGAAAGTGGGCCCCGGGGCCATACAACTTGTTAGCTTGTACTCGCAGTTCGGCTTTCTTCTCTCTTTATATATTTTTCAGTGTTTTTCTTTTTTGTGCCCGCAATTTTGCAACTTGTTTCGATTACTTCATTTGGCCGTTCGTGCCACACAGTTCTCGCTGAAGCGTGTGACCCACTTCGGTTCGCGTAAAGGCCACAATTTGTTATGGTACAAAAGAAATAATATAGTTTTTACAAATATTATACAAACACATACATACATGTGTATGTATATGTGCCTGCACTAATAGAAGCTGAAGTCGTGCCCAACTAATTGACCACAGAGTGCCCGCTGATATCGCATATCAGAGTCGCGAGCGCTTAAATAAGGTGGCTGCGCGCTCCGCATTGTGCTAGCCGTAATATTTATGGCCAGGCCATAAGAGCGGCCTCCGCTGGGACAGATTGTTGACAAATGTCACGGGAGTTCGCATTGTCCGTACCCCAAATAAAACGCTTGGCGTGCCTTGCTAATTGCCATTGCAACAGATCTCTGACAGCTCTCTTGACAGTCGCTTCGACTACTGCAGACGCCCACGCGGCCAACTTTCCGACGACGCCGTGATCTATGGCTGCTGCGAAAGACTCTGCGCGTCGACACGCCACAAATAGCGGCAATAAAAATATATCCATAAATTATTTATTTTTAAGTCTATTATTATTATTTATAGTATGTTTAATATATATAATAAATATATTATATATATGAAAACAAAGTTTTGCCTTGCAAAAGCTTATCTAAGTCAGACCGCAGTGCACACAGTTGATAAAGAAGTTTGTTTATGCGGCTTTTATTTTTATAAATTTATATATATATTAATTTAGACTGCAATATTTGAATATTATATTTTAAATACTTTTTCTATTTTATTAAGTTTTTTTTACCAACTTTTTTATTTAATTCAAATTTGTGTTTTTTACAAAATTGATTTGTATATTTTGACTTCAACAATATCTAAAAGTTCTTTTAAGATTCTATTAATTAAATTTATGCAAGATTTTATACATAAGCTTTATTTCTAAAGTTCAGCACTCAATATATCTATAATATTTTTAAACTGAAGCAAACATCTAGACTTAGAGACAGACTGATTGACTCTTGTCACATTTTCATTCACTACACTTCTGTGCTCATCTGACTTTGTACATGTCCATTCAAAGTTTGACTCGACTGCTCTCTCGCAACTCTCTGCTTAAGCAACACACTAATCGCACCCATCAACGTCGCTTGACAGTGGCACGCTCACCCGCATGGCAGCGGCTACAGCATGTTAAGGGCTTATCACGTAACCCGAAGGAGAAGTAAGAACTCAACTCGAGCCATTCACAGTGCACGAGTTGCATTTTATGTTGAAGTGGGGAGCGTGGGTGTTCCTCGGAAGTGCCAGCTGCCGGATTTGATTCTTATGTAGTATTCTTTTCGGTTTTACATCTAAAGTGATGTACTTAGAGTCGCGCCTCAATTATGTGCCATTAAAGTATTAACGGCACTCGATCCAGCAGCAGCAGCGGCAGCTGGTTACACGACACTTGAGCTGCGCATCTATCTGGCTGGCTATAATCGATCGAGTGAGCAGACATATTTGTAGCATTCCCAGATATGTTGAGGATTTGCGCTTAAATAGACGCTGAAAACAGAACATCAATCAGGCGGGGTCGGGCTAAGTTTTAATTGCTTTGAAATTCTATCTCTCTCTCTCTGTCTCTCTGCCGACAAGCTGACAAGCCTTTAGATACTGATCTACTGTGAAATGTGGCTCAAAAGCTGCCTAACGGTGCCTTGATTAAATTCAATTCAATGCGATTCAATGAGGTGATGTCGCTCCCTACCTGCCTGCCTCCACTGCCACCCTAGCTGCTCTTTATAGACCCGCTTTCAATTTGATTTTGTTTTGATTGCGTCTCTGAGCGCCTGGCTACCAGTTTTTCCAGCGGCGCCTGTTGAACCTGTTGATTTGCCTATCAGCACTTGCTGTTGTCGTAAATGTGTTGTTGTTGTTGCTTGGGCTGGCTTTCCATGGCATTGCCACACAGTTGGCAAAGAAATCAATGCCTATCTGCAGCATTACATCAGGCACAGCGGATTCGATATTTACATTTATCTCCCTCTCCCTCTCTCTCTCTCTCTCTCTCTCTATCTCTCTGTCGCTCGAACTCGATTTTGATTTGGCAGATTGATTTGTATCTTGACCAGGCTAATGAAGACAAATGTCCGCATAGTCTGGGCGGTCGCTCGGCTGCTTGCAGCTTAATTGATATGTAGCCACGAAATTAATTCCATTAATTGAACATTTTCTTCGTTGGCTAAATCAATGCGCTTTCTTTTGGCCCGGCTTGTTTATAGTTTTTGGCTGCTTATTTGTGTTGCCACGCTTTAGGCCAATATCTAGCCGGCCAGCAGCTGTCTTACATTTGACAGCAGCAAGAAGTTTTCACGTTTCTTTTCTTTTTTACTCTGTTGCCTCCCCTTTGACGCACGCGGCGTATGCGCAATTTTATATCACTTTGTTGAGGCATTTGCGTCATTGAGTGAGATTTGTCGGCTGACAGCTTATATAAAGTAAGATTGAGTTATGTATATGTATCAGGCGATCAAATATATATACAGTCCGAAGCTTTTGTTATGCATTTTTCAATATTGCTTTAAATATTATAATATTATTAAAAACCAAAATGAATATTTAAATATTTTAAGTATTTCTATACAAAGCCGAAATGGCCTCTAAACGGTCTGCTAATCTTAATAGCTATATTATTGGCTTTAATTTATCTAAATGATCTACTTCAATAAAAGCAAATGGAATTTTAAAATGAATGTGAATGGAGGCCCTTACTCAGCTTCAAAAATGTTGTAATTATTAAAGTTAACATATTGTCTCGACTGAATCGTCTTTCACTTTTTGGTCAAGCTTTTGACTGTATATTTATAAATATTTTATTTAGCGGTAAAAGAAACCCTTTTAGGGGCGACTGCATTTGGGCTTAATTAATATTTAATTGAATTCTGAAATCTTTTCTTGCATAAAACTTCAGTCAGTGGCAAATGCAAATAGAAATGATAATTTCAAAAAAATATTTGCACAAGTCTGGAGTTGGTTCAGAATGCGTAATGCCATGAATCTCAGCCTGGGTCATATATCAGCGTAATATATGATTATTTTCGCCCAAAAAACAGCAGGGAATCGGCATGAGAACTAACCGTTATCTGCTGTGGCAGCTCATGTGATCTCTGGATCACGCCGAACACAAATCAAAAAGAAAACTGACCGGAGAGCTATGTGGGCTGCCACATGCTAATAGAAAAGCACTTCGGAAATCGCGCTACATTTGAGGTGTGAATAAAAGAAGAGAGCATAGGGAAGGAGGATGATTAGGGGGAAGGGCGGGAAGTAACTAGAAGACGAGGGCTGAGACCGCTTGCAGCTGCCGAACAAGAAATTGCAATTTAAATGCGATAAATTAAATGGGATGGAATCGGGAATTGCGATTTGGGGCATAAATAATGCGAGCTTCGAGCCAAATTGACGCGGCGTGCAAATGAAATGAAAATTGAAACGCGAGCCAGGCCAAGTGATAAATCTTTCTATTAGCCAAAGTGAGCACGTAGAGATCGGACAGCAACTGCAGCAGCAACAGCAGTAGTCGCTGCGGTAACTGCTGTAACAAGCGCAGCTTTGTTAGCGCCGCCGCCAACGCGACTGCGGCTTGGCGATTTTAATCGCGTTGGTACTGCCGCCAGGCCGCCAGGCCGCCAGGCTCGACTGCATAATTTATAAAATCCATTTTAATCAGCGCGCGCGCTGCGCGAAAAATTACTTTGTCTGCATTTAAATGGCAAGAAAAATAAAGGACAAGCAAAACGATATAAAACAGGGCCATAAGCTGAACTTGGCCCAGCGGCAGGTGTCTGCTCTACTCGTTCCTGGCAACTACGTGCCGTAGGTGTGTTAATTCGAGCTGATTGCGTAGCGCAGCGCCGCCGCTTTGCTCATTGAGTTGTCAGTTGGGTTGTCTCCGCCTTGCCAACTGCCCCATGATAAATGGCCCACAATTATGTCGGCTGCGTCTATATCTGCAGCCATCGATGTTTTGCAGCGCTCGTTCTAGCTCTTGCTCTTGTTTGGTTCAAAGGCAGCCCGGCCGGCAAACATAAACTAAAAAATATAACAACAACAAAAACAACGCTAATTGAATAAACACGCCGAAACGCGCGAGAAAGCAGCGCCTAGAAATCTCTTGTATCCAAAGCTGATGTGTGTGTGTGTGTGTATGTGTGTGTGCGTGTAGTTATGCTCTACACAAATTGGCACAAGTGGCTGCCAAACAATTCTCAAGCCTGCATGCAAAACAAACAAAAACACGCACATATTTGACGCGTTTAAAAACGCGCGCGTTTTCTTCTAATCTCAAATCAAAATCCATTAATTGAGTGATTTTTCTTTTAATATTAAAAATTAATATTATTTGCAGTCTTTTTATAAAATCTGAAATTATTTTCATATTTTTAAGAAATTAAAAAAAAAAAAAAACAATAAATAAAAAATATTTTTCTTATAAAAAACTTTTATTTTCATATAAAAATCTACTTTTAAAATTAAAATTAATTGAGTAAAAAATAAAATGTATTTAAATTAGAATTTACACACATTTTCCTGCAGCTATTCAGTTCTACAACAGCTCAATATATCTTTCTTTTCTCAGGAAAATAAATAAATCTCACTTAAATATGATCGAGATATTTCTGTGACATATAAGCTGACCTCGTCTGCTTCCCCGATTCAATTCATCTGTGGTAATTGAAGAGCAACATTTATTGATCTTGTCGCTTGTCACCGACTGTGGGTCAGTTTGCCAATCGGCGAGGCAATCAACTGAGCGCGCAGCAGCAACATTGCATTTGTGTGTTAGGAGTGTTCCTTCAATCAGCGCATTGCAGTTTGAGTTGGAGTTGGGGCTGTGAGTCGATGCCCTTCTGGCTTACTAACTTAGTGTTTGATTTGCAATCAAGCGACAAATCAGCGGCAAGTGATGGGCAATTGGTCTGGCAGCTCGATCATTATGCACAAAAATGTGTATGCTGCGGCCCATGCACAGGGTCATTAACTGACAAGCCAGGCGCGTTGACTTCTGCGGTCAAATTCATAAATCAGCTGCCCTCCAACTAGGCAAGAACACACGCTCTCTCTGGCTCTCTGTCTATCTCTCCTGTTAGCGCATTCAATTGAGCTGGAATGCAGCACCGCTCTTAAGACAGATCGCAGTTGCGGATAAATTGATGATAGGATGGGGGCAGGCGCAGCTGGCAGACTTCAAGGAACGGAAAGATCCATTGACTAATAGTGTTAGATTCGCGCACGGCGATAAGCGTTTTGTTACCAGTCCAAAACTAGCCCGCCAATTGTCATCAATTATATTGATTAATAGTTTCTCGCCAGACCGGCCCCCATTAGCTGCTTTCAAAATCAAGAACTGCGCAGCACTCGCGCTCTATGCTATGACCATAGAACTATATTAAATATATATGTATATAAATATATTGCCCAGCTAAATGTGTCAGCTCTTATCGGTTATTGGCCTGCGAATTTTTGATAAGAATTCGTTTGAATCGCGCGCTCTGGCAAAGCTCTTGCTGTGCCCAATTGCAAATTGGAAGTAGTCAGCTGACTTTAGCTTCCGCTGACTTATGTAATTCTGAACCTGAATGGCTGACTTTAATGGCCAATTTAACACTTCTGCGATGCGCTTACTTAAGCTCAAGTGCTCTCTGAAACAGGCAACCCACTAACCGTTTCCGGTCTAAAGGTTTTGTGCTTTAGATAAGACTCTCACGCGTGTCGTAGATTAAGTTATGAACAGAAAAGGTTTTTTACAGTGCGTTAAAAGTCCACTGAAAGCATTTACCATTGATAAATATGAAAACTATAAATTATTTAATGAGCCAAGTAGTTGCATATATCAATTAGAACAGCCAGCTGCAGATTAGCCTGATAAAATTAAAAACTAGTTTGACGACTGCTTCAAGAAATCAACGGGTAAAGATTAAATGCTGTAGAGGGTTACATAAAAGAAATATTAAATAATAGAAAATAATATATACAAAATATTTATAAATAAATATTAATATAAAATTTAATTATTTAAATTTAAGTAGAACTCTAATTATAATCTCACCTCTATGCATCAAGGAACTGAAATCATTCAATATAATATTTTGCTCAAGCTTAATTTTCTGGCAACAATTTTACGCTGTTCTAGCTTTGGATTTTATATTGCTTGCTTCAGCTGAAGCACTACAATTTGCTGCTCTAGCGAAAAGTTTCAGCTCCATTTCCTATGAGACTCATAGACAAATACATAAATAATATTCAAGAATGCGCAGCAACAAAAGGTCGAACCGGAAGACGGAACAATAAATGTGGCACTCGCAACCCAGGCTATGTTAATCCAGTTAATTATCAGCGCAGATACAAAAGTATCTATAAGTTGCACTTATTACGAATGTGCTTTATGATCAGCACTGTCTACAGTAGTCCCTAGTCGACGTCGTTGTTGCTGCTGTCCCACTCAAGTGCATTTTTATGAGCGCTCATTAAATTTATGGCTTTTAATTTGTCGGCCTTTGTGCGTGCTGCGCAGATAAGCGGCCATCTCAATACCAAATCTCAGTCTCGATCCCACACACGCACCGCACTCAAGTGCTTGCAGCTTGTTAGCGAGCCACATGGAAAATGATTGATATTTGTGTTTGATATTTTGTTGCGATTTATGTGGCAAGGGTATTATAAAGTTTTTTTCCTCAGTCATTCAGGCCAAAGAAAGCGTGTGAAAAGCGCATTATTGATTAAGTGAGTTATGGGTGGGCTCCAAAGAGTTGCAATGCTGTTGAGCTAAACCATCTCCAACTCTCTTTAAACTAAGGCGTGGGTGCAAGGTGAACGAAGTTGTTTACTCAGATATTGAAATACTTTTGCTAATCAACGTGAACTTGCTGCAGGTAGACTCAACGGGTTTCATTTAAGCCAATCAAGAAAACTAAAGCTGCAGTGCTGCCCATTTGTTGTCAATGGGCTGCTAGAAGTGCTGCCAATTTGCTTCGATAAGAGCTCAATCGTTGCCAACTGCCAGGTAGTAAACAAAGGCAAACTATAAATTAATCCAGCAATAGACCCGCTGAGTAGGGTGAGTGTATAAAATATTCGTTAGAAACGCTTAGAAACTCAAGTTGCCCGCACTTCAAGCTTATCATTTGAATACCAATGCACATAGATTTAGTATACTCTCAAGTGCTTTATTTGCAATTTACGCACTTGCTCCACTGACCGACTTCATGCCTCGATCACATAAAGTAATTCAGCTGGGCATAGGGTTGAGGCTGCCCCCGCCCCTGCACTGTCCATGCAAATCCTTGCCAAAACACGTATCGCACAATCAGCTAATTGGCTCTGCGTTTCGGTGTCGTCGCATTTTGTGGCTTTCATTAGCATTGCGGAACGGGAGCCTCGCCCATAAAGCGCTCTTAATGGCTAGTACGTGTTGCGGATTTCTGTAATTAATGTGATCCGCTGTGACCTTAACAGTGTGTTGTCAGACTGATTAAAAAGTGTTGGGAAACAAGTTGTAAATGCGCCCGAATGAAACGGAAAACCGAAAACGGTGCAAAAGGCGACAAAATAAAGCGAATATCCCAGGAATTCCAAGAGCTCATCGATCGGTTTGTTTGTGTTTTATTTTATTTTGTTTTGTTAAATCATTTTTAATGGACAATGCTACCAGTTGGGCCCAGTTGTCAGCCTAATTAAAGCGAACATGTGACAAGATCAATGTCGCTGGCGCCGCGATTGGAGCTCGTATCTGACAGATACTTTTAGCGAATGCAAAACTTTTGCACAAAACTGCAAAATTAATTTATGCCATATTAATAAATGGCTTGTTTTCTGGCTTAATTGCGTTTTTAAAAATAATTCACTGACAAATTGATTAAGGGGCTAACAGCAGAGAGAGCGAAAGAGAGAGCAACAGTCCCCACTTGCTGAGCGAATTATGCGCGTTTTGCATGCGATTTGTGCGCGACATGCGAATTTTGATTGTTGTCGTTTGTTGCGCCTTGAGAAAAATGGCATTGAACTTTCCGGCTCAAATTGAAACTGAGCCACATTTGCGATATCTCAACTTCACTTCTAGATCTCTGGCCTAATCTGCATGGCTGTTATGCAGCTCCGCCTCTCTGCAATGCTAATGAAATGTCTTGCAAATGAGAAAAGGCCCTTTCTTTGGCTCTTTTCTTCTCAATTTTTTGGTAGCGTAGGACGTGACGGTGTCGTGAGTGGCTCATAACAGTGAAAGAGCTTGAAGAGTGGCTCCAAATAATGTCAGCGATTTGCATGCAAATTGCAGCGGAGTAAAGCAAACTTAGCTTAGTCTATTGCCCCGGCTCGCTTTGCATGAGGAAGTTAGCGCTAACAAGGCCGTTAAGGCCATTAAACTTGGCCAAAGCGAGGCGATGTGATGCGGTGCGAGGGTGGCAACCGCAGCTGGCAGTCAAAGTGCAAATATGTGACCCGCCAGCCGACGCCCACGCCCACGCATTACTCAAAATCACGCCCAGACGCAGAGCTACAATTCAATTCGAAAAAAGGATGCTGCGCTGCCCTTTTAACCGCGGCCTAATGAAGCTGAAGCTGCGACTGTGGATGTGGCCGTGGCTGTGGCTGTGGCTGTGGCTGCGGATACTATGGGCCTATCCCGCAGCTCCAGCTGCAGCTGGGCTAAATTTAGCGACTGCCGCTGCCACCGCCGCCGCCTACGATAAATCAAAGTTAATCAGATCTAGTTTCGATTGGGTTTTTATGGGCCGCGCATTGGCCACGCCATTTAAATTAGCTGCCGGGTTATTTATCGCATTGTTGCCGCTCGCAGGTTTCGTTTTAGCGCCAGGATGCCAAACGGACAGACAGCCGGCCCGACAGACACTGACGGCCCAGACACAAAGGCCCAGACTCCGCGACTGCCAATGGTAGCCGTGTGTAGCAGCGCAACGAAACGGAACTGCAAGTCTGCCAATGGCTAGCCGATAATTACGCATATTTTGTTGCCTGTTTTGATGGCGCTCTTTATTTTTATTCAATTCTTGCCGCATGCCCTCACCGCTGCAGGGTATTATAAACTTGTCAAACAGTTGAGTGTTCTGCAAGTGAATGGTAACAGCGAGAGAGCTCGTTACGCTTGGGGGTTGGGCGAAGAAATGGAAATGAAGACTAGTTTGAAGAATATGATAAAGATAAACTTAAGGAATTTCTTTGCATTAAATGAAAGTTTAAATTTAAATTATTAAAAATTTATATCATATATATATAATTATATAAAATAGAAATAAATTATTCTAAAATCTTAATAAAATACTTGAAGTCCTTTAGAATATATAAATATCCAGAATTTATTTTTTTTTTAAATATATATATATATTTAAAATCTTTTTTCGTTCTTTTTCTGATATACAAAATTATAGTTCATGCAAAAAATGATATAATCTACTTATATCCATATATATATTTATAGACTTGTATCAGACATTCGCTTGCATATAAATGTCGATCAACTGAAAGCTAAATCAGCTCAAGAGCAAATCCACTTCGGCGTGTTAATGATAAACCGCTTCAGAAAAGCGCTTAAAGTTCAATTTCTTATATGCGAGATCGGCCATCGTTGGGTTTTTAGTAGCTGTTAAATGGCCAGCGACACAGTCGGTGGTCTCAAGCGTCGATGCTAGTGCTTGGCTTGTTTTTAACACCCAGGCACGCTGGATCAGAGAGCAGACCGAGTGCCCGAGTCGAGACCAAGTGGCAGTCCGCAGCAAGTCAAATGGGTTTCAATTTACACACTTGTCGCCTGCTCCTCGGGCGCTGCTTGCCCACATATTTGCCCAGTTGAGGATTGGCCATGGCCTGGCCAGGCGTTGTCAACGCCTGAACTAAGGCGCTTATTTATTTGCACAGAAACAGAGAAAGAGAGAGAGGGAGGGAGAGAGTGAGAGGGGGACGGCTAAAAGAATGTATCGTATCGCAATTATAAATCAGTTTAAGTCGCTTGTGGAGCCCCTGACATTAAGCAATGAAACCTTTGAGCTTTGTTTAGCTTTGTCAAGTGGGCTGGCTGGCTAACTGTCGCCCTGTCTGGCTGTCAATCCTGGGGCGGCTTTCCACGCTCCGTGTGGCACCTTTGTTTGCACAATGCTGCCAGCTGCTGATTGCCAAACATTGGCCAATGTGAATGAATAACTGAACAAATGACTGATTGCCAACAAGTTAGCAGTATCTATCAGCGCAGATCTCAGCAGAACTCACACGGATCTCTCTCACACTGAGCTACTGATATATATGCATACTCATGTCTGTGTTTGCTAATAACTCAACAGCTAATCAGCGCAGTTGGTGGGACAGCGGGAGTGGCGCGAGGGGGCCGAGCGCAGCGTGTAGTCCGCAATTAAACGAGCAGAAATGTATCTTTGTATCTTTTTATCTTGCAACTGCATCAGCGTACGTACAAAACAAACAGCACAACGGCCGCCGAGTTGTAATTGCCAAAGCCCATGCAGAGCTGCGCGGTCTGCCTGGTGCATTAGACAAATCAATTATGCTGTCCCACGTTGCCCGCCCCGAACTTCTGCGCTTTTCTTTTATTTGGGTGCGGTGAAGTCGTGCAGTCGCTGCAAACACGATTGTGTCGAGACTGTCTAATGATTGTTGTCACAAGAGCTGTGGGAATCAGACTTCATTTTATTTGCACCTCTAAGCATACTTTTTTCTATCATTTGCGTTTGCCATTTTTTTTTCTTCTAATGAGTATAAGTAAAATGAAGCTTTTTCCTTTATAGCTTAATTTTTGTTATTCTAGAAAATTATTATTATTATTATTATCAATATTAGTATTTATTAATTACGTATGATTTTTTCTTTTCATTGTTATTATCATTCTCATTCTGATTATTATTATAATTAATTTGATCAGTATCATTATTATTATCATTGCCATAGTCATTTTCATTGTCATTATCATTATCATTATCATTATCATTATCATTATCATTATCATTTTCATTATAATTATTATTATCTTTGTCATTTTCATTGGCATGATCATTATTATTGTCATTGTCATTGTTATTGTAATTATCATTGCCGTTATCATTATCATTATTGTTATAATTTGAATTATATTAATAATGAATTAGAATTATTATTAAAATTCCATATCCTCCTTAGCCGTCTCAAATATTAGTTTCATAATTTCCACAACTTAGGAGCAAACTGTCTAGAGCATGCAGGTATTCCTCAACATGGCATGGCGTGGTTATCACACGATCTTAGCACGCATAAATATTGAGGCTCATATCAATGACAGAGATTAGAGCGAAGTTAAAGTGAGTCGAAAAGTGGCTCGATAGCCGGGCAGATAAGCTGCAAATCGTCTTGAGTTACAGTCCACTCACTATCAAATCAAAGTATAAACAGCTCTACGCATCGCACTCAGACATTCTATTCGAAGTGAATATCATAAATGATTGCAAAACGATTTGCGCTAAGTCGTCTATGGAAAATAGGGTTATTGACGCATGTTTCAATGTGTTTGATTGTGTTTTGCCTTTGGGCGTCTGCCCGCGGGCCTCTATAAATAACAATAAACGCGCAAAAGGAAGAACTTGCTTAGAAATCAGAGCAGAATAGACGCGAGCAGAACTACTTCAGATGGCTAGCTAAGCAATGCGGTTTTTGGCATGTGATTAATGCCTGTCCGTGCTACTCCGTTGTTGATGCTACACAACAACGAACATTTTTATGGGGTGCAAGAATAATTTTTCCAAAGAAAATATTAATAGAAATGAAAACAATCAAATTGTTCGTGTGTGTGTGTGTGTGTGTCTATGTTTGTGTGTGCGTGTGTGGCATGCCGCACCGCCCAACTGTCTTGACTTTATTTTCTTGCAACGAGTCAATAAACAAAAGCCCAAGCAAAACATGGCCAAACGAACAGGAATTAGAAGAAAGCGCACAAATTTTCATTCATGCCACAGTATTTTTTTCGGTTTGCTCTTTCCTTGCTTTTTTTGCTAAGGTGTCGAGCTGTAATTTGCATAAATCACAATTACCTGTCAATCGATAAACGATCTCAACACGCGCGCCAAGTGTGAACATAACGTGGCCAACAAACAAAATATATGTGCTGTTATAGCTATAGCAACAACTGCAACAGCAACTGCAACAACAACAACAACAAACTAGTGGCAAGTGTTGCCCACGATGCATGACAAACGCTCCATGTTGCACTGGACTCTGGGGGCCTTTGGGGCTTTGGCTTTGGCTTTGGCAGTGCGCCAGATCGCGTCTATTGTTAAATGTTTTCCCAATGCTCGACTTTTTATTGCGGCTGATTGCACAGTAGGCGAATCGCTGTTGTTGCTGCAGTTGTTGTCGTCGCGTGTCTCGGCTGCAATGCTGGCTACAAGGTGGTCGCGACATTAGCTGACAAATGCAGTTGACAAGCGCTTAACAAGCAATGAGGTTGCCGGATCAGCAATGCATCGTTGTACGACTGTTTGCAAATGATATATTAATTATGATTTATGGATATCTCTGTGAGTGACTTGATAATAAATAAATAGAAAATGTTTACTGAAAAGGAGATACATTAGAGTTAGCTATAGATCATAGATATATTCGATTATATTCTGAGTTATGAATTATGCTGGGTTGCTTGCACATCTCTTACAATGAGATACATTAGAGTTAGCTATAGATCATAGATATATTCGATTATATTCTGAGCTATGAATTATGCTGGGTTGCTTGAACATCTCTTAATTCATAGCTTCTTAGCTGACTCTTTGGATGCAATGTTCCCACAATTTCTCAGCTGGAACACCCCCAGCTCTTGGCACTCAGAGGCATATTCAGTGAGTCAAGCGCGCGCTCAGTCAAGCGTGCAAAACATTCAGCTTATGGACTCAAGTGTATAATAATACAATTTCATGCCGCATTATGGGGTCAATTAAGGCAAACATTTAAATAATAATTAGGAGCGAGGCGTAAACCAAAATGGAAGCAAATAGAATAATGGGAATGCGATATAGAACCAACATTTCCATAATAGCTTAACACATCATAAAGATTTTCCCAGCCCAATAATATAATTTCTTTTTTGGTAGTATAACGTGGAAAACTTTACAGATGGCCGCGATGAAAGCAACAATTTTCCCCATTTATGATGCATGTCGGCGACAATAAAGCCGCCGCAGATACATAGATACTTGCATTGGAGATAGTAGCTATTAGGCATGCGCTTATCTCAATTTTTACGTATTTGTTTATTTTTTGTTAATTTTATGTGCATTTGGGGAAGTGGAGCAAAGACTTTCACTCTTCATTCCATGCCTTATCGATATGGCTTCGATAGCATATACATGCATTTGGTATTTATATATTTATATTTGTATCTATATCTAGGTTTTATTTATAGTATCTCTGTTTATTGGCTGTTGCGTGTTTTTAATGACGGATTTCGTGTGCCTCCATTATGGACTTTTTATTTTTTATGGCATTTTTGCTTGTCGGTTTGACAAGGCCTGCGATTTGGTAACAGTTCCATTAATATTGTTTATAAATAACTTTAAATAGCATATCTGATGTTTTAATTTTAATTAATGGCCAATTACCAGAAGTGTGTTATAGATTCCATGGAATTCTGTTAATATTTATGAGCTCTGACTTTTATAAAGACTGACAGCGGTCAGCCAATAAACAAGAATCATAATAATAGAATTCGCTCTTGTATCTACGCACCCAAATGCAGTCAGGTCTGGTTGCACTTGAAATACGATAGTTTTCTTATAGGGGATAGTGTAACTCTATATGAAGATCCAAGAGAACCTGCTCTGAGAGGAGACAGCAGTTTACAAGTCATTTATGGAGCGAGCACATAATATAGATGGAAGTATCTTTGTATCTCTCACTATATGAATAGCTCAATGTATCTATGTTTTTACATTTAAAATTGTATCTGTATCTATTGGTAGTTATAATTATAAATACATAGCTATGAGTGCCAAAGTCTCTATATGTATCTTTGTATCTACATCTCCCACCTGTAAATGTATCTGTATCTGCATCTGTTACTTTGACTGATGAGGTAACACTTTAAAAAGTATTTGCGCTTTTCATGTTTGTTTTAAAATTTTAACTGGCCGCCAAGGCGGGCGTTTAGTTTGTTTATCACATTGTGTCAGCTACTTGCAGTTTGTATCTTGCAGATACACACACACACACACACGCACAAACGTTCGTTCGTTCGCTGCTCGCCTCGTGTTTTGCTATGGTGTGAAGTGCGAATTACCAGCAACAACAATTTGCATTTGCGTTCAATGAGCCAGTGACCTATGCCAATATATTTTGCATTGTGCTGGCCGTGCACAAGTGTATCTGTATCTGTAGTGTATCTGTATCTGTAAATGTATCTGCAGTTGGTAGCCTACCTGTGTGTGTGTGTGTGCTCGGCTCGTCGCTCATTTGCGCCGATAATTATGACGTGTGCGCGCAATAGCAACAACAGCAACAACCGAAATTGCTGACGTTGTCTGGCTTGTTGTTGTTGTCGTTGTTGTCGGCCACTCGATAAGCGACAGCGTCGCACTTTTCATTTTTATTTTGCAGCGTGCTACGTTACAATTACACACAAATTTCAGCTCTTGTTGTTGTTGTTGTTGTTGCATTTGGCCTGCTAATTTATTTGCAACATTTGCTGTTTGCTGTGAATTAATTGCAAATGCCACTAAGCGCGCTTTGCGCCCAAACACAGCTGCAGCTACGAAGCGTAGCTACGGAACGCACTGTTGGCTTAACTAACACACGGTGCCGTGGGCACAGTTACACGTGCTGGCAAATAGAGCGCATGAATTGGTGGATGTATCTGTAGCTGTAGGTTGTGGTAGGTGTGCGACTAATGTATCTATGGCTGCTGTAACTGTATCTGAGGGTATATTTACCTGCAAATGTATATGTAGCTTGACAATATATTCAATTGTATCTGTATATCAATTTGTATCTTTACAATATATATTATAGGTTATATTTTCTTATATCATATATCTATCAACATATATATTTGTATTTTTACGTATGCGAGTATATAAATATATCAATATCTGTATCAGTATCTGCATCTGTATCTATATCTATGTACATATATCTGTATCTGTATCTGCAATTGTCTCTGTATCTGTATCTCTATCTGTATCTGCATCTATATCTGCATCTGTTATACCTATATCTGCATCTATCTCCCCATCTGCATCTGCATCTGATATCTGTGTATCTGCATCTATACATTCCCATCTCTGCTGCAACATTTAAGGAAGCATTAGCCGTCATTAACAACTTTGGCCACAACAATTCAACTTGAACTAATTGATATATTTGCTGCGTTCGTGAAGAGCGCGACGGGGCGATGCGAGGGTGTTGCAGTGCATGTCAAATGTCTAGCGGGCTGACAGCTAAAAATATATTTGCCCCTTGACGTTGACAAGGCGACAATTTAGCTGCACGCACAATAACAACAACAGCAATTCGTCGCGCTCCAGATTCCGAGTATTTGGCTGTCTAGCATTTACAACTATATATATTTGGATATCTGCGCCTTTGTGCCCTGGGGCGTGTAATATGTGTGTCAGCAGGCAGGCAGCTCCAATGCCAATTCTATTTCGTATTACCCAGCCGAATCCCTTGACATGGCTAAATCATGTCAAACAGACGTAAACGACGTCGCCCGTTATACAAATGGAAACGCTTTGAACTCTGACTGCAGCTCGAATTTACAATATGTGTGCAGAGCTCCCATTCCCCACAAGTCCAATCAGGCTGCTGTTTGGGGAGCCATTTCACTAATGGGTGCTCGGTACGGCTAGCAGTTCGTCGAGCAACAAGTTTCAGCTGTGTAAAATATATATATCTGATCTAAAACAGATCATCTAAGAAGCTATTACTAAGAATACTATGCGAATATTTCACATCCATTGCAAAAGATTTTCTTCAGCAAGTTTCTGCATGGAATATTCTACTTTGCTGACTTGAAAAACTTTCTTGAAAAACTTAATTCAATTTAGGCGTCTCTGACAACAATTCACTTGATGTGAAGATCAAATAAAGCAGATAATTTGAATAGAATTCATGCGATAAGCTTCAATTTAGCGAACTTTTCAGGGTCAGAGGCGAGTTTCAGAGCTGCCGCGTACAGCGCTGGGCAGCTGTGTAGAACCCAAGCTAGCAGTAGCGCCAGCTGCACTACAATCGAGCTGTGTGCGTGTTTGGCAAATATTTGCATATCGCATTAAGCTGATCTATCTTAAGTGCCAGAGGGCACTACACTGCCCCGTTATCGTTATGTGACACATTGAGGCTGTCATGGAGTTAACAACAAAGTTGGCAGCAAGGCAGTCAACAAAGCGTGAGATAAGAAGTGTTATTTGGGGGCGTGGCGTGCGCCTTCATTGCTCTGACTGCAGCAAGTTTGGCGCGTGCATTTAATTAGCCACTGCAAATTGTCAGAAATCAATTAGACAATTTGACACATGCTTGATTTATGCCGCAAACCGATAAAAGTATCTACAATTTTCTCATACAATTTACATACATAAATATATAAATCTTTTAATTACATGCACGACATGCAGACATGCAGACATGCAGCCAAAATGAACTGTTATAAGCCGCATGTTTTGCACGCATCGCTGTCAAAGCCCAAGCTGTCAATTGCCATTTGGTAGACCCGTTCGCCAAAAGCCTACCCCGACCCAGTGCAGCCGCCCCACCGACCGACCGCCCGCCCGCCTGTCAGCGTCTTACTTCAATGTCTGGTTAGACTGCATTTTTTTATGCAACACAAAAAAAAAGAAGAAACAAAAAAGAAATACACACAAAAATAGTTGCTACATAGAATCCATAAAACATTTTTAGCATTTGCAGACGTTCAGCTTTTAAAATTGTCTGGCACAGAGATAGAACTCTTGTATGCGGGCAGCTGACTGTCCGCACCGACTGTCATCGAGCGGAAGTCTTCGCTCGCACACTTCTGGTGTCAACCGATCGATGTTTTGTCTATAGCAGATATATGGGTTAAGCGAATGATCAATGGCCTGTTGTGGTTGGTGTCATGTGTTTGTGGCTCCGCCGACTCGACTGACGGCATAGATCAGACCGCAGTGGTTCTTGGAAAGCTCAGTAGCTGCATCAAGATCAACAGCTGACAAATCGACAAAGAATTATGGAACGCAAAGATTAGCATTCAGCATGGGTAAGGCATTGAGGGACTAGGAATAATTTATGTCGCATAGATCATAGCTAAGATCTTCAATAAGATCAATGGTTGGTATAGATTAAAGAGCTTGAAGAGTATATAGATTGATCCCAATCTTTTAGTCACATGAGGACACAAGTGTATTAGCATTGGAGATCAGTAGAAGGAACTCAGGCAGAGAATGGAATTTGATCGCCAGAAGTTTCTTTTTGACAGCTATAATTATATTTTACTGTTAAAGATCAGTGCAGAATCATAAAGAAACCAAATTAGTTACTGATCAGCTGATGTTGCATAATTAGTTATAAAAATGAATTTCTTTTAGGCATTAAATATCGACATAGATCTCCCAGCTTAGCATATTTCATATGCATAAATATATTATGGAATATATTATCTAAAATGAAACTTCACAGCTTTCATTAGCCTGCAACCTATGCAAATTGATGGGGCGATAATATAATTGAATTGAGCATGGACTTAATAGCCGACACACTGAGCGGCTGACAATTGCAGATATAACGATATGATCAATGGATGCATTTAAAACCGATCACAGCCTCTAATGGCCAGTCAGCCAGCTGCGTCAACACCTGCCCTCGGGACAGTGAGTAGTTGTGCGTAGAGCTGGGACCTAAACCTGTCGCCTGATTCTTGGCCTAAAAAGCTGTCGGGCCCCAGAAAGCGGCAGGAGGCAGTCGCCGTGGCCGCTGCCGTTGCCGCTGCCGTTGCCGTTGCCGCTGCAGATGCTGCGGCCAATGCAGTTGCCGTTGCATTTGCTGCCACAGACGCAGCCACAGACGACGCCACTTGTCGTGTCGTGTCTCAAATTAATTAAAGACTCATCTACATATTTCATTTCCACTCCAACTGGTTGGGCAGATACAAGAAAATGCGGAAAACCGAAAAAAAGTAGGAAAAGAAAGACAAAAACTAGACGCTGACCGCAACGTTGACAACGACATCGACGCCGGCAGAGGCGCGCGCAGCGGGCGCGTTCCAATTGGCCTGTCATTGAGTGAGGCGGGGCGGCAGCAGCGTCAAACGGAGGCGTGGCACCTTTACGAAATGCATTCAAAAACAAATTTTTCTCTCTCTCTCTCTCTCCCGAGCTTTTAACAACTTCTTTAAAAGATTTTGACATGTTTTTAACATATTTTTCCCCCTTTTACAACTTTTACAACAGCCACAAAACAAATTGTTTGAAGATTTTTGTGTTTTAAAAATGTTCATATTGTTTTCTTGTTTTAATTTGTAAGAACAACATGCTACACATTCGCTGGCATATTTTCTATTCAAATAAGCCAAACTTTCACTTGGAAAGACATTCGCAGCAAAGCAGCTTAGCGGGGACTCGCCCGGTGGGCCCCATACTTTACACATTATTAGTCTGATTTAATCAAATCAAGGCACGCTCGATAACTATGTTCATTTTTCATTAATGAATTGGGACGTGGCCTGGGAGATATCATTCAAGATTTGGTCATGCCTCCACTAAACGGTAGCTTCTTCTGTGAAATTGGTTTTTCCCAGTGAAAGCGAGCGAGACTTACGGATGGCTATGAATGCTCAGTTCTAGCTCCGCGCAGCTGGGGCTCTGACAAATCCCATCAAATTCTTATCCCAACAATGGATCGGGGACTCATCAAAAGTGTCTGCCATATGCAATTTCATATGTGATTATCTTACTGTCAGTTGTGGGCGTGGCCGCATTGACAACAACTATGCCAATTTGCAGCAACCCCTAAGCGTCGGCTGTCAGTGGGTTTTAATAATTTATACTTATGCGCATTTGTCCTATCGGATATTGGCATCGGATATCCGCTGACAACCCCCAATTCGATTACTGGCAGCGCCGAACAATAGCTCCATGGGCATCTGGGGTTAGGCAAAGTAGGAAAAAGGTAGTCAACTGTATAAACCGTGTGGCAATAGACGACATAAATTGTTACGAATGTATTTCAATATTCCCTGAGCTTCTTAGAGGGGTGAGCCTGACCGAAGTGTCTCTTCCCTTCCCACTAAATCCCAAATATACGACGCTTATCTGAGCGGCCGCAGTTGCGGGCTCTTCCACTCCAAAGATTTATTGGCTCCGAAGAGACAACTCTATAAACCGCTATTAATTAGTGTTTGATAGCTGCAATTTTGTGGCGCAAAGTTCAGCTGCGAGAGACAGCCCTATTTTGATTGATATGCGCTGTCGCTGCGAACGCTATTAAATTGTCAAAATACGCTGGCCACATACATAAATTTCATGTTTATATAAATGCATAAAGAGGCAGAAAACATAAGTCGATCGTAAAGCCGGCGCACAGTAGTAAAAGCCCATTGAATTGGCCTCTATAGGGCCGCTGTCAAATTATGCTAAATAGCTAAATAAAATTGTATTATATGTCACACATTATATTCGCTGTGAGCATAATGAAACATATCAAGAAAATTACATTTTCAAATGTATTCATGCATTTTTTATTATTTTATGCGAATGATGAACATATTAAAAAGTTTTTGAAATTTTTGTATTTTATTTTTCTGTCAACCTCTATTGAAGAGCCGATCGTAAATTTTATCATTATCGACTGTCGAGTCGGCGACAAAGTCTCGAAATTAAGGCCTCATTAGCATAAATTGTGCGCCTGCAACGGTGATTAAACACGAAGGGGAAATTGTTGGTGAGGTTTGTCGCATAACTCAATTTCGGACACCTTCGAGAACTTCGACTTTTGACAGTCATATTTTGACATTTTAATTATTGGAAGTGCGTGCCTCCGACTGACTTTCCTACGTGCTTAATATGTGGGCAATTTAAAGCAGCTCAGATGCGTGCCTTGAATTTCGGATATCCATTCGAATCGGATTCAAACTTTTTGCTCGGCCCCACGAATCTCTTCACAGTTGGTTCAATGAACTGTCGACCAATTTGTGGGCTGCCAGCTCATTTATTGTTCAATAAATGATCATTCGGGTATTTGTTATTGTGCGTTGATTTCACACCTCTGTGAAGTGTAAAGTATTATCAGTTTGTATTGAATCTTTTCAACATTGGCTCTGAATCAAAATTTAGTTAATGAAATGGCTCGCCTCATAAGCATATCGATTATTAACTGTTATAATGAAAATCAAAGCCAATCAAAAGCGTATTAAAATAGTTAATAAGTTAATAAGAATTTTTCAAGTTCATAAAAATCTAAATTTTGAAAAAATTACTTTAAAAGTTCAAAAATAACATACATATTAAAAAAAAAATATATATATATATATATATATATATATATATATATATATATATATATATATATATATATATATATATATATATATATATATATATATATATATATATATATATATATATATATATATATATAGTATATAATAATTTCAAATATTATTTCATATATATGTATAGGCTGCAACAAATATAAAAATAATAATTCAAAAAATCATCCGCGCACACTTTCGTGTGCTAGGCCCCGGCGAGATTCGAACTCACGATCTCCTGTTTACTAGACAGGCGCTTTAACCAACTAAGCCACGGCGCCACTTGCAAGCAGTGCTAACGAATAACCAATACAAGCAACACAAAGAACTTTGCTCATTGCGTACAGTGAATGGGCGCTCTCGCTCTCACGCTGCTATTGTTGTTGCTGTTATTGCTGTTATTGCTTTAGGGGTTAAATATAGCCCAGCACGACAGAGTGAGCCTGAGTGAGAGAGCGAGAGAGAGCAACAAGAACGGCTAGCAGCAGCAGAAATGTGTGGAATTTTAATAATTTTGAACGATTCGTTGTGCGTCCCACACACATAATTCGAACTAAAAGTCTTCATATGTTAAAAACTCATGCACAAAAATATAAAAAACAGATAAAAACAAGATAAATTACTTATGTTAACTCGAGCTAAACAAATCGCTTTTTAAATGGGGCAAACCAAGTGAAATGCAACACCAAAAGCGCCATTTGGACACACACAAAGTGAAAGGCTGTCACTTGCTACGAGCAGCAGCTACCCCTGCCACCGGCTGCCCCCTCCCAGCTCTTCAGATCTGTAACAAATGAAGTGTAGCGCTTAGCATATCATTTGTTTTAGTTTTTCATTTCATTTTCATTTATTTCAAGGGGCAACACTGGCTGGCAATTATTCATGGCTTCGATTTTGTGTTGGGTGGGAAATTATAAATCAAGCAAAAGCCACAATTTTACTTCTATCCGGCTGCAACTTTATAATTTCCGTAATGCTGTAAATAAACCGAAAGGCCAAATGCATTCCACTCTGTTTAGTTTAGGCAGCTGCTGCAGCCACAGCTACGGATATGCAGACTCGTAAATCGCAGAAAGCAATTCCCATTTTTCCCCATATAAAACCTACTTTTTGCGCCGCCCTGGCGTCTGCTTATCTCTGACACAGTTTCTAGCAAAAAAGCAGACAAACAAAAGTTTTATATTTACAAGTTGACGCCTACTTTCCATCAATTTTCTTTGAACATTTTCATATATTTTCAATGCTTTCGATTTCCATTTGTCACAGCGCAAGCAAATTGCCAAAAGTTTGCATCGTAAAGATTTAGGAGCGTCTTTCAGCAGTTTTCTTTGACTTTTCCTGAAACAAATTCTCGTTTCCCTTCGGCGTAGCTCATAAAATGCCCTGCTTGCTGTTTGGGTCTAGCGCCATCTGCCGGCCAATCAGCCCGTACTTCATAGTTGATCATTGCCGTAACGTAAACAACTCTTTAAAGAAAACGCACACACACTGCGCTTTTCTCCTTTACTTTTCTTTTGGCGTCAAAAATCAATTTTTCCATCACTCAAGTGGCCACTCAATAGTTTTTCCTCCCTTTCTTTTTGGCAGTCTCAGACCTCGGAGCGTGTTCCGGCATTAACTCCCCTGCGTTTTTTGCTTTTTTTTTAAATTTCTTACTCTTTGCTTTGATGATATCCGCGGCAGCTGCCAAGACTTCTTCAATTGGTTCATAACAAGCTGCGGTTCAAGTATTTATAAAAATCTTGTTTATTATGGCATAAAGTGCATAAGGTTCATTGAACGAGTGCAAGACTATGTGTGTGTGTGTGTGTGTGTGCGGCACAGAGTGCTGACACACTTTGGCCAGGCGATTGGGAAATTGACAGCCGGACGGAGTCGAGCGGGCGGTCCCTGCGGCCACACAAGTGGTTTGACCTTTGCACAACGCCTGAACTTGAAATTCATTGCCGCAATTTCAATTAACCTCAAAAGATGCGATTTATAACCTCGCTTCAGGCCGCAACGCCCCATTGTCCAGTTGACAAATTTCGCACAGCAGTGGCGCTGCGCGCTGAGCTCCTCGTCTATGCCTCGATAGAGTGCGCGAGTTCGAGTGCGGAGGGCGTATTTCACTTTGTTTGATTAAACGTTGTTTTTATTGTTTTCCCATCGAGTTTTTATGGATTCGTAATAGCTTTCTGATACGCAGAGCTGGCCAGGTTTCTTTTCTTTTGACAGCATTTACAAGTGTCAGACATTTAATTAACAGCTTTGGTAGCTGGGCCGACATCCTGACATCCACACTGGTTTTGGCTGGGCTAATCAAGCGGCTTTTGTGCTCAGTTATGGTGTATATATTATTTTTGGGCATCTGCTCGCCGCTGGAAATTGATTGATAATTAATTAATGACCTGCTTTCTTTTCTCTTGCAGCCATTCTGCAGCGCTCCACTGTGGATGTGGGTCGCATTAAGATACAGAGTGTGGCGACCTGCTTGTATCTGTGCATGGATGCGTGTGGCGCTGCCTATGCCTCGGTAAGTAAACAATTCAGTAGATCCTCCAACTATCCTTAACTTGGATTATCATACATATATCGTATTACGTCTCTAGTTTTCATTTCCTCTATTCTTTTAGTCCATTCTTAACCCTTTTTCACACCCAACTGCAAATATTCACAGCGCAATTCGTGGTTTATTCCCTGTTATTCCCTATATAAGCCACTCGCAGTGCGACCTAATTATTTTGTTAGCAAGACCCATAAATGTTGATGAATTGCGGCCCGAAATTATTATTTCAATTACAAATTATGCGGCCTTATCAGCCAGTGAAGCGGCAAATTTCGATGATAGCCAATAACAAAGGCAAACAAACAACGAACAACAAAAGAGCCACGGCGAATGGAACAAACATCAAGTGCTATAAATAACGAAATTAACTGAAGTGCACAACAACAAAGGGCAACGGGCAGGGAAAACAAACACATACGCCAAGATATCCTTTGGGCCAACCCTTGTTCTTGTTATGCCTGGATTCGATTTGGTTTTAGTTTCGGTTTTCTTTTTGGTTTCTCCGGGCTGCTCTGTCGAGTGGCAAGTGAGTCGGGTCCTGGCATGTCCTGTCGATAATTAATGTGACACTTTTTCCTGGTCGCCTGGACTCCCCGCTGCAGTGCGCGTCGCATTTCTCGCCGCCTGGCGCCACGCGGCTGCATTTGTTGTCGCCCTGTTGTTGTTTGAGTTTTGTCGCCGCACTTTGACCTTTTCGCATGCGCAGCCAAAATAGACGCGTTGTGCCAATTCTGTCAGGCGCGAAGCGGCGCGTTTTGTATCTGACAGATACAGTCGCAGCCACAGCCGCAGATACTTTGGTGTTGATTGATGCAGCATCTTTGACCGCCTCTCGTGTGTGCTGCGCTCCTTTTGATGGCGCCGCATTTCACGCATTTTCACTAAGTTGGTCAAGTGGGCGTTGTGGCTGGGCGGCCTTTGTTTATCTAATTTCTGCCTTTTTTTTGGCGACTATTTGATAGAATCGAAAAACGAAGCAACCAGAAGGAACTCGCTTCATCTCTCTCTCACTTTATCTGTCTCTCTTTCTGTAAAGTTAAATTTGATGCGGTCAAATCTGAATCTCAAGATTTCCGCTGAGTGTGAATTGAGTTTCTTAATCTTTGTTGGCCAACGGAAGTGGCATCAATTTGTATTGTCTGCCATACGAGTTTCCGGTCAAGTCGAGGAAATATAGTTCGTAAATTGAAAGCACATGACTTATAGTATATTTTAACATTAATCATTCGTATAAACTTAAAACATAAAATAGGTTATACATATCTTTGTGTTCAGTTAGAGCGCCAGATAACAAGCAAAGCAGAGCTTGAGCAATAAAAATATTAAATTAAAAATAAAAAAAGTTCTAAAATAAAAGAAAATATATATTTAAAATAAATTCTATATATTTTGTTTAATTTTAAAAATAAATATATATTTTTTATAAATTTTATAAATTAAATTAATAAAATTAAAAACTCAAATTATATTTTTTTTCTTATATTTATATTTATTTTTCAAAAATTTAAATATATTAGCAAACATCTTTAAAAATATCTACAACAAATATTTAATTTTCGAAATATCTAAATTCCTGTTTTATATAAGAATCAGCTGCATTTCCTACTATTTTATACATGCAGCAATTTGTTTACGATTTATTGCAGCAATTTCTAGAGTGCTCTAAGAGCTGGCGATAAGCAAACAAAATCGCGTGCATCTGGCTTAAGTAGCTCATTTAAATATATATATTTATAAATTTCCATTAGATACACTTTCTCAGCAGTTTTAAAATAGATTCTCGTGCACTTGCGAATAGTTGTTGTTGGCTATCCGCCCCGCTCGGTGACGATCTTGTGACCGTCTGGCAGCTGATTTGATTAGCTGCCTAATGGGGCAGCTAATTGAAAGCCCAAAACGATTGCCAATTCATAAATTCAAAAGAGAGACAGAGAGAGAGAGAGAGGTAGAGCAGAGAGCCATATGAGTCAGCGCTGTTGGCCAATTAAAATGTTTTAGCCATAAGTATATGAATGTGATTATTAATTTGCATAATTTGAACTGCGGCTGGAATCTCGCCGTAAACGGACCGCCCGCAGCGGCCGCCTGCTACACGGCGATCAATTAATGCTCTGTCATGCGAGCCCAATGAATATGTTGCCGCATTATCATTGTTATGGTCCTGTTCCAGCTGATAGTGCTGGACCCCAAAGAATGTGGATGGGCATGTGTGTTACCGTTTCGTATACCCTGTAGACATGGGCAGTGGGTATTTTGGGCTTGATTTTAGTTTTCTGTCTTCAATGTGTATAAAGTCAGGGAGTATGGGTATCAATTAGAGTATCTGCTAGTCTATCACTTGTTATTTGTCGCTCTAATCTTGTCGTAGGCGTGTGTCTAGCTGACACTGACCCTTGGCCCTTTCCACCTGGCGCCAGCTTTGATAAGCGGCAAGTGCTCAGCTAATGGCTTCGATAGGCTCGCATTTACAGCTATCTCTCTGGCGTACAGCTTCATTTCCTCCAGCTCTGGCTGCAATTTTCACTTAATTTAAGGCTAAAATTAGACGAGGGAAATCAAAAGCAGGAGAAAATACATTAAAGACGCGTCGAGCGAGACACGCGCGCGCCCTGCCACATTCTGTTGTCATATGTGTCGGAGAATTAGTCTAGCCTGTGGCCTCTTCGCTGGAAGACCTTTGAAATGGCGTCAACATTTCAGCCATATTTCGCAGGCCCTGGCCCGGCGGGCCTGGCCAATCCCTCCCAGTGCTCCCAGTGACGCCTCATTTCATATCAAATTGGTGTAGCCGGCAGTCGGCGCGACATTTGGGCTGATTAATTTCTAAATTTAATCGTCGACATTTCCACGTGGAAGTTGAGTCGCGAAACAATTTTAATTGCCTGACAAGCGAATTAATTCAATGTTGTTAATTGAATTTGATCCAAAGCGCTCAGGCGGCGCATCTAAAGGCCACAGATGCGCACAGTTCCCAGTTCCCAGTTGCCCGTTGTCAGCTCTCTCAATCCTTTGTAGCTGCTTTACATTTCTACCTAAACGAAAATAGTTGAAGTCTGCGACTTGTTTTGTGGTCCTTTTGTGCGGCTGTCAGTGGCATTCATAAAGTAGGCAACTTTATGGTCTGGGTCAGGTTCAGGGTCAGGGTCATCGCCTTCGTCAGGGTGCCGGCGTCTATCGATCGCCAACGCCGATAGCGAGCACATCCTGTGATAATGAGCACATTTATCTAACAGATACCCACTCTAGCCAGATACAAAAGAGGCCACCGACAAGAGCCTGCAACAAGGTAGCCAGCTCAGGCATTTCTGGGTTCCTCGCTAAAGTTTCGCCCAGTTGTTTGTTATGCATATGAGCAGGCATCAACGCAGTCATTCGACTTCTTATTAGTCTCTAAGCGATGGCCATTGTATGTCACAGCATGGATTCCTTTTACGTTAATAGTCCGTCAAAATGGCTTAGAATAATCTGTAAACAATTTAAGCATTCATAAAAATGTTATTTATTATTAACAGCAGCTGTTAATGTAAGGTAATATAACTGAAAAGAAATGTTAAGCTGTTAACTAACATTTTTTTAAATATGTTAACATGTTACTGTTACTGCAGCTGTTACATACATGCAAATGTTTAGTTACAGCAGCGTACTTTGTTCACGCTGTTAACTAACATTTTGCAAAATATGTTAACATGTTACTGTTACTGCAGCTGTTACATACATGCAGATTACATGACTATTTCAAATAATGTTAAGTACAATATCAATCGCTGTTAATTAACATTAATTCATATGCACATGCTGATCCACATATAGCAATAACATGCTGTTAAATAAAAGCCTAATGAAATGTGATTTAGACTTTAGTTATGCATAGTTTCTCATAATGAACAGCATTTGACAGGTCATCAAACTAGTCTTTAATGTATTCATTTGCTGCCTATTTTCTAGCCAAATAATTTAATTCTAGTTCTCAACTGTTACAGAAAGAATTCGACGACAACTGCGTGTTCAATGAGAACATGGAGCTGCACAACTACAACACGTACTCCTCCACATACAACTCGAATGCGAGACGAGTGTTCTACTTGGCGCTAACTGGTCAAGGCGCGCCGCGTCGCACACAAATTCCGGCCACCAGGACACTGGGCAAGCTGTCCACGTACACGAATGCGATCACCGAGACGGTGCCGCAGCAGCGGGTCGAGCAGCTGATAGCCAAGAACTTTGGTGCCAATCGCGTCAAGCATGGCGTGCGCCAACTCTGTGATACCGGCAAGCCGCTGATTGAGCTCATCGACGCGGTACACTTTAAGCCGCGACCCAAGTGCAGCAGCAGCAGCAGCAGCGGCGGCAGCAGAAGCAGCAGCAGTAGCAGTAGCAATAGCAGTAGTAGTAGTAGCAGTAACGTTCCTGTGCCTGCGTACAGCGCCAGCAGCCTGATTAGTATTAGTAACGGTAGTCAAAGCGACAGCGGCCATATTAGTAGTAGCATTAACAGTAGCAGTAACAGTAGCAGTAGCAGTAGCAGTAGCAGTAGCAGTAGCAGTAGCAGTAGCAGTAACAGTAACAGTAACAGTAATCTTAGCAGTAACATTACCCAGCACAAGAGGAAGAAGAAGCAGCGCAAGTGTCGGCCGCACGAGCAGGAACACACGCACAACTGCCTGAGGCGTGGCACGACCACGCGCGGTCCCAAGGCCATGCTGTGCAAGCAACTGCGCGATGAGGCAGCCAGAACGGGAGCGCCGCCGCCCAACTGTGGCAAGAAGCCCGCCGGCCCAGCAGCTAAACGCAAGGCCGCTGCAGCAGCAGCCTCTGGCGGCATCGCCAAGGGCGCCATGCAAAGGCCCAGGGCTGGCGGCGTGGCTGGCAAGCGCAAGGCGCCCAAAGCGGGCGCCAAACAGCGAGCCAACGGGCCCAAAAGGCAGCGGGCTGGCAATGCCAGCAAGCGCAACAATACGCGGAAGTTGCAGCGCCTGCTCGAGCTGAGCAGCACGACAGTAAGAACAACATCCACGACGAGCACCACAATAGCCAGCAGTCTGGCAACGCCGGGTTACGGCAACGGCAACAGCTGGGACAGCAGCTCCCCGCTGCCCGCCCTGGCGCTCAGCGAGACGAGCGATCGGGTGGAGCGCAACGTGCGAATGTCCCAGGCCAGCGCGGAGGAGCCACAGAGCGAAGACGATGCCGAGGAGGAGGACGACGAGCTGCCGGAGCTGGACTCGCAGGAGGAGCCGGAAAACAGCTACGAGAATGCCACACTGGAGGGCCAGGCGCGTGGCTCCGCTGTGGACGATTCGGTCTATTATGATCAGCTTGATTTGTGAGTTTGCATTAAAAAAAATACCCAAAAAAAAAAAAAACACTAATACAAATTTTTATCAAAATTTTACAATTTTCTAAATTTCCAAATTTCTAAATTGCAAACTTATCGAATTTGTTTCTGGCATACCTTTTTTATTATCTAATTGGCATTAACTTTAATCTATTTACATTTTTCACATTTTGTACCGTTGCGAAATTATTAATTTTGGTTGTTGTTTTATGATTTTCTTTTATTTTTATTTTTTCAAATTAATACTTCATTTTAAAATTATTTTCAAAAATTGGTATATTTCTTTTGGTATTTTGAAAACGTACAAAATGTGTCAATTTGTTTAATTGAATATTTGTTTTTGTTTTTTAATTTAATTTTTTTTGAAGGCATTAAAATGGAATTGCAAAATGCAAATATTAAGTAATCCCACGACATAACTAAGAAATCGAGCAATATCTTGTAAAAAGTTTGGCTTGAGTATGCGATATTGTAATTTGCAAGTTTTCAAACCCACACAAACACACACACACACACACCCACAGACACACACATAGACACCAACAACACTGCACAACACACACCACGCAACACCGCATCACTTCTATAATACGTACATCGTATGTGTATGTATGTACTGTACACCCAACGACTGTGGTTCAAAAAAGTATTTTTGATGCAGCGCACACATACCGATAGTTATCGATAACAACCATAACTTGTATGCGCGCCTGCAATCGATCACGAATAAGAATATCAAAGCAAATTATGTATTACAACAAAAAGGAGTCTCGAGTATTTTTTGGTTTAAGTGTTTTTTTTTTCTATTGGCACCGATCCATATAAATCATATATATCTATATATATATATATATCAAATTGCACGCTCATATTATATTTTTATTAACTATTTTATTTAACGAACAAATAACTGTACTAGCCAAATATATTTATCCTAGCTGTTTACAGGCTACTCGAAATACTTGAGTCTCTGCTCTAAAACGATTCAACAGATAACATAAATAATACTCAAAAATACGACCACTCAAAAACAAAAACCGAAACAATGCAAAGCTTGCAAAAGTTATGAAAAATGTTTTCCTTATACATCAAATTAATATTATATATAGCATATATATATATATGAACAACAGCAAGAGTCTATATGTATGACATTTCGAATAGTTCGCATGCGAAAATTGTTTTGTAAATAGATTTACGATTGCGATCAGTCAGATGATTACTATTATATATAGAGCCACATATATATCAATATATATATTTGACTTAATTGTGGTATTGTCGAATTCGAACCTCGCTGCCTCTCAGTGCGTAGTTTAAGCTATGTAAACCAATCTTAAGTGCGGCAAAAAAAAAATAAATAAATAAAATAAAAAATAATAAAAAACGAAAATTATGAAAATCCTAAAAAGCCATAAACGAAACAATAAAGCCAACGAAAAAACGAAAAACATATTAATAAAATAAAAAATATTTATAATCTTCAAACAAAAACTCACAAATCAAAAATTGTATTTGAATTAAAACTGGAACTAACCTGTAATTATTTTAATTTATTTGCGTGAAATTATTTGATATATATTTAATTTAACTTTAATATATACTTTTAGGTTATTAATTTATTATATTTTACTTAAAAAGAGAAAACATTAAACATTTATTTATAAACTTTAAACTAAGCCCAACAAAATTGTAGACTAACAAATTCTTGTAGTTATAAAAAAAATATAAAATTAAGATTATAAAAAATTACAAAAAATTGTTTTTGCAATTGAGTGGAATGAAAATCAATATTCAAATAAAGAGAAATAATATTTGGATGGTAAGCGTGACGTAGCTAAAGCAAAAGTAGTTAGAAACTATCTAAACTCTTCACTTCTCGTTGGGTTGTCTCGTTCTCTGTTTATTTCTGTCACTTGCATGGAATTTAAAATAAAATTTAAAAAAATTAATTCATTTGGCATTTTGCACGAAACAAAACACAAAAGTTACAAAAAAATTGTTTGTTAACTGAAAATTTGATAACAATATTTGATATTTGGCATGCGATTCATTTTTATGCCCCTTCTTTTGCCTCTTCCTCTGTTTCCTTATGATCCGCATATACATATATTAAATTCCTTATTCTGTGCACTTCCAGCCTCCAGTTGTTGCTGCTGCAGCTGCTGGTCATGCTCTGCGTGGAGCGCAGTGCCGCCCTCTGAGTCTCCGGATAATACAATAACAGTGAAACCACCTAGAAGCACCCACCGATATGCACATGCTATATAGTTCCTGATCTAATGTAGCCATAAGTTACTCCTTCAAGCTGTATATACGCATAGATCCTAGTTGTAGTGACTAGATAGAGCACGATTTTTGTTTAGCCTAAGCAAATTTGTAATGTATTTTAAGACTGAGGACTATGGATATAAAAGTATATTCAAATTTCATGAAATAAATTATGCTATGCTTAAAACATTCTACGAATGGCAACGAGTATTTATTTTGTATGCTAAGAGCGGGTACCTGGTACACACAGGTAAATCAATCTACATTCGCCTTCTATGCGATGCGAAGAGCTTGCTTTGGAAGGTCGGAGAACTAAGCAAGCCAAACAGCTGCCGGGCAAACGCTAACAGCGGAGAGTCTCTCACGCTCTCCGGCTCTGTTATTATCTCTCTATATATGTATGTAGCTGTCTCTGTCGGCGACAGTCAAAGACCTTTCTGCTGTCGCAATATACAATAGACAAACAAGCTAGCACGTGTGACAATAGCCGCGATCATGTGGCTCCAATTGAATAACAGTGAAAATAATTACAATTTGCGACAAACATTTATAGTATCAGTTTATACAGAATGCCCCGTTGCGAAAATAAATACGAAGCGAGGAGACTCTGCACCCACAAACCCCAGACCCAGACCCAGTTCCATATATGTATGTATGTGTAGCCATATGTGATTCAAGTCACGTAGGCCTTGAAATGGCGAAATTATGACAACTGCTGCTGCCCGCTTCTGCTGCTGGTGTTGCTGCTGCTGCTGGCTTCTGCTGTTGTCGATCGGTCAGGTTCCGTCATTCATTCATTGAACGAAAATTTCGCATGAATAGACGAAATCTGACGCAGAATATTAGCAAACGCAGCAGCCAAAGCACAAAAGCTGAGCAGCACTTGGCAACAAACAGAAAACAAAAGTGTTGGCTAGAGATGCGAGCGGGTCGAGACCCAAAAAAGAAATGAACACGTCTACAAATCATATCAGTTGACATAATTTATAATCAATAAATATAATGGATACACGATTTAACTATAGCTTAAATTTTTTTAAAGTAATCACAATTTTTAAAAATATTTTTGTTATCTTAATAACATTTTTTTAATAATTAAAAATAGTTTGCTCTGATAAACTATTAAATGAATTTTCGTGCTCGCCGCCTATCGCTTTGTCAGTTGCCCCATCTCTAGCTGTGTAGCAGCAAAAAGCACACAGTTCAGCATAAAGCATAAAGCACACAGCATTAAGGTTGATGACGTCGCAGTTAACGTCGCCGTCGACGTCACCGGCACGCGCATTTCAACAAATTTGTCAAAAAAGAACGAAAAGAAAGAAAACAAAACAAAAAGCAAAAATATTTTTTAACTGCTTATCAGTGAAATCTGAAGATCATAATGACACGGCGCAGGTGGCGCTTGGTCTGCCTTCCATTCCGCTCTCTCTTTCTCTCTCTCTCCCTCTCCCACTTGTGCTCTCTTTGCTCCCATTCAGCGCACTGCGCTGATAAAAGCTCTGTCGTCTGATTAGAAGTCTGTGGAAGTTCACATAAGAATCCGCCCGCTGTGGTTGTTGTTGTTGCTTCCCTTTCACTTTTTCGGCAATCGCGTCAGCTGATCGCGCCGGCTTCCCGTTTCTAATTGGACTATTGCTGAAAAGTCTTTTTGCTCTATTTGCTTTTATCAGTCATGTGTTGGACGTATGAGAACTGCTGTTACGTTTTGTAACGCTTTCAGCGTCTAATTTGTAACGGCTTTTAATCCGTATTAGCTTTAGGTCACGTGTAACGTATACATACATGTATGCCTTGCTTTCTGATTAGATAATATTTATGCAGATCGGACTCGAAGTGAGATGTTTAACTTCAAAGTCATTTGAAGTTCTTCCTCTTCAATATTTACGATAAACTTAGAAACAGGGTAAGGGTATGAAAGTAACTTAAATTTAATGATTTTATTGTTATGTTCAATCTTAATTAGGGTATTGCACTTGCGGCTCTTCGTCGGATTGAGTCAGGTGCAAATGTCTGCAATCTATTGTTTATTTGTTTTAGCACAGTTTTTGATTTCTTGTTTTGCATGGCTGTTGAGCTGTCTACGTGACGTATGGAGAATACACCACATCAGGTAGTGCTCGCCCCAGCAGCAGCAACAGCAGCGGAACAGCTGGCTTCCCACCCGTCCACCCGCCCACCTGCCCACCTGCCCACCTGAACTGCTGCAATTATTGAATGCCAATATCAATGTCAATGTCACTATTAAATGGCGAATTTAATGAAGAGATTAGATAGCCATTATAGCCAGACGGTTAGTGCCGGGCGGTGTGAATGTGGTAAACGGATGTTGGAGCTGTGGAGCTGTAACCCGTCTACTTAGCCTCAATGGGCAATGATGATCAATGAAATGGGGAAATCAAACTCAATTTCATTCATTGAATGATATGAATGAAATTGAGTTTGATTTCCCCATTTCTCACATATCTCTCAAGCAAACCTAAAGCAGTTCTATGTTTAAGCAACTCTTGTGAGCAGCGAGAGTGAGAAATTCTCAGGCATTGCTAATTTATCCTCCGCTTGTATTAATATTTTGACAGCTGCTGTAAGAAGTGTGGTAAAATGTTATGAAAAGTGTTGAGAATTGAGTTAAATTCAATTAAATAGATTTTAATCAAGGCAACATGACGGAAATGTCAGCATTATTCATGATATTCTCGCAACTCCTCTGCCTCCCGCCCTCCCCCCTCTCAACCCATTTGTAGGTTGCCTTTCTAGTTCATGGCCTGCATTTGCGTGAATATGATGAATATGCTTAATTGGATTAGCGTCGGCGACTTCTCTCCCGGCTTCTCTTGCTTTTCCCGTTCTGGCAGCAACCGGGAACTAGTAAAAGCTAATGCTGAAACCCGATTGCATAACATGTAGGACGCTGATGGATATGGAAGTTAGTTTAGTTAAGATGCAGTCAGCATCATAATATATACATTTTTGATTATCTTAAATGTCGATTGGAATATATAAAAAGCGAAAATAATAATAAAAAAAGAAACAAAAAGTCACTTGGAGATGCGGGGCATCGATCCCCGTACCTCTCACATGCTAAGCGAGCGCTCTACCATCTGAGCTACATCCCCTTGTGAATGTACTATAGCTGCATAGCTAGTTAAGGGCTTTTGTACTATACCGAACCGGTTATAAATAACAGCTGTAGACGAGCCCTTGACGGAGCCGAAAAGCTTTTTAGAGCTTTAAGCTTTACTGTTTACTCAGAGTTTGCGTATATATTAAATATAAGTATAAAAGCAAAACAACAAATAGTAACATACGCAAAATATGGGAAGATAAGAACTATTTTTACATATAAAAAAGAATTGTTCCCGCCCGGGTTCGAACCGGGGACCTTGTGCGTGTGAAGCACACGTGATAACCACTACACTACGGAAACCTGCGAAAACGAAGCAACCAAACGACATCCAGTTTACACAGTGAATGCAAATCAAAGCCAAAGGAGACCTCATTAAATTCAAAACGAACGGCACTGAAGGTGAACTTTTGAAATTAAGCAGGAAATAATAGCAGGCTAGCAAAATAAACAAAAGCATTAAAACAACAAAGTCTGTAAAATGCTTCGTAAAGGCCCTGCATACTTTTATATATAGCTATATCTATAAGAACTTTATATCGCTAATTGTAATGAAGAATCTGTCAATAAAGCCCATTAAGCTCGAGAGAGTACTTCTTCAAGTCCATAGCAATTCAATCGAGAATGCCGTTTCCGCTATGGGTGGCATGCGTTGAGTGCGCTGCTCAATAAAAGGCGCTGGGGTCAATAAATGGAAACCATAAAAGTGTCAGGATTGGAAGTCATGCAGGGGCTGACATTGGCGGCTCGTTAAACGGCAACAGTTGAAATCGTCGGTGCGTGTGCCGAGTGTTGTATGTTTATAAATATAACACAGCACACACACCTAAATGATCGTAAAACGAGGCTCATTAAAGCTAAATAAAACTACCAAAAGGTGCAGGCAGGCATGCCACTATGTACATACATTTACATGTGTTGCTTGCGTGTAAGCTGGCCTCTACACGCATGAACTTGATAAAAAAAAAAAAAGGGAAAAATTACACATGTAAGCAACTAAATACAGATTTAAAATTGCGTGCAAATAATAATTGATGAAAAAAGAAAGAAAACAAAAGACTTGTTCCCGCCCGGGTTCGAACCGGGGACCTTGTGCGTGTGAAGCACACGTGATAACCGCTACACTACGGAAACGCTTGGAGATCGAGCGGCATAAAACTCTCTTCGTAACTAGCCGCACCGACGCGTCTTCGACGACAGGGAAACCGATTCACTTTTCCTGCCAGCAATTAATCAGCGTTTAATTTGCATATTTTCCAAATAGGAAAATTAATGACAACGCTAATAGACGTGAGCTTTATTTATGGGCATTGCGATAAGCAGCGCAGTAAAAGTGTTTGCCTGGTCCAGAGCAGGCCGAGCGAGACAGGCAGGCAGCGAAGGCTATTAGATTTAGGTCTCTTGTATGCATTTATATATTCATTCCAGGGTCTTTGAACTTGCTTGCAGAAGCTGTGACTTGAATGTGCGTGGTTCATGTGTGTGTGCATGGCTCTCATTGTGCGTGCTCAACAAGTGTATTTCAGATTTGGGCTAGCTTGACGGGCTGGCTGGCTGTGTATTCTTATTGACTAACATTTACACTAAAGCCCCGCCAACTAGTTAGAATTAAAAATGTGCCGAATAATTAATTCAAAGCGCATTTGGCGTCTGCCGTCGCGCGGACATAAGCCAAAATTCAAGGGCAATAAGCCACTTACGTGGCCAAAGAAGGAAATGCCCTATCAGAGGCTCGCTCGCTCAGTGTGTGGCCGCAAGGGCATGGTAAAACTAAGAAATTGGCAATTAGTTAGGGCCAAAAGTGCTTGCAAATTGCAGTTGGCCCACTGATTAGCCACAAGCCATGCGCCCATAGCGATACAAGTGACAACTGAACATGAAAAACTAATTTAACCGTGGAAAGGGAAGGAAATAGCAGCCAAGCTTGGTAAGCAATACAATATATCTTCTATATATATTTATAAATATATTCATATATAAGGAATCGGTCATGTCTCTCAACGAAAGCGACACATGCAAAGACCTTGACCGCATCGCAACGGTAATATGAAACCCGCTAAAAAATGGCACTTTATAACAGGCCAAAAGTGATTGCAGCTACGCTAACAACACTTTGCTCTTAACAAGTTTTTGAATGCTCTAACCAAAGGTATAAGACACTGTTTGCCATGAATGTAACACACCAAAAGCACATATATCTGTTACATCTCCGATGTATCAAAATGATATGGACACTGCTGCCTAGCCTAAAATATATATATATATATATATATATATATATATATATATATATATATATTTAATAATTTATTATTTATATATTTAAACAGTTTATATATTAAAACAGTCGGCTTTACTCACCTTTACGCATATAAAAGAGTCATTTAGATGCTAATAATAATAATAATAAAATAATAACATATGAATTGCTGTAATTGATTATTATATTATTCTATTATTTATTAAATTTGTAAAATATTTTTTAAGACATTCCAAAAAGGTTTTTGTCAAGCCCTAGAGTTTTCTGAATATTTATTTTTTGAGAATAATACAATTGAAAATTTATAATGCTTACTATGTTTCTCAGCTTAAAGTAATATCTTGGCCTACTTATCATATATCTATGTAAGATTAAAAGATTTTCATTTTAATACATTTCTTAAAAAAACTCTTTGTGTATTTAAAACATAGATGTTTTTTACAGAATGTGCGAGTATTACGATGATATTGTATATATTGCCCGAAATATCTCCGCAAGGGTATTTAGCCTTCGTTTACCTTAAAGCTAACTGTTTCTTATTTTTTTGTTTTTCATTTCATATTTCTCGCTGGCCTGCGGTCCTCGGGACGTGTTAAGGAACTGCTGTCTATCGCAGCATCTGCGATATGAGCGAACAACGTGGCCGGTTTTCATCTTGGGCCAACGGGCATAAGCCGTATCACTTGCTGCTCTGGCTTATTACTGACCAAGTTATGCTGCAGCTACAGCCATGTGTCATGTTAGCCCGTTGGCGACTACAACTTGCCAATGTGTTGTTGGACGCCCCCTCCCTACGCCTCGGCACACATTTCACACCTCCCACAATGGGGGGCAGGCCAAGGAGGAGGCGGGGTTGCGCCCAGGCGGACTCCTGTTGCTGCAGGCGCCATTCGAACCAAAACAGCTGGCCGGCTGGCTGGCTGACTGGCTGGCCGGTCGGCTAATCAGCCAGTTGGCCACATCAGCAGCCGCGTTGATCTCGCTGTTAAGTTCTCTCTTGTTGCATATACCCATTGAAAGTTTGATAAATGAGGTATATCGAAGGGATTTCGATTCTTGGATATATCGATCTGGCTATCAATGTCATCGCCTCCAAAATCGATATATATCGAATGCTGGTAGCAAATAAGGTGACAGAGCGAAGAACAATGAAAAGAGAATGGGAATGGGAATGGGAATGCCCCTTCAGGCAATATGTTAGTCTATGTCTAGGCTCTAGGGTAACCTGTAGTCTTGCATGCTGTGCCTAGCTCACTCTTGTGTGCTCTCTGCGCCGCTGTGCTCGGCTGGCATCTTCATCTTTATTAATCGGTACATTTATTTGATTATCTTACCCGAAGTCAGCTCCTTGGCTGGGGAGCCCGACCACTCGGTCGAGATTTATGCCCTGGCCGTGTTATTTACGCGCTAATCATGCAACACTTTTCATTTTGACACGTTCGGGCGGCTCCCATGAAAAGCACCGCCAGCGGTAATTATGTAAATTTCCAAGTCGTTGTTGTTTCCTTACATTGACCATGGGCCGGGGGCAAAGCATTTTATGATCTATGCTGCTCCATCCGTGCTTAGAAATGAACACAAATTGATAAAAGCAACAACAACAACAGCAACAACAACCGAGCCACTTTTTTATAGCACCGATCGCTGCATCGTTCCCATTTTGCGATCGATCCGTTTGTTTTCACTGAGCGAACACGTCGCTCACATAAATTAAACAGCTCGGAGTTGCGGCCGGTGTGGGGCAGGAGAGTCCAAGATGGAGTTTGGAGCCGCTGATGAGGTGCAAGGATCCGCTCCGAAATTTCGTGGAAATGCGCTGCGTGTTTTGACACCAAACATCCGCCCCACAGCCGCGGTCGCAGTAGCTTCTGCAGCGAGAGGGGTTTATTTATGGAGAGGGGCGTTGAGCACTTTATATGGCTTGGTGGGTAGCTTGCTCAAGCGGCTGAGACGTTGAGCTGGTTGGCTCATGCGCATGACTGCAATTTAAGCGCCATAAATTGTGGGCTCTCAACATTCTCCCATGGCGCTGGCAGTGCGTCAAAGTCGAATACAGGGTATACGGAAGAGGGGTATATGAAGGCCCATTGAAGAGACTATATCCTACCTTTATAGCACATGATTTGGGGTTTGCATAAGTTTAGCTGTTCCTGAATTCAATCCCATCCTTTTCATCAGTTTCTTCAACTCAGCGAATCTAATTTGAGAAGGAACTAACTTTTGTATACAGCGCGCAATCAGAGTTTTATTTTATGTTTATAGTCGTAGTACACATAGTTTAAATTTCATAAAAATATATCCAAATAAATGGTCAGGCAAATCAAAGTCAGATAATGCAGAACGTTGAGTCCTTGATTTGCATAGGTCCAGGCTCTAGACAACCTTGCAATCGTCAGACCTCACTCGAATCAAATTGGGGTTTCTATAACTCCTTTGGACCTAGTCTCTTCTGAAATCCGTTGTTGATTTCACAGGCAGCTTTGCCTATGGAAAGTGTTCGGAATCGTTGATTTGGTCACTACGCTAACTCCATTGCTTACCGTATAAACGCTTTTCGAATGCACGGACGCGTTTTGGCCAATCTATATAGTTATACACGTAGAATCCAATAAGAAGAGGCGCGTGAAAAGCTGTGGATCCCAGGCAGTTCCTTAAATGACTAACAAGCTTTCTATAAAAAAAGGCCATTATTTTATTTATAATTTTGTCGGAGGGTAAAATTTGTGAATGACGTCCAAGTCTTTGGGAATATTATAACAAACTAATATCTGAGAGTACATATATTTCAAGGGTATATCGAAATCGAGAAATAGAGAAATAGAGCTGTTTGAGAGCTAATATATAGACCATTGGGTGAATTCTTTGCTTTGACATATGCAAATCGGACAGCTAATTAAGCAATGCTTCATGTCGCATAGACGACAGGCATAAAAACAAAGATTTTCCGCCTTGACAATTCTTTATATAATGCAGAGACATTTGCAACACGATCGAAGGCAAGTTCATGTGGTAAAGTCTGTTGTCATATGTGTGTAACTGACAAGCTGGTCGACAGTTGCTAATGAATTAATCAGCGAGAGCTTAGTTCATGAGTTCTGATCTATATCGCGACGATCGCTGATCGTAAATCGCAGATCGCAGATCGTAGATCGTCGCTGGCATTTAATTATGCATGGACACATTATTCTAAGTGGCATTACTGACAAATGATAATTGGTATTTGCATGACAATTAGAGGTGCTACAGCTCCCTCGCTCTCTCTGCCGCTCTCGGTTTGTCTGTGCGCAAGAGCAGTCAGGTTTAGCCAAGTTAGCCAAAGCTGGCCAAGGCGCCAGGCAGCTTTGAAATGTTGCCCCATGCCCGGTGCCGAGACTAATGCAATTGGCTACGCCTTGCACTTCCTGCATATTTGATACGCCTGAGCAGACAGGGGCCGAGGCAAATACCACGATCATCAACAACGAGAACAGCAACAGGAAAGCGACATGAGCGCTGGCATGATCAATGACAAACTCATCTAAATGGCCCCCCAAAAAGATTGGATTTCACGAACTTGAACTTGACATTGAAAACAATAACTCGCAACTGTCAATCAACCTAAGAGCACCCGATCATTATCAACGATCCTCTGCGATCCCAAATGAAATTAATTCTTCTGTTCCTAAGTGCCTGTTTAATTGTTTTTGCTGCTGCTGCTGCTGCTGCTCCGGTTGCTGTTGGGCGTATCCAAAGATTGAGTTTATTTTTAGGGATTGCACCCAAGCGGTGATCGTGATTCATGCGGCGACGAGGAGGGGGCAATGTATCCAATTGCAATGCTGACAAGATCACGTACAAAGTGCAACTTGGCTTAGCTGTCAATCAAATGTTACATACGATCAGCTCGCGTTTGGGGACTAACCCTCAACTGCGCTGCAAAGGTTAAAGGGTTGTTGAACTGAAAATGGGGCTAATTTATGCAGATGTCACTCAAGGGGTTGACAGATTGCTGCTTGCTTAGGCCACGTTAATAACACTCAATTGATTAAGAACTTGAGGTGATTACCATGGAAATACCCTGTATTAGCTACAGTAGGCGTACTATATGTATCTCATAATATTATTAATGATATCAAGGAGACATACTTGGACAATCTGATCATTACAATATTGCTCAATATATAATATATATTGGACACACTCAACATTGATAAGAAAAAGGCAGAATTTATGATAGCTCACTATTACTATTACTATTACTATTTAGGAAGTGCTCCCGCTTTTCTCATGCCTTTCCAAGTGATTTATGGAGCACCTATAGGAACCCTCCAATTAGGCTTTTATTTATTGGGTCTATTTAGTCCACAACATTCCCAGTTCCTCCAAAGACTCTCACAGTAATAAGTGTAAAGCTCGCAACTGTTAAGACTGATATCTTGGCAACTGGCAGACTTTTGCAAATTTTGACTGGTCGTATATAAAAGTTAGTTCCTCGAGCGCAGGTTAATATTTAGGTGGCAGCATATCGCGATTGCTGGCTAATCATTTCTAGATAAGCACGTGATAATGGCAAAAATAAATACATAGCCCAAAAAAACAAAAGGGAATTACTTGCGACTATCTAAAGCGACGTTCGGCCAGCGAGTGCTTCCGATGCGATCCACCAATTGCCGTTCCTCTACATAGTCAATGCTAAAAGATATGGAATGTTGAGTATATGCTTCACAACCTGACTAATATACTGTTGAAAATAGTCCGCATGTATAGCCCGTATAAGGGTATTCTGCTGTCGACTTGCCTTCGCTTTACATACGACCTTTTGGCAGCTCGCGCCACCAACAACAACTATAATGATTGAATACTGGAATGTATGAGTCATTTAATAAATATAATGCCTAAATGCTAAGACTTAAAGCCACAATAAACAGTATATATATATACAGAATAACAGTTAATGTCCATTGCGATGGTCGGTCCAATGCTTGCCCAGTGCCTGATCTCTGGCCTGCTGCCGGAGCACCTTGCCGCTGCCCGTCTTCGGCAGCTCGCTGAGGAAGAAGACGCCGCAGTGCAGCTGCTTATGGTCGACCACCAGACGCTTCGCCACGTATTCCACAATATCCATTTCGCTGAGCCGACTGCCGGGTATCTTGACGACGGCGGCTGCAGCCGGATCGCCGTCGACCTCGTTCCAGAGGCCAAAGACACACGCCTCGATCACATCGGGCAGCTCGGCAATCACCTGCTCCAGCTCGTAGGGGCAGTATTGGGCGCCATGGAAGCGCAACATGTCGCGTTTCCGTTCGACGATGTGCAAGAAATTCTCGTTGTCGAAGTAGCCCATGTCGCCGGTATGAAACCAGCCCTGGTAGTCCTGCATGCGCTTCGACTCGTTCGGATTGCCGTAGTAGCCATTCCACACTTTGCCATTGTGCACCAGGATCTCGCCCGTTTCGCCGTGTCCCAAGCTGCGGCCGGCATCGTCCAGAATTTTCACTTTCACCCCGGGCACAATCCTGCCCACCGATGAGGGCTTGGCCACGCCCATGTTTGCCGCGACACCTCCGCACTCGGTCAGCGCGTAGCCATAGGAAATTTGCCCATTCAGCAGGTAATCCTGCAGCTTCAGTAGATTGGCCACGTAGCAGTTGCCGCCCCCAATGCTGATGAAGCGAATGCTTGCCAATCTCTGCTGGCTGAGCGTGGGAGCCTTGAGCAACGAGGCGGCCTGCTGCGGTGCCAGAGTCAGCAGCGTCACCTTATACTTCTCGATCAGCTGCAGCATATACTCCGGCGTGTAGGCGCGATCGGTGATGACACGCGTCGACCCGTGGCAGCAGCTGAAGAGCATGTTGAACAAGCCCGGTGCCCAGTCGATGGTGCTGAAGGACAGCAGCACGTCTTGGCCGGTGACAAAGCTGTGGAGGAGTCAAATTGTAATCTGATTAACACGAAGCGTCTCAGTAGAGCTGTGCTCTCGCTGCCCTACCCGAAGTCGAACAGGCAAGCGGAGTTGGATATGCAAACCGCTTTGGGCAAGCCCGTCGTGCCCGAGGTGCACAGAATGGCTACAGTCTGATCGCCGCCCAGCATCAGGGGCTCGGGTCTGAAAGTAGTGTTTAGCAGTTTTAGTATTTATTTTTGTTGCGAGTGTATTTACTCACATGAAGTGGAGCTCCTGCTTAGTTGGCTCCAGCAGGTCCTCGATGCGCGGCAGCTGCACCCGGTGATCCTTGAGCGTATAAACGGGCGACTTCAGCATTTTGGCTATGGCGCTCAGTCTGTCATAGACAGAGCCATCGCAGAAGATGATCCGTGGCCGGGTGATGCAGAACAAATGCTTGAAGGTGGGCTCGTCGTGCCAGGGGCTGACGGCATGGAAGGGCGTACCGTTGAGCAGGCAGCCGAGCACCACGGGCATCAGATAGGTGGTGTTGGTGGCGGCGATGCCCACTACATCGTCCTGGCGCAGATTCATCGCCTTTAGCTGCTGGGCGATGCGTACGGCAAAGCTGATGGCCTCGCCATTTGTCAGAGCTGTGCCCTCCGTGTCGCAGATCTGCGTAAAACAACAAAGAATTCAGTATTCCCTCTACTTAGGAGAACTGTGAAGATCTAAAGCTCACCTGGCACAGGCTTGCCGGATGGTTGCGCATGAAGGCAAACAATATTTTGCCAATGGAGCAATCGGAGTCAAAGAAGTGCGCCGGCCTTGGTCCACTCCAAACTTTTGTGTATTTATCGAACTGTGTGCTGGGGCCGCCCTCCATCTTTTTCACTGGCTAGCTGATAAGAGGCGTGGATTGATTGTGGATGCGTGGAGCGTAGTGTCCAAGCGTCGCGCAAGTCGTTCAGCAACTGCCGACAAGCACCTGGACTAGTCTTGGACTAGCCCAGGTTGTCAGTTGCTTATCAGCTAACCGCTATCCTATCAACCGGTTAACAAACGTCACCTATCAGACGACCCACACCAAAAACAGAAAAAAAAGCTTTAGATACAAGCAATGCTAGCGATAAGCCCAAAAAGCTGTCCAGCTGATAGCAAGGGCCGCTAATTTCATGATATGTTCGCCTTTACTGAATACAAAATATCTCCTCTCAGATAATGTTCAATCTCTAAATATTACACAGACAATTGTAAATAAACATAGTCCCAGTACCCAGTATTTACAATTGTTTCATATATAAAAATTATATGAAGATTGTTTCTGTATAAATATTTTTCATATATTATAATAAATATTATTTTACTAACAATGAAATTAGTTGACATTAGCTAAGCAGTACGAGAAAGCAGTGCACTCACTCAAACAGAATTTTAAATAATTCACTCGCACTAGCAACAGTGTACACAAGCAGTAAACAAGCAGTGCAATAAGCCATAAAATACAAGCAGTTAAAGCTTTTTAAAATTATTATTTATAATTATTTATTTATTTTGATAAAGTCGTAGATTGAAGCATTAGAACCGAATGCCAATGCTAAATTGATTGACATTGTTCATGTAGTTGTTGCGTGAAAGCCTGATGACCAACATAAATTGCCTTTATGACGTCTCTATCTATTTTGTATTTAAATATACAATCAGACTGACGATAAGCCTTAAGCTCAAGATAAGACGTTTTATTTGAAAGGAATATGAGCTTGAACAGATCTTCCAGCACTTGTCAGATTAAGTAATAGATCTACAAAAGCATTAGTTGTGTGCATAAATAAGTTCAGACACCTTCATTTATTTCCAATAGCTTAAGACAGTATTCCTTGGTGGCCTTGCGATTGGGTTTGCCATTGGGGCTTTGCTGCAACTGATTCACTATGATAGCACCTCCATGCAAATGCTTGTTCATTATTTTGATGTTCTTCTGCACGTAGTCCACCACATCCTGGGCTTGTAGTTGTGATCCGACCTTCTTCACCACAGCTGCGGCAGCCTTATCGCTGCCCATGTGATCCCAAATGCCAAAGACGCAGACATCAACCACATCTGGCATTTTGGAGATCACCTCTTCGATTTCATTCGGTAAATACGCATAGCTCTGATACTTCAGCATTTCCTTTTTCCGATCTACTACGTAGAGAAAGCAATCATCGTCCATATACCCCAAGTCACCAGTGTAAAGCCACTGTTCCGAATCAAGAACATCTCGTGTTTGCTCTGGATCGCCATAATATCCGGCCCAATACAGACCATTATGGACGCATATCTCTCCAACTTCGTTCGGTCCCAACTGATCTCCGTTGTCAGAAATTATCTTTATCTTATTACCGTATAATGGACGGCCACATGAATTGGGTTTCTCATCAAAACTCCTGTTCAATGATACCATACCCACCTCCGTTAGGCCATACGCAAGGTTCATGCAATCGTGGTGCAATCGATTCCTTATTTTATGTTGAGCTTCCAAGGAACACCGGGCCCCTCCATAAGCAAATGATCGTATGCTCAGCAGGTTGGCTTCCTCAAATTCCGGACAGTTCGCTGTTAAAGCCAAGTGAACAGGTGAGAGCACCAACCAAGTCACCTTGTGCTCCTCAACAATTCGCAGGAAACGAGCAGGATCGAAGGGCATATCATCTATAATGCGTTTGGTGCTGTAGACACCAGAAGAAACCGTTGTCACCAATCCAGACAGCCAGTCCAAAGTACTAGGCACGTACTGCACGTCCGAAGTGGTCAAGTCTCTAAAATTGATTATTATACTTTAATAAATTGAATATGATTTGTTGTGATTTTACTTACAAAGCTAAGGAAAGGATATTGCGACTGTTCGAGATAGTCACTGCTTTAGGACTCCGCGTGGTTCCGGAGGAGCACAGAATGGCAAGGGTTTGATCAACTCCCTGCTCAAGGCGAGAGGGTTGAAAGTTGTCTTCTATCGGGGTAGCCAAAACCTCTTCTATACTGATAGATCCAGCCGGATGGTTGCGCATTGTCACGATCTTGGCATTCAAGTGTGCTGAAGCTGCTTTCACTTTTTCGTATTCGTCTCCATCGCAGAATATGAGTCGCGGCTTTGTTATATTAAAGAGGTGTTTGATTGTCGCTTCCTCAAAGGACATGTTCAGTGAGTGAAAGGGAATTCCGTTGAAAAAGCATCCGTAGGTAACGGCAAAAATGTGTGTGGTATTTCTTGCAGCGACTCCCACAATATCCGACTGTAATAGTCCCAAGGATCTCAAATAGCTGGCCACACGCATCGAGTTCAAATGCAGCTCCTCCCGCGTTAGCACCGTCTTTTCAGTGTCGGATATCTAATCAGGAGCTGGATTAGTATGCATTCAGCTAGTTAGTCCATTCGTAACTTACTTGGGCTATGAGCTTTGGATGGCGTCGCATCTCATGAAAAATAATCTCTCCAATAGACATGTCAGGATTAAAATAGTCCCGCCTTTCCTCTCCACTCCATACTTTGAGCTCCGCATTGTAAGAGGTGTCTGGTTTGAAAGGCATTCTGAATAGAACTAACAAATTTGAATTACTGGCAAAGCGAAATTGAATCTGTCTGCTTTTATAGCAATGAAAGATAACAAGTAAGAAAGCTATAGTCTGTGGCGCCCGACTAGGGGATACCCTGAACTCAGCAAAGAACCGCTATTCCGCAAATTCTCTGTTTCTTTAATACGTATGTACATCACAAGCAACACGTACACACACACACACAGCGCACGCACCAGCATACGCTCTGCTAACTGCGCAGTTGACGTAGCGACGGAAATAGTTAATGCATTTTTGAAACTAATATACGGACAGATGGACAGAGGGACAGGACTAAATCGACTCGTCTTGTCTCCCTGATTAAGAATATATATACTTTATGGGGTCTGCCCCGCCTCCTTCTGCCTGTTACCTTTACATACCTTTTCACAAAAACATTATACCCTGATTTCCCAATTTCAATGGGCTCAGGGTACATAAATGCGTAATCTTTTCGTAATTTAAAAAAAATAATAATCTTAGCGACAGAACGACGAGGTGTGCTACTTGAGAATATTTTAAAATATGTTTTTGATAGTGCTAAGTTTACTGCTGGCCGTGCTGCGAACTTCGGAGTGGATGATCGATATGCTTTCTAGTATCTCTATCAAACTTGAATGGCCTGAATGAATATTTTGCAATCAGCCAACTGTGATTAGTGTAATTTGTATATTTACTGAATTTTTATTGAATGTCTCAGCTAATATTGCATGCATGTACTTTGTACGTTAATATCTTAACTTGTTTTAAGGCTCTGAAAAATAAATCTTAGCCCTTTAGTTTCTATCTTTAACCTCGAGAAAGTATGCTTTGGTGGCCTGGCGGTTAGTCTTGCCATTGGCGGTTCGCTTGAGCTCATCCACAATGATAGCGCCTCCGTGTAAGTGCTTGTACTTGGCAGTGGAATATCGTTCGGCGAAGTCTATCACGTCCTGGGCGTGTATGTCGGTTCCGACCTTTTTGACCACAGCCGCAGCTGCCTCGTCTCCGTTGAATTCGTTCCAGATGCCGAAGACACAGACTTCTGCCACCTGTGGCATTTGAGCAATCACGTCTTCGATTTCGTGTGGATAATACATAATATTCTGGTACTTGAGCATCTCCTTTTTCCGCTCCACTACATAGAGGAAGCCGTCGTCATCCATGTAGCCCAGATCCCCACTGTGGAACCACAGGGCTGAGTCCCTTACTGTGTGCGACTCCTTGGGATTGCCGTAGTAGCCAGCCCAATATTGGCCAGAGTAGACGCATATTTCGCCCACTTCGTTTGCGCCCAAAACCTTACCGTGTTCATCGAGTATCTTTATCTTGAAGCCGTCCATCACACGACCCACTGAGTTGGGTTTCTCATCAAAATGATGGTTTTTCGTTACCGCACTTCCTACTTCAGTAAAGCCGTAGGCCAAGTTCATGCAATCATAGCGCAATCGACTCCTTATTTTATGTTGCGCCTCCAAGGAGCAGCGCCCACCTCCGTAGAAATAGGTTCGTATGCTAAGCAAATCTGCTTTCTCGAAATCCGCGCAATATGCGGTCATAGCCAAGTGGGAAGGAGCCTGCATCAGCCAAGTGACCTTGTGCTCCGCAATGATTCGCAATAAGCGTGATGGATCGAAAAGATTATCAGCTATAATGCGTTTGGTGCTGTAAACACCGGAAGTAACTGTTGTTATGAGACCTGTCACCCAGTCTAAGGTGCTGTGCGTGTACTGAACGTCCGCAGTGGTCAGATGGCTAAGATGGATGAAAATATTATCTTTAGATAGTTATGTAACTGCTTTACTGACTTTACTTACGGGCTTGAGGTCAGCATCTTGCGACTGTTCGTGATGGTCACTGCTTTGGGGATGCCCGTCGTCCCAGAGGAGCACAGGATGGCGAGGGTTTGAAGGTTGCCCTGTTCAAGCCGAGCAGGCTTAAAGTTCTCTTCCACAGGAGTAGCCAAGACCTCATCAATACTAATTGATCCCATCTGATGGTTACGCATTGTAACGATCTTGGCGTTCAAGTTTTTCGTAGCTGCCTTCACTTTTTCGTAGTCCTCCCCGTCGCAAAATATAATGCTTGGCTTGGTTATATTGAAGAGCTTTTCAATAGTCGCCTGCTCATATAATATGTTGAGTGCGTGGAAAGGAATGCCGTTGAAGAAGCATCCGTAGGTCACTGCAAAAATGTGTGTGGTGTTTCGTGCGATGATCCCCACAATATCCGATTGTAACAGCCCCAAGGATCTCAAATAGCTGGCCACACACATCGAGTTCAAGTGGAGCTCCTCCCGCGTCAACACCGTCTTTTCAGTGTCGGATACCTAATCAGGAGCAGGATTAGTGTGCATTCTGCTAGTTAGTCCATTATTAGCTTACTTGGGCTATGAGCTTGGGATGGCGTTGCATCTCACAGAAAATGATCTCCCCTATAGATAAGTCGGGAGCAAAGTAATCTCGTTCCTCCTGTCCGCTCCATATTTTGCGGTCCGCATCGTAGGTGTTTTCCGGCTTGTACGGCATTCCGAATGCAACTAGTTGACTAAAGTGACTTATGACAAGACTCTGAATGTGCCCCGCTTATATACTCGCAAGTAGCGTGATTACAATTTGTAGATAACTACACTTGTTACAAGTATACTACGGTAATTTATAGTGCACTATGTGAATAGAGCAAACACTGTGCCGCTTGCAGTCGCGAATTGTTGAGCAAATTATCATGGCGTGATAACGATTGAGAATATGCGTCTGTGTTAGGCTCTAGTGTGGGATGCTACAGATTAATAAGTAATTATAGGAGGTTTACTTACTTTCGCTTAAGCCACCCTCAACCTGCATCCTCTCTGCACAGCCCGCTGATAGAGCATCAATAAACTCTACTTAAGTATATATAAAAAGTAGGCGCGATCATCTTATCTGCTCAGTGCTTAACTCTCCAGATCGTATTTTGCTGTAACTAGCAAGTCATTGTAAATGCAACGAGTCGATTAAAATAAATACAGACCCGAGAGCGCAGCACGATGCATTTTCTACTCAAGCAATTGAGATAATAAAGCGCTGTCCATATATAAATCTATATGCATATATATACAGGCTGACTGCTAATTAACAAGTAATAAAAGTCGTATCTTGAATTATTATTACTAATACAATTACATTAATTCCAACTCAATACTTTGCTTACAGAACTCTTTACTTACTTTTTATATATTGCTAAAGATTATGTTTATTTATTATTATTTTAGAGCTATCTCATGCTTGTCATGTGATCAAAAGTAAAAGTGTTTTTGCGTCAAGCCTTATCAATGCCTCACTGCGCATCATGCTTATTTTTTACATCATTGTGCTTTCGTTATCATCGCTTTCATTACAGCTGTGTCAAGTGTTTACTTTTATTGCTTCTGCAAAGATTAGCCTAGTCCATGAGACTATGCTGCAATGTCATGGACTAATTTTTTGTGGTCTCATTGTTTTTCACGAGCTCTGGAAATTTTAGTAGTATTTATACTCATACACGAAGCGGATGGAGAATATTTGCTGTCGGTCATATCTGTCAGTTGTTGTTATCATCAGCAGAGAGAAACTTTGAAATATTTATATATAGAGTGACAGCTGTGCTGCAGTTGACCTGCTCTGTTGATATGCCAATAGCTATTAGCATAGGCACTTATACCTAAACACTGTATATATATTATTATATCCCGAGTATTATGCAGTCGGTTACGCCCTACTGCAACATAGTGAGATTCTGCAAAGCTCTTTTACTTAATTATGTGATAATGTACTTTGATACTCCTTTAAGCACTCTTATCTAAGCTACGTAGATTTCCAGTTGTAACTCTGTTTAAGATTACCAAAAAGTATAAGTATATATATAAGTATATATGTAAATAAGCATTATTATCTCATGTGCACCGTGCCTCTTTATCTAGCTCTTTCAACAATTTACTCTTCTGACAGCGAGTTATAGGTTAAGGTCTGGACTCTAATCAGTTAGCTCTCTTTGCTGGCCTAGCTTTAGATAGGCAGCTTTGACAGCCTGGCGATTAACCTTGCCATTGGCGCTCTTTGCCAGCTGCGGCACGATTTGGACCCCCGCATGCAATTGTTTGTAGTTGACAGCTATGTGCTGGCCCACAAAGTGGATCACCTGAGCGGAGGTGATTTGAGCGTTTGGCTTGGGGACCACCGAAGCGGCTGCTGCATCGCCTTCGGTCTCGTTCCAAATGCCAAAGACGCATACTTCAGCGACGTGTGGCATTTGGGCGATGACCTCCTCGATCTCATGAGGATAGTACATCATGCCCAGATACTTGAGCATGTCCTTTTTGCGCTCGACGATATGCAAATAGTTATCCTCGTCAAAGTAGCCCACGTCGCCTGTGTGGAACCAGCCCTCCTTGTCCTGCATCTCTGCCGTGGCCAAGGAGTTTCCATAGTATCCGCTCCAGCGCTGTCCATTGTGGCAATTGAGCTCGCCGTGCTCATTTGGACCCACCGACACGCCGGACTCGTTTACCACGCGCATGCGTATGTTGCCCAGGAGGCGCCCCACCGACTTGGGCTTCGTGTGGGTTGTGTAGTTGCAGGAGACGCAGGTGCCCAGCTCAGTCATGCCATAGGCGTTGCGCAAGATGCCCTCGCCCCGCAGATAGTTCTGCATCTTGTTCAGCGTGGCGACCAAAGTGTGGCCCCCAGCGAAGAGCAAGTGCCGCAGGCTGCGTAGCTGCCGTACGTCGGTACTCGGACTATTGGCCAACATGGCAATATGCGAGGCGGCCACCACGGCCCAGCTGACGCTCTCCTTTTCGCACATGGATAGGAACTGCTCGACACTGAACCCCTCCAGCGATATGAGGCGCACTGTGCCGTAAACCCCTGCCGTAATTAGGGTTATCAAACCCGTGAGCCAGTCCAGAGTGCTGGGCGCGTATTGTATGTCATTGCTATTCAGATAGCTGCCGGAGCCAGAGATTACAGGTTAGCCAGATTCATATAAAGAGACAGTAACACCTGCTGTGTCCTACCTGTGACTCTCGAATATTTGGCGGCTATTCGATATGGTGACCGCTTTGGGTGTGCCCGTGGTGCCCGAGGAGCAGAGTATGGCCATGATGCGATCGATGCCGCGCTGAAACTGGGTGGGCTTGTAGTCCTCGGGAATAGGTGCTTGGAGCAGCTCCTGCATGTCCATGACGCCCGCTATGCGACCGTGTATGATCAAAATTGGAATATTCAGTGCCGAGGCGACAGTGCGCAGCTTCTCATAGTCCGCCGCATCGCAGCAGATGAGTCGAGGCTTGGTTATGTCATAGAGATGCCGTATAGTTTTCTCCTCCAGGCTGGGGTTGATGGCATGAAAGGGCGTGCCGTTGAACAGGCAGCCATAGGCCAAGGCAGCCAGGTGCGTGCTGTTCCTGGCCAACAAGCCCACAATATCCGTTTCCCTGAGGAAGCCCTGTGCTCTCAGGTACATACTCACCTTAGCTGCATTGCGCAGCATTTGCGAGCGGGTGAGACGTGTGTTCTCGCTGTGCGAGATCTGAAAGATGCGCTGCGGATCGCTTTGCAGCTGCCGGAAAATGATTTGACCAATAGTCAGGTCATCACTGTAGTAACTCTGTTCCCGGGCACCCGACCAAATCTTGAGCTCGGCATTGTAACTAGTCGTTGGGTTAGCGTCGAGATCCAACATTCTGATGCAACTGATGCAGCTGCCTCACAAGTTGGCCCTATTTAAGGTTCAGAAGCCTGCCGCACATGTAATAGATTCTCATGTCACGCGATCACCTTTATGATTATCGGCAAGATCGTGCCGAAAATTGGACGGCAATTTAGCGCTTAAAGTGTTTATTGCATACGTACCCCTGAAATAAATTATTAGCGACTGTATAACATGGCGTATGCCGGTCTGTGCCGGAGCAGACTGTTATATATAGTTCATATGACTATCAGCATCAATTAAAACATGATTTTTAGTAATAATTGATTGAATATATATTAAATACCTTTAATAATGATTTCAAACTCATCTGACTGCTCTCGTTTGCTAAGTGCTATAACAAATCAAACTGCTTGCTAACAAAAACAAGCAGAGTGCAATCATATATTTCATTTGAATTTAAACTCAGCCAGTGTTCAACTGCTTTGACTATTCTAATGCAAGCAGTAGCCACTGTTAGCTGTTCTGTTAACAGTTTGTGAGTGCACATTAAACAAAGCAGTTGTGATGCTGTTAGTTCATTGTGAATGCGCTGCTGTAGCTGGAAAGCAAGCAGTCAAAAATGTTTGAATTAAATTAAATTATATATAATTAATAATTTTTCAGAAAGAAAAACTATGTGCATAAAGTTACAAAAAAATAAATCTTTATTTTGTATAATGCGTAACTGTATTTTGCCCAAAAGTTGATTTAGTATAACATTCCTGCAACTCCACTCGACTCAAATGAAGCCCAGGACGACTCTAAACAAATGAAATAAATAAAATAAAATTAGTTTAGAAAATAGTAAAACTTTTCATTTGATTACTAAAGCTCTCCAGACCAAGCCAAGAATGCTGTTATTGCTGTTGTGTTGCGAAAATAAATAGAATTTTTGTTACATTTTAAAGTTGGGTTTTATTTAAACATGCCATGTTGCGTATCTTTTGTTATTTTCTTTTTTTTTTCAATTTATAAACATTTCACAAACATTTTCATTACTCTGGGGGTTTTACACATTTGATTTTGGTTTTGTTTTCATGGTTTTGTTTTTTTTTCTTTCGGGTTGATGGCAATACAACAATTATTTCAACTATTTTGTATAATTATTTCACTAATATTTTACTTATGCATTAAAATTTCATCATCGACTTTTATTTGCCTTGTTTTTGGTTTATTTTACTATTGGTGTTAGTTGTTGCTTGACTTCGGTATATTTGCTTTTCAATTTACTTTCACGGGTTGCACTACAGCAAATGCTTATTTATCTTATTTTTACTTTTACTTTGAACGAATGATCTTAGCTTTTAGAATTTGTTTACGTGATGTCTGTCTGTTGGCTAATTGTTATTAATGTGTTTGTCTGTGTGTGTCCGAGTGTGTGTGTGTGTGTTCACTTAGCTCTATAAAGTAAGGATGTTGCAGGTTTTCGATTTGTAACTGAGTCGTATTTACATGTTTCATTCAATATATGTGTTTGTTCCTCATAGAAATGATAAATTGCAGTTATTCGTTTCTTTACGTTGTTTTTCTTGGTTTTTTTTTTTTTTGGCTTGGCTAAAGGGCCGCCGTTTTTCTAATGCTTGAAGATATGTGTTATGATTTTAAGTTTTGTTTTTATAATTTTCATTTATTTTCGATTTGTGCGAGTTAAATTGGTTTAGAGTAAAGAGTGAAGTAGTGTGGGAAAGTGATGCGAAGAGAATCGAGTGTTTGTCTGTCTGTGTGGGTGTGGAATGCGAATGGGCTTTGGCCGCGTGTTAGTCGTATTAGTTAGTATATGTAATCCTTCTTACTTCCATTCTTTACTATTCAATGTGTGTGCGTTGTACAACACTGCGCTTGCTTGGAACTTAACTTAACTACACTCTTGTTAACTTATGTGCTACGTTTGGTTGCTAAATGTCATTCTCTCTGATGTCACGTCGAATGTTGTAAGTCTTTTGCTTTGGATCGCATCTAGAAGTTGTGCAATTGTTAGCCTAGCCACATGACACTCACCTATATATCATGTATATGTGTGCGTATATATTTAAATTATTTACACCGAAATACTGGACTGCCGCATGGCAAAGAAAGCTTCGTTCCCCCCTGTTCTCTTCTGCCAATTGATAATTGACCAAATTGATGAACGGCAACTGAAGGCAGCACACAACCTGCGCCACTCTGATCTAACATAGTGCTGAGGTACTATAGACCCTGGAGTCGAGGTGCTACGAACTGCGTCGCTGTCATTCTGTCATCTATCTCTTTTCAGTTATCTTTTTGCTCAACGTCAATCAAGCACCTGTGTCACAGCGCACCGAAACACATTTTGGTTGCCTTCAACTATTCGCCCGAACCATCGACTACTAATTTGCTCACATTTAAAACCCTGTATGTTCAATAGCTATAGCTTCATATACAACTAGATTTTTCTTTAACTGCCCATATTTTCTTTTTTTTTTTGTTTTGTTTTTTTTTCACATATTTAATAGCTAGTTTAGTTAATATTTGTTGGTGAAATTTTCATTTGTTTCTTGCTTGGCACGAATTTTACAACATTTATTTCATTTCCTCTTGAGGTTTGCTTAGTGACAATTATAGTTATATAATATATGTAATATATGCAAATATATGTATATGCATACATGTGAGTGCGTGCTTATCATTGATTTTTGATTTGTTTTTGTTTTGTTTTCTCTTTTCTTACCTTTACTATAAGTAGGTGTGTTTAGTGTGTAGTAACAGAGGGCGAAAGTATGATGAAAGCATAGCATTACAAAATATTAGAAAGAAGTTTAAGAAAGAAAGAAAACAAGCTGAATAAAAGTATTATTATAAAACTACAAAATATTAGTTGCTTTTTTAGTCAGAGATTCTTGTTTTGTGGTTGTTGCTGTCGATGCTATGTAGAATTCAGTTATGATCGTAGGATCTTAAGATTTTGGTGTTTGTGCATAGTTTTTATTAAGTAATTTTAGGGGGGATCTCGAGCTGCGTATATTATCAATTGGTTCCAGCTGGGAAGGCGGCCAGCGTTTGTTAACTGCAGGACTCATTCCGCGTACGAAAGGCACTTAATAAAAACGAAAGAGCAATTTTGTTTCCCGAATAAAATGCCAAGCCTTCAATCAAAACGTGATCCAAGGTGTCTATTTATCAAATTGATTTGTAAATGTTTCTCGTATTTTGGTTTCGTAATCAAAAATTCGTTTCGCGCTACGCAATAAGCTATTTGTATTGTCTGTTAACTGGTTTTATGGTTTCATTCATATTTGATTTAAGTTTAGTTAGTTAGTTGTTAATCTACTTAAGGAAAATAACTAACTAATGGGAACGCAAGCTTCAATTCGTACTTAAATTCATATTAGTTTCGTTTGCTTCCAAATAAATAATCGAATCGAAATTTAATCTAATTTATACTAAGTAAAATATATATGCATAAAAAAGAACGCAATTAACTCTATGAATGTATCTATAATAATTGTAGCTACGTAAACAATTGAATCGATTGGAGTAGTAAACAAGCAAAAGGAAAACTCGGTACATAAGTATTTAGTTGTTGTATATATACGATAATATATATGGAGTCGCTCTATTAGTTGATGCATATCGTTAGGAATAAAAACTTGCAATACCCACCAGTTCCATTCAAACACTGCGCTCTGCACCAATTCAGTTTTCTAATCAGAGAGAACTTGCACTTCGGAGCACTCCGAAGCCTGAATACCCTGGCAGTTGTATACGTCACATATGGGCATATGAGCTATTATTGTTACTTTACTCGTGGTCTAACTATAGAACTATGGCAGCTAAATGTTATTTTCCGTTGTGCGTCGCTCTAGCAGCGGCGAGAAGCAGCACTTGTCAAATTTCAGGCGCATGGACCCAAAGGAAACTCAGTTTGCATAGGACACAAATGAGGGGGCGTGGCAAAAATATTTGTAATACGTGCTGCCAGGTTACCATTGAATAGAAAACTCACTTAGCTGTAACTGTGTGTGTGTGCGTGCGTGTGTGTGTGTGTGTGTGTGTGTGTGTGTGAATAAACAAAACATCGTATCATGTTTTGTATTGAGTTTTATTTGTTATTCTTTCCTTTCTTCTCTTATTTTTTTTAATTCGATTGTGAACATAATAATTGAATTTGCCTAGAATTTGTTGTTAGTTGTTGTTGTTGTTGTTGTTGTTGTCGCAGTTGTTGTTGCTTATTTACGTCTAAACTTAAATTTACCTACACGCAATTGTTCGTTTTGTTTTCGCAATATATTTGCATTTTAGAATTCGAATTGTATAAACTAGTTGGCTTAAAACTTACTGACAATATTTACAAACGTCGTGCGACTGCTCTAGCATCTTTGTCCTGCTTCGTCCTTTCGTTACTCTTGCATCGTGTTACAACTAACTTAAGTACAAATTAATTGTAATTTGTTTGGAACTAAACTAATTGAAGTATGAACAAAACTTATGTAAGCCTATAAATGATTTATTTAAAAATTTCTTTAAACTTTAGTTGCTTTTTCTTTTAACAATTTCGAGCATTAAAAACAAAGTGAAACAAGTCGAGCTGAAAGCGTTTCTCAAATCGCCAACAAATCGCTTTGTCCCTTTCGGTTGCCTCTTTAAAATACAGCTTTGATTTTGTTCAATTTGTTTAATTTCGTTTATCTACTATGCAGTCGTACTTGATCAATTTAACTTATAGTTAGTAAATATCTTTGTCGCTTATCGAATTCTCTTATAGTGGAAATGCCTGGAAGCCTTGTCTCGCCCCATTTGATCAAGCAAAGCATACATATATCTATATATACGAATACATACGCACACACATCGGCATGCGCACATATGTGCCGTATTGTTAATTTCATGTTGGATTCTACATAGCCTTTGGTTATCAGAGACGCGGACGCGCTTTAGAAGGTCCTTTTCGTTTTTGTTTTTAATAAATCGAATCGAAATCATAGAGATACAGTTATTTTGTTCATTGCAAAAAACCAAGCCGAACGAAAGCCATACGCAAAAGAATTTGGAACGTAAATTGGTAAATGAAAGTAGAAATTAAAAAGAGAGATATAATAGGTTAGTACAATCTTTGGTATTGTGGTGCCAACGTTTCTCTCTAAATATATATAGGTAAAGTAAATATAAGTTAAACGGCATTTACTCATCCTCCTCCTCCCTGAAGAGATATGTGCTCCAGTAGACCAGATTGAAGAGCGCAAACACCAGCGGGAACGTGATTCGCGAGATAACGTCAATTCTCTTCGATCTAGAACATTGTCTTGGATAAATATTCAACAAGTACGAAACACATTAATTGATCATCTAGAGATTGGCTTTTTGATTTGTGATTGTTCTTTGTTTTGGTTTGGTTTTGTTTTTGAATTTGTATTTTTTGCGTGGCCTTTTAAGAAGTTTTCTGTTTTATTTTTGTAGCAAAGTAATTTGTTTGTTTTGAACATTTGAAGAAAGAAAATCAAAATCTCAGTTTCAGCTACGTGCGTGGAAACCATAAGAGTGCGCATTAAGGAAATAAGATCTAGTCAAATAAAAACATAAGCGTAGAAGCTAGCAGGGCGCGTGGACCTCGGGAAGTGGCTCGGTACTAAGGGATGAAAACTTTCGTTCTACAACACAAATTGTCCTTTAAAACAAACAAATCAATAGAAAGCAAAGCACACAACAAAACTTTATAAGTTTAAACTGTGGCAAGTTACACTGTCTAACAAGTCTTTCCTTTGATGCACGAACTTGTGGGCTTTTGTGAAGGTTCTTAAATATTCAGAGTTATGAAATGAAGAGGCAATCTAATCTGCAGAACTAAGAGACGCCAATTCATGGAAATCCATATCGCAAAATTCAATTACTTTCGACAAGTTCTATAAACTTTGAAGTCGAAACTCTTGCGATTCTCGCCATGAACTTGCAGTTGGCTCTTACTAGTCAGCTACAAATGAAAAGAGAGAAATAATAATTGAGAAGCTGGCTTAAGTTCGCATCACTTCAGACCTTGTTGCACAGTGTAATTGGCACAGAGCGTTAAGCAAATTATATTTTCACATTTCACTTGACTCTGGACTCTTCGAGGGCCAGATGGCAAATCATTTGGCAGCAAACATTGAAACAAAAGACAGCGAGCAAAAGAAATGATGATGGCAAGCAGCAAAGCAGAACTCGAATCGGGTTTGTCTTTAATGTAAAGTACAAGATTCAATTTGAGGACTCAATTCAATTACTGTTAATTAGTGGCATAAAAGTCAATATATATAAAATTGATAGTATATAGAACGAGAGAGAGAGAGAAAGAGAGACAGAGTGAGCAAGTTGTAGATACATATTCACAACATCAAAAAGGAAATCCATCAACTACTACAAAATTTTGTTTAACGAAATTCAACTAAGTAATACAGTTGCGTGTGACAGCTGAGCAGTTACCTTGTGGGAAACTTGGATAGCCAAGTCTTACAGCAGCTGGGGCGCTTCGGCGGCTGCATATGGACCTCGCATTGGCGCAGCTTCTCCAGGGCCAACGGATCGCCCGGATGACGCACCAGGGGCTTCTGCAGGCCACCCCCGCGCGATAATTGCGATGCCGTTTGAGTTGGAATTTTGATTGTAGTTGATGCAATGAGGGGAACGTCGCGGGTGTTGGGTCATTGGATGGCGTTACGATTGCGAAATGCAGTGGCAAATGGCAAGTGGCAAATGGCGAGTGGCAAGTGGCGAGTGGCGCATGGGTGTGGCGTGTGCGTAATTTCATTTAATTTCGTTGCAATTTTTCATCAAATTCCAGTTCAGTTGGTTGAGTCGATTGAATGCCACGCAGCGATGTTTGATGATGTTTTTTGTTTCATTTTTGAGGTTAAGTTGAGTGTTGGAGATTGAGTACGAGTGTGTGCGTGTGCGTGTGTGTGTGTGTTTGTTGCGTATGAGCACGTTTGAAAAAAGTTGTTAAATTTTGCGTTTGTTTGTGTTTTGTGTGTGTGTGTGTGTGTGTGTGTGTGTGTGTGGTTTTTAATAAAAAGAGGCAAATATAAAAGGAAATAGTTGTTTTAATAGTTTTATCATAAACATTTTGCAAATTGCCAATTTGAGTTTTGGTTTTGGTTTTCATTTGGTTGTTAAGAAAGCTCATAAAGTGGATTTGGTTTAAGTTAAATGGTTTGATGTGGATAAAACTTGGCAATGGGTTCTAAAAACTTGACAAATACTTTGAAATTATTGCTAGCGTCTAATCTAATATTTATTACTCACTTATACAGTGTGGGTAAATAGGCACTGACCTAAGAGTAAGCTTGAATTTATTTGCATCTTTTTATATATTTCCAATCTGTCTGATATTGTCTAGCAGCTCAACACTAAAGAAAAATTAAAAGAAAATCAAAAATGAATCAGCCTAAAATCATGTCTCATCTAGTTCCCTCTTCTTTTATGTTGAATGGCAGAAACTAGAAAGACGTCAAGATTACACTAAATCTCAGTAAGTAGATCTCAGTAAATATATCACATATGTCCCTTCATTCATCTCTACGCAATTATTATCCCCTCCTCAAGTGCTTTAGACGTTTAGTAGTAATAATATCGTTAGTAAATTGAAAGGTAAGTACCATTGCGAATGTTGCATTGCTATCTGTATCGAGCAGATCTGAAGCGGCGTCTAAACTGGCCTGCTCCAAATCGCGGCGTTTCTTTTTCATATTCTCCTTATGCATGTCTGCGGCCCGATCCGTATATTGTAGCATGTGACAGGAAGATGTTGGACAAGAATTTATATGTTCCACAAATATGGGATATTTCGAATGGTTCGATGGATTGGCGTAATTTACAGTCGAGTTGAATATTTGATTTTGTTTTTTTGTTTTTAATTTTTTTGTAGTTTTTTTTTTAGGTTTTTCAGATTTTAGTTAAGATGCATAGCACACATTTATACAGTTATACAGTTAGATAGCAACAGAGACAGCGAGTGAGAGAAAGAAAGAGAGACAGACAGAGATAGATAGATCACACATACAGAAACATTAAACAGTTTGAAAGGGTTGGCGGAAATAAAAACCAAGAAATAAATTAACGGTTGAAAATGTTTATAATCAAGATCAAGTGCAGGTTGTTTTGTCGATTGGGAAATATATGTGTTTCGTGTGTTTGGTATTTGTTTTTGTTTTCAAATTAATGCAAGCGAACAACAGAAATAAAAAATATCAATTTTCAAATTGCGATTTTTCGTAACCCAAAATAGAAAATTCGATGTCAAATTTTTTACATTTTTTTCAAACGCGTTTCGGTTTTTGTGTTTGTTTGAGTGTGAGTGTGTATGTGTGTGAGTTGGGCACATGTGTGTAAGTGTGTGTGTGTGAAATGAAACAAGAGAGTAAATCAAAACAATTGGATTAGTAGAAGTATATATGCAAAAACCATTTTATAGTTACAATATTCATGTGAATGGGAAAATCAAAAACAATCGAAAGTAAGAAGAGTAAATTTATATTGATATTGTATATATTGAATGAAAAATAAATGCTACACTACAAATCGCTGGCTTATAGCTGTTAAAAAATATTTAGTAGCTGCTGCTTGTTGTTGTAGTTGTAGTTGTAGTTGTAGTTGTAGTTGTAGTTGTCGTTGTTGTAGATCAAAAATCAGTTTGTTTGTAGCCCGACAAAAATTGTGTGAAACGCCGACGAGTGTAGATGTGAAGCTCAACTGTGCGTAGGTGTGTGTTTGTGTGTGTGAGTGTGGGTGAGTGTGGGTGACAGTCCGTTACGAGTTTGTTTGTTAGATATGCGAGTAAGTTGAAGTTACATATAGGTATATATACACAACATACGTTACACGGAGCATATAGATAAATATATATATATATATATATTTGTCGATTACATGTATATATATATATGTACGTATATGCGTGGTACTCGACAAAATAATGTTAAAAAACAAGAGTAAAGAATAGAATAAACACCATCGATTAATACATTAAGTAAGTTGTTAAGAAGCATATCAAATCTCAATTACTAGCTTTATTCAAACCTGAGCGGGAGGCATAGTTCACCAGGGCGAATTCGAGCAACGCTCCGAAGACAAACGTCAAACAGACGCCGGTCCACACATCGATTGCCTTTGTATAGGAGACGGGCGGCAGCGAGGCATTTATGCCCGACGTTTGCGTGGCCATGGTCAGTAAGGTGGTTACACCTGGAACAAATGTGCATACAGGCAATAGAATTCAGATAGCTCAGATATGGTAAGATAAGTAAGTAAATATCAATATATATATAGGTTACCAGCAGACTAGAGTTGGCATAGCTGAAACGAGTTTTTCATACGCAATCTTTGGTTGGGCACTTACCTAAGGACACGCGCGCTGGCACTGCGCCTTGATCCAGCCAGAACGATACCCATGATACAATGACCAACATACAGCATGGTATATAAATTTGTATTAAGTAATATGAGAATTCTCGCTTGAATAGTAGATCGACTTTGAGGCAACTGTATTCACCTATGAGTATACAAGGTAATATAAAACTGTGTCAAACTCAAAATGTACGGGAAGGATTCTCAATGGCGTTAGTTCTGTTTGGGCTCACACACACGCACGCATATGTATATACACAGAGAGTAGATGGGTTTAGACACTGACACAAAATAAATAGAAACACACAGACGAAACACACGCACATTTCCAATATTGTAAATATACTTATCAAAATTAATTTGCCATCCAATAAATCAGTAAGAACCGAAAACAATTTGCTTGCTCTTTAAATTTTGCACACGAAAGAAGGAATACCAAATGAAGAGAGGAACATTTACTTTCATGAATTTGTTGTTGTTCTTTGCGTTTGTTATGTACAGGAAAGAGGTTGGCTTCCAAAACAAAACATAATGTGATGCACAGTGGGTGGTATAGATGAATGTATGTACAAAAGAAGAGAGGAAACCAAAATGAAACCATATAAAGAGTATGACATTTAGAGACAGAATAAGAGACAGACTTGAGTTGGAAAATTATAAAATGGCATCATAGGCAAAATCGTATTTTAAACATCAATTCAATTTTCTGACAGTTTTTGTTCTTGTTCATTTTTCTTGGTTGCAACAAAAATTCTTAACGGAAATGAAGTTCGTAGTGGGTGCGTGTGTTGTTGTTGTCGCTGTCGCTGTTGCTGTTGCTCTTGTTGTTGTGGCTCCTGTTGTTAGCTTCCGCTGCGAACACGCCCCCCATGCTGCCTGGTTGTTGCCGCCCTTCATTTCCGTTAATTTGTTGACATTGCGTTCCATACTCTTCAAGACAAAGCTGTTTAATATTTAACATTCTCATATTTTTATACCCTGAGCCCATTGAAAATGGGAAATCAGGGTATAATGTTTTTGTGAAAATGTATGTAACAGGCAGAAGGAGACGTCGCAGACCATACAAAGTATATATATTCTTGATCAGCTCGATGAGCTGAGTTAAAATAGCCCTGTCCGTCTGTCCGTCCGTCCGTCCGTCCGTCCGTCCGTCCGTCCGTCCGTCCGTCCGTCCGTCCGTCCGTCCGTCCGTCCGTCTGTGTGAACGCAGCGATCTCGTAAACCACAGAAGCTAGAGAGCTGAAATTTGACATGTATACTCCTGAATACCATACGCTATACGAGTTTTTTTCAAAAATTCGATAACTCTTCCCGTTCTCTTTTTATCGATAAATTTCGATAACTTTTCGTCTCTTTTACGTACCCTAAGAGCTAGAGACCTGAAATTCACTATGTAGATTCCTGTTGTGAATACAGACATTTTGTAATTTTTGGATTTTGGATGCCACGCCCCCTTCGACCTAAATTTGCGAAAAACGCATTTCAAATACTAGAGACTTGTGCTTCGGCACATACACACATATGAATAACATAATCATGCCCTGAAAGTTTGAATCAAAAAGTCCTGCTAGAAAAAAAGTTATTAAACATTTAATTTCGACAACATCAGCGTCTTGCAGCCCAAGCGCTGTCGCTACGTCAACTGCGCAGTTGGCAGAACGTGTGCTTGAGCGTGGGTCTGTGTGGTTGTATGTGTTGCTTGCAGTATATGTATATGTAAACTAAGCATAGCATATTTTAAGTATCTGCACTTCGCAGGGCTCAGGGTATCTCCTAGTCGAGCCGTCTCGACTAGAGCATTCTTACTTGTTATACCCTGAGCCCATTGAAAATGGGAAATCAGGGTATAATGTTTTTGTGAAAATGTATGTAACAGGCAGAAGGAGACGTCGCAGACCATACAAAGTATATATATTCTTGATCAGCTCGATGAGCTGAGTTGAAATAGCCCTGTCCGTCTGTCCGTCCGTCCGTCCGTCCGTCCGTCCGTCCGTCCGTCCGTCCGTCCGTCCGTCCGTCCGTCCGTCCGTCTGTGTGAACGCAGCGATCTCGTAAACCACAGAAGCTAGAGAGCTGAAATTTGACATGTATACTCCTGAATACCATACGCTATACGAGTTTTTTTCAAAAATTCGATAACTCTTCCCGTTCTCTTTTTATCGATAAATTTCGATAACTTTTCGTCTCTTTTACGTACCGTAAGACCTAGAGACCTGAAATTCACTATATAGATTCCTGTTGTGAATGCAGACATTTTGCAATTTTTGGATTTTGGATGCCACGCCCCCTTGGCCCTAAATTTGCAAAAAACGCATTTCAAATACTAGAGACTTGTGCTTCGGCACATACACACATATGAATAACATAATCATGCCCTGAAAGTTTGAATCAAAAAGTCCTGCTAGAAAAAAAGTTATTAAACATTTAATTTCCCATAGCGTAGGCGTCTTGCAGTCCAAGCGCTGTCGCTACGTCAACTGCGCAGTTGGCAGAGCGTGTGCTTGAGCGTGCGTCTGTGTGTGTGTATGTGTTGCTTGCAGTATATGTATATGTAAAGTAAGCATATAATATATGAAGTATCGGCACTTCGCAGGGCTCAGGGTATCTCCTAGTCGAGCCGTCTCGACTAGAGCATTCTTACTTGTTTTTATATATTCTTATTCATTTCAGTTGAATCGATCAGCTGTTTCTGTCGAGGGGTCTGGCACTCTGACTGGGGTACTATATGCCTATGTCACACGTGGCATATATTTACTTGGATATTCATATTTTCTTTTTCATTTTATCTATGGCCAGTTTTCTCTCCATTTTAAACGCTCATAGAAGATATAAAATTAATAAACTTTTATGTGAGCAACTAAGTTCAAGCCGAACTACATACAATCAACTACGCAACGTCTAAGAACGGGTTGGGAAAATTATGTTCAGAAATATATATATAATATATATATACTCTTCATGGAATTGTGAACGGGCAGATGAGTTGCAGGCTCATGCAGCGCTTCTAATGCGGGTATGAGAGCTAAGCCAATGATTGAAATGATTAAATTTAATTAAATTGATCTGAAGCCTTCGAATGAGCTGAAAATGTTGGTAGCTATGGAAGGGGTTTGGATGAGCTTTGGGCTGAGCTAAGATGACAGACTTAAGGCCAGGAGTATTAATGTAAATATATATTAGTTGTGAGTTAAATGTAGACTTAAGTTGTATAAGCTCTGGCAGAAGGCCCAGATTCCAATGCGATCAGGTGATCAAGGCTATATTGCATCGATTGTTGCGGACTCTGTTTATCCAACCTGGAAACAACTCTCCACGCATTCTTGATTCTAAATATCCGTTTTATAGAAACTCATGTGCGGAAAGCATAAGGCCATTGATTTCGCCTCGTCTCTGATATATTGCTTCAGCTGCAAGGCAGCTCAATCTCTTTCGTATTATAGAGCCCTAATAGAAACATTTTCTACATAACAATAGGGAGCTTGCTTCGATTCTTTCAAGTGCCATTATGGAATACGAATGGATATCATTAGTTATTTGCATTAAGCGCTCGCTCGAATGCAGCGTACGCTTTGGCTGAGGCAGAAATCGGTTGCATTTGCCAGCTATAAATTATCCACCTAAAGATGCTGACAGACAATTTGCCAAGTTGGTGAAAAAGTTTTGCGTGCTTGCATGCCACAGCTCTGTCACATAGATACACGCCCACCCACACAGACACACACATAGATCATCATTATTGGGACGGATGGGGGCATGGATTGGGGGGCATTTGCTCTTTGTGCAAGTTTAAGCAACTGCGTCGCAAACAATTTCCTCGATTAATTTGCTTTCCGTGCCCCGCCCTTCGCCACTTTCTTTCATTTTCTTTTTCCGTTTCGAATTTGGCTGACGTCTCACGGTCCTCAGATGCTCAGAGCGGAGATACTCAGATGCGCAGATATATATACGAAGTAGTTCTTGGTAGCCAAGGTAAACATTTGCTTAAAGCGCCAACTGATTTCAAAGTGCTCATAAAAACTCGGCTAAGGTGAGGCGACACGCGATGCCGAAAACTGCACTTAAAATGGGCGTGTGGGTGTGGCAGCTAGAGTTTAACAGTGTGTGTGTGGGTGTGATGCGAGTGTGTGTGAATTACATCGTAAAAAGTTGGTTTTTATGCGATTCGGGCATTGATAACGGCCCAACGAGATGCTCATGTGTAAACGGCATCATTACATGTGTACGTATGTGTGCATGTATGTGTATGTGTGTGTTTGCTATGAAGTGCTTATGATGCCGTTTATTATAGATAGAGTATAGAGAAGCGAACAACTATATTGAAAATAAATGCCAAAGATACATATAAATAAAGTAGTTATTGGATGCACAAGTCGGATGAACAGATGCAAAAAACTTTCGATGAAACTCACAAAATTAACTAAAGCTACACATATACAAAGTTGAGATATAGATAGAATAGCAAGTAGTATATAGTAAGTATATAGAGTTAGTTCTCAAACACAGTCAACACAACAGTTAAAGCACACACGAATGAACATACCCGTATTGGTTTTACTGTTACAGTAATCAGTCAAAAACTTCTCCAATGTGAAGCGTGGTAGGTGTAAGTTCTTAACCACTTGCACTGGATCGCCCTCCTTCCAAAGGAATACCAAATCGTTGGTAGTCCAGCCGTCTAAGAGAAGCGGAAGATCATATATATTTATCAGATGTCATTCAAAATATGTGTAATACTATAAGACACTTTATAGAGGAGCAAGATATCTTAAGATAGATATATAGATAAAGATACATATGTAAATCTAGATTTCGATATCACTTACAGCTAGCCATTCGCAGTGAGCATATTTGCCTATCCAACGGGTACAGTTTGAGATTCATCGGGCAGGCCAATGTCAACGAGATGCGTATACTATAGAGCACTGATCCATTGGGAAATATACGTATATACACATTGGGCATAATGATGTTGTGAAAATGTCCCTCCTTCTCATTGGAAAAGAACAAATCCGGCATCCACACACGATTCGCCTCCGTCAGTGTGAGATACTTCAAGCGGCCTTTAAAGACAGTTTTCGTCCAGTTAGATACCTTCGAGAAGGTAGCCATGGGGCTGCAGCGACGACTCACCTTGTATATCATCGAACTTGAGGCGCTCATCCGTCCACTGTTCTCGGAAGGTTAACTGTACACTGTACTCCTGCGGTGCGCGTTTCAAGCGTGTTTCGTGTTCGGTTTGGGATAAAAGAGAGCTGTGTTAGTGCTGGGCAATACAGAGGTTTCGAGAGTCTCTAGTTTTCATTTCAGTCTCAATGCAATTCAATTTGAACTACAATGCAAATTTCGATTGTTGTTGAATTTTTTAAATTTCACGAGTATTTTTTGTTCTTTTCTCTTTTTTTGTGGTGGGTGTGGGGCGTATCAATTGGTGGGCTTGCTTTTGCGAAGGGGACATTAACTTTATTTTTAGATAGCTTTTTTATTTCTTTTGAATAGATATATATATTTTTTGTGGTAGATTGTATGAGAGAGCGAGCAAGGCGTGGCGAGGCGTGGCGAACGTTTTATAATTTTTTTTCGAGTAGTTTATGTTTGTTAGTAAGAAGAGTATATATGGAGGCGATAATAATTGAAACTGTTGTATATATTGTCGTATGAAGCGTTTCGCTCCTCGGCTAGTTGCATTTTTTCGGCATGGTACTGGTATAAGTTGTATGTAGTGGTATTCATGTCAATACATAGGTTTGTATATATATATATATGTATGTAAATGGAATCAAAATGCAATCAAGATGCGTCTGCGATGCTGAGCATGCAACATCCACCACATTCAGCATGAGCATCATTATCCATTGCATTGTTCAGCGCACTGCAACGTGTTGCATACAAAATACAAAGCAGGCAATAAGCACAAAAGGCAAAAAGCAACTTGAAACGTGCCAAAAATGCATAAGCAATAATACAATATCTATTGAGCAGGCGACACAGGAAAAAGCAAAGGCAAATGCGAGGGCAAGTGCAGAGCCAAAAGCTGAAGCGGCAACAAAGCAGGCAGTAAAAGCAAGGCAATATCGTATATTAAAAACAAAAATCAGGCCTATATATAGTAACTAGGCTTATGCTTAGACATTCACATTATAATAGTTTCATATCATATGATATGAGTGTATTCTTAGGGCTAACTTAAAACTCTGCATGCAGAACTTTTGTAAGATTTATAAAATATATATTTTTCATATGCATCAAGTTCTTAAAAAATTAAATATTTCCAACAAGACTTGACTGGCGAACACTGCGAGCTGTATGCTGCAATAGTTTCCAACGTTCCCATGACAATAAAAGCATTAAATATTATTACGTATTCTTATAAATTCTATGCATGCTTAAATAAAAGTATTGATAACGCATGCTATATACTCTATATAAGTAGATCAAACGATAAACTAGGGGCTTCCAGTCAGCGGAAGGCGTAAATCATATCGGAAACAGAAACTTGAATTAATAAAATCCTATTAGTTGTTCATAATGAAGTCGGCAGCCATTTTATTTATGGCGTCATTGTGCTTTGTTTTATAATATTTTTTGCACACCTTTTTTCAATATCAATGAAAGAAATGTGACATTTGCAAACATTGAAAGCAAAAAACTGACAACAAATAAGTTTGAATAATTGTAACAAATAATGGATTTTTATATATGGATGTCATACGCTCCACTTAATAAATTGAGCCCAGGTTTTTTCATTTTAAGAGGTCGCTGTCAAAATGAATAGTTTTTGAAATGTTCAGGGACTGTAATTAGTTATTTTTATATGCGCCGGATATGGAGTTGACAAATGCAGAGTCCCTGAACACGCGATGCAAGCATACTTACAGTTGGAGTTGGGCTTAAATGAAACTGAAAATTTGTTAAACTCGTTGGATTGGCATGTGGCATGTGTGGTAAGCATTATTTGATATCTTTCTGTTCTCAATTGATAATAAAATATATTGATGACACTTTTGTAATGTTAAATGAAATGAAATTTACTGAAAATCGGTGAAAGTTCCTTTCTTTGTGTGTTGTATGCAATGAGCAGATGCTGGCGAACTGGTTGAGACTCTGAGCTTAAATACTTTCCAAGATTGTTTGCTTAGACCTAGGCTAACGCAGCTTCAATCGCTGATTTTAGACTATGAGAAACTTACAGATTAGACTTAAAACCTAGCTTAAGTTACAATAAAATTATCTTAAGTTTGCTTCGTGTGTTGGAAGAGTTGCTGAGAGAGAAACCAAAAAAGACAGAGCGAGAGAGATAGAGAGTGACAGGGCGCGAGACCCAGAGAGAGAGAGAGAGAGAGAGCGAGTGCGCGCCTATTGAGATTCTGTGTGGAACAAAAGAAGATAAACAAAGAGAAAAAGCCATAAGTGAACAGAGAAACATATTAGAATTGATCGTGGATTCTATAAAGGTACATTGATAAATATACACAGATATAGATGCATACAGAGAGACACGTATGCTTGCAAATATAAATAAATATGAATCGGAATAAATGAACAAAAATCTCTTACTGGTGTTGGGTGAATCGCAATTATATTACAATATATTTATAAATGAATCAGTTTGTATTCTTGCAGCTAAGAGTCATGAAATGAGTTGCTGGGCAGATGAATGTCTTAATTTACTTAGTTATCACACACATTTGACTAACTCTAAACATGTAAAACCAACATATTTATCGATGACTCTTTTGTATTTATAGGTGAGCTGACATTGAGTGATTTGCATGATATGGGGCCACAAATAACAGCTCAAGTCTACAAGAGTACAACACTTTCGGTTGCCGAAATATGTTTTTCATTTACATAAGTTTTGCTTAACATCTTTTTGAGTGCAAGAGATTTCTGGTGAGGTTTTTTGATCGGAAGTATTAAAGAAATGAAATATTAATAATTTTATACAGCCAATGGATTTAGTTGTTAATTTATTTAATACATACATAATTAATGTTTAATATTCACATTTATTTCAAACACTTTTATACATAAATATACATCTTGAGCTATTGTATTTATGTATATATATATATGGAAGAAGCAAAGTTGTGCTTTTATTTTGACTGACACACACACTCACACACACGCACACACATACGTTCACAGAAGTTAAATAAGATATGCGAGTATATTTTTGTTGTTTAGTATATAAATTGAGCGAGATTTTTAAAGCGCTTGGATTTGTACTTGTATGCATGTACATTCAGTCGGATATTAATGCATTATTATTATATAGGTGTATGTACGCTTAGTCGTATATAGTCGATTACTGCCTTGGAGCCTGCACTCACCATTTTGTAATCATCGATTTTCGATATGGAGCGCAGAAACATGTTGACCTGGACTAACGTGGGCAAATTCGCTAAAAGATTATCATATCAAAATCGAGCGGCAAACGCTTTATGAGTTATCATTGTTTTCATGAACAATCGGGTGCAAGTATATACCTATATATATATATGTTGATTTATTTGTTTACGCCTTAACATAGTCTTAGGTCTAACTTAAAATTGTGTTTTGCTTTGCGTTTTGTTTGGGTTTTTTTTGATGAATTTTATGTGTGCACGATTCGTATGCCAAAACTAAAACTTGAAATCATATGGAAATATAAAATAAATAAAAATTCAATTACAGCAAATATTTTATCCAATTGATACACAAAATGTCTGCATGGATCTCATTGAAGAGTGAAGATTAGGTTAATTTGTTTTCCTGTGGTTTTTCTAAAACACCAATAATTATGGTTGACTAATTGATTACATCGATTACCATTTTAACCATATACCCGTGCAATGGGCGATGCGGTTATATATATATAATTAAGTAATTTATGTAATTCTGTTGACGCATCTTGCCAGCACAATCGGAACAGCAAATAAATATATATATTGTATAAAATAATATTCTTTTATTGAAGTCATTTGCACAGCTCTTGCAAGGGTATTCAGTCTTCGATAATCCGAAGTGAGACAGTTTTTTCACGTTTTAATATTGTAATTTATTTAATTTGAATTTCTGTTTGATTAGTTATTATTTTGACCGTATTTAGGATCAAATGCATGCCACACATTTTCAATTTGCTAAACAACTTATTTTTGGTTTTCATTTTATTTTTGTTATTTGATTTACTTTTTGTACATAAGTAAAAACAAAATATGTATTGCGTCCAGGCATAAAACTAAACAAAACAACAAAGAAAATACTATTAAGTAGTTATGGTCTTAAATGAAAAATACTTGGTGAGTCGGGGCGGCACTTGTGAAGTGGGTGAGAGATTATAGATAGCTAACCAACCAACACACGTACAAAGCACACGGAAATTCGAGTATCATATTTAGCATTGTTGTAGACAATTAGGTGGCTCGATGCTAAGTATATATAGATTAGGCAATAAAACAATAACAATTATAAAATCGATCAAATTGGAAAATGTCGTTTAAATAATAGAATTATATTAAAAATCGTCAATCAATCGAGGTTGGCATATTAATGTATTATTTGAACGGAAAATACACACGACAGCCAGCAAAACGGACCAGCAAAATGTATATATATACAGATATATGCATATATAATTGAATAGCTGTTGTCCGGCAGTCATCATCATCGCAATTAGTAATAATTTGATTTAAGATAATAAGTTAATTTATGTAGGCATAATTAACATTGAGTGGAATTTATAAATGTTTATTGTTAAGAGTTTGAGAGAGAGAGAGAGAGAGAGAGAGAGAGAGAGAGAGAGAGAGAGAGAGGGGAGAGATTTGGGTAGGTTGATAGATAGATAAAAGCTAAACATAAATTGGTCAAAGAATAGAAAGTGAGAGAGATAGAAAGAGTGTGAGCTATACAGAGGTATTGCATATATTTGAAATATATATAGATTTAGATAGAGACAGATATCGAAAGATAGATAGATAGAGAGAGAGAGAGAGAGAGAGAGAGAGAGATCCAAAAAGACATTTTCTTTATGTTTTGCTTCATTTCGAACTACAAAACAAATTTAATATTTTACATTTTTGTTGAGCAAACATATATAAACAAATTTAAGAAGAAAAGAACTTAACTTTTACCAATGCAAACGCGTAAATAAGTAAACTAAAACTTGTTTAATATGCACAATCTAATTACAACGCTAATTAAGTCGAATTTATTGCTCAAAACGAGGAACAACAAGTTCTTTACAGAATTTTTCAAAATTTTCATAATTTTTTGAATAATTTTTTATAAATTAATAAAAGCAAATAAACTGTTGGTTGAATTCAAAATATTTGAAAATTAAAAAACATCGATAATTTTAAATACCAATATCCGATATAATATATATATATATAGCATAATTATTATTATTATTCATAATATATATTGGTATTTGTGTTTTCTGTTGGTCAATTGCCTGGTCATAGATAAGACATAACAACTAACGGCAGTTACATAAGATCACGCCCTGTATATGGGAAGCAAACCTGACATGGACATGGAGACACAGAGAAAGAGAGAGAGAGAGAGAGAGAGAGGGGGGGGCCTTAAAGGGATTGACTGAGTGCGAGCGAGCGTTGGCAGGCTATGTTAACAGTGGTGCTCACACACACACATAGACAATGCGGGACAAGATCTGAGAGTCTGTGGTTCTTAACTACTTTTATTTTTGGATTGTGGATATTCGACTTTTGCGCGCACTTACCATGGTTACATCATCGATTTTCGATATACTTCTAACGAATATGTTGACGCGCACGACGGCTGGACCATCTGGAGGGATGATACATATAGATAGACCGTTTTGTACAATGGGTAATAAACAAAATTTAACAACTGGCCGCACTGGCAGCGGACCGGCTGGCCACGCAGCTCCTTTCTCGTCAGCTGCTGCTGACTGTTGTACTAAAAACTTATCAAATATTTTAAGTGATCAAGGATCCTTGGTGCCCGCCTGGTTTCTATCTGGCTTTGTGTGTGTGTTTTTCGCACTCATTTCTAGGCTGTAATAAAGTTTCGTTTTTATTTCTATGTGCTGCTTAAAACTAGTTATGGCTCTCATTTTATATATCTTACAAGGATAAGCTAAAATATATGAATATATATTTGTGATTCTCATATATGCATAATAGAGCCTAAGTTAGTTTAAAGTACTTTTATGTGTATGAGTTTCGTGTGAGTGAGAATTGCAATGCGACAAAAACAAAACAAAGGATCGTCGAGCATGTCACATGAGGCCGTATTATATGTATGCTTTTAATATGTGCTAATTGATGGTCATATATTTATTGTGTATTCTTTGTTAACGGTATTGACTTTCGCAAACGAGTGGTGCGTGGGCCGCAGCCTATATTTATGCATATGGATGATACTCTTGAAATTTTAATGATGTCATTGCTGCGGCAAGAGTCAACATGACAGCAGCACACACTCGTACACACGCACACGATTAACTGCAAATGAAATCCAATTTGGTTGCAATCAAAATGGAAATAAAACGATGTTGGTTAAGTGGATAGTGAGCTTCAAACACACGCACACATTTAAAGAGTGGTTTATTTTGATTGTGTAAGCCCCCAAAACACATTTAAATACTTTTAGATGTGGCCAAAAGGAGTGTGAGAGACAGATAGAGAGAGAGAGATAGAAAAACTTGAATTACATTATACAAACATTTAACAGAAACAACGATTACATGTAGTCCACTTAGTTGTAAAGCATGATTTTTATGGTGACTGCTCGAGTTTTTGTTGTATCCATTTCATATATATGTATAAATATTTGAAAACTCCAGCCCTGCAAACATATTTTTTGATTTACCTAAAAGAGTGCTCCAGTTTCATGCACTCTCGTTGGCATCACCTAATTGTTGCCTCTACTTTCTCTATGCATTAAAGCATAAGTCAATTACTTGCTGCAGGCAGTGTAACACAAATGGCTCAACGTTATTCTACCATTGGTACTATTAGCTTTTAATATATACTTTAGATCTCCACCTGGCTCAGCATCTCGGGACTTTTCCGCCTTTTAATACTCTAAGCAAATTATATAGTACAAGAATGCTGGGCAGCAAATCAGGTCGCTGTGGAAGAAGTTCAGCCATATGAGATAAACCAACTCTCTTCCAGCATTTGCTTTAGTCAAACTGAAAAATATCATTTTTAATCTCAGTTACTATATCGCTTGTACGAAAGGCAGAGACTCTGATACGTTATTACATTCTGCCACACTATCTGTCGAGAGTTTACATGTTTGCAGGGCACTTAAAAGTGTCTGTGTCTGTCTGTGTGTTAGGCGGCAGCAGAACGAGAATGCTTTGAGCTCAGCCCAGAAGTAGGCAACAGTTTTATGTCCAAAATTTACTTGAAATTGATGACTTATCGATTTGCTGGCACAGTCGCTAAGGCATCAGGAGTTTTTCCAGCACTTGGCTCATGTATGTAAATTTGTGTGTGTGTGCGTGTGTGTGTGTGGTATAAGAGTTAATGCGTCTGCATGTCGAACTGAACACAAAAGGAGAGAATTTAAACAGCAAATACTGCCGGCTACGATTGCAGCTAGTTGTAATAGTAGTAGATAGTTGAGTAGTATATAAGTACGTTGTATATAAGCAAATAGTTCTCTATATATAGATAGGTATATATATGTATATAGAGGAAAGAACAATGCTGGTCGGGCGTATTGTATCCTCGGCAAAAACCATGAAAGTCAAGAAACAAAAAGCACAAACGAAACCAAATTAGAAAATGCACAAAACGCTTTCTCTAAAAAATGCGTAAGACCGAAACTGAAAGATAGAACATATACATGTCTGTATGTACATATATATGCATACTCGAGATGTATGCATAGTAGAGTATCCAAATACATGGGCCATAAATGTGGCTTTGCCTTAACAGAACGAAAGAAAAGAAGAGAAACATGAAACAAACGCAAAGAACGCAAATTCCAATAGCCAAAGAACAGCAAACAAAGTTAGATATTGGGTTAAAAAAGAGGGAGCTTGGGCTAGAGGGAGATGGATCAGCTAGGTATTTTCTATATGGTATGTCTAAACGAGGACCGAGAGGGACAGAGAGCGAGAGAGAGAGGGAGAGACAGTTATGAATAGATAGTTAGAGAAAGTTAGAAACGCAACTTCAACGCAAAAACAAACAAAGTGTAAAAACTCTTTTATTTTATTTGAGCTATTGCTTAGCTTAGTGTGTGTATGTGAGTGTGGCATCTATCTATATAGATATGTGTATGTGTGTGTGTGTCTGTGTGAGCAGAGTAGCATAGAGTATTAGCTATGTAGTTGTTATTACTACCAAAAATATTTGAAGATGCTTAGTTATGGATGGGGACTAACTAAAGTGTACTGCATGTCGAATGGTGTGCTTGTTGATGTGAGACGGAGAGAGCGAAAGAGGGCGAGATAGCGATTGGGTCTATCGAATTTGTTGGCCAAGGTTTGTTTTTGTCAATTGGTTTGATTTTTCACATGGTATTTCTACTATATGTTTTTTTTTTTTTGGCTCACTCTAATATGCGACTTACCATTTTAATATCACTAATCGTCATTATACTGCGTACGAATAGATTGATTCTGACTATGGCGGGACCATCTGGCATAGAGTTTGGTTGGTTTAAATTGTGAGTTTTTCTTAGTTTCTTTTTAATGCAATAAGATTACGTGGCTAAGCTATTGAATAGGTCACCGTAAGGTCTCTCTAAACTAATTAGCTGTGTTTTTTTTGTGCTTATAGGAGACTTAGAAATATACAATATTTACATAATAATACCAATTGTTGTTAGCATTTATCATTAGATTTTGAAAACGAGGAAATAACTTTTAAAATAATAATAGAAGTTTCAGTTTTGAAGAGAAGTTATCATAGAGGTACAATGTGTATTGTTATACAGTGTTTGTTAAAAGTATATGCTCACCTGTGCCATTTATTCCCGACGGTCGTATTCTGGCATCGTATTTGCCTGCACCTAAAATTTGATCTAAGACTTTTTTCTCCTTTTCTCGGAAATTTATTTTGGCATTATTTGCTCTGAAATCAGGATATGGATAGGTACGCACGTATAATTTTAATTTTGCTTTGCTTTTTAATTGTTTCAATATTATTATTATGATTTCTTTTATGCATTTTTTTTTTTGGGTTTGTGTTGTTTTTAGGCAGTTATTTGAAGTAGTTTTGAAAAGATGCTGAACAAATTGTTGTAGTATTTGATTTATCATAGAATTGCAATTAACAGAAAATATTTGCATAATAATTTACAGCAAGTGTTTGGCTGAGATTTGTTCGGCTTTTGATTTGGCTTTTATATACAAATTGAGTGTGGTGTGTTCGAATGTGGACTCTGAATTGGCATCGGCATTATACACTGTCGCACGTATCAGAAGCCTCGGCAAAGCCAAGCCACAAAAGGTGCTGGCTGGCTCTGTCCTCGGCTTGAGCGTAAATAATTCCAAAATTTATGCTCCGACAAAAATTACATGAAAATTAATTACATTTTAATGATGATGTTTGCTAGAGGAGTGAAAGTGTTTAAATGCATAAAAACATGTTATGGTAATGCGAGTACAAGTTCAAGTGGCGGGCGTTGCAGGGCCGGGAGCTGGGGCGAGGGGCGAGATGAGGCGAGGCGAGGCGAATAAGCGAACTACAGCTGGCTACAGCACTACTTGAAATATATGTATATATCATGTATCACACATACGACACACACTCTAGCTGCGTGTGCCACGTGCATTACAGCCCCTTCGGACTGTGGGCGCGGCCATCAGGCAAATTAACGGCATTTGTATGCAAATTGGCCGCTTGGAGCGGCACTCACACGCACTCGAGTGCAACATGAAGTCAAAAATCAAAAACAACAAAGTTAAAAAAGTAGAGAACGAAAGTGAAAGCATAAAGTGGAATACTTTTGGCATCTACTGTGTGTGATGCATGTGCTGAAGAAGGCGTCTACTTACAATGAGGCGCTGCACAGGCTGGTAAAGTAGAAGATCGCCCAGAAGTAGTGTCCGGTGCCCATGGCTAGGCCCAAGCTGTGTACCGAGATGCCTGAATCGATGCTGGATTAGCCGCTGCTCAAGTCTCTGCTCTGCGCCCGATTAGGCCGTTAACTAACTGTAAGAGAAAGAGAGTTTCAATTGTTATTGATTGTCATTGTCATTTGTCTTAATCTAATGCAACAGAAACATATAATTCTGGGACTTCCTAATTTATGTAAATTTATATCAATTCAATCTTCACGTTGATGTTGTTGAACTGACTCTCCCTTCACTTAAGTGCTCCAAATTTAATTTCTCAATTGGGCAACACCACCACCTGCTCACCTGGCCGAAGACCAGTAGATAGTATCAGCTTACTCGATGCGTGTGAAATCAAATTCTAAATCAAATTGGACTAATTAACATGCCATTGGCATACATACATATATATTGCCTCAATTTAGTCCAATGTTAATTGGTGAACATACATATATATGAATGTATTTGCCACAAATTCAATTAGAATCCGAAATTTGAGAATTTTCAATGGCCACCTGTCATGTGACAGGTGTGACAGTCTATGTCTCTGTCTGTGCGCACGTCCCTAGCATTGACGTGCTTTGGCCACTGCTCGAAGTTATGGCTACAAATGATTGCAAGCTGAGCCGACAAATAAGACTAAATTGTGGTTATAGCAGCCAGAAACAGACATATGTGATATAAGGAAGACAGCTATTAAACGAGTGTTTAAATAGTCAATTATTTTGTTTAATAAAAGAAAGGGAAATCACAAAATATTTGGTCACATGTGAATATAAAAATGAAATCTTAGCAGCTTACTTTGACTCAAATATATTTAAGCAAAGTCTCTTACAGGTAAAAGCTGTATTAATAATTCAGTTCCGGAACGACACCTGGCAGACTAGATTAAAAGCTGCGCGTTGGTAGTGAAAGCCATAAAAAATCATTACGGGCCGGACAATTAAAACAATGCTGATGGCGGACAGTGTGCGATGGCTGCCAGCAGGAGCCCGCTGACCAGAAAGAACAGAAACCGAAGCCTGGATCAGAAAGCTGAAGCCGTGGCGAGGGCGTGCGGCAATGTAAACGTGAATATTGCAATCGAATTAATCCCTTTATAAGCATTTTTGTGCACTCCATTGGGCGACGTCAGTGTCGACGTGCTGTGAATGCTGATAAGTGCGTATGCGGCTGCCACGCCCCTTTCGGAATGTGGCTTTTATGCATATCAGCTGCGTGGCACTCAGCGGGCAGCGGGCCAGGACAACAATTGCAATGGTGTTGGCCATGACCGAGTCGTTGGGAGTTGAATGCCTTCTGAATTCATTTGTGTGTGTGTGTGTGTGTGTGTGTGTGGGTCCTATGCAACCGAATAATCAATTGAACGGAATCGGAATGAAAATGGCAACAGGCTGGCCAGGATTCGTGCTGTGTTAATTTGCTGCTGTGCCCGCAATTTCGTGCCATAAATACACAATGTTGCTGTCGCTCGGGTTGTTGTTGTCATTCCTATTGCCGCCTTTGTCTAGCAGGCCTCGCCTGGCTATGTCAGCTTTGCTGACTGTTTTCAGCTGATACTGAAACAGCAGCAGCAGCAGCAGCAGCAGCAGCAGCGGCGAGCAACTAACACATGCTAAATCATGCTCACGCCTATCTAGTATAAGCAGTGCTAGAGAGGAGCGCGTGACACGATTGACATGGGATTCATGAAACAGTTGAGGGCCTTGTATGCTAAACAGGATATTCGAGAACACTTGATGTGGCTCAATTGTTTCTAAACAACCTCTACCTCTACCTCTCATACCTCTGCAGAAGACCAAACACTGGGAGTAATAACATTCGGTGTAATAACACTTGACAAATAACATTTATAACTCGATGATATTTTTATATGATATTTATAACGAATCGATACAAGTTGACTTGACGTTACTGAGGAATGACTTAACAGGAACACGACTTGAGCAGACATGACGAGACTCAATTTGCCAGGAGCTCGAGTATGTATTCAGTAACAGCTCATGCTATGCACGCTCATCTCTGATATTCATTCCATGGGCGGTCTGCGTTTTGGCCCGCTGTCAAAGAAAGTTAACAATGTGACGGAGCAACTGCAGCTGCGCCTGCAACTGCAACTGCAGCAGCGACTGCCAAATGCCCCACATTTGCCGCTTGCCAAGCAGCTGGCGCCACCGCAGCGTCTCACACCCGCCCCACACTCACACACACACACACTTAAGCACACCCACTGTCTCGCTTCACCGCCCCTTCTTACAGTTCATGGGCTGCTCATCGTTCTTCTGGCTGTGGTGTAAATGGGTTTACTTTTATTTCATTTGTTTGTTGCTCTTGTTGTTGTTGTTGCTGTTGCTGTTGCTGTTGCTGTTATTGTTGTTGCTGTTGCCAAGTCGACACACTTTTGCGCACAGTTTTTACTACACTTTTGTCTGCGTCCCTTGGCCTGCTGCTCCCAAGCCCCAGCTTCTCGCTCGGCCAGGACTCTCTGCGTCTCAGTTTCAGTTCCATGCCGCCTTTTTTTCCTTTTTTGCATGTCGCTTGTCACAGCGATTGTTGTTGTTATTATTGTTGCTGCTGCTGCTGCTGTTGGTGCTCTCGGCTATAAGTTGAATGAACGCCCAGCACAAAAGGCTCTGGCTCTGGACAATATTAATGGGCAGCAAAAAGATATATAGAGTTGGGTCTTACATGGATGGACAGTCAATGGGTTCACAGCAGGGTTGCCAATTGCCGGCGCTGCGTGTACATTATCTATTTATAGAAATAAAATTGCTTCTAAATTTAAGTGAATTGTTTGCTTGTTTGTTGCTCTTGCTACTCCTGCAAAAGGCCACTTGGCTGAGCCATGGCCCGAGGCGGATAATTTGATAGGGATATTTAGTATCGCAGCTCATTATTTAATGGAAAAAGCTGATGGCGACAGTTGCACCAGGTCAGGGAAACTACTAATTGCAACCAGTTCCCTTATACAGTCATGGTTCTGCTTGACGCTTCTCTAGTCAGAGTCAGCAAATAGAATTCTGGGGAATTCTGGGGAATTTAGTGCGGGCTTCTGCCTAAGTATTTAATCACACGTTAGGAAGCGGAAACACTTTGATTCTCGCTAAGACCTTGAAGTGCTTTATATTACTTCTCGTGAGGATTTCGAGGCTCCGGCGTAATTGTTGGTCACAGCTAGAGGACTTTATTAAAGCAACAGAAATGCTTTTGCTTGCGAAGCTAAAATACTGAGCCAGCAATGAGGAAGTGCTGCATATGGCTTAGGGCATTATTCCGGCAATAATTTCGCAAATGCTGGAATATCAGGGCATTCTGTTTGGTCTACCCTTTTTCCGGTTTATTTTCGGAGTCTTGAAGAGGGGAAAGGGCAGGGGGCAGGGGCAGGGGGATGCTGGGCTTAAGGCGTCAGCAGAAGGCAGCTATGATTTCGTGCAGTGCTTCGCAGCATGGCCGAATAGCATGTTGAGCGTGTTGAGCATGCACACACACACACTTAAACACTCATACAGCTGTGTGTGTATGTGTATGCGTGTATGTATATAAGTATTTATTTTTTTTTTCCATTTTATGCCGCTCAGCGGCGTTTGTAGCTCGTTATGTTGATTGGATTTTGTGCCGCCCGCTTGTATAACGGCGAGAAAGTAGTACACACACACATGGATAAATGCACACACGCACACAGCGCGCTCACGCACACTATTAAGGCACTTGCGTTGCTCGCAACGGAATAAAGTCAAGTATTACGTTTGTCTGTTACTCTCTCTCGCTCTCCCTCTCTCTCTTTCTGTGTATGCACGTATGCAACTGTCTTGTGTGTGTGTGTGCGTGCCATAAAGCTGGATTCATTTTTTTCTCGCCCGTCTCTTTATATATGCAAAAAATTTTACACTCTCGTTTTCGCAGTATTCTGGTTTTTTGTTGTTGTTTGTTGTTTTTTTTTTATGATTTTTCCATCCATTTTTTTTCTTGCTAAATTGTAAGTAAGTGGGCTTAGTAGCATTTTGCAGTTTAGTTGTGTGTGTGTGCGTGTGTGTCTGACATTTTGTGGCGCAAGGATTTGCATAAAGCCCACCTCAGCCGCAGACTTAACTTTAACATTTATCCCCGCTGCCATTTAATAAACATTTCCAATTGGCAGCCAACAAGAAATGAAATTTGCAGCACGCGTCTCTCTGTGTGTGTGTTCCGGGAAGTGAAATAGCATCAGCAGCGCAAATCAAAGGTCAAAGTGCAGTGCAATAAAGAGCGAGGAGCGAAAAGCAAGCTGAAAGGAAAGCCTTTGCCTTAGGACACCTTGGAATAGAAATTCCGTGAAATGCTCTCAATTTGATCAAATATATTTCTTGGTATCGGAGTAATGTTAGTGTCTCAGATGATTATATAAGTGTGTTTGGACGATCAGTTGCGTGGGAAGCTGATTAAAGGCATTTTGTCGTGTAATTAATTCATTAGCTGAAGCCCTGACCTTTTCCTAAAACAATTTTTCTTATTTAGAGAGAATTTGGACGAAATAAATGTACACAAAATAGTATTATTCGTGTTGTTGCTGTAGTTTGTCAACGTTCGGGCCACATCTCGGCGCTGGGCATAGCGTCCGGCAGCCAAGGGTCAGGCTATGCAACGGGCAGCGATGCTTTCGGGCTCTTAATTAATTGAAATGTCAATACATTGTTTGCGCCCAGGCGAAAATTTTAATGAAGCGGACGACAGGACACCCGGGGGATGCGAGAGGCCCAATAATGAAGAGCTATTATTAGGCCCAAAAAGCAAAATCATCTATCATGGCGTGTGTGTATGTATGTAAGGAAGAGAACGTGGGGCAGAGAGAGAGAGAAAGAGAGACAGAGAGAGAGAGAGAGAGAGAGAGAGAGAGTCTGTGCTATATTTAGAGGCAGCCCAAACGAATCTCAACCTTAACTCAAAATTAGCTCGCATGAAGGCAGAGCCGCCCCGGCGCATCCACAAAATACACTGACAGAATTTATGACCCATCGACACTGGTAACAAATTGCCAGCCTGTTACTTTACCTAGTTGACGTCTGTCGTGTTGGGTCAATAAACTAAACTAGCCCCCGAAGGCTGGCCGATAAAAATTATACACATTTTGGCAGCCACAGAGCAAACGAGTCGCGTGATAAGCGCGATAAGCAGTCGCTCGCATGCTAGTCCGGCGAGTCCTGTATATACAAACAGGATCTGGTCACGCTTCTAACCCCAAAAATGGACACAGTGCGTGCCAGAAGTGTATCCACATAAATATACAAATACACACACACACACACACACACAGAGCCTCTACTCATCTACTATATCAGGAATTCCTAACGTTCTGCTGCTGCCATTTAATGGCTGTCAAGATAAGCTGCCAGCGCACCGGACCTGGAGGCAAAATAAATAATTGCCTTAAATTGTGGGACAATGCTTTAGTGTTGGCTAATGCCCACATTCATTGGCCAACTGTACGAGAAAAGTGCATTTTGTTGTACATCGCCGTAGCACATCGAGTCGTAATAGGTTGTAATTGCGCAAAAGGTGAGCTATTATGGTCTATATTCATTTTCTGTTTGCATTTATGCGTTTGGATTCCGAGTGCTTGTCATTCCATTGACATTACATTCCCTAGATATGGTATGATATATTGTATGAATTTCAAATAAATTACATCAGATTAATGCAATTACGCAGCATAAGCTCGAATATATATTATTATTATATTCATAAATTAAAATTGTAATTTAAAAATATTTATTTCATTTCAAAAAGTGAACTTTACTTGCTTCTTTTTTTTACTTTTACTTTTAAAATTTTATTATTATTATTATTATTACAAATTATAATTATATTAAATTATATTTTAATAAAGTAATAAACCCAATAAAGTATAAATATTCTTGATCAGGGAGACAAGAATGAGTCGATTTAGCCTTCTCCGTCCGTCTGTCCGTCCGCCTGTCCGTATGTTTGAACGCGTCGATCTCAGAATCGATATTCGGTTATAAAATAATGTCTAATTCGTCTTTATAGCTAGAGTCTTCAAGTTTTGTTTTTGTTTTGACGTGTGCTTCATACAATTTTGTTTTTTATTATATTTGGGATGCCACGCCCCATTCGAATTAAAATTTCCAAAAACGTATTTCAAATACTGCGCCAAATGCCTTCAATGAATCCCGATGTCGACTTATCGATAAGGGCAAGCATGCTTAAACGCTTGCTTCTTTAAGCTACTGGCGTATGTTAATATTAATATTGCAAACGCTTTCCCGGAAAATCCGGCAACGGATTGCCGTAAGCTTTTTGTTGCAAGTTGAATTAAAATTCACATGTGTTTACAAAAGAAAAGCGTATTTATTGAAAAAAAAAGGCAGGAGAAACTTCGGATTCGTTAAATATTGGCCAATGTACACTGCCCGCCATAAATATGTGTACCGTCTGTCTTTGTGCGAACTTTGAAGTAATACGCGCTTGCTGATAATGATTTAAGCCGTTTTTTATCGCCCGCTGTTGATTTAACTTGATATTGACTTGCATATTTGGCCAGGTGGCCCGGTCTCCATTCCATTTGTGTAATTAATAATCCGCAGGCGATGGGGACGAAAAAGTTTTGCTGGCGTTTGGCCTGTTTCCCCAAGCAAAGCGTCCACCTTCATTGTTTTTGCCTTGTCAACTTGTGCGACCCGCTTAAATGATTAATGAAGCTAAAAATGTCAACATTTTCTTTATATATTTTTTGCTCTCTCTGAAGTGAGGTTTGTCTTTGACTTAACCTACCTGGCACTCAGGCAGTCAGGCAGTCAGGCAGTCCGTCAGTCATTTAGCCATTTTGTGCAGCTGTCCGTCAATTATTCATTAATCAAGGCTAAATACATTAAAGTTAATATTAATTTCCTATGGCAATTAATTAGCGCAAGTGTTTCGCTCAACCCCCAGCGGAAGCTGCAACAAATTTCAATTTGCAGCTGCGCTCAAAAGTTGGCCCGTAAACAAAGTGGTAAAGTGCATTGGGTAACGGTACACGTTGCCACATTGAAGCAAAGCGATGGCAATAAGCAGCTGCCACACGGCCATAAAACAAACGCGCGTCCCACACGAATGCCTCAGGAGGCAAAAAGCCGAAGAGAGGAGTGGGAGCAGGAGCAGGAGCACGAGCTGGAGCAGAAGGCGCTCAATTTGACCAGCGCTGCGCTGAGTGCAGCTTGCAATAGTGTCAATTGACAATGAAACCCGAAATGCGATGCGAAGACCCCAGCAGACAGCCGCGCTGCAGGACAAGTCAGTCAGCCAGCCAGTCAGTCAACCGGCGAGTCGGCGAGTCAGCGATTCAGCTCGATTCTGGCCATAAAATGCCGTCCATTGAGTTGGCTCTGCGTTAACGATTTGCCCATTTGCTTGAGCACTTGCCTGTGCCACCTTTTATTTTGTGTTCTGGGCCAGGGGGGGGGGGCCCCTCGTATGAGCAATGTGAGCCATTTGGCTAGCTGTTCAACTTTGTTGAGCAACTCGGGCGCTGCCGCATTTTTGGCCATGCCGCAGCTCCCGACGGAACGTTCAATCTTCAGCTTTAGCTAGCTGCCAGCGCAACTTAATTGAAATGCTGCATTTGTTTTCGACAACTTTTCCTGCCCAGCAGCAGCGGCGGCAAGAGCTGAAGTTGGCTTTAACTGTAGTCAAACTTGTTTTATATAATTCGCAGCGGCCATTGAGCTGATTGCTAAGAGCAGAAACGTGCGCTCCATTAATAAACAAAGATAATCCATTCGCTTGGAAATAAATAATCAATTTTTTAATAATTAAGTGCACATGAATATCCCAAAAGAATCTAATGAGACTGCGAATTATTTATCGATTCATTTCGAATTATTATTGAAAGTTGGCTAAATCTGTGCAGTGCATATATAACCAATTGCTGAGGGCTTATGAAAAACTATAGAAAGTTCTGAGCGAGCTTATTAGTTTTGATATCTGTCTGTCGTTAAAATAATTTATTTTATTATATTTATCTTCTATAACCCAAAAGCTAAATGAACTTAAAGCAGCAGAGCTCAGATGAGGTCTTTTAAAGATCGATTTGGCCATTGCTGTTAGCCTAATGCCTCACTGGCATGTGAACGAGTATTTTGCAGTCGATAGCCTCAGCGTATTTTAGTGTCATTTATTTAATAGAACTAAAACCAGATTAATTATAAATCTAAATTGCAATAATTGTTCGCGAATCGCATATCAAATGCAATTAAATTAGTTAAGTGGGCAATCCTTCCCGCTCTCTCTCGCTCTCTCTCTCTCTCCCTCTCACTCTCACTCTTTCGTTCGCTTCTCTTTGGCTGTGCTTTAAATTCGATACAGCATAAACAACAGGGCGCCAACTGTAGTCAAAGTTTGCTCACGTTCCATGTCCACATGCAGCCATCCCACTCCGGTGCCACCCAGCACTACTCCACATCCAATCATAGCCCGTGGTAGCTGCCTTCGGGTTCTGGCTTTGTTCGCTTGCCCGTAACCAGAAAATGACAAAAGCCATGTCAACAGCATCTGCAAGGGTTCGACTCGAGTCCAGGCGACTCGCATGGAGTGTGGGCATCCAAGGAGGTTAAGACAATGCCCCGCCTGTTACCACAGCTAGTTTAGATCCTTGTGTGTGTGTGTGTGTGGTGTCAGTCTGTCCGCATCCGTGTCGCTTTTGACCAAAGTCTTGGCTTAAACTTCTCTCAGCAGGACACTGGGCAATTTCTGGTTACGTTTCAAGCAGCAAACAATGGACCGATAATTTATTCATATTTGGCAACAAAAGTGCCACACTCGTGTGTGTGTGTGTGCATGTGTGAGTGTGTGCTTGTCTGAATTTTTAAATAACTATAAATTTCTAAATTTACACAAGAGACCCCACACAAAGAGAACTAAGAACTGAAGACACATTGCACTTGCGATAAGCCACAAAAATCTGCTCGTGCCAAACAATGGAAAATTTTAATGAATATTTTTTTGGGGTCGTAGCTTTTGTGTCCACAGAGTGTTGTTAATTGCCACATAAATTTGCTGGACACACCAACACACACACATATACACATATATATGTATATATATATATATATATATATATATATATATATATATATATATATATAGCAATATATAATTTGTATATAAAGTCCGCTTCACACACTTGCCCTAATATTTATGTATATTTATTTGCATAATGAACGCAATCAAAAAGTTGTTGTTGTTGCTGTCGCAGCAAGCATTAAAGGTCAGCTCTAATGTGCATTCATTTTTAACAGCGCACGAGCCATACACTCGCCCTGACCGAGCTACTTTATTTAATAGTGCTTAAACACATAGACGCACACTTTCCATTGAAATTAGACTCATTTGCATGCTAAAAACTTTGGCATTTATGAAAGTTGAAATTTAAAATAATGAGATCGTAAAAGAAATGCCTACGACATATCTGGGGTCTGGGCTTTGAGCATAATTATCATAAAATACAACAAATTTATTTCTTCCATTAAGAGCATTAATGAAAACGCAGCGGAACAAAAGAGAATTCAGAAAAAAGTATAAATAATAAAAAAATGGTAAGAGTAAATGATTAAATTATTTATGCCAATTAGCACTAATACTATTAATACTAAAATACTACAAATTAATGTTAAGTAATAATTAATTTAAATTAAATAAAAGCATTTTGCTGTCAATTTTTATTTTAATTTTACATATTTATCATATATATATATATATATATATTTTTATATAATAATATAATAATATAATAATGTATAATATTAATTATTAATTAAAATATTTTTATTATATAATATATGCATATGTATTAATATATCTATATATTACTTTTCAATATATATTATAACATATCAGCATTCCACTTGACTACATTTTGTTTTACCTGTGACATCCTGCCTGTGTTTACTGACAATTCTAAAGAAAATAGGCCAAGAAGAGTCACTTCTAGACTGAGCATTGGTCAATCAGTCAATATACACTTTGTATTTATTCATTATTCATGAATAATCGATCTCATTCATCTGTTCAAATTAAACTTTGCCTTTGCCAGCTGCACATACCCAACGTCGACGTTTAATTGGCATGCGATGAGTCTTATAGATAAATATCATTACATCGAGTGTGTTTGCTTGGGTCGAAGGTGGGATATGGCGGGGTGTGCATTAAATTGCATAACGCATACGCCGCGTTTGCCGCACGCTGAAATGCCGATGGTGTTGCCGATTGTTGTTGTTGTTGCCGCTGTTGTCGTCGACTGTGTGGCTTGGGTTTTGGCATTAGTGCCAAGAAATTTTGTGGAGGGACGTGCCAACTAATTGCGGCTGCATAACTTGTTGCGCTTCACCTCACTGAACCGCCAGCGCCTCGTCGCTGCAACTCGGCAATGCCAACAAACATGTGTGTACCATGTGTATACGTATGTGTGTGTGTGTGTGTATCTGTTTGCCACAGACAGATTGTGGGACAGCGGCTGTCGCCTGTCTAAGAACAACGCCAACAACAACATCAGCTAAAACACAAGGCCAGCGGGCGAATTGCATTAGCTATAGCGCACTCATACGTACGTATGTGTGTGTGTGTGTGTGTGTGTGTGTGCTACTGCCACGCCCACGCTAAAAAGCCGAAGGCCATATCGCTTGTTGTCTGTTTGCCATAAACAAAGTCAAAGTGTCTTTAGCAAGCAGCTTGACTGGCATTTTTGTTTGATTTGCCAGCAACGCCCGTCGAACATTCGTTGCTAATTAAATAAATTGTGAGCCTGGCAGCCACGACGACCGCATACCCTTTCTGCAATTAATTAATTGCTTTTTCTGCCCTGCAGCTTAAGCCATTTGGCAGCTTTAACTGCACTGTAGCCGACCGGCAGTCAGCTAAGTGAACTGCCTGTCGGCCAAATGCATGATTAAAATGAGAAAGTATTACTTTTCAGCCCGACTGGCTAATGCCCTAGCAAAGCTGAAAGCTTAAATTACTAAAATTGGAATGGAAAAGAAAAGTATTTCGTTAAGATTGTCATTTTGATATTCTGCTCTGTTTAATCTAATTCCCATTACAGAAAATGTTAAAATGTTAAGTCTATGTTATGCTTGATCTGTCAACAATAAATATGTTAAAGTGAACAGTGCACTGCGTGAGCCTGTCACGAACATGGAGCTTAAGCGTTTGGAGTGTTGTCCAGCAACATCAAGAATAACAGCAACAACAACAGTATGTGGCAGAAGGCAATGCACCGCAAACAGAGAGCAGCAGTAGGAGCTCAAAGGCCGACCAGCTTATGGCCGCTGACTGGCTAAGAGCTTAATAAAATTATGTGACGATGATTGCTGCTAGAGCATGCCAAAGGGTGAAAGGTTGCGAAAAGAAAGGCGGGAGAGGCTGAAAAAGGAGATGAACTCCAATGGCTTGTCCGGCTGCGGATGTGGATCGTTGCCCGCCTGCAAAATGGCCGCCACGCCAGCTGCTTCCGCTGCTGCAGCTGCTGCCACTTGAAAAAACGCATTAAGGCTGCAGTTTTGTATGCCATTTGTATGTGTATTTTATATATATAAGTATATATATGCACTTATACACACATAAACTTATGGCCATACATATGCACTTGTATAGCTGCCCTATATGCATGCCAGAGTGGTTTGTTGATTGCATGTTAAAAGGCTGCCGCAGCCTTTGCTGCTGCTTCTTCTGCTGCTGCTGCTGCTGCTGCTGCCAGCTGCCTACTGCCAGCTTTGGCTGCATCGTCTGCCATGAAATTTAATTAAAAACTTGTGTGCCATGAAATTACATTTCGACGTGCGTACCACTCTCTCTCTCTGTCTCTCTTTCTCTCTCTCAGCTTGTGCGTGTGCGTGTGGGTGCGCTTGAGTGTGCCAGCAGCAGACTCAGGAGCACGTGCAGCGCCCAAAGGTAGGCAACGCACAAAGGCAACTGCTTGATTTTTATATTTAAAAAAAAAATGGGAATCAGAAGAGGTGGAAACAAAATAGGGAACTCGCCCAGGATATGGCAATGGCCGCCTTCCTGTGCACATCGCTGCAATTGGCGCTGTGCACACTGCAGCTATCACGATGCACTCAAAGCTGCACTCGACGAGCACGAGGAAATGGTCACGGCTGCCTTTTAATATAGTAAGTTTAATAATATGGAAATATGGATAGTTATATAGACATATTTATGTTGTCTACCAGCTGACTTTGCCATACAACTAAAAGTCATTTACAAGCAAAAGATTTCAAGCTAGTGAAAAGGTTCTATACTGGGCAGTAGTTGAACCTTCGCCTACTCTGCTAGGCGCACCGCGGCACTTCATTGCCTGAACGCTGCAAATCTAAAGCGAACGGGCCAGCTGACAATTCAAACACAACTCAATCAATAGAGAGGAATGCACGCATTTGAATGAAACGCGTATGGGCCAATGCGTTTGCTGGGCGCTGATTGCCGCGTGCTTTAGCTAGAAAATCAATTTAGAAAAGAAAAAGAAAATATTTCACATATTGGCTAAAGTTGCAAGTGAACTTCAATTTCAAGAATTTGCTGAAATCTAGAGACATTATACAAAACATGTTTTTAATTGAAATAAGACCGAAATAGTTATCGATTATTTGATAAGAGATCGTAATACTGGCAGAGCGTAAATCGCTTTTTTTTTGCCATAGATATGTATAAGCCATGAGCTTCCCTTCAGCTTATAAAATATTTGGGCCCACAACAGGACACAAAATATTCATCAGAACGAATTTTGTATTTAATAAAACGTTCCCCAGCGTGCAGCAGTGAGTCATAAATTGCGCTCGATGCAAATTAAGCTAAATTATTTATGTGGAGTCAGCGCTAATCCAATAGCCGGACGCCAATTATGCTAAGCTTGACGTTCTCGCCTCATAACCCTTTTATGAATGCGCATTATGAATGCAAATCCCCCACGGGAAGGCCATGCAATCAAATTGCAGCACCTCGTTTCTTTCTGTGCGCTGTAAATACAGCGCTGTCGGTGTCATTTGTTATTCAAAAATCACGCTGGACTGCGAACGGCGCATGCTGGACGCAGTTAGGGAATTTCAATTAAGCGTTGCACATACGCCGTGTGGCACAAAGACAGCAACAGCTGCCAGCCAGTGAAATCCGCTTAAAACTTATTCAATTAAACTTCCAGGCGAAGCAAACAGCAACAGACGACAAATTCGAGTCGTAAAAATGCAAAGCAAACGGCATTCAGCAATTGCTATAAAGCTAGCAGCTTCCATTCCTTCACCATGATAAGGGAAAGCAGCTCGAGTAGTGGTCAAGCCTCAAATGCCCTTTCTAAGAGTAGCAAATGTAATGTTATGATATACACCATCTTGAAATGCTGAATATGGCAAGCTGAAGGAGAAATTCCAATTTAATAACCTTATTTCATTCAACATAAAACAGCCGCTGACTTTTAATTTAATGCTCACTATGGAAGCTAAATCAATAGCGTATTTGAGTGACATTGGCATAGCAACAGTCGGGCTCGCACAGGACGCTGATGGTCGGGAGGACACATCAGGATAAATATATACTATTTATTTTATTTGATGACTGCAGTGGTGCAGCACACACTGCGTGACCAAGTTATGAGGCCCGCACGCAAAGCGTATATAAAAATATGCACATAAAGCGTGTATAATAAATGCCAAACAGGGTGTGGGCGTGTGTGTGTGGGCAGTGTGTGCAGGACAATAAACTCTGTGAAATGGTAAAATAAAACTGCGCCGCATAAAAATAAGCTGTCAGCTGTCTGTTGCTGCGGCGGCTGCTGGGCGACTGGCCAGGTGTGCACATAGCGACCGTTTGCAGGGTATTTGGGGTATGCAAACAGAAGCTAAATAGTTTAATTGACTCTTTAATTCAGTGATAAGATAAAAAGTGAGTTACTGTAGATAAGAGAAGGGATATGAAGGCCAATTGGCTATCAAATATATTGATTTGTTTATTTGAACAAACTCCAGTTGTCAGAAATGAAAGCAATTTAATTTATCTGGCCTTCAGTTGGCATCTTTACAGTGTTGCCCGAGTAATGAAAGCTAATGAAATTCAAATTTGTTGTGCCATGCGTTGACTCTCGACAGATGGCGCCACTTTAGAAATGCGCGCTCGCTTCCAGCGCCAAGCGTCCTGGCAGAAAGGGTATTTATGTAGTACATTATTTTTAACGACTCTCGGCCATTGTTGGCTGCTGCTGTTGCTGTTGCTGCTGATAATAATCTGCAAATCAGCTTAAAAGGTACGGTGAAAATATCACAGTTTCACAAACAACTTGAACCGTACAACTTTACAAATCAAAAACTTTTTGAATGCAGACCAGTTGCCCACTCCAGCGAGCAGCCCATTCAGCCCCCGCGCCACTTCAGCCTTTGTTGTTGCTCCTCTTTGTTTTTTTCTGAGCTGCTTTTATTTAACATTCATTTTAGCATTTTGTTTGCTGTAGTCCGTGGCTTTCGCTTGACTATTTATATATAGAATATAAGTATATGTATGTGTATAAATATGTGTTGTTCTCGCTGCCCGCAGACGCCACAACAAAGCATTTTTTTTTTTTTTTGGCAGCATGTGTTTGGGCGTGGGTGTGTGTGGGCGTGGGCTGGTGCTAGAATGCCGGAAACGTGACTTATTTGATATTTATGTACTTTTTGGCCAGCGACAAAACTAAAATCCTCGCATTTTGTTTATGCAATAAAAAGCAAAGCGTCGCCTCGGCTCGCCTCGTTCCAAAGCCACAAATTTATAAAATACAAAACAACTAGAGAAGAGCAAGGGAAGAAGAAGCCCCAACCCACACACACACACACACACACACACACACTCACACACACACTGTGATGTGGCAGGCATTTTATGTTTTTTAATTTCTAGCTGGCGCTTAATTAGAATGCATTTTTTGTTGTTCCTTTTGTAGCAGTACGTGCTGAGGCCTGTGCCACATGGCGTATGTGCAATATGCAAATGCGACTGCATTTTGCATTCAGAAATTGAAATCAACGAGCTTACAACTTGATAGGTTTTTATGCCCCGCTTTAGTTGCCACGCCTCTACCTCTCCCTCTCCCTCTCTCTCTCTCTCTCTCTCTCTCTCTCTTCCTGCTCGTTCGTTACGTTTCGTTGCGCTTGTCGTTCCTTTTTTCCAGCACACTTGCCACACACCCACACACACATGCAGTTGTTGTGCTTGCCGTTTGACATGCATCGATTACATAAATGGAAAACAGCGAGGGGAGAGCGGCTGCGGGGTAGTTGCATAGCACGACATAAGTCACGAAGCTCTTGCTAATGATGAGGACCATCATGATTTTTCAATTAACCAAATGTGCAGAAGGTTGTCACAGTGCAGCAGCTTGTCATTCTGGCTCATGCTGTGTGGCGCAACAATGAGAGATGGCGCATGTGTGACAATCACAGCAATGACACATAACTAATCAGCAGAAGACAGAGGGCGGCACAGGGAGGGCAGGCACCAGCAAGGATTGCAATAAAGCGTTGCAGCAAAAGTACACAAATTATTACGGCAGATGATGCGAAATAAGTCAAAGCGGCAAGCTTTTGATGATAGGAACAGATCTGACAAAGAATTAGTTACTTAAAAGCCGAACATGATTAAGAATTTCATAAGGAAAGAGGAAAATACTGTTGCAGGCAATACGAAGGCCAATGGTCAGGGATAAATTAGCAGGCATACAACTCTTGTTAAGGGCATTCTTACTTTGACATATATCAACAGAGTTAAGATTGATGTTGACCCAGCCTATATAGTAGGCACTGTTATAATTTAATTTAAGTCTCTTTTGTTGCTCTAAGTTAGAGGTTTTTGTGAATTGAGCCTCTTCTCTAGAGAACTACTTAACAAGCCTTAGAGCGAAACGTTGCCATGTCCAGGAGCAACCAGTTCATGGAGCAGCTGCTGTCCCGAGAATGGCAGAATGCGGCAGAGCCGTTCACCAAGAAGCCCACAATCGTAGCATCCTGGGATCAAGGGTGAGGTGCCGCACAACAAAGTGAAGGCAACAAAGTGTGTCTAAATTGCTGACCAGCAGCATACAGGCCACATTATAATGCTGAAGGCGGGCAAGTGCCCAACTAAGCGTCTAATGCAAACAAAGTGCCAACATTTGACTCTTGATGAATGTGCAGCCAATAAATCCATTTATGCTAAGCACTTGCTTATTATTATAATCCGCTGTGCTGCACACACAATACACACACACCACACACACTCGCCCACATACAGTCGGCACATCAACATTTAACCCTAATTTGCATTTATGTGCACATGAAAGCTGTTTGGTTTATGATGGAGCCCCGGACCCGCACCGAAGCCTAGCCCCGGCGATTACCTGGCGAGCGCTTTTGTGTCTTTAGCTCTGCATAAAAGCAATAAAAGCAATTCGCAAAAAAAGTAGTTACACACACACACACAGGCACGCGCACACATCTATGTATGGGCGGCACTAATACACACAGCTACTTATAAACTCACCTTAATTAAACGTGATTAAGTAGATTTCCTCGTTTTTCTGCTCAACGAACTGTTTAGTTGTCGATGTGTTGTGTTATTTTTTTTGTTTATCGTTTTTTCTGTGTATTTGTGTGTGTGTGTGTGTGTGTGTGTGGCCTGTGCTTATTAGTACACATATATTATGCACTAATTCGACAGCCGGCATAACACATTTGATCAACTAGTTGGCAACACATCAAACTATTAAGTCAAGCACTTGATATATTGGATCTTTGGGAAAAGTTTTAGAAGACCCAATTGCTCAGAAGATGCAGGAAAAATGTTTTGTTCATTTACTTAGAGATTTATTAAACTAAGAAAACTACGATTTCAATATATCGGAGCTTCGATGCTTGTGATTGAATCTCACGTAGTAAGATTAATTGAAATAACTAATTAATAAGAGAAATGAGATGTTTTAGTTCCATTTTATGTTTAAAAAGCTTGAAAATTATATTTTTTTGTCATTGTCATTGTCTTTGGACTCATTAATTTCAATTTCATTGTCATGGGCATTGTCATTGCCCTTGTCGTTGTCATTGCCAATGTCAATGTCATTGTCGTTGGACTTAATAATTTCAATTTCATTATCATTGTCATTGGCATTGTCATTGTCATTGGCATTGTCAGTGTCAAAATCTTTATTATTTTATTAGTATCTTATCTCAGTTTGAAAATTTTGAAAATGAATATTTTTTATCATTGTCATTGTTTTTGGACTCATTTAAATTTCATTGGTATTGTCATTGCCATTGTCGTTCGTCATTGTCATTTTCAATGTCATTGTCATTGTCGTTAGATTTATTAATTTTAAATTCATTGCAATTGTTATTGTCATTGGCATTTTCATGGTCATTTGCATTGTCATTGTCATTGTCATTGCCATTGTCATTGTCATTGTCACTGTCATTGTCAGTGTCAATATCTTTATTATTTTTATTAGTATCTTATCTCAGTCAGTATCATTGCCAGAGTCATTATCATTATGCTCTGATTATCACTATCAATACTATTGATATTGGGTTTTATTATTGAAAAGATTTTAACGATAAATGAAAACTTATAGTATTTCTTTTTCAAATATGATTGGGCGAAACACAAGTAATATTAGCTCAAAAGGTTCTAGAGTGTAATTCTATTCGTTATTTGTGACTAAGGCATTTACTGGGGGACTCTAGTTACTTACTCGGCGGCGCACGTTGTTGTAATTTAGTTTCATTTGTGCATGAAAATGAATTTGTGTTATTGTTTGCATTAATTTGCCTTATTAATTACATTTATATCCATTGCCGACTACGACGATTGTTTCTAATTCTATATATATATATATGTATACTTTTTTGTGCTCTCTGGCTGTGGTACAGCTCTCCCTGGGGGTAATTTGAGCGCTGGCTGTGCGGGCAATCAAATAAATAATGAGGCTGCTGCCGCCACAGTCGCTGCCTCCGTCGCCTACTTCAAGTTTGTTTAATATGCGAAAAACGTTGCAGAACTTTTGCAGCTACTTGTCGTCGGCGGCGACGCCAACAACATTATTATTGCTGTCTTTGTTGTTGTTGTTGTTGTCTTTGTTGCTGTTGTGATTGTCTATGGCAACTTGCTTTTATTATTTGTTGCTGCTCGTCTGTATATTTCTATAATTGCCTTTTGCCTTTGTCTGCGCTCAGCGCCAAGCATCTGTGCCTGTATCTATGTATCTCAATCTGCAGCTGGCTCGAGTATCTCAACATTTTTGTAAAATTGTTGATTGCTCTACCCAATTCACTTTACTGGCTGCTGCGCTTGTTGTTGTCCTTTTTTTGACATTTTCCACCAGGGACAAGTTCAGTGGGTTCTCTTATTTATTTTGTATTTTCTGAATTTTCTTTCATTCCGCTAAATGCATTTGATGCCCTTTGACGATCTCGCGTGCATTTCAAATTGAAATTCAATTTTACCCCTGGCGTATGAGCAATGTAATTATGAATCTATTCAATTTCGAGTAAAAGCTGCTTGTATAACGACCTGTCGCAGTTAGCTTTGAAGTGGAGTTTGTTTATGCTTTTTATTTGTTGATTGAGAATTTATAGATGATGAATCGAACCTAATCAATGCGGATTGATACAGGAAGCTTTCGTTTTTAATTTATTGTAATAGTGGCAAGTGAACATAATTTATTGATACGAAAAAGTTTATATTGCAATGTAAAATATAATTTATAAAAAGTATTTTTCTATTTTTAAGCATTGGCTAAGTCAGTTTTGCATTATTGAAGAGAGGAAAAGCTTAGCATTTGAACTATTTCCTAGCATCATAGCTTAGCTAAATAATACTAATAAGTGACTCGGAATGGGCTTCCTTATTCGATGTGTTTTTAAAGTTAAGAATTGAACACAATAAATATGTTTTCAGAGGCTTGAATAGCAAAAGAACTTTTGCAATGCATTTAAAATATTCTTGAAATTCATTTCGAAAAGTCCTCGCAGAGTGAGTTCCATAAAACATGGCCACAGAGTTATGTTTTTGGCCAGTCACTTAGGTTGAGCTGCTGCGAAACTCTCTAGCTGTGAAGTGAAGTAAGAAAAGTAAAATAAAAAACTTAAATGTCAACTCGCAAAAGCTAAAACACTTCACAATCAACTTGTGCATAAAACTCGCAGCGCTGGACGAAAAAAAAAAAAATCGTACACACAAAAGCCCGCGCACGTCAACCTCAAGCAGCGCACTAGGCCACGTTGATTTACACACATACACACACAAGCATATATGTGTATAGAGAGACAGAGAGAGAGAGAGAGAGAGAGAGTGAGTCACACACACGCTGAGCGCAATAACAACAATAAAAAACAAAATGGAAGAAAGAACGAGAATAACAACAAGCAAACAACGAAAAAAGACTTCCGTGTTGATTGTTTTGTTTTGCTTGTGCGAACGGAGACGACGTCAACGTCAACGACAAGCGCCATAAAAAGCGACTACGTCTGCGAAAATCACTTTAAAAACAAGTGAAAGGCGCACAGAGTGTACGCCACACACACACACACAGCAAGATGGAGCTGGCACTGGGCTCAAACCTGTCCATCAACAAAACTATTGCAACAATAAACAAGAACAATTTGACAATTGAAGTGCTGCCCCAAGACAGCAGCAACAACAACAAGAACAAAAAAAAAAAAAAAAGGAAGAAGAAGAGAAGTTGAGAGCCAAGAACTCAGGCAGGACTACTGACAAGTAGCCTACAACGCGTCAGGAGGAGGGCTTGGGAGGCTGGTCTAGGCACTTGAGCACAGTTTCCGGTCATTTACACGTACACACGCCGCACATGGCATGCCAATCTCAGCCTGTGTGCGTGTGTGTGTATGTGCTGACACACTATCCTACATTTTTATTGGCTTTGCCCATCGAGCAGCCGCCCATTGCTCTAATTGCGGCACAGCTTCTCGCTGTTATCGTTATCTCAATGGCCGCAAGGTCAGTTGTTCAAGAAAATTCAATTTCAATTCACGTAATTGTTTAGTTTTGTTTACACATTGTATCAATTTTCGCCAAACGGGGAGCCAGCGCTCAAAAATTGGCCAACACAATTAGCACACACATACAAACGCGCACACACTGGGGCAGTAAGCAGCGGCAGCGGCTAAGAAACTGCTGAGCCAGCAGCAGCATAAAAGTATGCTACGAAAAATGACAAAAGGCAACTGACAAGACAACCACGAACGTAGCGTAACTGGGATGCCAATGACTCTGCACAGACTCCACGTGCAGACAGCAGCTGAGAGAACGCCGTGCGAGAGAAAGAGAAAGAGAAAGTGTAACAGAAAAGAGAGCGCAAGCTGCTCTTTGCGCAACTGCCGCTTGTTGTTCTTTTTGTTGCTGCCGCTGCCGCTGCCGCTGCCGCTGTCTCTTGCAGGATCAGGGTGTGGTGAGTATGCTGCTGGCACTTGCTTCTGCTCTTACTGTAAAATTAATGTTGCGCCCTACCTGCTGCTGGCGTCGCTGCCGGCGTCGCTGCTGTTATTGCTGCTTCTGCTGCTGCTGCTGCTGCTGCTGCTGCAGCGGCGGGTGTTGTTGAACCAATATTTCTGGCGCTTCGCTGCGCGGTTGCCACCGAACTTTTTTTTGGATGCTTGCTTTCTTTTAGCTGATATGTGACACGCAGCGCTCACACACACTCACACACGTATATACACAGACACACTGGCACGCACACACACACACAGACACACACGCACACAGTCACAGTTCACTCGCGCACGAGACTTTTGACGTTCTGTTATTATTGTCACTGCTGCTGCTGCTGCTGTTAGTGCTGTCGTTCGTAATTCACATGTTATCACACACTCTGGTTACATGTGCTGTGCTCTTCCTCTTGTTGTTGTTATTCTTCTTCTGCCACGAAGCGTGCGCTCTGCAAGCGACTGAATATTTGTCTGTTTTGGACTATCTCGCAACGTTGCCTTTGCGCTTAGCCGCTGCACAAACCGTACACGTCAACTGTCTGCACCTGACTGACTGGCTGAGGCCAACCCAAGAGTCCGGCGCGTCCATAAAAGCTGCTGCTGGTGCTGCTGCTGCTGCCTCTGCTGCTGCGGCTGCTGCTGCTGCGAGTGGAAGAGAGAGAGAGAGAGTGGCGAGTCGTGAGCGGGAGCAAAATCGATGTCAGCGCCGACGCCGTCGGCATGTGGATGCTGCAAAGCGACGGCCAGAGTAACGACAGCAGCGGCGGCAACGTCTTCGGCTGCTCTTCGTGCATTTTTCTTTTTTGTCTGGCTTGGTACACGCCTCGGTCGCTGCCGGCGTCGCTGCCAACGCCGCTGCCTGCGTCTCTGCCCGCTGTTTTGATTTATTTTTGTGGTAGGTTCTGCCGAGATTGCCAAAGAGCAAAAGCTAAGAGCAACCAAAAGCAGCATCATCAGCAGCCACAGCCTCGAAAATTTCGCATAACTACGGCTATTTTGAGAATTGCCTTTCATTTGCAATTCATAGCCAACGGCGCTGACCCAGAAACTCCCTAAGGAACACACCCACATATACTCACACAGGCAGACAGACGGACTGAGAGACGGACGGACAGTGGCTGCTAACTCATGTTGACAACTATAAATAAAACAAGACCCAGTGCGAAATTGATGTTACTTGTAGCATCTTCTTGCCTCTCGTATTATTATTGGGCTTATTGAAATCAACAAATTCGAAATCAAATACGCTGCATATATAATTTTCAGGCATCGCACATCCGTCCGTAGGCAAATATTATAAAAACGTATATGCGCATATATATATTTGTATTTGAGCAAAATAAATAAACATTTATAAATATTTGGCCGGCTACAGTTACGGAGCTTAACAAAGGCCTCGGCTATGCTGGGGCTGGGCCATTCGAGCTGGGAGTTGTTTCTGTTTTTTCTTTTAAGCGGCGGCTGCTCTTTATGCAAACTGTGCCCCCTGCTTTTGTTGTTGTTGTTGTTGCTGTTGCTGCTGCCGTGTTTTCAGTGTGTTTGTGTGCGTAAGCGGCTCATGAATATGTAAATTGTTATTATTGCATATTGTTCAGTGGCAGCAGCAGCAGCAGCAGCAGCAGCAGGAGCTTTGCCAGCTCTGATCTCTGTGCGGCCTAAACAATGGCAGCGAAAACGGAAAACGGAAGCAGGTAAAGAATAAAAATAAAGAAAACTTCGCTCAGATATCTGCCGTGGAAATGTACTCGAGCTTTTCTTTTATAATTACTTGAGCATAGCGGCGCGTAATAGGAATTTACCTCTATTTGAATTCATGTTTATTCAACGAATTCCATTGGCTTATTTAAATAAATTGGGGGCCCATCAAAATTAATGTTAATTGCACGCATTGCAGTATAATATTTTAAAGTAATTTCATGTATTGAGGCTGCTTCGGGCTCCTATTCGCCAACCCGACTCTTATTTCGTTGACCTTTCTATCCCTCTTCAGGCGCCATGCCTTTTTTCTGCTTTCAACCTTTGGCTTTTATTAGAACCCCTGCCCGATACCTTGGCAGCCAATTTTCTAGCCAATATCCTTAATCAAATTACAAAATAAAGTGGGTAGCCGAGTGGACGGGATAAGGCGCCGAGCTACCAACGCAGAGCCGGCATCTAATAGACTTTACTTTGCATTGATCAAAGCTCTAAATACAGGCCATAAATATTTATTAATAATATATATTTTTATATGCATGAACAAAGTGGAATTACCTTTCGTACTCTATGGCAAATTTCTACAGATTTCTTTGACGTGAATGCTTCGATTTACATGTAAATTCAATACTCAAATAATATATTTTTTGGCTGCGTTCACTTAACTTGATTGTGCTTAGAACATATTTTTCATTATTTAATTTGTTGGCACAAGTTCAAATTGTAATTTGTTTTGTATATGTACATTATGAGAGGCAGCTGCAGACTTGTCGAGATTTATGGGCTGAAGCAGACAGCGTCAAGTTAACTTACCTGGAATTATTGTCAATAGCAATGCCGAGGCAACAAAGTAATGGCCAAAACACGCACACACACACACACAGACACACATGCCCATGCTGGCGTTTGACGGCGTCTTGACAACCTGAAACATGCGATAGAACAAGAAGACATTTGCCGCGTCGACTCTGATTGGCAGCTCGCCGAGTAAGTCAAAGTTGATGCCGAAGAAGGAGGCAAAAATCATCATTGACTTCACTCTGTGTGTGTGCGCGCCACACGCTGTCGTCATCGCCATCATCGTCATCTATAATAACATCAAACAGCGCTGTCCAGAGCAGCATAGCCCAGCCAAGCTGAAAACCCAGTGCCCATGTCTATCCGGCTCTAGCACCCAGTGCCAATCCCATTCCCATTTCCACGCAACTCCCCGCTTGTTATCACGCGCAATAAAAACCAAGTTGGATTTTTTCTCTACTTGATTTTTTTTTTTTTTTTTGCTTTTTTCGTTTTTTATTTGCTTCTGCATACTCTGCTAAAGGATACTCCGAATCTCACTTGAAGATGGCAATGTGTCAATGGGAGTGGCTCTGAGAGAAAGTAGTTCGAAGCTCCTTGACTTCATTTTCGTTTTTTGGGTGCTGTATTAGGAATTCTAATAAAGAGGGAAGGGCGCTTACTTTTATAATTCATAAACTGATTGTTTGTTTTATGTGTTTAAAATATATATTTTATATGTGTTTAATATAGTAGCCGAACACGGCTTAACACGACATTTAACATCCAAATATTTGGGTTGAGCTTCATTAAAAAAATTCATAATGAAGAAATTATTAATTTTATATTTATTTTTATTTTTTAATTTATGTCTTAATATATGAAAATATCACAGCAAAATATAAAGAGAGGTGAATGTGTGATATTTTATGTTATTTTACTTTGTGGTGGAGAAGTAAATTGAATTTCAGTATTTCCAAAAATATAATAATAAATAATAATAGAACAAAATAATGAAATGAGTAATAGAAAACAGTGCACACAACAAAATCAAAGAGAACATTATATAATATATAATATATAATATATAATATATAATATATAATATATAATATATAATATATAATATATAATATATAATATATAATATATAATATATAATATATAATATCCAGAATATTTTTACTAGTATTATCATAGGTCTTGGCATTAGTGTAGCTAACAGTTAGCAGTGACGTATTTGCGTATCGGCATTACTATGATTTTATTATTATTATGTATAACTAATAATAATGATATGAAACATATTTCATACATTTTCCTGAGCCCTCAAGGAATAATACCACAGTTATCTCTTTCTTTTTTGCTTAAATGCAATTTGTCTTAGGTCTAGCCCGCCCAGCACAGCCTTTAGCTGGAGCGCTAGATTATCATTAGAAAATAAATCAATTTGAACCAGTGGAAATATGCACAAAAGCTAATCGCGAATCAATGATATATATTTAAAGCGGCGCGGGGCCGAAATGATATATATAATTTTGATGCAGGCGAAAATGTTATCTTTGGTTAATGGCAAATCATAAATTTTGCGACGTGCATTCGGTAAATGCTCAATCATTTTAATAGACCCACCGTCAAGGGCATATAATCTTCGTCAAAGATAAATATCCATTTCTTTCTCTTCTTTTTTTGATGCTTACTTGATTTTTCCTTCCTTACGATTTTCAAACATTTACTTTCGCTTTTCGCAAACGAAAACATAGCCAAACAGACACACACACACACACACACGCACACACACACAGAGCTAGGCACACACCAATGCACACGTATTCAAATTGCTTGGGTTTGGGTTTGTGCGGAGCCCGCTGGGTGTGAGGGGGAGGTAAGGTAGTTAGAACCCAAGGGCTGTCAGTTGGCGCATAAAAAACGCCGTGTACGCAGGCGAAAATTGTTGTTGTAGCGGGAGATTTGGGGGTGACGTGGGCGGCGTGTTTGGCTTTGTGTGGGGTGTGGCACGCCCAGCAACTGTGCTGCCGGCAGCACAGGCGACGTCGTCGCCTGAATGCGCGTTTAGTTTCAAGTGTTATTTTTGTGCTAGAAGCAGCCGGCAACGAGGACATCTCGTCGTCTCGTCCTCATGAAAGCGGCTACTGCTTCGTTTTTCTACGTCTTCGGCGCTGCCAGCGCTGTCGTCGTCTGTTTTGGCTGAAGTGCGTAATTGATGTGAAAAGTGGCAACAAACTGTTTTTTATTTGCGCTTGCTTTCAATTTGTTTAAATTGCTGGGCGCTGTCGTCGTTGCTGGGCGTGCCACTGTGTACACACGTACAGCCACAGTTGCACACCAACACACACACACACACATTCAAAAACGCTGATTGAAGTTTTATTGAATTTTAAATTGTACTGTCCGCGTCGGGTTCAGTTTCTGTTTCCGTTTGTCTAGCAATATCTGCTGCCCTCTCTGCATCACTCCCTCCCCCTCTCCCCCTCCCTCTCCCACTCTCTCTCTCTCTCTCTCTCTCGCTTTCACTAACATGTTTTTTGAGTGTTTTATTGTTGACACAAATAATGTCACTCAAACGTCGAAAAGAGGCCGCTGTTTTTTGCCGCTGCCGCCTGCCAAACGTCTTCTTCTTTCTCCCGCACGCTGAGGTTTGACATACATTAAAGTAAGTTTGTCAGGTGCGTTAGGCAGCCTGTCTGCTCGAAGTTGCTGCCGCAAAATAGCCAAATAGCTATTGGTATTGCTGAAAAGATAAAAATAAATGTCACATTTCGCTCGCCGACGCCTGAGCGGAAGAAATTGAGATACTTTCTTAAGTACTTCTGACATTTACATCTGTAACTAATAGATTACATCAATTGACTTCAAATTTGTGTTTCTCTTTGTCTGTGTGTGTGTGTGTGTGTGTGTGTGTTTGTGTGCCTGTGCCAACACGTTTACAGCATTTAAAGCAATCAAATCGTGGAGTATTACAGAAATTGGTAGCACGTTTTGAGCTGTGGTTCGGTGGAAAAGGTCGTTGGGGTTTTCATTTATTGCCTGTAGCTAGTTTTCCAAGTAAGGCTGATTGAAAATTCATTGAATGAGCTGGATAGCAACTGGTGCGATTATCAGGAACTTGCCTTAATAATTAACTGCAATGGCGAGCTGGAAAGGTCTTTGATCGGGGCGGAGGGCAAGTTTAAGGATATATTTATAGATTTAACCTGACCCATAATCGGCCTATAAGCTGTCGCTGTCCTGGCGGCCTGCGCAGTCAAATTAATGTAGCTAACCCAAGCAAATTTGTTTAACCTCGCTAAGTACTCTGGGGCCGCATGGGCCATTAACACTTTAGAGGCGGCGCAGTCAAGCCAGCCCAGCTGAAGACGAACTGGAACTGCCGCTGACCCACAGAGACAATAAAGTTCAATATTAATGCACCCTTTGACACACACACACACACAGAGAGAGAGACCGAGAAAGCGAACAGCAACAGTTCGGGCCCCCAAATCGGGCGCCATAAATATAAGGCAAACAGGCTACTTGAACGTACAAAAACACAGCAACAGAGAAAAAAAGGAGGAGCAGAAATTTTAATGATCTGTCATAAAAGTGTGTAGCCGAAGACAACAAAAATCCCAGTGGCAGTTGCTGAAAATTGAGCGCGGCTGCGACTCAGACTCCGCCACACATAAAACTGAATTTATTAGCATTGCATACTTTTGAGGGCAATCAAGTAACCGAAGAAGACAGCCACCCACACACACGCACGCACACTCACACTGTGCCGAAACGGTCAAGAGAGAGAGAGAGAGAGAGGGGGGGAGGGACTGGTGTACAAATCCTTTTAAGCACTGTGGCGCCACCTAGCGGGCGCCGTTTATGTGTCGCAGCGGCAGCAATTAATTCCGAAATCACAATAGCCATAAAGATGATGATGCGACTACAATTTGAATGGCGGGCCACAGGGCAGCCCCCCCCCATTCAACTAACCCCTGCTCCGCTGAGCGGACTAGTGGAAGGGGGTGGATTGTCACTGCCAAAGACACGACCAAATTGACAACAATGGCGACAAGCGGCGGCCGTAATAAGTAGTGCTACTCCCGAGCGCCCGTACTCCGCACCCCTGGCTTAGCCTCGGGGCTGCCGGCCATTAAATCAACGCAGGACATTGGCAGGACTCGGCCGCTGCCAATGCGGCACAATATATCAAACTTTATGTTGATTTGAGTGGCCCGCCAAAAACTTTGCGCCCCGCAGACTGTCACTGAAGCCCGGCCCGGGTACGGGTCCGGGCTAAGGTCCGCATATTTTTTTGTGCCATTGTCTCCTTTTATTGATTTATTTTGGCCGTCTCTGCTTTCGCAGTGCTGGTTTTTTGTATTTTATTTCATCATTTGTGGATTTTATTTGTGTGCTTATTTTTGATTAGATTTATTTATTTTTATTTGTGCTGAGCCGTCGTTACGTTTCCGTTTGCGGCCGCCTTCGATGCCGATGAAATTTAATAATTCCACTTAATGCAATAATAATTTCGTCGCCTTTTGTTGTGGCCTGGCACGGCCACGGCAGGGGCACAGACAGAGGACATCGTCCTGCTCTCCTGCCTGCCGACCTCATCCCACACAACTGTCATCATGGTCGTCATCGTTTTGTGGTCTTCGCCGCATAATTTGTGCGAAATTTGTCAGATTGCTGGCACATCTCGAGGCGCTTAAGTCTGAGTAATAGTGCCCAGATGCTGGGCGAAGGGGGCTGGCTGGCCGTGGCATTTGTAATATGTTTTATTTGACTTGTAGCAGCTGCAGGCATTCTCCTGCTCCTTCTCTCTCTCTCTCTCTCTCCTCCTATCCAAGGGTAATAAACACAAAAACTTCAAGTAATTGACGCGCTTTACTCCGGGGAAACAGCCAGCAGAGAGTAGAGCAGCCCATCGCTGATTACAATTGGATGCGTTGGTAATTGCGGCTAAATGACTGCCTGATAGGTAAATAAATACTATACTCAAGTGCGCGGTGTGAGTAATGGACCCCGAGCTACGGATACAATTCCCGTCGACTTGAGTCGGAGCTGGGGCAGGCAACAAACGGCGATTGGCTTTAAAATGATTCCATCGCACGACATCGCGGACTGAAGTGAGTCAGTCAGCTATGAAATATATTTATTGATCGCATCCCGAGCGTGCGAAGCGTACCAAACTGGATATAGAGAAAGGGCGTTAGAAACCAATTGCAGTTGCTGACTTCACTTTGTGCGAAATCTGCAATCACGGAGTGGCCCACTGCCGGCAGCTCGGCATGAATAGCGAGGCGAAGACGCAGTCTGCTGCTGATGGAGCTGAGGGGCTCTTGAAACAATTACTTTGACACTCTGTTGGCCGGTTAGAATCACTATGCATTGCTTTGCATCTTATTCTAATGAATCTTGTGCCATTTTTATTTATATGAAATTTTTAATTTATTAATTTTTTTTTAATTTAGTTTATTTACGCTTATTGTGTTAAACTCTATAGCGTATTTATCATTAGACCTTGCCTAAATTTCTGTTTTTATTTAAGTTCTTTTTTACATTAGTCTTGAGTATTTCACAGTATCCCAAATGTGACTTTCGCAGCCGCCCAAATGCTGTTGCCGCGGCCTGGCCACGCCCGCCATATTCTTGCGCAAAAACTCTCACGCACTTGATCTATATGGTTGAACGCCCCTCTTCAAGTCGCGTGCGTCGATTATTGTAATTGATTTGCACAATTGAATCGCAGGCGAGGACAGGCATAAATCAAACACATACGCACACACACACACACTCGCACTCACACACGTGCGTGCGCACGCACAACACATGTGCATCAATTATTGAAGTCTGTCGTCATTTCTGCTGTGCAGCGCATAGAAAATAAAAGTGAAACAAACCAAGTATATATGTATAGAGACAGACATATATATTTATATTTATATGTAGTATGTTTTGTATGCTCCCCGCGCTCTCGCGCTCTGTTTGGGCTGTCACGCACTGAAGTTTTATTGTTTAGCAAATGCTCAAATCGAATGCCTGTCAGCCGATTACGGCCTACAAATTCCCGCTCTGCGATTCGCGCATCGTTGCCGATCAATTATGCAAATGGGCACGGCGACATATTCAATAATAAAGTGACGTCGTCGTCGGCAGCGACAGCAGCAGCGGCAGCGGCAGCGCCGCACGCATGCCGCAGCATTTATTAAAAGCACTCACAATTTGCGTGTTACGTATACGCAGTGTGCGCCTGCCAGCCAAAAACAACAGCAGCCCGCATAACTGGAATTAAAAGACACAAAGGGAGTCAAACCGTATGTGCGTAAGGACACACACACACACACACACACGCACACACAGATAAGCTCACATATGCGAACAGCTGTTTGAATGGCGAAATACGAGCTGTAAGTGTCGCTGTAACTGTGTTGAATTATGCCATCGAACTGACTGAATTGTCGCCAGAATGCCCACCGAGTTACAGAAGCAATTGAAATGTTGCGTATACGAAGAGTTGGCCAGAGAGAGAGTAAGACAACAACCGGTTATTTGGAAAATATACAAAGCAAGTGCACAACTTAGAAAACATTCAATGTTTATTATTTAGAGAAAATGTAAAGAAAATAAATAAAATTATATAAACTCATATCTAAATAAACTAAATTATATAAACATATCTGAAGCTGAAATAGTTTAAAATAAAAGTGATTTTCTTGTACATTTGCTTTGATTGAACTCGGGGCAACTGCTTTGGCATTATTGAAAAATAATCGAATTCTATCAGCAATACAAAGGATATTTTTAAAGTCAAAGGAAGTGCGTTGGGTGCTTTAAAGTCAGGTCGCCTAATTATAGAATCTGCACAAGTGTGTTGCCAACGGCTTGTTATTGTTTTTGGCTTTTTTTTAGAATCATGTTCAGCAAAAACATATGCAAATATTTTTGAATTGAGATGAGCATAGAGAGTGGGTGGTGGGGGTGGTTGGTGGGTTGGTAGGGGCAACTTTTTTGAATTGAGATGGGGATGGGGAAGCGGGAGCGAGAGTGGGTGGTAGGGCTGATAGGAGGCAACTTTAAAGCCTTCTTCGAGCATAAAATGTTTCTCTTAATGACGGAAAGTCAACAGCGCGTGGCGCTCGCCCACACGCAGACACTGAGCCAGACAACCTTCTGCTCAGAAATGCGCCACACACACACACACACACACACACACATACACGTGTGTCTCACCACCGGCAATCAGTCAGCCTCAAATTGTTTCTAATTAAGGCTCTGAGTCCTGCTTCTGCATGTTTGGGAGTCCTCTTCGGAATGGGCTCTCGCCTCCTGCGCAGTCAAGTGTTGTCTATGGCAGTGCTCCGGACGCAGCAATGTTACATGGCCTGTTTACATGCACAGTTTGTTGCACACACACACACACACACACACACACTCAGACAGGGCGACTGGCGCACATGCAGGTCCTGTTTGTCCGTTACTCGAAGGAATTTAATTATAACTTCTGTAACTAATTTCCGTTTTTGGCAATTTGGCAAACGGATGTTTGCCCACATGTGTGTATGCATAAAGCACTGCGAGGGGCGGGGCGCTGGCGGCCCATCGCTGGGAATTGAGCTGCACAAATTAATACTTAATGCAACCAGACGCACAGTTCCAACTGCTGTTGGCAACTGCTCATTGAATATCACGCATACGCAACGATGGACGCTGGCCAGAGACAGTGAGAAAAACACACAAACAAAAGGAGAGCGGGGCCGGGGGCACGAAGTTAGAGCCTGCTGTGACAGCAATGAACACGTAGCTGGCATAAACATCATCATCAGCGGCATCAACATTATCATCAGCGTCATTTACGTGACTTGCCGTGTCCATTAGGCCGGCAACAGGATGACAAGATGGCAGCATGGCCAAACAACGTGACCCAAAGGATTACAGCGGCCCGGGGAGTTATTAGACCTATCAGCAGCAAGGTACGCCAACAACAACACACATATACATGTATAAAAAATATATAATAAAAAAATTAATAAAAAAAAAACAACGAACTTTTTTCTGCCCTCAGAACTTTGGCCTTGGCTTAGCCCGCGCCACGCAGCTCAGCCCCACTTAGGCGCGCGGTGGCGGGGGGCTAATTTAAAGTTTGCTTTATTTAAAATAAAATATTAAAATACAAGACGAGCACGGAAAACGCGCGCTGCTTTCTAAGGGACACTCGAATTTGGGCGCCGCGCGCACAATTTTTATTTGCACTTTTGATAAATTAATTAAAAGCGAAAAAGGGCGGCAAATCTTTAAAATAATTAATTAAATAAACGGGGCGACATGGCAAACAAATAGCCAACAAAAGCAAAAGTTGAAAATAAAAAAAAAAACAGACAGACAGAAATAGCAGTGGATGAAGGAGGAACACTGAATGCCAAATGATGAATGCGGCTCAAAGCGAACTCTGGGACTGGGGCTGGGACTGGGCTGGGACTGGGGCTGGGACTGAGGCTGAGTCAAAGCTCGAAACGAGCTGAAATTATGGCAACCAACTGACACAGAATTCCATTTTTCATTTTCAACCATAAGCATGGGCTGGCGGCCGTCGCTAGGCGTGGCGGGCGAGCCGACTTAAGGTGGGCCGGGGCCTGTGCGCGAGGGGGGCTGGCCAAACAGGACCCAAGCCTTTGCCTACTTATTTATGAGCTTGTATGTTGGTAGTTGGTCAAACAAAAACGACGCAGCAACAACAGCAGCGCCATCCTCCCGAAAAGGGTTAGAGATTACAAACGAAAAAATAAATAAAAAGAATCAGCAGCAAACACGCTACTGATTTTCGTTGTTGGCCATTGTAGATGCTGCTGCTGCTGCTGCTGCTGCTGCTGCTGCTGCTGCTGTTGTTATCGTTATTTTTCTTGCTGCTGCTGGCGTGCCTGGAACATAGAAAATAAAAAACACTGCGCACTGAAGGCATGCCCGACTCTAAAACACTCTAACCGCAGTCAGAATAAAATGGAACATGATCAAAAGCAAACGAGATTTTTCAGTAATTAAATGAAGTTTTATATTGGACTTCAAAGTTTAAAAAATCATAAAAATAAACTAATAAATAAATATATTTAATTAACCAACTAATTTACTAATTTGTGCTCCATTACTGTTTACCTTTCAACGCTTGCAGCTTGAGGCCCATTAGGGAAGACAAAGCAATGGCGCTTGGCTCTCCGCCATGATGCTGAAGCATAGACACAACAGATCCGGTTTCCATTGTGTTGATAATTAACCTTATAGATGCCCAACAGATTGACAAAAATAGCTGTTGCTGCTGCGACTAGGGCAGCAGCAATGCTCAGCCTGAGACCTTTTCTTATTCTATTTGATTCGCCCTTTTTTTGCATTTGGGGTTTCGTCTTGGGCGGCTTTTGTCTGCGAAATTGCGTATACGCCTGGTAGCGCACTGGAGCGTGTGTGTGCGAGCGCGTGTGTGTGTGTGTGTGTGTGGGTGACATGCAAACAAAAGGCGCTTGTCTGTCAGCTTCGAACTTGAAAAAAGGAGAGTAGAGATTTTACAAAAATGAGTTGTAAATGTCGAAAGTGCTTGATATGCCGTAGACAATTTTCAAATGCCGGCAATCTGCAAAGCAATTTGAGAAAACAGAGAAAAGAAATGGGCCAAATATGCGCTATAATTTACACACCACGCCAGTTCCATTTTTGCAACATATTTTGTTGTTGTTGCTGCTGCTTCTCTGTGTATGTATATGTATTTATATATTTTTGCCATGACAACTCTTAGGGGATAGGCCGTGGCAGCCCGGCCGCTGAGCCCGGCTCTGTGGCTCTGTGGCCTGGGCCATGTTTGTGTGTTTTGGCTGTAAGCAGCTGTCACTGATTTCTGACAAATTGATTTGACAGTCGACAGCCGACCAGCTGAACTGCTCTGAGGGGCTTGGGGAGGGGGCGTGGGGCTAGCCAGGCAGCCCTGGCAGCAAGTCAGGCGCGTGTGCTAAAAAAAGATGAAAGCTGGCTGTTGCCATGGTCTATGCAATGCGTGAGAGTCTTGCGGCGAGGCTGCCCAGCCGAACTGAACGCCATAAGAGAGCCAAAGAGTTACTGTTGTCAAAGAGCAGAAGCGTGGTGAGTATATTCACTGCGTGTGTGTGTGTGTGGGGGCATGTTGATGTGTCGGTGTGTACACAGCCATTGTTATTGTTTTGTTGGGCGACATGGCAGAAGTCTTACCATTTAGCTGCAGCCAGTTACCTGCTTGATTGACATACAACAAGCGTTTGACTGGCTAAACGCATGCAGGCGAACTTCAGCCAAGGCAACAATGGAGATAGATATAAAAACCAAATCGCTGAGCTTCTGGGAAAACTCCGCAAGAATGGCAGCTGCCAGGCCACGTCTGTCAGCTTTTTATTTATAAACTGTGCAAATAAAATCAGTAAATCAGCAGCAAAACCCACGCAGCTGACCTAGTTGTATGTCCTGGCGCACACTCGCACTGTACGCGTAGTCCTCGCTGCCCACAAATCAAACAATTAATTTTGCTGTCTGAAATTCCAGCACTAAATCAACAGTCAAACAATTGAACCATTTAACTATGTAAATAAAATTAATACGAGCAAAGAATACAGCGGAAGCTGGTCGAGTGGGAGATTGGGAGAGTGGCAGAGTGGGAGGGGGGCAGGCGCGGTCACCTTATGGTCGAGAGTCCACGAAAAATCCATTAAAAAGCAATCAATATATGGAAAACAAATGCCAGTCACTTTCGAGCAGACTGCCCCCTCTCCCCCCTCTCTGCCTCTCCCTCTGCTGGCAAGCAATTCACCCAACACAGCAGAAATTGAGCAAAAATGTCAAAAAAAAAATAAATAAATGCTTGCGAAACATAAAAATTTGAAGCCTGCCAGCAGCGGGTGGCACAGCAAAAGCAGCTAAAGGAAAAAAAGTACTATTAATGACCAAGACCCCCAAGACAAGGTGAGTGCGAGTGTGAGAGAGAGGTGGGCTAGGTAGGTAGAGAGAGAGAGGGATAGAGAGCGAGAGAGTCAGGCAAGACTAGGTACAAGGCTGCGCTCAGACCCAAAAAACTGCGAGTGCGAAGATTATAAAGGAGGTCAAAGCGACTGCGTAATACTCTTATATAGTTACGTTGAACTGTTCATATATTTCAATATAAATTAAGATTTTATTTATTATTTATTTGTTTATTTATTTTTATTATTATTGAAAATACTCTCGCTGCTGCTGTTTCTCTGCAAAAAATAAACTGCAAAATGAGATTTATTTTGTGACATGATATTCAGAGTGAACTGTGAACAGTGAGTGAACAGTTAACAGCAGTGAGCTGTGGAGCTCTGGCCCCACGCACGAGTTAGCTCAAAATCCGAACTCTCCGATACCAGGCAGCCAGCAGGCTAAGGAGATATGCCCTTCTACACTTGCTCAGCAGAGCACCACAGCACACATACATCTACATACATATATACAAATATATGAGTGTGGCACGGTGAGTTGCCATTTTTGCTGAAATAAAAAAAAAAAACGCACACGGATTTTAGTTGCGCTCAGCCTGCGCCTGGTGTTGACCTGATTTTCGGTGACGTCATTTGGCCCACAAGCTGCCGCTGCTGCGCGCTCGCCTAGTCGCACAGATACAAAAGTGCATAGCTGAAAACGGTTTGATGCTAAGCATATGATCCACAGCGAGAGCTCGAGCTGTCATTTAAATAGGCCAATGGCATTTGCGTGGTGAGAATGGCCAGCAAAAACGGTTGAAACTCAAAAATAATCCAATTAACTGGGCCAACATTTAGCGTCGCTAATGTGAATGAGTTTAGTTGGCGCAAAGAACGGAAAAACACTAAGGAGCTTACATGAAGACACTGCGAAAAGTCTGCTGAGATCCATTCCTAGAATATTTCACTGTGTGTGCTTTGGAAAAATCGTGTTCACTGGGATATTGTTTGCCTTTCTAGACAGTTTCTAGAGATGGTCGCAGTTTTACTAGCTCGTATTTAATTACATTTGCATATTACATGACAATACATTTATTTTCCGTCATTACTCAGTACTCATTACTCCGCGGACAGCCCTCTGATATGTGCATTCTGATCGTATGAGTAGTCTTCTGCTCATAGCGTATTCATGCCTTACGTCAGCCCACATTCACAGTTTTAGCTTTTGCTTTCCGGCATACAGCAAATTTTGCCTCGCAATATGCAAATGGTTCTCACCAACGATTGCCGGTTTTTGGGGCAGAAACTTAACTCGCGGCATTTGCCGCCGTTTCTGTAGCACGAAACCAGATCTACAATAGGAGCGCAAAGTTACTGATAGATCACTGGCTGGCAGACGAGTCTTACTTGAACTGTAAATGGCTCGACAGGCGAGGCAATCGCCTACCAGCAGCAACGAGATCACCAGCACTGCTGCCGATGTAAGCGAGCCCACACTATTCGAACACATTTGTTGACGACTTTTTTCTACAAATAGTCAAAGGCTTTAAATATAAATGTTTAAATATATATCTGAACTGAACTGAAAAGCACACATTGAAGGTTATTTCATGACCAATTTGCCGACTACGACAAACTCCGCCCAGGCGGAGCCGCTAAGTGAGCGAGTAAATAAAATTATGATGATAGTCTGGGCTGGGCAGCTCAAACAGCTGCGCGGGCACAGTATTAAATTGAAACTTCTTAATTAAAAACTTGCAGCTGAGCAAAGTAAAAAAAAATAGAAATATGAAGAGCATGTCAGCACCCTAGGCACGGGCATGCACGACTATGTGATGCACTGTAAATGATGATTTCGTATTTAAGCTAATCAGAAACTCTAGATCTGCTCTCTCATAACAGTATCCTTAATACGCTCTGTTATCAGTTCTTTCCCGATATCATCATTTGCATCTAGGCCCTCTGGCTGCACTCTTTGCCACACTCTCGCTTATTTATGCCAATGGCTGCAGGGTACACGAGCTGCAAACTGCCCGGGCGGCGGGACACATTTCGAGCTGCAAATCAGTGTGAAGAAAAGTAAACCGCTTAAGGACTTGCGACTTGGCGCTTTCAAAATAACAAGAAAACTGCCTCGAGTCAGGGCTAGCACTTGGACACGAATCCAAGTCCATGCTTTAGGTGCTGCCGCTGCCGCTGCTGCTGCTCTCTTACGGTTGGTGTCTGAAGCCGCTGCGGAAGCGCCAGGCGGATGCGGATGCGGATGTGCTGGCCCGAGCATTGGCTCACCGCAGCGACCAGTGAGCGAGGCACTGGGAAAAAAATTCAATTAAAAGCAACAGCACGTAACTGAAACTTTTTTTGCTGCTTCTTTTTATTTTTGCTTAATTCTTTTTTTTCGCAAGTTTTGTATCTTCTGGACTCAGTCTGTGTGTGTGTGTGTGTGTATCTGCCCTTAGGGCGCAGACAGCGCTGCTCCAGTTGGGCCAACTCCCGCCCCTCCATATATATATAGCGAGTTATAAGTTGGTGCCAGCTGTCAGTTGCTCTGTGCGCTGCCTCAAAGTTGCAGCGGTTTATTTTCTTTGCGCGTCGCCCCGCTCAGGCCACAGGTCTCGTACTATTTTTTCGCCTTAGTTTCAGCTGTGTGTTTTGGTCGAAAATTGAATGGCTGCAGCTGCAAATGGTGGCTATCAGTTATTGGTAGTACATGTCCAATAAAAGCCAAAAGTTCATATTGGCTCGCTGTCCCCGGCTGCCAACTTGATGCTTCAGTTAAAGTTTCGCTCCGCCCTTGGACCCCAGCGGCGTATTAAACACTTGACAGCCTGCAAGCGAGGGCAATCAATAAATGTGAATTGAGATAAACGCGAATGGCTTTATCTTAATCAGTTTCATGTAGAAAGAACTCCTAAGCTTAAACTTCCTCCTTTCTTTTTGTAAAGGCAATAAATTACAGTTATCTGAAACAATATTGATTAACTGCATGCAATGACACTAGTTGAAAGGGAAAATTAGAAGAGATTTTAATAAAGAGTTAAATAACAATTTTTGTAAATATTTATTTTAATTTTAAAATATATTTTCTTTAATTTTCCATGCCAAAAAAAAAATATAATATTCTCTCTCTTCCAGATATATATATATTTCAATAAAGAGTTAAATAACAATATTTTTAATTATTTATTTTAATTTTAAAATATATTTTCTTTAATTTTCCATGCCAAATTATAATATTCTCTCTCTTCAGGGCCTCCAGAAATATTTATATATTTATATATGAATATCAAGATATAGTTCTTATTTTTAACCAAAAGCTCAGTTTCGTCTTTTGTCATAGATATTTAACTATGCATAATTTGTCTGTGGAAACCGCACGAAAACAGTTAACAGATTACAGAGCTACAAATTTGCATTAAAATTTGCTGGCAAGTTGACGCTTCACTTTTAGCTGGTGTAATTGGATATAAAATATTTATTTCAAAAAGTTGAAAAGCACTTAATTGCTGTCTGAAACTAGGTCATTAATGTTCAACAAACTCACATATGGAATAAAACAGTTTTATTCTCAGCGTGCCTGTGCACGCCACGGACATAATTATTATTTGAGTGGAAGTGAAACCTGGAAAACTTTTTGCGTCAAAATTAAAAAATAAAATAAAGAGGAGTCCTACGTTCATGAGCTATTTACACGTGGCTTAAGCATACGAAATGCTCTTTAACTATTCGCTTTAAATATGCAGCCTTTGCACAAAGGCCCTCCTCCAGGAATATCTAATTATGCCTCAGCTCGTTCAGCTCAGCAACTATTTCTACGGCTGGGCATTTGTTTTACCGCAAAATTTATATATCTATATATATGTATATATGCTTAACTACATGCTTGTGACTATGATATGGGAATGGCTCAGCCCAACACCTCGGCCTGGGCTAATTTACTGGCCCCCCTCCTGCCATTTCCCACCATAACACTCAACTCATTTAACTGTACTCCCAGCTTATCTCGCCTCTCCTGTGTGTGTGTGTGTGTGTGTGTGTGTGCGTGTGTCCCATAGGCGAGCAGTCGAGTGGGCTCTCAACATGAAAGCAACACTTGGCATTATGGCGCCTCGGCCCTTACCTCTAATGAAGCGCAAATGTTGATGTAAAAATTTAATTTAGTTCCTAATCCGAGCAACACACGATTGTGCCACGCCCCTGCCATAGCGTCTTCCTCTGTTGTTGTTGGTGTGTCCAAATGTTTATGCAACGTGTGCGTGGCCAGATGCGTGCTAACGTGGCTAATGTGTGCGTGACATGGACCCGGGGGCCAATGGGCGATGGGCGATGGGCGATGTCCAATGGCCAATGCTTCGATGCTGCGGCCAATGCGGCGTATGCGTCATATTGCGTATACGCAGCCCGAGCTCTGATGCTGCTACTACTGGTGTTGCTGCTGTTGCTGTGGCAAAAATAATAAATGATGCGCCACGTACATGTATTAAAAACAATGCGCAGAAAAACGCTGACAGGCAGCCCGTCGCCCGCCCCACGCCACAAAAGCCACGACACAAAGCAAAGCTAACAAACTGAGGCGACCGGCGACCGGAATGAAGCGTCAACCCCATTGAATGTTGCCCGCCTGTTTGCCAGTTGTTGTTAGCGTTTTATGTTTGGCTGCCACAATGCAACAGCGGCAGGCAAAACTAACAAACGACAGGCAGCAACATCAGCGTGTCCTGGACTAGAGAGGGGGCGAGGGGCCTCCGCCTGCTTGTTTATGGCTTTGTTTGCACTTTTGTTTATGGGGTGTACATTTTAAACGCCAGGTGACATGTGCATGTCTCCCATGTCGCTGTGTGTGTGCTTGCATGTGTGACGGCTCGGACATGGCCATGGAGTAGCTGGCAGCTCCTGGCGGACAGTTGCGCTGATTTTAAGCGTCCATCAGCAGCGCCTGTTTGACATTTAATTGCGGCACATTGTTGTTGCTCTTTGCTAGCTGACCAGCAGTGCCAATGCCATCATCATCATCATCATCATCATCATTATCATTATCGTGATCAACCCCATCAGCCTTGTTTGCCTTGCTCTGATGTTTTTAAGCTCTGCGACCAACTTTTGACACGCAGCGCTAAAGCCGAAAGCCAAAGTCATGCGACTTTATTGCACATTTCACGGCAATGCGACAAAGATTACACAGAAACCAACACACACACACACACACACACACACACACTGCGTGTGCAAGCTGCGCTGCTAGGGCTGGCCAGCGATGCGTATCTTGTGTAAACGCATTTACAAGCTAAAATTGTTTTTCGATTTATTGCGTTAACTGCAGCAGCAGCAGCAGCAGCAGCTCTTTAAAAGGTGAAACTCAGCTGAGTCGCAATAGAAAATAAAAGCAGACTGCATACAGAAAGTAGAAAATAAATTCTTATTTAGTCAGACAGTTGGAAATTTCAATATTAATCCTTGGCATTTACTAGGAGCTTTGCAGTCGTGGCTGCTTAATTGAAGAATATCTATGCTTGAGTCAACTAATTATTTTTAATATATAAAGATGCATAATACATAATACAATTGCAGTATATATTTATTATATTTTATTTCCAGATTGTTATCCAGATTAAAATCTAAGAAATAGCCCTGGGGAATCTGAATTATTGCTTACTCAATTAATAGCCCTGACTGCCTATGTTTCTATCAACTCGACCTGTCTCCCTACATATGCCTCAAACATTGTTTTCCGCATTATTATATTTTAATCACACGAATTCTACTTTTCGAGCATGTAAAAAATTTTTGCTTTGAAAAATGCGCACATTTTTCCGGCTAACTTTATTATTGCTTTATAAATTGATTTAAAATCCCCTGAAAGTAAATGAGTTTACGAGATTTCTAAGTGTAATTCGTGCCTAAGTCACTTTGGCTAAACGATAATTACTGTGACCGAGAAGTTGTTCAACCCTGTGACAGATGCGCGCACATTTACACTCACTCACTCACACACACACACAGAGACAGACAGACAGGTGAAACTTTAAAAAGTTTACACGTGTTGGCAAACGTTTTGCGGTTGCATTTGGCATGCCTCTGCACCAAAAAAAAACTTTGTTTTGGCGCATTCGCTTTTCTCTTTTTGTGGATCTGTTTTGCTTAATTTCAGCTGTCGCAGTAGCTGCCTTTGCGACTTAGCGTTGAGGCTTACACTGACACAGACACACACACACACGCGCACGCACACGCACACAGATACACGTGGTGACCGTTTTCTAATGGCCCTTTCGTGGTCAAGCATTTAAGCTCCAACCCTGACCATAACCTCCACCTCCAACCCAGTCTCCTTCGGCTCGACCCGGCTTGCCTTGTTCTGCTTTTGTGCAACCGCAAAAGTCGCAATATACACACACTCAAACTCACACTCACACACACACATATTGTACACCTTTTTCGACCATTTTGCACACGATGTTTTGCGGTCGTGTTGACATTTTAAATGGCTTTTCATTTGTCTGCGCTCTCTCACTCTCTCGCTCTCTCGCTCTGGCAGCCGTCGCTAATTTCCTGCCATTTGCGCTTAAATGCCACAAAATTTGACTTGGCATTAAATTGAATAGTTCTAGCCGTGACCTCTGACCCGCCGCTGGCTGCCGTTCTGCCATTTACCATTTGCATATTTGCTTTTGATTAGCGCCAAAAAGTTTTGCAAGCCCGCTCGAAGAGTTTTGGTAACATCTTTTGGCGCTTTGGCTAATGACTCCACAGTGACACTTAAGCGCTGGAACTCACACACACACACACCCCCACACACACTCACACACACTCCGCCAAACTTTTGGCTGCAACTACAAAATATTTCCCATATTCGTTTGGCATCTTCTCATACGGATTTTATTTCGCTTTGGGTTCTCGCTCGGAGTTTGGGGCTTAAGCTCTCGGGCTTGTGGTCGGAGTTCGCTTTAATTAAATTCACATTTTCCTTTTGCGATTGCGTACAGCGTTTTTTCTCTTTGTGTTAGTTTTATCTTCGCCCGCGGCGCTGGGCCACGGGCCACGCGGAGGTGGCGGCAATTAAAACGACATTTTTCACACGCACAGCGAAAAGCATTTTGTAATGTAATTAAAAAATATCACGTATACGACGCATGCTGCCCTGCGGGTGCGATTTGCTGCCTATTTATGAGCCCCATTTTCAAGCGAAAGCGAAACTTATTTTATGCTCGATTGAAATATAAATACAGACACACGCACACTCACGCACACGCACACTCACGCACACGCTCGCTATTTATGCGCCATTTAATGGTCTTGGAAGGGGGCGAAGATTCAGCTGAAACGGAACGAAGGCGGCCAGCGTATCCATTGAATAATTATATCCAGGGGGCTCGCGCGGCATATTTAGTTGCTTCATTAAATAATACGACAATAGTTGAAGACTCTGTATATACGCTAGATACTTTATGTCTTTACTAGCATTTTCGACTTCTTAAAAGGCCTTAATTAAATAAATATAAATACCTGAGAGTGTGAACGCATTTCCCAGTTTATATTGCATGCTGAAAGTAATTGAGTTATTCCATTGACGTGCTCAGCTATATTATTTACCTTGTCACTTAGTCACCTCTTGCTATTGGCAGGGCCAAAGGCAGTTGCTTAGCCACTTTGAGCTGCATTTTGTGTGATTCCCCTCATGAGAAATGAATTTAGCTGAGTACTTACGCTATTATCCACATGCAAAGAGAGCTAAAAGCAATTTGAAATTCATTTGGACTTCTCATAAATGTTATTGAATTTGCAATGAAACTGCCGGCAACTGTGAGCTGTCATCGCTGTGAAAGCTGAGTCACAAAACACAGCAAATATTTATGGAATTCCATAACTAAAATCAAAGCAATTGTTGAGCAAGGGGGTGGGGGCGGGCGAGGCTGCAAGTGTGCTTAATGACAAAACTTTGGAAATCAGAAAAGCATTTTATTGCCACACACGCACACATCAAAGAGCAGTTAGATGGCACACATATGATATATGAAAATCTCATAATCTCAAATGCTGCACGAAATACTCATATCGCAGCGGGGCGGCGGCCTGCCAGGATGTGGGCGTGGCGGCGACAAGCCAAAAACTTCATATCTTGTGTGCAGCCAGGACAAACTCATTTGACTGCATTAAAATTAACACGGGCCAGCACACAGCGGGTAATAGACAGTGAGAGAGAGAGAGACAGAGAGAGGGAGGGAGGGAGGGGGGAATTAGAGCGAGACAGCAACAGTTGTTACTGCCATTGTTTTGTGGCATGCGGCTTGACAACTTCCAGCTGCATTTCCGCAGCTGCCGCAAAACACGCATAAAAAGATGTGTTGGCATATTACGCATACGCCGCGTGGCACGCCGAAAGTTCTCCCGTTGTGTGGTGCAAGCCGCTGCCTATCTGTGACTTAATCCACAGCAACAACTGCAACAAGGTACTAACCTTGTGCCACTTCCCCCCGCTCTCTGTTCAACAGACAATTTCACAATTTTGGGCATTATATGATATATATATATATATATATATATACTATATATACGTATATGCAGACATAATTAAAAACCTGTGGCCGTGACAGCGCTTTAATCAGCGTTGAAAATTAACGCTGCAAATTGCTTTGACAGTTTTATTTAGGCAGCAGCCAAGGCCCCACACCTGCTGCTAATAAACAAATTATAATTTCAATAAACCTGTCGCACGGAAAACTAATTTCAGCAGCAGCGACAGCAAAATTGTTGTTTGTTTATTAAATGTTGCTAATTTAGCTGTTGTTATTTCTGCAGCTTATTCAGCTGCAGCTGCAACCGCCGCTGCACTGTTGCAAAGTCAACAGCAATTTCGGTGAGCAAATAAATAGATTTGTGCTTGAGACTGGCGCGCAGTGCGCCCTAAGAGAAAACTAATCATGAACTAATTATTGTTGGCGAACATAGCTGTTGAGTAGTTAGCAGTTAATTTAATTAATAATAATTATAATAATAATAGTAATAATAATAATAATAATAATAATAATAATAATAATAATAAGTAATAATAATAGTAATAATAATAATAATAATAATAATAATAATAATAATAATAATAATAATTATAATAATAATAACAATAATAATAATAATAATAATAATAATAATAATAATAAAAAAATAATAATAATAATAATAGTAATAATAATAATAATAATAATAATAATAAAAATAATAATAATAATAATAATAATAGTAATAATAATAATTATAATAATAATAATAATTGATAACTCATCTTTCTGTCTACTGCTCTGTGTAAGAGGAAAGTATTTTCATAGGCTGAATGCATCACTATTCGTATTGATAGCGAGCCTATATCGTATCGCTGATGTTATAGCACAGCTCTTATCGTGAATGATTCATCGTGAAGCGCTATTTGGCATTTTAGCAAACATTTCTCTCTGGCTCTCCATCAACGGGCCGCAGGCGTTAGCTAATGGCTAAGCTGCGTTAGCACCTAATTGCTTTGCAGCTGCTTTATTTGATGATTACAATGCAAACGCTATGAGGTGGTCATAATGCCTGCGATAGGCAGCTCCCCGAAACGTGCGACCGAACATGCCTATTTTCCACGCAAGCCCCCCGGCCGGCAACCTCAACTACACGCCGCAAACAATGAAGCTTAGCGCCCAGTTACGAGCTGCAAGTCAAGCAGCTGGCGGGCAAACGGCAGCTGTTGCCACAACTCACACACCCACACACCCACACACACACACATTGCCTATGTGAGCTGTGCACAACTCCAACTGCAGCCCATCGAATTCAGTTGCAGGCCAGGGACAAATGTGGCGACGCCTACGTTGAGAAAAATATGCGAAAATTTGCCGAAGCAAACGCGACTTTGCTTGTCCCATGTCCGGGGCAAAGTTTTTCCCGGCTGGCACATGGCCAGCCCATATGTGTGTGTGTGTGTGTGTGTGTGTGTGCGTGCTGGGCTGACAATAATCCAAAAGTTTTACAAGCAAAACGAGCGACCATTACATGGGCGGGCTGGCAGAAACAGAAACCACTTGCAAGCAATTTTCATCAGCGACTTTTCCTCCTCTTCACTTTTCCTCATCTTTTTTTTTGCATTTCACCAGGGCCGGCCGCAGCTGCTGCTGACAGGCAGGACGAACATTTTGCTTACTGCCTGACCGCAGCTCGCTGCAAATCCTACGAACACACACAAAGTCTGCAGAGAAATCTCTGGGCAAACGCATTTAGCATTTGGCTGCAATGGGGCTCTCGGCTAGACCTGCATCCGGGGGCTAAAACTTCATTGTCTCTGCCACGCAAAAGGTAAACGATTCGATAAGAAACCAAAGCCAGTGCAACCACAGCCGCCACGCACGGCTCCCCACCTAGCCAAGTCCATTTGGCAGTACTTACCATAAAGCTTAACCAGCTCTAGGGATTGAGCACTATATGGGCCGAGAGTGGCCTGCAGGCGCAGTGGGCCCTGCGTGCTGCAGAGCTGCAGACTGTAAAAACTAAAACAAATAAACAGTTACAGTTAGGTGTACTCGACCTGAAGATACCCGAAGATGAGATCAATAATGACTACTTGCAGTAAACGCACTTAAATAATAATAAATAAATAATAATAATAAATCATTCAAATCGTCGTGAAGTATGTCCTATCATCATGACAGCAATGCAATATACCCAGCTCCGCTTGAAATAAAAATAGTCTGAGGCAAAGGAAAATATGGCAAGAAGTGAAAAATAGCAGTTTACACTTTGCACTTGCCACAATGCAGATGTAAATGGCCACGCCCACGTAGCACGCCCAGTGGTCAGACGCTCCGGTTACTTTCTCCAGCTGTTAATAAATTTAAAGTTTTGCTGGGCTAAAAGGAAACTCGAACCAGAAAAATACAAATTGAGTAGACAACTGGAGCAGACACACACAAACATGTGTGTGTGTGTGTGTGTGAGAAAGTTTAAACTTTCTTTAAACGTTGCTTGAATTGTTTCTCTTGTTTTTCTCTGCTACTCGTTCGTGCTGTTGTCCAGCTTTCAATGCGAGACGCTAAAAAACGTTTTACAGTCTGTGCACAAAATATACGTCCGTGTGCGTGTATGTGTGTGTGTCTGTGTGAGCTTTTGGCAGGACATTTATTTGTTTTTGCTTATGAAATTCTCAGGCTATACGTATCGATATCGAGTGAAAGCAACACGGATAAATAGTCATATATAATAATACAGACTTTGATCCATTAGTTTGGTTCTGATAGGGAGCATTGCCTAATATTATATAGATAAATAAAGAAAGTTTATTAATTTTTCCTTTTTATTTTCCCTTTATGCATTTTGTTGTTTTTAGGTACTTTCACAGTAGAAGCTTAACATGCCATATATCATAGTTCTCTACATAATATTAACTGGGGGCTCTAAAGGTATTCATATGTCTTTTTCTTGAAGGAGGTGCCATATACAACATTTGCCAGAGAGGTGCGAGAGTTAAGAGAGTAATACTTAAGCCGTCAATAGACAGACGCTGTTGGGCATCTGTTCATATTTCGAGGGTATTGAGAACGCTATCAAAAATTGTTAAAAACTTTACCAAATTCTAGTTTCGTTTGTTTAGCAAAAGCTAGCTGCACTACGGCAAGACAAGGCACTGGTAAGGTGTTTGTTAAATAACATTTTAACTAAAACGTTTAACTAACTATATAAACTAGTTGTCGTTTTTCGATACTTCTATTGTTGTGACTGCTTAGCTGGTGTGATCTGTGATGTCTTGAATTGCTGCCGTTGACTGTTTAGAAGCTGGGTCTGAAGCCGTTGCGCTGCGATAGGACCGAGTCGGGACTCTTGAGCTCCATGGCCAGCTTGTAGCCCAGCTCGGGACGCCGATCCCGACCCTCAGCCATGGCCTTGACCTGATCAAATGCAAAGGATTATCCGGTATATTCAGCTCTGTAAGTGCCCAGCCTTCCACTCACCTCATTGGTGTGCACAATGACGCCATCACTGGTCACCACCTTCTCCTTGGTGTGCTCAATGTCATGGAAGTCGGTGCCGCGGCAGCAGTCATCGATCAAGATGGTGCGGTAGCCAGCGGAGAGCGCGTCCACGGCCGTGGCGCCCACACACACATCGTAGGCCAGGCCGCAGACGTAGATGTCCGTGGCGCCCTTCATTTTAAGCTGCGCATTCAGCGTGGTATCCGAAAGCTTTTTGTTGTCCCAGAAGACGGAGTAGGAGTCCACCTCCGGATTGGTGCCTTTGTACACCTTGATGCCGTGATCGACCACCTTCAGATCCTTGTGCAGCTCAGCGCCCCAAGAGTCCTGCACGCAGTGACGCGGCCACAGACGCTGCTTCATCGGCGGCGGCCCGGCAAAGATGACCGTATCGAAGACCTTGGCCGAATCGGCATCCAGCTGTGAGAGCGAGAAGGCAGCAATAATATATTGTAATAATCTATATAAGACTTTCACGTCATATATGAACTGTAATATAATTAACTTGAATCTGTTTTATATATATAATATTTATATATATTTGAAGTTGGAACACTGGAACACACTATCAGAATACAAAGTTGCCTTATGAATCAATAATTCTAATAAGGAGCCCCACTTACCGCAGACGACTCGTCCATCGCTCGCATTTTGACGTTATCAATGAATGAAACATGATCGCTGGGATGCCAGTCGAGCGAGTAGAAGACTGCATCGAAGTCCACCGTGTCCAGCAGCTTGTTAATGGGCTCCAGTATCTGCAAGTGAACGGTCATTGGATAAGTTGCTCAAGGGCAGGGGCAGGGGGCGGCGCGGAGCGAGTCGTGTCTGACGGCTGAGTCCATAAAGCGACAGCGGAAGTGTGTGTTATTAATTTTGACAAATTTTCATGTTCGGGCGCGGGCAGCAAGTGAAGTGCCGGCCAACAAGTGCACCACTGGGGCGGGCACTGCGGCGGGCGGGTGGTCTCCGTTCAGGCAATTGCGGCAGATGGCAGCTCAGAGCTGATGTCGATGCTGCTGCCGATGCGGCTCTTGGTTGGCTTTGCCGCTGACGATGGCATCCGGCGTGTGTCGCAGCGCGGATGCGACTTAAGTAAAGCATATCCGCTTCCGCCTATGCACACGCACACAGCCACGCCACGGCTGTATCTAGAGCAACAATATCCTTCGATGGCGGCTCACATGCAGAGCGAGCCTCAGCCTCGTCCTTGTCGTCCTGCTCGTTGGCGGCAATGACTTTGGTTCATCCTGCGCTTCGCTTCGCTGCCTCCATTTTCATTTCTTGTTACGTTTTATGTCTTTCCGTCGCCGCTTACCTGCCAGCCTGCCCCACTCCCACGCCCTCTCCCTGCCTTTCCAATGCCCAGCCAGTCTGGGCTTTATCAGCTGAGCTGCTGCCCTATCTGTGGCCACAGCCCACGACTCGCAGCTGCCAGCTTCAATATTATCTTCGCCTTGACTTCGTTTTTTTTTTTTTTCTTTTCGCCAACTCCGGGACTCACCTCATGTCCTTGCTGCTGTGCACTGCAATTACTTATATCCAAGGAACCACTTATAAAATCATTTTGTACATCAACAATGAGAAACGCGTTCACCGGTCGCACAATCTGCCAGGCAAGTGGAAAAGAGAAGGACATAACGTTATATGGCATTAGAGAGAGACCAAAACACACGAATTTCCCAACGAACTCAGCTTGTCGAATGCCAAATACCTTTACTTAGCAGAGATCACGGTAGCAAGGGAAATATTTATTATTTGAGAGATCTTTAACTAGTCTAGAGAGAGCTTTAACTAACTAGTCATCAGGCAGCACTCCAGCAACTATATTCTAAGGCTGAGTGACTAATTGTATTTCAGTTGAAAATATTTCTTTTGTTTTGAATAACCTTTTGCTAATACCCTACTCGGATAGAGTATTAAGATGGTAACATGAACAGCCACGAAAAACTGTATGAAAATTGTATGGGCAAAGTAAGTGAAGCAGACGCCACAAAAGACGTCGGGCCAAAGTACATAAGCACAAACATGAAAAGCTACAAAGAAATTTGTATACACGTGCATTAGTGGGTGTAGCGTGTGCATGTGTGTGTGTGTGCGCTGATGAGTTTCTTCATTTTATTCATTTTTTTCTGTGAGCTGCTCCTCCTTTTTTGTCGCCGCCCATTATAAATGCGTTTTAAATGAAGTAGAAGCCAGTCAAAAAAAAAAATAGCTCTCGAAAACAGCGCTCACACGAGAGCAAAGAGCTCGTTAGGTTTGCCACTGCTATCTTGACTGTCAGCCCAGCAGCTGTACAGAGCGTCATCAGCTGCTGCAGGAGCGGCAGGAGCTGGTGCAGGGGGCGACGGCGCTCGTCGTCTAAGCTGATTATGTTCGAGCATATTTAAAATTAGTGAAGCGCTTTTAATTTGTTATTTATGTGCACGCTGATTATGAATGATTATGATCTATGCGCAAACACACACACACACACTGAAAACGGAGCAGGAATGGATTGGGAGGACAGTCAGGAGCAGCAGGAGCTGAGCACATTAGCGTCAGCAAGCTGCAAGCGCCATGCAAATTAGTGATGAGTGCGTGACACGCAAGTCACGAGTCAAACTATGCTTTAACAATTTGGATTAGGATTATTATAGTCCCATTCTTATGCTCCCTCAACAAACTTGAGCAAAATATAATAATTATTTTGTATACTTATTCAGCTCTCTTTTTATATCATTTCATTTCAGCTATGCCATCTCTAGCTATCTGTGATTTGCCGCTCGTTGTTGCCTGCTTTGATTTGTGTTGCTGTTGCAACTGTTGGCAGAGCGTTTAAAATATGTCATCCAGCTAAATGCTTTAAAGCGGCCAACGTGAGTTGCAGCCGTAGCCGTAGCCGTAGCCGTAGCCGTACCCGCAGCCGCCACAGCGGGAGCAGCAGGTGGCACGCAAATGAAGCTGTGCGGAGAGAGCTGGGCTACGCTCCTAGGTTGGCTTGTTGTTGCTGCCGGTGCGGGGCAGACAGCGCTTAAGCAGTTGATGATTTATCGCCTGTTGCCACTGGCAGCGGCACTGCCACTGGCTGGCATTAGTGCCTCTGCAAACAGGGCGGTGGTGCAGCGGTGCAGCCGCATAGTTGCGGAAGTGATTTACATTTCGCATGTCGAGCATGCGACGCATTTTGAGCATAGTTTTCGGTTAGCATACTTAGAGATAATGGCCGGATAAAGGTAGTTAATGTATCAATTTTGTGCTATGACTCTGTCCCTGTGTGTGTGTGTGAGCATATATCATGCCGGGAATTATATGTGCTCTAAATGGCTTAGCAACCCATAAGCGGATCAGCGCTGAGCTGCTCTCCGAGGCATTAAGTGGCTTCAAATAAAAACGCCAGCGTAATATGCTCCTGTCACATTGATTTCATTTGACTGAAGCTCGAGGGCGAATTATAGCCTTTTCACACTGCGATTTTATTTTATTTTTGCACGAACTATTAAAATAAAAACAATTATTAAATTTTAAAAAATATCTTCTATATATATTATATTTTATATTTTATTTTATTTTATATAAATATATTTCAGTTTTAATTTAAGCCTCCTTCCAGTCACTCAATTTGATCAATTAATTATACACAGTTGATCAGCCTGCCAAACTTTCCCCAACTGACCTCAGAACTTTACGTCCATCAATTTTGGCTCGCAATTCGGACATGAATTTCGCTCGGCCACCTCAAGTGAGGCTTCGCCACAAGAAATCACAGGAGCAGCATCCAATTATGAACCATTTGACGCAGCTGCTGCTGATGGGCCTCAATCTTGCAGAGCCTCCCTGAACTGAAAAGCCAAAGTAAAGTTGGCAAATTAACACGCACCTCATCCTGTCCTGCTGCCGAGCTGTCCTGGTGCCCTGGCGCTGGCTAATGCAAACAACTGACCCTTGGCCCAAGCACTTATTGTTATAGCAGCCCACCCTCTCGAGCGCCCCCTTTGGGCCTGTTGCTACAGTTTAATTTAAAGTTGAAACTATGAATGCTTGATTAAAGTGCCAAGCAGTGCTCCGAGACGGAACGGGGAGCAGGGCAGCCAGAAATCCTGTTCATTCATTTGGCTAGCAAATATGTTACGGCTAAATTAATTATTGAGCAGTGGAGTGCGGCACCCACAGACATGTCGTGGATGTGACACCCCACCTATCGAATGCCTTCACTGTGGGAGGCCTTGCGGTCTGTGTGTGTGTGTGTGTGTGGGTGGGTGCGGCCAAGACAAGGCAAGACAAGGCACCTTTTGGTAACCACAGCAAATCTTAAATTCAAATTACACTTCAACCCGATTCTGTCAGAGTTGGCAACAAAAGGAACAAGTTATAGAAATAACTTTGCTACACCTAGCGCCCAATCTCTCTTTCTCTCACTGTCAATCTTTCTCTCTCTCTCTCTCTCTCTCTCTCTGGCTGACATGTGTGGCTGGCGAAAGTTTCAGTCTTTTGGCTGCTGCCATGCAACATTTCGAGTCAATTTCAGTGCTGAATAAATTTCGAAATCCGTAAAGCCCAAAGAGCCGGCTCTTTTTGCCTTTAGTTGAGAACTGCTGCCGCTCTTCCCGAGCCGCAGACAAAACTGTCAAGGTGTGCGTGTGTGTCTGTGTGTGCCAAAAAAAGTTGCCAAGCTAAACGAATAAGTACGGCAAATGGTGACGTCGACAGACAGCCAGGACGCGGCGAAGGCGCCCGAATCGAATGAAATTCAACGTGATATTGAAGTATGTGCCAAAAGGGAAACGTGCCCGCCCGCACTGACACACACACCTGTACGGGTTTGAGGCAGGTGCTAAAGCAATTTCCGTTTTGAAATTGTTGCATAAGTTGGCGGTTCTGGCAGTTCGGGCCAGGCAGCTGGGCCTGCCATTTGGCACATACTTCACTCGCGCGCTCCGCCCTTTCTATATGTAATATATAACTTTTTTTTTGGCTACTCCTCAACATAGGCTAGACGGCACCCGAAACATTGTCGCTGACAGTTTGTGGGTCTTCGCTCCGTGCATGTGTCTGTGCGTGCTGCAGGCAACAAAATTACATTATACAATTTATGCGGCTGACTGGGACCAGAAATTGTTTGGCCAACTCCCTGACGAGCGTCTAGCGAAAACTAACTATAAATAAGCTAGACTCTGCTGCGCGCGGAGCGTCTACGAAACTTTGCTGGCATCAACCAAAAAAATACCAAAAAATAGTACACCAACTGCTCGGGAGCTGATGTGCTGTGCCAATAAGCGGCTTAAGAGAATGAAACTTTTCCACATATGATTCCAATAATCTGCTCAGCTTTCAAAAACATTTTTATTTTTCTGTTATTGTTGGTATGCTTATCTGAACTATATCAATTGTATTTGGAAACTGAGATGGTATTTTCATTTATATTTGAGATGGATATATTAATAACTTCTCTTTAATTAAGCTTCTTTAATTAAGCTTTAATTGATGTCTGATGTATAAGCAACAATAATCTTGGACTCTTAAAAGACATTCATCAGGTTGCTTTACCTGGTTCTCTCATATTTAATATCTTATAAATGTATAAATCATTAACAAGCATTTCTTAATTTTATATTTTTTATAATATTTCGGAATATATATATATATATATTAATATTTAAATATTTGACATCCACAGTTCATACTGCCATCTGCGTGCCTTTCTCACACAACTTAAATATAATTTATTGCTCTCAACGTGCGCTTTCTCTCCCTCTCGCTCCCCCTTCCGTTCTTCGTATTATTCGCTTTCCTTTTGATTTAATGATGCCTAATACCGGAAAGCTTTTTCTATTGGAAAAGCATTCTTCATGTCAGACAACTGCCCAATCCAATTAAACAAAAACTGCCCAACTGCCAACAGTTTTCTCACTCTCGCGCCTCTAAATCAACTGATTCCCTTCCTCTTGCGTCAGCCCCCCCTCTCTCTCTCTCTCTCTCTCTCTATGTGTCCCTCTCTCGCAGCTTTTTGTATGTTATAAGTCATTAACTTTCTAAATAATCGCCGCAGCGTGTCAACTTTGGTCGTTAAACTTTCATCAGTCGAGGACGCGACGGTGTGCGCTGGGATTCAGGATTGAGGATTGGGAATCCCAAAAAAAATAAAAAGAGCTAGAGCGAGACAAACCCGAAGAGAGAGAGAGAACGAGAGATGAGTAAAAATTAAGCCCTCTGGACACGCGACAACGTCGCAAAAACCGGAGCAAAATTTATAGCAAGATATTATTTTCCGCTCGATGAGCAGACAAGTCGTAGGGCGACTTTTGGCACTCACTGTGCGGCGGCGTTGCCTGTGACTCCCGGCCTCCGCTCCAGCTAGAACCTGTAGCCGTGTTTTTCGGTGTCGGTGCGTAACTGAGCACAAAAAACTGCGGCACATTGTGCCATAAATGAAGACATTATAAACGATGCTGCAGCACGACCCACCGCAACCACCCGAGACCACTCTCAATCTGACTCTCTGTGTGTGGGTGTGTGTGTATGTGTGTGTGTGTGTGTGTGTGTGTGGGGATGTGGGTAAGTAAGTGAGCCCAAGATTAACGGTAGACATTGTAAGACACTTAAAGCTGTTGAAGATTTTTGAGTCGCTTTGTGGTTGGGGTTCAATGAACTATATGATGACGCGCCGTATATGATATATTACGGCTGCCCAAATGTGCCAGCGAGCGCACATAACCTAGATATATATACATATAAGTAAGTAATATATAAATATGTATGTTTCCGTTGGCAATTTACGACGCTTTCGGCTAAGAGCAGGTGGCAGCCGGGCAATAAATGTATTATATGAAGATAAAACTGTTTGAGGAAATGGCATACACACATAAAACGGGACTGCCAACAGCTGCCTTTCTAGGCGATTCTCAGCTTTATCAGCTGCGATTTTGTAGCCCCTAAAAACATTTATAGCGCGCAAATGACTAAACAAAGACTTTAAGGTCTATCAAATGATGTTTTGCCATAAAAGTAACACATGCATATATATTATCCACAATTTATGTATATTTAGAAGTAAATTTCTGATTTTCTGCTCAACCTATTTAGTTGTGTTTTACCTAGATAACTTCCTTCAGATAATCAAGCCAACAAAGCAGCCAACTTTATGAAGTTATCTCGAACACTTTAAGGTCCTTGCGGATGGAATGCTTGAAATTTTAAATACGAAGTCATTTTACTGCAAGTTTCGGCTTGTCAATTAATAAACCTGCATACCGCACTGTGTGAAACAATGGGAAAGCCACCTTCCGCTCGGTCGGGCTGAGAAACCGCAACTCCTTAGTCCCATGCCGTTGCCTTCAATTCCAGCACTTAAAATTTCAGTGAAAAAGGTCATTTTCGTGCACTTTGTCCCTCATCAAAAGCGCTGCTTGGCTGCTTCTTGCGGCGAGTGCTTGTCAGAGACCACAGCATTTAACGCTTCGCAGCACTACAGAACTGACACAGGCACATTCTCAAGCACACACACACCGACTGGCTCGGCACACCTTTTGTGCAGTTGGCTAAAAAGCATTTTCTGCGCATTTGAGCACATAAATTACGCATTTCACAACGAAATAATCAAAATGTAAACGCAGTTGCATTGAATTACGCTCATAAAATTCGGCGTAATACCTGCGGCCCGCGGCCAGCATTGAGCCCTTGTCCCGGTTTGCTTGCTTTGTGTTGATTGTTTTTGGTTTGGCGGACATGAATGCCAGTCACATTATTTCCATAAATTTGCGTTCATTTCCGCTTCCGTCGCACTTCAAATGTTTGCAGAGTTTATAACCAGCTGCACACACACACAAATATACCTCAAAGCCGCGAAATATATTTGCCAATGATTTACGGGCGTTAACTGTTCTATTTATGTGTTTATGTCCTTTAAATGGGCCGCAAGTTTTGGCTCTTCTAAGTTTTGCCTCTCTCGACCAACGTTTGATTTGTTTATTATGCAAATTTGCCGCTTGCCAATTGTTGTTTTTATTTTCATTTTTGCATTGTTTTTATTTCATCATTCTCTCTCTCTCTCTGTCTCTCTGTCTCTCTCTTCGCCTGGGCGCAAACATTAAACTGCAAAATTACCATTTATGCAATTCATGCGGAAATACAAACAAAAGTCAATTTTATGGGGCGAAATTGTTGTTGCTCTTGCCGCTGTTGCTGTTATTATTTTTCTTCTTTTGGCAAGCCCAGAATATATTGTTGCCGAGGGCGGGCGAGTGGGGGCCTCCATTTTTTAAGTGTTCCCTTTATTATGATATCAGCTGCCGGAACATTTTTTATATGCGTTAATAAATTTTTATGCAATATTACACAATTTGGCAGGCGCGAGAGGGTGGCGAAATCATCATCGTTTAAATGGCATATCAAAAATGAAATTATTTTTGTGAAATAATTTGTCGCGTGACAAACGAGGCCAGCGCTCAACAGGCAGACAGCCAGCCACGGCAGCCACGCCAGCCCGGCCAGTCAGACAATGCTTGCCACCTATCATGCGTATACGTAATATTCGCAAAGCCAACTAGTGCGCAAGGGGAACGCAGAGGGGGGAGCGAGAAGCTTGCCTAAAGATGTTGACTTCTCAAATTTGTAGAAAAGTTTGCTGCATAAATTAAAGCAAAAAAGTTGCTAAGTTCTCTTTATAAAATTAAGCCAAAATTCAACCCAACATAATCACGGAGAATTCTTTATCATTTTTCCAGCGAGTGGATGGCTGATTTCCTTCGAGATTTCGCGAAACTTTGCTACTGTTTATTGCATCGAAAGTGAATAGTAGGCAAAGAAGAAGAAAGAAGAAGAATTTTATAATGTGGAGATATCTAAGACATAATCCATGGAGTGGGGACTTATAGAAACGTTAACTATTTAGCTTAAGTTGCTTGTAAATGATATTAAATAAAATTTAAAATACTTTTAGCTTCAAACATATGGAACGTCTCTTATCGTTATAACAACCTCAGAGCAGGGACTTCCTTTGAAGCGTCAGCCGAACCACAGTCCCATTGTGCCAGAGTTTCCGCAATGCACAGAAAAGCCGCATCGAAACTACATATACATATACATATATATATATTTCGATATATGTATATACCCAACGTTTTTACGTAACTGAATATATATAAATATAATTTACATACTAGTGCTTAAAAACTTTTCGTCCTTCTGCACTTCAGTTTAAATCCAAATTAAATTGTCATTTATATTAAAAGGACATTAACCCGAAAAAATTGAAGCCGAAAGCAAAAACTTTGTTCTTATGTAAATTTGCAACAAAAAATAAATATAAATATATATATTTAAAAATATATACAGTCTGTGGCAATTGTGTGTGCCCCACGAAGTCAAATTGGGATTTTTGAGTTTTTTCAAGGCTTTGGTTTACACTCATATTGTGCAGAGTTCTTACTGCTTTAAAAAGTCAAACATTTTCACATCACGTACGCAGCTTTACGACAGCCACTGTGGGCAACAATGTGAAAAGCAAATGCCAAAAGAAATATAGAAGCCAGCAGGCAGTAAATGAAGTCGCCAAGCCGTAGACAACAATAAAATTATTCGAAATATTTTTTTTTGTTTTTGATATTTTAATATGCGGGCAATGGCACTCGAGGAGTCGGCAGCTAACCAAATGAATGCAGCTCCGCTTCACATTTGCTGTGGCCTTTTATTTGTCACGCGTTTTTATCACTTTGCGTGGAGAGAGTGAAGAGAGAGCGTATTCGCGTGAGTGTGTGTGTGTGTGTGTGTGTGTGTGTGTGACAGTCCCAGCATCAGATTATCGCATTTGCATATGCCGCTGTTGCTTCGTGACAGGGCAGTGCGATGATGATGACGATGACGATGACGATGACGATGACGAGGGCAGGTATATGATAGAGGAGTTTCAGCTGTAGTAAGGGTGTATCTGTGTGTGTGTGTTGAAAGGCATATAACCTCATATGCAGACGGAACGACCCGACCTGGCGTGTGACATTTGCTGTAAGCGACATTTTACCGTCCAACAAGGACTGATCAGGATTGAATTACACCCACAATCCGGGAGTCGGTCACTTTGATTGCAAACGCTGCGAATGAATGCGAATTTCGTCTGTGCTTGTGAATGTGTGTGTGTATGTGTGTGGGTGTGTGTGGGTGTGTGAGTTTTATGACGCAACTTCCGCGCAGCAAAACGTTGACAAATATTTTATTATCACATTTTATGATTTTATGAGTCCCCGGATATGAATCACTGAGTGGTGAGAAGCTTGCCACAACAGCCCACCCGCCCCACACACACACACACACACCCACTAACACGTAGACACATAATAGTGGATGATGGGCTTAAGCACACAAACACACACATATAGCGAGAGCTTTGCTTACCGTTTTTATCCATTGATTCCAGCAAAATTTAAACTCCTCCCTATCGATGAAGCCATCGCCGTTCTTATCGAAAACAGCGAATATTTGCTCGAGGCGTTCGTGTGGCACATCGTAGATGTGGCCCTTGTCATTGCGGAACAGAGCGCGGCAGATTAGCGTAAACTCAGCCAGATTCAGGCGGTCATCGCTGAGTGGGAGTCGCAGGTCGGGTCGCAGCAGAGGTGAATCAGGCATGAAAATAAACGAGAGAGCAAGATAGAGTCAGGTGCCAGGTGGAAAATAAAGTTAGTTTCTAGTAACAAAATCAGATGAGAGCACCGGAGGGTGCCCAGGGAGACGAAGGGGCGTGCGGCAGAGGTCCTCTGATGTTTCCATAAGTTGCCAGTTGGGGTTGTTTGTCATTTTAGCTGGCTGGCTGTCAGTGAGCGGCTGAGCTTAAAGTTCCATTGAGATTTCACTTATTTATAGCACACTTTTCGGGGCCCGCCCAACGGCCACAGCAGCTGCTTTCAATTTGTTTTGCGTTTAATTAAGGTAAAATTAATGCGATTACGTTTATTGATTTGCGCTTAAAACGAACGGCGCCATAAAACTGTTGAAAATGTCAATTAGAATTAATTTATGCAACATTTGCATTCATTTGTTATCCAACCTTTGCGTACATAAATTAACTTAGATTTTGCCCGCAAATGAATCCAGCGTTTTTATTTACTCGCTCTTATTTTTTTAATAATTAATACCTGTGTTTACGTTAGTAATTCACTGCATTTACTTATTTATTTTAATGATTCATATTTTTTGTTATTTGTTTGTTTAAATTTTTGAAGTGCTCATTGCAGAGGCCCGAACGAATCAAAGTGAAATAAACTCTTTAACTAATATAACTGACTACCTGTATATGCTTTATACTCTTTGTGCTCTCAGCGTAAAGGTAACCATCAGAATATTTAATACATTTCAATAGCTATAATCAAATAATCATTGATTTAAATATTCCTCTTCTGCAGTCAACTACGTTCACAGGAGTCACAAAGCGAATTGTTAAGGAAAATTATAAATAATATTCATTTACGCACATGATGCAATTAAACCGTTAATGCGTAAGATAATTTAAGTGAATCAAATAATTATTCAAACTTTTTTGAGCATCAGTTAAAGTGTTTTATTAATTCAGCTTAAGCTGCAAACTGGGTTTGCAACTTATGTCATAAATGTTTCAATTGAACTTGAAAATTATTCATACTATTTCGTTTGTTTATTTAGTTTTATTAATTATAAATATTTTTATATTAATTAATTTTTATTTTTACTTTTTTTACTATTTCCAATAATTATTTGTAAATATTTAAATTTGTTTTTTTTTAGTCTTTCGTCTGTTGTCTGTCTGTTTGATACGCACCCATCCTTGTCGAATGCCGTAAAGCAGGCGTCCATTGCTGAACCGTTCGAATCGTCGATGACAATTGGCGGTGTTGGTGAATCCATAACGGTGACAACGTTGCTAACGTGTCCAAGCAACAAACAACTGGAGCGCTCGGCGTGCGGGTTCTCTGAACTTGCCACTTAATGAGCCACGGAGACGAAGCCAACTGCAAGTTAAAGTGAAACCATCAATAATAACGGTAGTAAAAACACGCTCTCTCTCTCTCACACACACACACAGGGGCCGGAATTCGGTGAGACTAGTTTTGGGTGGATGAGTTAGTCTGGTGGTTTCCCGGCTTACCCGCTCAGTTTGAACGCCCGCCAGTTACTGAGCCACCGGCTGAGGCCCGTTCCGATGCTCGGCTTGCAATAGATTTATCGAATAAACAAACCAACGCCCGCACCACCCGCACCACTCGCATTGCCATGGCGACGACGTCATCTTGTGGTTTATTTTATTTATTTGATTTCACGCCCCACCCATTGCCGGAGCCAGCCAAGCGAGAGCGGCTTTTGTGGCTGCGCCCGCAGCGATTACCTGGCGGCCTTTTTCCTAATCAAAAACTGCGCATTGTGTAAGCCTTTTGTGTTTGTTGTTTTTATTATTGTTGTTGTTGCTGTTCCTGGTGTTGCTTTTGTTGGGAAAATGTGAAATGTGAATGCGAAAACGCCTCTGCAGCAGTTGCCACAACAAAATGCCAAAAGCTGCAGCAAAGTTTCCAACTCGTGTAACCATCAAAAAACAGAGAGAGAGAAAAACTCAAGCAATGCGGGCGAGCCCACTGCAATTGCCAACGAGCTGTGCGAATATTTGCGAGTGAAGGCGATTTAAAACGCGTCGCAGGTACAGTTGCGCGCACACACATCATGTTTTGGCCTGGTTTTTGATTGGCATAGGTTTCTTCAGCTCGTTGAAAGGAAACTTTCGCAGAGGACTCCGCGCGTCGAGTTGAAATCAAGCTCTGACTAACAAGGCCAATTGTTGACATTTTGAGGGGCTTTCAGCTACTTCTTCTTCTTCTTCTTCTTCTGACGTCGCCTGCGAGGAATGACAATGAGCATTTTGCCAGCCAGCAACTTGGCAATGATTAGCTGCCTGCGTACGTAACCTGGTGTCGCCCACTATTTACCTAGTCGTAGATTATAACTGGTTTAAGGCAGCTCCACTGAAGGCTAATAATATATATGAAAGTAATTTAAATATATATGATACTAATAGGTATGTGAATATATAGTTTAAAATGAACATAAATCACATATCTTGAGCTGCGCCACAGCACGGCAGACACAGTTAACCGCCGCCACTTCAGCCTGACCCCAGTAATCCTTCATTCCGCTGCCCCGTTAACAACTGTCGCTGCGATTTGTGGTCCGCAGCCCGGACAAAAGTATATAAGCCGTAAAGCCATAGATTTCCATTTAACTTAAAGTCGCCGCAAGGCAGGCATGCAAGCTCTAAGCCGAGCGGTGTACATGTTGTGCCGACATGGGCCAACTAATGCGCAGCGAGCAATAAATTTAAATTTATATGGATGTTTACTTAATATTAAAGATTTATGCACAATATGTGGGCATAGCAACTGCAGCAGCCAGCCACATGAGCATGTATAGCAAATAGAGGTGGAAAAGGTCTAATAAAATAAAAATATGGCACAGCAAATGGGGCCCGGTCATGATTTATGCCTGAGCATAGAAACCAATCCCTGACCTATGGCCCCTTCCCCTTCCCTCTGCTAGTCGCATGAATCAGCAGTACAAATCTGTAAAAGGCCAGCCGCAGCCACATAAAAACCATAAATGATTACTCAGTTAAGAGTCTTCTCCTCCATTGGCTGGGTTCCGTACTTTAATAAACTCCAAAGTTGGCCGCAGATAAACAAATAACAAACAATTTTAAGGGCGACTTGTGTGTGGTCTTTATGCTGCTCGCCTTGCGCCACAATAAAAATGCGCATAATTTGCGCTGAGCTAAACAAAAGTTTCGCCCACATAAACTTAAGTACAACTCCCCAAGGTAAGGGGGGGAGCTGGTATGTGGGTGGGGCTTCGAGGCGCCACAACACTAATTGAAAACTATTTTTAGGCAACGGCCCCCTATGCCCAGGCGGGGGGTTAATATGTAAATGGAGGATAACGCGAAATGCGCAAAACTTTTGCTGCCAAAACAATTTACGCGGCATTAAGCAAAACGCAAACGCAAACTCAAACGCTCACCTCACCAGGCCGAGCTGCCTTCGCCAGGGTATTTCCTCTTTGGCTCTTTCGGGCGGGACTTCCAATTGTTTTCGATTAAAGTTGTCGACGTCAAAGTCATTGACTAAATAAAAAGCATCATAAAAGTGAAAGCAGTTAGCCCCCACCCCGATTCCCCATTCCTTAATCCTCGCCCCTCGCCCCTGGCAGGGCCCGCATCAAACGGCAAAAAACTTTGACAATTTTAGCAAATAATGAAGCCCGCACGTGTCGAAATTGTTGGCTCCAGGTGAGACAGTCGAAAGGTGAGAGCCGAGTTGGCACCCGAGACCAACTTAATCCTGACTGCTTGACTGTGACTGAAGCTCCAAACTTTGACGGAATAAGAAACCTGAAAGACACCTTAAGCCCAACTTTCTACCAATCATTGGACGCATTCGCATTATGAAAATTAAAAGGAAAGAAACAAAAATGCGTGAGATTCGAGATTAGCATTTCGGCTATGGAAAGTGAAAGTTTCCTTCATGGGAAAAGCCTTGCTTCAACTGTTGTCAAAATGGAATGCTTTAAAGGAAGATGAGTTCTCTCAAAATATATTAACTATCCATGAAAGGAAAGATCAAGAGCTAATGCATTCCATTGGGTGAGCTTATATGCTTTCACTCACCAGACAAAAGTAAGCTCAAAGAAATTGTTAGCTGGCAGTTCGATATGCCTGAAGTCTCTCAGCTCACAAAAGAAAGCGAGCACAAACTATTTGCATACCAAAATGAAATCAGCAGAAACGGATTTCAGAAACTAGCCCCAAACGAAATTTATTTCCTTTATGCAATCACTCGCGCCAGGCTGTCATCAAGTCAGCCATAAACAAAAATCAGCGCTGCGAATCTTTTGAAGAATTTTAGTGCTTCTTCATCAAGGCTGTCGCAGCAAGGCGAGGCGGAACGTGGGCTGACGGCTGATGGCTGAGCCCTGAGAGTCTTGCATAATTTGCCAGTTGGGGCACTGAAAAGTAAATTACCGCCTAAGACTTCCTGCTCGGCTGGAAGGGCCGCGTCAAAAGTGGCTTGTCAAGCCGGTGGGATCAGCTAATAAACCACGCAATGCACGCGGCCTGCCTGGCGAGGGCAGGGGCACGAGCAGCAGCGGCGGCAGGAGCAGGAAACATCCGCTAAGTGGCACGGCGCATTTAAAAGCAAACGCCCCGAGGTCGTGCCACAGTTTTGTTAGGCTGCGTGGGAGTGGGCGTGGGAGTGGGGTTGGAAGTGGGGGTGGGAGTGGGCCCTGGCAGCGCAGCCAGCCATCAATTGAATTGCCAAAAAATTTAGCAGCTTCTGTTGGAGCAGTGCCCCAGCCCCACCGCCTATAAAAGCCTTTCAATTCTTTCGCCTTTTAAGCACCTGCTGTGGGTATAGAGAAATTGCTACTCAGTTTGCTATATAGAAATATATATCAGATAGGCTGGGGTATCTGCTTGCTTTATAGACCATATATAGAGAAAATGACACTCAGTTTGCTATATGGAAATATATGTAAGATAGGCTGGGGTATCTGCTTCCTTTATAGGCCATATATAGAGAAAATTATACTCAGTTTGCTATATAGAAATATATTTCAGATAGGCTGGGGTATCTGCTTCCTTTATATAGAGAAAATGACACTCAGTTTGCTATATAGAAATATATATCAGATAGCCTCGGTTATCTGCTTGCTTCATAGACCATTTGGCCTGCAGAGACAGAGCGGCAGAGGGCTTGGTGCAAGCGTATTCAATCTTCGGCATTGGGAAAACGGAGGCAAACCTTTCTTCATTTTCGCATATGTATGTGTTCTTTCTGTTTTTTTGTGGAGCCGTGTTCTTTGGGGCTTGCTTAATGCAGGCACGTCAGCGGCAGACAGGAGAGCAGCCGCTCAGGACGACATGGGCCAGACATTGATGGATACGCAGCGTGGAATGCCACGTCAGCAGCTCAGCCCGTGCCGCAGCATTTGGCTCTTGGCTACATTCCGCACACTTGCCTTGTGGTCTGGCCATTAACAGTGCCCGCCACTGGCGCCGCCCGGCAGTAGGTGTCAGACCTGTACCTCAGTTTGTCAGTCAGCCAAGTGTGTGTGTGTGTGTGTGTGTGTGTGTTGGCAGCTGCGTGCTGGCCTTTTATCACTTGTTAGTATCTAAAAATACGTGGCGCACATGCCGCCCTTCATTTCATTTCATTTTATTTGCTTTCATTTCGTTTCAATTCATTTCATTTCGTTTCTTTACCTGCCGCGCGCTTAAGCACAAAATGATAAATTGCCATTTTGACTGTAGCCGCCGCCCGGCCTGTTCCCAACCCTTTGAGCCGGGCACTGCCGCCCAGCCAGCGTCAAGTGCGAACGCTTGGCTGCTTGACACACGCCCCGCCCTTTGCTCCGGCCCGTGACCTAGTCGAGCTCAGCGCAGCGCGAAAAATGTGCGAAAAAATCGAAAACTTCATGAAAATGAACTCGAATGCTGCACGCGCTATGGGCGCGGCTCGGACCAAAGCGGCTGCGTGCGATTGGAGCTGGGCCCGTGCCAGGCAGAAGTCACGAAACGGCCCGGATCGTGATTTGTTTGGAATAAGCTGGGTTCAGTAAAGCCAAAAACCTTTGATTATTATTTTTTATTATTATATATTGCCAATAACTGCATTTAATTGTGTTCCCATTCAAATTAATTTCATGATTAATTGAAATTAAATCATCTCAGCCCATTTAAACCCATTCAAGTTCCTGCTGAATCCTTATTTGACTTCAAGTTCCGTCGAGCTTCCACATAGATATGCGCAAAGGTCATGCTGAGTCGTGTCACGCCGTGGAGCGCACGATACGCACTCGACTCAACTCAAGTGGATTGCCACAGAAGCCATCGTCCGTGTCCTGTATCTGTAGCTGTATCTGTATCTGGGCCCTGGGATATTGTTGGTTATTGCTGCGTAGCTTTGAAAAATGCTCGCTTTACGCGCCGCTGATGCTGACGCACAGATAACACTAAAACAAACACACACTCGCGCTCTCAAAGGCACAGGCCCACACACACACACATACGTACACCTATCCAAAGTAAACACAGGCATGCACATGCAGCAAAAGCTTTGTTTGCTCCTTGTTGTTCTTGTTGGTTTATGGTGATCTTTTTTTATGCCCTGAGCCCATTGAAAAATGGCAAAACAGAGTATGCTGGGTTTGTTGAGCTGTACGTAACAGGCGAAGCAGAGTATGCAGAGCTGAGTCTGTCTGCAGATTTATACAAAACTTACCTAAAATCTATTAATTTATTTAAATGCAATAAATAATTGTGTCAGATCCTAAGGCAGAGTGAGTGGATCCGAGTGCACAATTTAATCTCTGGCGCCGCTGCAGCAGCCGGTTCGAATTTGTGGCTTTTGAATTAATCCGCGAAGGTGCTAATTGAAAACAATAAGGACAATAGCTGAATATAAACTTGAACCAACAACAGCGTAGCTTTCATATAATTGATTGCATTGTTCCATCAATTTTCCACTGCACGCTGTCTGGCGCCTTGTGCATGGAAATTAGATATGCCTGTAGGCATTGTGCAGTTCGACGAATTAAATACCTATGCCATGCATTAAATTTCCAATTATGGAGGCACATATTCGGGCAGCTGCACATAGATTGATAAATTTCTAATATGCGTTGGTTTTCTGGACAATATGACGAATGAGGCTGGGTGTGTGGGCTTGAATATGCGGCATTGCAAGGGGCTGCAATTCAATGGATTCAGTTCAATTCAAACAACAACTGCAGAGGGCATGCCTAAACAATTGGCGCTATTATTAAGTTAGGATTATGTTTGCATTGTCTATCAGTCAAGCTCTGCGTGTACTTAAAAAATATATACGACTTAGTTATTGTAGCTTACGGTTTGGCGAACTGAATACCTAAGCCTCTTCTGGGCGATTGACTCCTCACACAAAGAGCAGAGAACACAGCAATGGAAATTTATATATATTTATTCGGGTTCAGAGTATCTGCTAGTCGAGCACTGCCGACTGGAGCTTTCTTTCATCTTTTCCATTTGCTGTGGTGTCGCTTGCAGGGATACAGTGGTTCAGCTGCAGATAAAAACGGATAAACATAGAGATAAAGATAAAGATAAAGCTACAGCAAGAGTGGCCCTGAAAAGGCTTCTTTTTGCCACGAAAAGGTAAATTGAATATCGCCCATTCAGGAGGAACCTTTTTATTGGGCTGCCCATTGGGAGCTGTGTCGGGCACACGTCAGCATGACATTAAAATGGCGTCGCATAAAACGTGTGCTAAAAGGAGCAACGACGAGACGACCTAATGAAATGGTTAACATGCTGGGGTTTTAGAACTCCATTAAACGTTACGATGTGTTGCATGCCAGATACCGTTATACGACATGATTGTCCAATAATTCATTAATTTTAAATGCACGATTAAAAAGTGGTAGGCAAAGTAACTTGCAAACATAGCTGACAGTTTTTAGGACTTTTTAAAGAGCTTTAATGGACAGGGTCCATAGGAGGGAAAATATGATTATAAATAGTTTGATTTTTATAAAAAAAAAAATTATATAATATATAAAAAATATTTAATTTATTTCTAAAAAGTTTTAAATTTATAAAACTTATTTATTATATTAAAAAAAAATATAAATAAAAATAGAAAAAAATTAATAATATGAATGTTTATAAATTTCAAATAATAAATAATAATAAAATATTTTTAAAATCCAAATATCTCAATATAGTTAATTTAAATAATTTACTTAATATTTTAAATAATATATTTAAGCATATCTTAATAATTATATCTGATATTGAGTCCCTCTCTCTCTCTATCTCTTTCTTTCTGGCACTACCAACTGCAGCCTATCGCCTTCTGCTGCTATTTGTCCTTGCTTCTGGAGATCTACGCTATCTTATCACCACTATCGCACCAGCTGTCCGGCTGTTAGAGACATCTACTTAACAGTGCGACATGTGCTGGCTTCACTCCAGATATGCCCGACGCGCAGCGTCACAGTGCCAATTCGCATGGAATTACGCCATAAAAATCTTTTAGCATTACAACAGTCAGAAGCAAGATGCTTGCTACTAATCTGCCATTGCAGATTATACCCTCAAGTCAATTTGGGCCGCAGCTTGACTGTGTGTGTGTGAGTGTGTTTGTTGTGGCCATCAGTGCAAACGGTGCAAAAGAGTCCAAAATAATAATAAAAAGGAAAACTTCAAATGGCAAATGGCGCACAACTTCATTTAAAAGGCATTACGACAACACATTTGCCCCAACAGCAACAGCAACAGCAACAGCAACAAAAGCCAACAACAGTTTGCACCTTTTTTTTGGCTTTGGCCGAAAGCAGCGCCATAAACGTTGGCTCCATTAGCATTTTTTATGCATTAATGACAAGCCACAAAAATGGACACATCGTCATGCATATGAATGAACTGAGCATGTGTGTGTGTGAGTGTTTGACTGTGTGTGTGTGTGTGACAATAGACACTAAGCCTTAACACACTGTGCAGCTCACACACAAAAGAGAAGAAAAGAGAAGAGGCGCAACCGAAACTAGAAATGATTTTGACAAACTGCGCCCGACTGCCGCTAGATGGCGCTATTGTTGATAAGCGCTCGCAATTGCGGATGTTTTGAATAATCGATGCTTCCCGTGTGTGTGTGTGTGTGTGTGTGCTCTCTCTGCCTATTTGCCTTCTCTCTATGAACAGCATACTTTTTGGCGCCGCGCTGATTTTTCACAATAAATTTTCAATTTGCAGATCGCTGGGCCAATTCATATGCATACATTTCTCGCTCGCTGCACATTTTTATTTGCCAATTAAAAAGTGCCGCAGGCACGCCCACAAGCCCCTTCCCTCGAGCAGCTGCAGCAAATTGCAGCGCATTTAAATATAAATTGTATGCATTTGTTTGCTTTTCCTTTTTCTTTTTCCTTTTTCCTCTTCTGCTGCACCTGCAGTGGGCCAATTGCAGTGCTGCATTTAAATTGCACATTGAACTCTGGCATTTTGATATCGCACACACCCACACACAGACCCGCTCGATGGCAGTTAGGATAAAGCTAGCTGGCAAGAGTCGAGCCAGTCGGCACAATTTATTGGCAAAATATGCAGGTGAAACGAATCGTAGCTAAATGTAAACGAAATGCCAGTCAGCATACGGTTAAGAATGGTAACTATACCCAGCTCCTAACTCAATCAGCCCCTAACTCCCAGCCATGCCATGCCATGCCATGCCTTGTCCTCCGCTGTCCTCTGCTAGCCAGGTGCACGTGTTGTTAGTTTACGTTATTGATTGCATCATGAATTATTGAAAGATTGCAGGCAAATGGCAGCAAACGAGCCGCCACGCCGCTGCATGGATGCAGCCCATGCAATGCGAAATGTTTCAGAAATCGTAAACTTCTCAATTTCATCCAGAGCGAATCGAGCCGGAGAATGCGGCCCGTTTAGCCGCAACAGCTCATCAGCTCTCTATTGTACAGGTGTCCAATTAGCAACTCCCTTTGAAGTGCGTTCAGAATTCAATCACTGCGAAGGCAGAGCGAGTTTAATGCCAATTAGGCTTAGACAACGAGATAGGCTGGAGTTAGTCTCTGACAACTATAGACTTTAGTTCAGGACAAAAGTCAAATGAAATATTACAAATATTGTTGAATGATTTACAATCAATTATATATTATATATATTAGCAGAGAACAGCTGCAAATCATGCTAGCATCTGAGTGTTCCCAAAAAGGAATTCTCTCAAGCTTGCTGTTTGCTGAAGGTCAGCTAGAGTGTGCTGTATATAAACATATATATATAATTGAATATAAGTAAATTTGAGTCGAACTAATACCACGCCAAAAGCTAATGGTAACGTTGATGTGATTTTTTAAAGACGAAGTCACGATTTGTATTTTTCTTGACAACTTGCTTTATTCACAAACAACTTAAGACTAAAGAACATTTTTATCCCAGGCTTATTTATATGCTGTTGAAACTACGCAGCAGCAACATGACGCGTTGATGCAATGGTTCTTTCTAGATGATTCTGGATTCGGGTGGTCGGGCGCGTTAGCAACATGACGCGTTGATGCAATGGTTCTTTCTAGATGATTCTGGATTCGGGTAGTCGGGCGCGTTAGCAACATGACGCGTTGATTCAGCTGAGCTAGCACGTTGCTATGGGAACAGTTTTTATGTATTGTGAACATAATTATTATGATTATGTTACTTCCCTCTCCTCAAGAGGCGAGCCTGCGAGTCAAGGTGACACAGAAGAATTATATTTGATCGTGTCATCTCGATAACTGTATGTTTTTCTTAATATTATGGGGTCACAAGATAAGTAAAGTATAAGATTACAACTATGAATATGACTATTGTGATTATAATGATTGTATATGTGAGGATAATAGTTTGTGATAAAATTTTACAATATTATTATGCTTTATAAATTTGATTTTAATAATTTCTATTGGGAAATACAATGGTGTAAGATCGACTTCTGGTTAAAAATAGTTATTGCTTATAATTTAAGATTAACATTATTATTATTATTATTTATTTATTTTTTTTTTTTGCAATTTTGTTTTTTAATTTATGTTTCAAGTAATATATTTTATTATTTCTTTGTATCTTTTTCATAATAGAAATGTAATGTAATCAGGTTGAGTTGTGATCGGGATATGGGATAATTTTGATTGTGTTAGTGGATTGAAAATCAATTGGGATATAAATTCAAGTAGAAGGTTTGATTGAAGTATGCTTATGAAGTAGAAACCTGTGGGTTTTGAATTTGGTTAATTTTCTTTAATTTTTTAAACTGTGTTTTATAGTAACGTGTAACTCTGTTTCTGTCAGTAATTTGGTAATGATCTGGATTTATTTTTTCAACGTTTTTATTGGCTTTAAAGGGATTTTCTAATTTTCCTTTTTGTAATGGTCCTTTTCGATATCTGGTATCGACTTCGTATTCTTGTCGGTTACTGTTGATTTTATTTATAACTTTTTCTTTTTATACCCTGAGCCCATTGAAAATGGGAAATCAGGGTATAATGTTTTTGTGAAAATGTATGTAACAGGCAGAAGGAGACGTAGCAGACCATACAAAGTATATATATTCTTGATCAGCTCGATGAGCTGAGTTGAAATAGCCCTGTCCGTCTGTCCGTCCGTCCGTCCGTCCGTCCGTCCGTCCGTCCGTCCGTCCGTCCGTCCGTCCGTCCGTCCGTCCGTCCGTCTGTGTGAACGCAGCGATCTCGTAAACCACAGAAGCTAGAGAGCTGAAATTTGACATGTATACTCCTGAATACCATACGCTATACGAGTTTTTTTCAAAAATTCGATAACTCTTCCCGTTCTCTTTTTATCGATAAATTTCGATAACTTTTCGTCTCTTTTACGTACCGTAAGAGCTAGAGACATGAAATTTACTGTGTAGATGCCTGTTGTGAATGCAGACATTTTGTAATTTTTGGATTTTGGATGCCACGCCCCCTTCGCCCTAAATTTGCAAAAAACGCATTTCAAATACTAGAGACTTGTGCTTCGGCACATACACACATATGAATAACATAATCATGCCCTGAAAGTTTGAATCAAAAAGTCCTGCTAGAAAAAAAGTTATTAAACATTTAATTTACCATAGCGTAGGAGTCTTGCAGCCCAAGCGCTGTCGCTACGTCAACTGCGCAGTTGGCAGAGCGTGTGCTTGCGCGTGTGTCTGTGTGTGTGTATGTGTTGCTGGCAACATATGTATATGTAAACTAAGCATAGAATATTTGAAGTATCGGCACTTCGCAGGGCTCAGAGTATCTCCTAGTCGAGCCGTCTCGACTAGAGCATTCTTACTTGTTTTTCTTGAGTGTCTAACTTTGGTTGTCCACCATATAAGAATATGTGTGCAGGAGTTTGTCCAGTTGTGTCATGTTTTGTTTTGTGATTGTAAATGTAAAGAATGGTTTCTATTTTACTGAGTTTATTTTCTTCGTCATTTAAAGTATTGATTATTCTAATTTTTTCGTTTATTGTTTTGTGTAGTCGTTCGATGTCTGCTATTCCTGTTTTTGTAGTATTTAGTTGTATTTCTACTCCTTCATTTTCAAGCCATTTCTTGAGTGCTAAGCTGGAAAATGCGCCATCTCGGTCAGCTTTTAATAATATTGGCTTTCCTAACTGATTAAATATACGCATTAATGCGTTCTTGCATTCTATCCAATCTTTTGTTTTAATGTTTTCAAGAGTAGCGAATTTTGAATAAATGTCTATGCAACTAAGATAGTGTTTGCCTTCGGATGAATAAATGTCTATTACAAATTTATCGCGACAATGTTCGGGCCTGGGGGTAATTTTCATCGGCATGTTTGTTTTTCTGTGTTCAGTTTTTGCTAAGTTACAAATGTTACATTCGTTTATTATGTTTTGTGTTAGTAATTGGCTGTTAGGGAAATAGTAAGTTTCACAGAAGAGTTTATTTGTTTTTTGAATTCCGGGGTGTAAGAGTTTTTCATGATTCTTCAAGATAAGTTCTTTAAATTCAGCATATGAATTTATATTTTTTAAATGAATGAGACTTCGTAGAATTTTAGTATGGTTAGTGTTGATAATTTCTTTGTGTGCGTTTTGAATGATCTCGAAATCTGCATCACTGTCTATAAACATTACACTAGTCTTTGTACAAAAATAGTCAATTAAATATTTTTCGGCTTTGTCTTTAGTCATGCTATCATATGTAATGTGAATTATTAATTTTTTGAAGTAATTCTGTTTTTTAATATTTGGAATGCCTTTAGAAAATATAATTTGTCTTTTGAATGTGTTTATTGGTTTCTCTGTAATGCAAATTAAATTACTACTGTCTTCGTCAGCGCTATGTTGTGTTTCAGGATTGGCTAAGAAATGATTTTGGTTTGTGATCGTAATATTGTTGACTAAGTTATACTTTCTATTGTATAAAATTACAGTTTGTGATTTATAATCTATAACGGCTTGAGCTTCTGAAAGCAGTTTTCTACCAATTAATAAATCGTAATCTACTGAAAACTGATGTAGAAAGAATTCATTATTACTCTTGAACAAGTTGTTGGAAAGGACATTTACTTTTTGTGTGATTATTAAAGGTCCATTACTGGTGTGAATAACACAATCTGTATTATGAATTGGTAAATTAAAAATATTAGATGTCATCATATTAACAGTAGATCCTGTGTCTATTAAACATTTTAAATTTTTGCCCTTATAAGTGATAGTTATGTATTGTTGGTTTCCGAGGCTGGCAGCTGAAAAATTTTCGGCTTTCTCGATTTCTATTTCATTTAATTGTTCTGTCTCATGTTCGGCTGTGGCTGTTTGTATGTATGTGTCATTTGAGCTTTGTGGGTAACTTTGTTCTTGGTAATATTGAGGATAGTGTTCAGAATAAGGAGCTACTTGATTATAATATTCTTGTTTCATATAATTGTGATAGTTAATTTCTTCTTGATTTCTAGTTTCTTCGTCTATGCTCATTTTACTTTGTCCACTTTCTGCAGGTCTAACACGTTTTGTTGGTTGGGTATTGAAAGGGGCTTGTTGTGGAGTTACTTGTGCATGTTGTCCGAAACGATTATTGTCAAATTGGCTCGGTCTTAGAATTGATCTTTGTGTAGGGTATAATGGTCTGACTGTGTTAGGTGTTGGTTGCATTGGTCGATGTGAATAATGATTAGGTGGAAAAATGTTATTGTTAGTATAATTAGGTGTTGGTGTTGGTATTGATGGAAGATATGGTTGTTGAGAATAAGGTCGATATGGGACATAAGGATGGTTTGGTTGAAAAAATGTGGGAAACTTTTGAATATAGGGATTTGGGTGTGACGGCTTGAAACTTTTATCTTGTTTTATTTTGATTTGATTTAATTCTAGACAGGGTTCATCATAAATGTTTTTTTCCTGTAATATATTTATTAAGGATCTTAAGTCGGGGATTTCACAATTTATAATTCGAATGCGAATATCTGTAGGTAGTTTTTGGATTAGGTGGTCGATACTAGTTTTAATTAACCGTGCATACAATGTTTTTTCATCTAGATTATTTTCTAATTCTAGCTTACTCATTAATGTCTGCCTACGGTGTTCTGCTTCTTCTAAGAAAGCTCGTACATTTCCCTTAAATGGGGTGCTCCTGAATTCTTCTAACAAGACATGATTTTTGGTTTGTGTCTTGTAGTTTAATATGAGTTGCTTGCGAAGGTCCGACCATGTTGTGAGATTGTTTATGCCAAGAGATAGCATAACTTCACTGCTGATGCAGCTTTCGACAAGTCCAAAAAGTATTAACCTCTGCCTCGCATCATTGGTGGTGTAGAGGGACAATATGTAATCGATCCGTTTGATGAACGTGTATAAATGGTTCTTGTTTCCAGTGAATTTTTCAACAATTTTTAGTTGATTGATTACTTGCGTCATACTTGTGTCAGATAGGGGTGTTGTTGCGTTTCCTTCCATTTTGTTTGTTTAATATATTATTATAGTTTTTTTTTTTTTTTTTTTTTTTCACTTAATTTTAAGTTCAGTTTTTTCTTTTTTCTTTTTGAATTTATTATTATTAATATTCTCTTAAATTTTTGTTCAGTTTTTATATTCACTTAATTTTAAGTTCAGTTTTTCTTTTTCTTTTTGAATTTATTATTATTAATATTCACTTAATTTTTTGTTCAGTTTTTATATTCACTTAATTTTAAGTTCAGTTTTTCTTTTTCTTTTTTGAATTTATTATTAATATTCACTTAATTTTTTGTTCAGTTTTTATATTCACTTAATTTTAAGTTCGGTTTTTCTTTTTCTTTTTGAATTTATTATTATTAATATTCACTTAATTTTTTGTTCGGTTTTCACATAATTTTTTTTTGTTCAGTTTTTTCTTTTTCTTTTTAAATTTATTAATATTCACTTAATTTTTTGTTCAGTTTTTATATTCACATAATTTTTAGTTCAGTTTTTATCTTTTTTGAATTTATTATTATCAATACTTAATTTTCTATAGTTTTGATTGTTTGGTTTGCACAGATAGCTCTTTCGAATTTTGTGAGATAACCAGAAGTTTCTGGAATTATAGTCTCTTCGAATTCTATCGCGTCTTCTTGAATTAATTTCAAGTTTTATTTGCACAATCTGTGGCTTTGGCAATATGCGAAATTTGGTGTACACGTCACTGTCGAGGTTTTTATTTTTTAAAAACTTGACGCGATATTGACCGTCGCGTGGGTTGCCTTTGCGTCAGTTGTTTAGCGGATAGCAGTAACCAGGCATAAGAATTAATAACTTAGTTATTGCATCAAGATGCTCTTTATTGCTATCCTACCGGCTGCGCCAATTGAATATAAGTAAATTTGAGTCGAACTAATACCACGCCAAAAGCTAATGGTAACGTTGATGTGATTTTTTAAAGACGAAGTCACGATTTGTATTTTTCTTGACAACTTGCTTTATTCACAAACAACTTAAGACTAAAGAACATTTTTATCCCAGGCTTATTTATATGCTGTTGAAACTACGCAGCAGCAACATGACGCGTTGATGCAATGGTTCTTTCTAGATGATTCTGGATTCGGGTGGTCGGGCGCGTTAGCAACATGACGCGTTGATGCAATGGTTCTTTCTAGATGATTCTGGATTCGGGTAGTCGGGCGCGTTAGCAACATGACGCGTTGATTCAGCTGAGCTAGCACGTTGCTATGGGAACAGTTTTTATGTATTGTGAACATAATTATTATGATTATGTTACTATATATATATAAATATGATATATATGATATATATGATATATATACATGAGGTAAAATTTAAAGTCGAAATAAACGCATAACCAAAAAGGCAATTCCGCAGAAAACATGAGCTGCATTTATTGCTCTATTCCATGCAAAACTGTTCAAGAGTTCACAGAAATTCAAGTTTAGTGGGAACAGCTGCCAAAAACCTTGACCAAATTCCAGAGAAGGTGGGTACAGAGTTAATTACACACACACACACACTCTCTGTACTCCTGCTGCTTAGATTGGAACAGTAAATGCAGGTCATGTTTTCTCCGGAATCACCTTTTTGGTTAAGAGCCTGCCGGCAATCGGTTGGCAATTCAGGATTCGGTTTAAATTTTGCATAGCAGAGACACATGAATAGGGTCAAATAAATTAAGTGGCTTAGCCGTAAGACAAAAGGACCCCAAATGCGTAAGCTCCAGCCTTAAACTAACCAGCAGCAGCAGCATCTCTGGGTCAAGGCGTCCCAATCAATTCAAACTAAGCCAGTCCACAGCAGGCTAGATAAGCCGCCGCCCGAAAATGAGGACGAGCAAAAAATAAACAAAAAGGAGATAAATACGAGCCTAAAACTAAACTAACAGTAAGTTTGGGGACGGCAGCAGCAGCAGCAGCGGCAGATTGATTGATTGATTTAAATTAAAGACGTTAGGCGGCTGGCCGTCTAATTGAATCGATCAGGAACTCCGGGAGCCGGGCGCAATGGTAAATTGCTTTATAGCGATGCCTGGAGCCGGGCTACACTTCATCGTAATGTCATTTCAAGCCAGGACACTTCATATAACATCCTGTCGTCGTATTTTATGACACAAACAGGCGTCGCCCGCCGCCCAGGGGAGTGCGGGTTATAGGTAGCTGAATAAACCAACAAATCAATTTGCCAGGTGCCTAGGCCCCAAAGCCCCCGCCTCGAAGCCCACAGCTCAACAGAAGCCAGTAGCTCGTATCTGGACGGTACGTTTAGCTTTATTTCACTCTTGGTTGAGATTTATGAGCCAAGGGCGCGTTAGCCGGTAAAATAAAAAGAGGAAGAACAGCAGCAGCAGCAGCAGCAGCGGCAGCGGCAGCAGCAGCAAAAAAAGAAAGAAAAACAACACAGCAAATTGTTTTTGCTCAGCCGGCGCCGAAAGTTGCGCCTTGGGCCTGGAGCAGCGGCTGAGCATGAGCATGTAGATAAGGAAGACGGAGGGGGGCAGGAGGCACTGGGCGGAGTGGGTTAGGGCTACTCCACTCTGCAGACTGCCAGGCTCTCGGCTCTGGCTTGACCAGTCAGCATTTATTATTTATAATAGTCGCCGGGCTTTGCTTTCTGCTTGCCATTTAGTTTGCTTTGGCAACCTTTTTTAATAGATGACAGCCACACCCAGCCCGCCCACGCACCGCACACAGTGAGACATTGCCAGCCATCCGGCAAGCAGTTTGTGCCACATTCAATTGCTCGGCCGGGCTGCCGTTGTTGCTGCTCTTGTTGCCTATCAGTAAACATTTTATTGTCACACACTTGGCACAAATGGGTCGCCGGACGAGCTGCTCGGGCAACAACGGCAACTCATATAGATCTAGACTCCGCTGTACGGCAATCACAGCACAAAACAGTCAACAACAGCACGTGTTGTTGTTATGGCCACCGATACCCTATCGACAGGTTTTATGGCATTTCAATAAAGCTAGTCAAGTGCACAGAGTAGAAGGACATAGAGAGAGGGAAGGCCGCAGACTGGGGCTAAGCGCCCGCTGAAGTCCAGCTTGACGCTTGCTCAAAACTAAGTCTAGTCTAAGTATCTGCTATAAATACTATCTACTTAGACTAGTCTAACCAGAGTCTATCAAAATCTCTGAATCTCTAGCAGTAGAAATAGCCCAGAAAATATTAAGTATACGTCAAACCTAACTTTTTATTCTATTTTTCGTTTTTACTAATAATATAATCATATAATAATATATAATATATATAATAATAATATAATATAATAATAATAATATATAATATATCAACATACATACTAATAATATATCATCATAATAATAATCATGATTATCATCAGCAGCATCATCAGCATCATTATTGGTATAGCTCATTATTGGTATAGCCCAGAAAATATTAAGTATACGTCAAACCTAACTTTTTATTCTATTTTTCGTTTTTACTAATAATTTAATCATTTAATAATATATAATATATATAATAATAATATAATATAATAATAATAATATATAATATATCATCATACATACTAATAATATATCATCATAATAATAATCATGATTATCATCAGCAGCATCATCAGCATCATTATTGGTATAGCTCATTATTGGTATAGCCCAGAAAATATTAAGTATACGTCAAACCTAACTTTTTATTCTATTTTTCGTTTTTACTAATAATATAATCATATAATAATATATAATATATATAATAATAATATAATATAATAATAATAATATATAATATATCATCATACATACTAATAATATATCATCATAATAATAATCATGATTATCATCAGCAGCATCATCAGCATCATTATTGGTATAGCTCATTATTGGTATAGCCCAGAAAATATTAAGTATACGTCAAACCTAACTTTTTATTCTATTTTTCGTTTTTACTAATAATATAATCATATAATAATATTAATATATATAATAATAATATAATATAATAATAATAATATATAATATATCATCATACATACTAATAATATTTCATCATAATAATAATAATCATGATTATCATCAGCAGCATCATTATTGGTATCTCATTATTGGTATAGCTCATTATTGGTATAGCCCAGAAAATATTAAGTATACGTCAAACCTAACTTTTTATTCTATATTTCGTTTTTACTAATAATATAATCATATAATAATATATAATATATATAATAATAATATAATATAATAATAATAATATATAATATATCATCATACATACTAATAATATATCATCATAATAATAATCATGATTATCATCAGCAGCATCATCAGCATCATTATTGGTATCTGCTCTAGCCAAGTCCGCAATTCTAATTTATTTTTACAGAGTATTCACACGTCGACTTGGCCTTGTCCGCTTCTTGCCAATCTGGTTATTTCTTCGACGCTCTCTAATATTTTTTCTTACTCTTTTTGCAATCGTTGTAATTTTGTGCTGAGTTTCTTTCGTGTTGCCTTTTGCTTTTTATAGTCCGTTAAGCCTTTTTGGTCTTTTGACTTATTGGTTTTGTGCTGCTGGCATGGCGCATGGAGAGAGAGAGACAGAGAGTGTGAGAGAAGGAGAGAGGGAGAGGAGGTCCGATTGGCAAAGTACCCCCATGCTGCACTCATCGCTGGGTCTCGTCCATAACGCAACAACGAATGGCATGCGTTTAAGCGAGCTCACTTGCAGGCGCCCCTGCTCGTCCTGTTTGTCCGGTGCTGAGCACCCGTGGGTCGGCGTCTGTTTGGCATGTCCACTTGCCCTGGCCTTGTATCCTTCTGTATGCTGTTTGTTTACAAACGGGCTATGCACACACACACACACACGGACTTGTGCACACACATGCTCAAAGATAACACAGAGCATGCAACAGAGGGGCGTTCCACAACGCCTACGATACAGCAGGACATAGGCCGCTGCGTGGCGGCGCGTTGCATAAGGCAAAGGCGCCGCCAATTGCAACAAGCTAAATATCCGGTTACAAAGCATGAACTACGGCTCTTAAGTGCGCTCGTATCGCATTTAAATTGATATAAATACAAAAATGTTTTAGCTGAGCAATCTGATCTCTTCCACTCCACACCCAGTGGCGTGGGGGGCAGAAGCGAGGCTAAAGCTTAAAGAACACGTCTTTAAATATTACATTAAATGCGAACAAACAAGACGCTTTGGCCCTTACGCTCTGATTAAGTATGGAGCTTCGGCCAGCATAATCTCCAATAAGGTCGCCATCAACTCGACATTTCGCCTCTCTCAACTCGGCTGCTATGGCGACTATATTTTCGCTTCACTTCGTAGCAAGCGGCATGTGCCTCAGATTCAAAGGACTGAATGCACGCTCAAAAGCTTCAGCTGCGCGACGAATTATCTGTGCGCTGGAGCCGTGATGACGACTGACTTCACAACAAAGTTCAAGTTAAGAAAGTTTCGCAAAATTCTTTTAAATTATTTATATGCGATAGTCAGCCACACTGCGCATTATTATCAAATGGCAAGCGTTGGTAAATATTTTAGAAAATAACTGTAATTGATAGCTCTAACAGCTTCTGAAATATAGTTGCTCTAAATAGTATCACTCTTGCTGGGCCGCACTTTTTTTTTAGCAAAAATGTCTAAAATTATGGACTTTAACACACATACGCCATGCATATACGCTCTCCTTATGAAAAATACATTATAAAGAAAGCTTGGATATTAATTTTATATATTTTAAAAAATATTTGTTTCATATTTTTGTTTATTATAGTTTTATTATTATTCATAATTTTTTTTTTAATATATATTAAATTTATTTGGCTAGAGTTTTTCCTGTAAAATATTTTTGTTTTTTCGTGGCAGCAAAATAAATTGATTTTCAGCGTGCATGGAAATGTAAGAAAAATAAAAATTAATTAAACAAAATAATGGAAAATGATGCTCTCCCTCAGCAACGGAATCAAAGTGAATATAAATTGATTTAAATCAAAATTGAAAAAATATCTGTGGCAATTTATTCCGATTTTTTTTTTTAAGACAGAACGATACTATTTCAGGGCTTAAGCAGTTAAATTTTCTTGAATGGGAGAAAGTGCAGAGAGAGCCTTAACAGTCCTCACATATGCACTGTATTATTGACCAGTAGGACCCGCTCGGTCCAGCTAGCGCTGCCTGGCTGCCGACATGCCACAAAGTGCAAACTAAAAAGCTTTCAACGGGGAGGTAAATTCATTTAATTGAAACTTTCGCCCTATGGGCAGCCGTGCCAGCGCGCTCTATAAAATATCAAATAACTTATGTAAATATTCGCGTAACTTTCCCCTAATTAGTAATATTCAACAATATTCCACAATGCAATAAAAACGGAAGCAAAAGCTTTCAGACCCGTTCTCAAGTTTCCCATTGTTTGACTGCGCTGTTAATTAAGGGAATTGCTCAATAATTTTGATACGAAGCTCTATAAAGAATTCATTAGCTGCACACTTGAGTTTCGGGTTGAACTTTAGCTGCTGCCGTCGTCGCTGCTTGGGGAGCAGCAGCTTTGGCGAACTTCAGCTGTGCAGCTGGGCAGCCCCAAGTCGATTAAAGCGCCTTCCAAGCAATTATTGTAAGTTTTTCGCTTCCATCTGTTTTCGGTTTCACTTTAAGTGCCGTCGCGTTGTTTTCAATTAAATGAACACCCCGCTGACCCCCGGCCGCTCCGTGAACCGTAACCCACAATCCGCAATCCGCAAAGCCCATGCAAAAAGGGGCGAGCAGGGAGCTGGGAGCGGGGTGGGGCTCGAGCGCGTGGCTGTTACACGCCCCAATCGTTGCTTTCATTATTACACAGCTCGCAAATACAAACAACGATGAAAATTGTTGCCGCAATATTGAAAATGCGGCGGTATTTGGATCGGATTGGTTCGCTTCGCCGACCCTGCCCTGCCCTGCCCCGCGCTCGCTGCCAAAGTAGCTGCTGCCATGCACGGCCAGCAAATTGAGCAACAAACCCTTGGCAACAACAACAGCAACAGCAACAGCAACGGCAACGGCAATCGGCAGCAGATTAAGTTCATGCCATGTTGCAGTTACAGTTACAGATTTTCGCCATTTGCCTGACTTTATTTTTCCTTTTTTTTTTTTTTTTATTTTCTCATATTCATTTTTGCACATTTGCTGCGCTGTAGCCCAAAACAAATGTTGCCCGCAACCGATTCTCACCACACACACACACACACAGAGACACCCCTAGAGCCCCTTGACTTCAAAGCTGCTCCCTAGCTACAAACTACGCCCCATTTGGAACACCCTTTGCGAGTCGCTTTTGCGTTCATTCCTTTTCAGGATCATTGGCAGCGGCTAACGGGGTATTTGCTCTGCGTGTGTGTGTGTGGCAGGGAGTGTGGGTTAGCGTTTGGTGAAAATATGTCACAGCATTTGTTACACATTTTCGGGTCAATTTTTTATTGCATCCTACATAAGCCACGCCTCGCCTCGCCTCGCCCCGCCAACTCCCACTCATGATTCTTGCGCACAGCTGTTGACTACAGCCCCTTGGCACGCCCCCCGCTCCCGGCGGCTGCCTCATATGTGTCGTTGACACTAGCTTGTCTTTTTTCAATTAAAATGCGCTCGACTGTAAAATCGTAAACAGTTTTTGCCCGACCCCCTGACCTCCGCTGTGATTACACCAAACAAAGAAACGTGCAAAATAACTGCAAATTAATTATGCACAACAAACGACGCGCTCGCCCCCCTCTCACACACACACACACACAAATCCATGCCAGCTGCCCCTTAATTGTTGCTATAATTGTTCTGACCCCAACAAAGCCCCCCTAGTCGCTGCGCCCAGTCACGATTGTGTGCTTCATCAGCATAGACTCGAGTCGACTGCGACTGGCAGTGCTCAGCTCGAGGGTGCTGTGAGTGGGGGTGGGGGTGGGGGTGGGGTTAGGGGCTGCGCATAGGCGCAGTCCAGAAGCCGTGCCAAACAATGCGCGGCGGCGGCGGTGGTCTCAGTCCGCTTTGCAAATGTCGACCGCAAATTAATTTACAACGTAAACTGCAAAATTGAAAATTATGTTGTAATTACTCAATTCTGACATTTTTCCCATTGACCCAAATTTATGGGGCCACGCCACACAGCCAGCCTCAGCAACAACAACAATCAGAGTTATCTCCGGATTGCCGAAGATTAAATACCTTTGCCCACACTCAAGTGGCATATGAGTGCTGGCAATGGAATAGATTAGATTATCCCGTTGCAGGAAGAGAGTTTTTGATTTCCTAATAGCTATCTGCCAGGATAGTGCCATTTGACAAACCTAACGCATTATTTATGGTAACTATTTGTATATTAAGATTAGAAAACAAATTTATATTTATTATGTAAACAGAATGTCTGCTAGTTTGGTTATAAATTCGTAATACTCTCAGTTATTAAGGTATCACAGCAACAGCAGCAACAGCAGCAACAGCGAGCCAACAGCTAACTCAACAATCACATCCTTAGCCAGGACTCTATCTCCGTCTCCGTCGCGGCCTTCGTCTCCATCTCCAGCGCATGGCTGAGCCTTTGTGCCAATTTAAATGCGTAATTATAACGAGTGCGAGCAGTTAGAGAGCGTTCTTGGCCTGCATATTAATTGTGTGCCAGGGGCAGGCGACAAGGTGACGCGGGGAATGGCGAAATCTATGCAGGCCAGCACAGACAATAGGAATTTTAATTAAGGATCAGCATGGGCAAATTTATTTAAAGGTGTGCCGGAACGGGGCTGGCCTTGGGGGTGGCATGGGTAGAGGGGTTGTTGGAGCTTGACTTGGTAATCTGTGTGCATGTTTCAGGCATTTCTCAACTTTGGCGAATGCCTCGAATGCTTCATGTGCCCTCGGTGCCAATTGAGCAGCCATTGAAAGTGGGCGGCCTGGCACGTTGCCAATTAACTGTGGGCGTGCCAAGAGTTTGCCAAACTCCGCAGTGGGGCACAATTCGTTGATTGGGCTATAGGTCGCAGTGAAACAGTTATTTGCATTGCTGGCGCAGTGTCCCCGACCTGTATACGGCTTTGAGCGACCAGATCTCCAGTTGTTTCCGTAGTGTAGCGGTTATCACGTGTGCTTCACACGCACAAGGTCCCCGGTTCGAACCCGGGCGGGAACAGATCGAATAGTTTTTTTCTCAATTTATTAAATCTGAATTAAAGTACTTTTTAATGTTATTATGTGTAATTTTATTTATTTTGCGAAAAGTTCAGTTACTATTCATGCATATCTTAAGCACAGTGTTTTGTGGTAATCTTGAATTGCTCTAATTTGATCGCCGACAGCAGTTTCCGTAGTGTAGCGGTTATCACGTGTGCTTCACACGCACAAGGTCCCCGGTTCGAACCCGGGCGGGAACATTTCATTTTTATATATGTAAAATTAAAAAACAAAACAGAAAACATTTCCCTTTTTTACAATTTTGTTTTAATAATTTTGTATTTGAATACCGTATGCATTTGAACCGATGCAAAAACGCACACAAAACGCTTAGAAATCGCTTCAAAAAGCTTAAGAGAAGCTGTAGCATAAAACTTTACCATGACCAAGCTGGTTATGTTAACATTAAACACTAAAGCTTAAAGCTTCTTGGTAAAACAGCTGCTGGTCATGTTTACATATAATGCTTTTCGTTTGCTATTGCAACATAAGTAAATGAACAACAAACTGTTTGCTTATCAACAATTACAAAGTAGAGTAGCTTTTTCTTACATTTCCTTACTTATGTTTATTTTAATTTATTCATGACCTTTTCTGATCCAGAGAGAGATAGAATGCGAGGGCTAAGTAGCAATTTGCTATCTCACTCTCTCTCTCTCTATCTCACTACCACCACTTGCGCTTTTTTAGAGAGAGCTTTTTCAAGTGAGAGTTATTGACTTACCACGCGTTTTATGCACTGCAAGCTTTCTGCAAACAAACCGTAAAAGCTTTTTTATACACGTAGCCGGCAATGCCAAAAACAAAACAACTTTGCTTATCAGCGTTTTATAAACAAATGAATTTTCGCGACTACTGCTCACAGTTTATCTCAATTCAGTTCCACTATTCTTATCGTTTGGTTTACAGTCCACAAAATTCATTGAGGAATTTTCTAAAAAAAAAAGCGCGCACATTGCCGGCAGAAGCACAAACAAATCGCCGACGCGCCCATCAGCTGTGAGAACTTTGGGTGAACTGAAAACGAAATTGACGACCGATTGAACTTGTTCCAAACACTCGTTCCCCCTACCCCATGCAACATTACTCACAACTGGAATACGTTTGTTTACAATGCGAACGAAGCCAAGTTTGACGAATTTGATTAGAGCAATAATAACAAAAATAATTGTGAAATACTTTGAGTATTACATGGTCGATATTAGATATTAGATATTGGATATTAGATATTAGATATTAGATATTAGATATTAGATATTAGATATTAGATATTAGATATTAGATATTAGATATTAGATATTAGATATTAGATATTAGATATTAGATATTAGATATTAGATATTGGAGATTAGATATTGGATATTAGATATTAGACATTAGATATTAGATATTAGATATTAGATATTAGATATTAGATATTAGATATTATATATAAGATATTATATATTAGATATTAGAGATTAGATATTAGATATTCTCCCATAAGAATTGGAAGTACTACATTCCCGAGCTAAAACACCTTGCTTAGTTTTAAAAAAATCTTGTTTTATTTTGTCGTTTAAGATTAAATAAGTTAAGTAACAAATGCTTTACACAACAACGCGTAATGGGGCATACGAACTGCGCCTGCTGAGGGAATTCATAATCATAAATACGGTATTAGGAGCGACGGGAGAGAGAATTAAACGTACATAGACTAGCGCGTGCATAAACCTAGCTAGAGTTACAACTAAGACGTCCGCCTAGTCTCGCGTGTGGTCGCGTATCCAGTCCAGATACTCTGTGACCCGTGTGTAGACGCCCGGATAGCCGGGCTCGCCGCACTTGTTGCCGAAGGAGACAACGCCCAGCTGCACCCAGTGCGAGTCGTAACGCATCATCAGTGGCCCACCAGAGTCGCCCTGGGAAAAGAAGAGACTGATTAGTTTGCAGAGCTCCAAGAGACTCTAGTGAAACCTACTTGGCAGGCATCAACGCCTCCGTCGGAGTAGCCAGCGCACAAGAAGTTCTCATTGATGGGCTGGAAGTAGCTGCGATCGCAGTCCTCGTTGCGCCAGATGGGCAGCTCCGCCTGCCGCTGGCTGGTGGACTCCTTGCCGCCATAGTAAGTCGTGCCCCAGCCCACGACGGTCGCCCGGCGTCCGGGCAAGCGTTCCTTGGGCGGCATGCGACCGCCCCGCGGCAGGCAAACGGGTATCACGTACTTGGACTTCCGCACGGGCTTATCCAGCACGAGAATTGCGATGTCGTTATAAAAACCAATGCGAGAGAAGCTGCAAGGAATCAGTTACGGAATTAGTTAGCCACACTTTAGCGGAGTTGACCGCACTTACCGCTCGTGTGTGCGCACCTCCTTCACGGCAAAGGTGACCGGATCGGAGGGCTCAGCGTCTGTGGACAGATCTATGTCCCCTAAGCGCACAGTAAACTGACGTGCAGCAAATCTAAAAGAAAGAATTTTAAATATATATAGAGGACGGGGTGTATGAAAGCTGCTTTAGCCGTAAATTAAGCTCAGTCTACTATCTGGCTTAAATGCGCTTTGAAAGCACAGAGCGCTAACATTTAAAAGCTTTTCCTGTAGGTAAACTGTAGGTAACAGACCAAAAACTTTCAATCTACAGTCAATAAAGCCTTCAGATGCAAAGCTTCAATGTGCTTTTGAAGCCCTAAGCTTAAGTTCTATATAAGAATGGACACTTACGGCTTCTGCCTGGAGTCCCTGGTGCAATGCGCCGCTGTCAATATGTATTTGGAGCCAATTAGCGATCCACCGCACCAGAACTCCGTGCGTTTGGGCCCGTGCAGGAAGATGGCGGCCATCCAGGGCCACTGGCCATTGGGCGCCTCCACGCCACCCACAATGCGACCCGTTGAGTACTCCTGCTGACCGCACTCGTCGGGGTCAACGATGTTGTTGGCTATCTCATCCAGATCCTCCGGCTCCAGGGGCGCCTCTGTGGTTGTGCTGGTCGTCGTTGTCGGTGGTTTCTTTTGGGGAATGAGCACGAGGCCGGAGGTGGGTCGTGGCGTTGGTCGCTGTGTGCTGCGCAGCGTGGTGCGCTTGGTGGGTGCCAATGTGGTGGTGCTTGCGGGCGCTCTGGTGGTCAGCTTCAGCGGGCGCTGTGTCGTCAGCACCGTGGAGCTCTCAGAGGCAGCTGCGGACACGGGACAGCAGACGCCCGGCACAAAGAGGCTCTTAAAGCACAGGGACTCCCGCAGGCTGCTCAAGTTGAGCAGGAGAGCGGGACAGCTGCTCAGATCCTCGCAGCGGCCCGGCCTGCCGCTGGGCGTCTTGCAATAGTTCTCCACATCCTTCGCAGTGCCGGCTTCCTCGCTGGCCAAGGCCAGCTGGTCGAGCGGGCGCAGCGTGCTGCTGCTTGCAGAGCTCTGGCTGCTGGTGCTAGTGGTGGTGCTGGTGGTGGTGGTGCGTGGCGTGGTGGGTATTTTGATCTTCTGCTGGGACTGTGGTGTGGCCTGGCTCAGCTCCTCGTTGGGCTTCTTCAGCTTTTGCTTGTTCTTGTTCTTCTTGCGCTTCTTCTTCTGCTGCTGCTTTGCGTCCTTGTTCTCCACGAACATGGGCTTGGCTGGCGTCTGCTCCGCCTGTCCAATGCGCTTCGTGGCCACTGGTATGGCACTCAAATTGGCGGGCTTGCCCGCTGGCAGCAAACTGTTGGCGGAGAGCGCAGAGCTCGATGTGTCCAGAATCTTGCCGGAGATGCCGGGCAGGGGCTCAGCTCTGCCTAGAGGCAAGGCAGTGGTGGAGTCGTTCAGCTCCGTTGAGCTAGTGGTGCTGGTGGTGTTGCCGTCCCCACCACTGCTACTGGCATTCTCCGTTTTGCTCTCCTGACCCCCTCGCGTCATATCCACGAGCATGTGGCCAACGTGGTTTAGAGCGCCCAGCGTCTCGGAGATGCGGTGAAAGGTGGAGGGGGAGAGCAGGCGTGGCAGCGACTCATTGCTGCTGTCGCCGCTGCTGGCCGCACTCTGCTCCTCGTCGCTGTCGTAGTATTCACTGGAGCCCTCAATGTCGTCCTCGTCATCGTCCTCGCTGGCGTTGCTGCTGCTGGTGCCGCTGCTAGCTGAATAGGAGCCGTACTCCAAGTCCTCGGCCAGCTGGCGGCCCAGCCGCTTGTCGTGCAGCTGCGGCTGAAAGAAAGACGCTGCCTTAATAGTTAAAGTTATGAATGTCCGTGATAGCCAAAGTGCACAGTAGGTCACTTACCATCGTTCGTCAAGTGCTGCGGCTGCTCCTCATCCTCGGCGGGAGCCTGTGCCTGCACCCAGATGCCAGCCCCAAGCGCTGTAAGCAAAGCAGTTAAAAATATTGTGAATGGAATGTGTGTTAGAAACAACTCGGAAAATAACTATTACCAACTTTGTCTGATCCACAAAGCTAGACTCTAAGCCATAAGCTCTTTCTGGCTAACTGACCTAAGGCAAAACTCAAATTGAAAACTTATGCAAAAGCTCTTTCGAGTTGGGTAATGGCTCAAATTGGCATTACGCATCTGTAGTGGGACAGCAAATGAGAAAGTATGTCGCTTGAGTCTCTGGCTCGTACGCCCTGCCCTGCTCCGCCCTGCCCTGCCCGCTGCGTTGGCCATGCATATCCGCATGTAGCTCCACAACTGAAGCGTTTAATGTTTATTTAGTTGGCTGTGACATAAGCGCAGTTCGCATTGGTTACGCGCCCGCCAAATGACTTGCAATTTGTTTATTTCTTTGGCCTGAGCTAGCCAGCCATGCTCTTAAGTAGCATATTTTGCATAACTGCTGAAGCTGCAGCTCAAGGTCGCCCCAAGATTTCTCCAGCTCAAGATTTATCTGTGGGATCTGGCGCAGCATTTAGGCTGTTACAGTTTGACTTGAAATTGTTTTTGTTTTTATTTTGTATTTACTTTTGGCTCTGCGCCTCTCATTAACATTTTTCGAGGCGCGCACTGCAACTTTGTCACTTTCACTTGGGAATAAAACTGCTCATACCAATGGCTAAATGCCTTTTGTAGTTGATTTTATTTTTTATATTTTCTGGCTGCGCCACACAATCAAATATTGGACAGTTAAGGCTTTTGGCCCGCATACAGAAATGGTTTCGAATGCCGAGGCCCAATCGAACAAATACATATATATTTTTATTTATATATTTACATATAATTGGCAAACGTTTTTGGAGTATATTGTTCATTACTCATTTAAGGATATTTCTAATAATTGATATTCGCAGTGAGACCAAGAGTAGAGTATTCTAGCTAAATATGAAGTGTTTTTAAATTATAACTCAAGTTATATTAGTCAATATATTTATTTTTTTATTTTTATCATTAAGGTAATTTAAATTAAATTTGTAATAAAACATTTCATTAAACATTTATTTATTTTCAATAAAAATTTAAATATTTTTGGAGAACTTATATTTAAATTAAGTCAACAATTTAATTTATATATTTAAGTGATTGTCTCTTCTATCAGAAAAGCTAACAACTTATATGAATTGACAAAAAATAAGTGAATAACTGAGCTCAGTCGCACACAGAAGTGTCGTGAAATGCTTGAGTGCATTCACATTCTTTTGAGCAAAGGAAAAATGTCTGCTCGGCGTAATCGAATTAAGTGGCAAGTCGTGGCTGAAGATACGAGCAACAATCAAGCAGCTGTTTCTATTATTATTTTTGCTCAATGCCAATGAAAGTGAAAATCCCGGGTAACCGGCTGGGGAAACTGAAAACAGTTAGCGCTGCGGGGAAAAATTTGCAATTGAGCAACGGCCACAGCGCGATGTGACAATAAAAAGAGACAACGAGCAAGAAAAAAGTAAAAATAAAAAAAAAAAAAAAAAAAGCAGCTGCAATAACTTCCGAAGCGACAGATAAATATAACATTAAATTGTAGACAAGAAACCCGAATTGCTGGGGTTTGGCTTTGTGCAGCGAGCGATGACAGCGACTTTTTACTATTATTTTTTAGCTTCTTCTTTTCGTTTTTTATAAAATATAAGTAGTTGCGTAATACGCTTGGATAGGCCGAGCGGTTGTTGCGGTAATACCGCAAAGGCACAAACTGCCAGGCAATGCACACAACGTCTCTCTCTCTCTCTCGCTCTCTCAGTGGGTGCAGTAGCTGAGTCAAGCTGATTGGCCTTGGACACCTGTGTTTGTGTGCAATTTGCATTTGGGCAACTCGTTTTTAGTGACGTCACTGGGCGGAAGATTTTGCCAAAGAAAGTTGCAGACTTAGTCACGTTTGGTTGTTGCTGTAAAATGCGCATTATGCCTTTTTCCTCGGCTCATTAATTTGCAGACAACAAAAATAAAATCAAATAAAACGAGCGACAACAAAGCCACACGGCTTGAACTTGGGTTTAGGGTTTCACTTTTACAATACTCAGACCGATGCATAAAACTAACTGACAATTTCGATCTCTTTTGGCTGTTGAAATGGTTTTGCGCCGCACTGTGGACCCAATTCAATGTGCTGCCCGCTTGGCGCCTATTACAAATTCAAGTTCGTTGCCTAAGTCTTTTGTTTTTGGGCAGCACAAATAAACATTTGTGTTATTTCTTTATTTTGGAGCAGCAAGCACATTAAATGACACTCACGCGCCTTCATTAAATATTACAAAATTGGTATGTGTATAGAAAAATAATATTTAGTTTCATCTTCGTATACCCACCTAGGCACAACAGATATGCACTTAAATGCATTTCGATTCCGTGAAGTAAACAAAAGTTTAGTTTTGGCTTTTATTTCATTTGCAATAAAATTTGAATTTAGTTCGGTATTTCGTCGAATTTGTATCGTTATTTAACACGACTCAACGAAACCGCCAGCGTTGACGCACTTAACGAAACCCCGCTCGGACCGAATGAAAATGAAAGTGTTAAGCGCGGTGTTAAAATAACTTTATATATATAAATATTTATGTGTATATATATATATATATATATATATATATATATTTTATTTATTTATTATTGTTGCCCGCTTGCTGCTGACGAGCTGTTAATTGACTCGTGTGATTGCTTGAATTTTGTAATATTTTTGTCGCTACTTATTTCGTTTGTTTATCTTTGCGAATTGCATAAATGAATTTCACTCCTAAAACTACACACAGCTTTTTGTTGCTGTTTCGCACTTGAATTCAGTTGGTTTTTGGCGTTTCGCTGTTTTCAGAGACGATTTTAGCTGTTTTTAGCTGTAGCTGTTGCGCCTGCGCCGCGGCTGCTTCCGTGTGCCGTTGCTGCCCGAGTTCGACTGAAATTGAAACTGAAACTGCAAAAGACAAAACGATACAACAGCCAAAGCAACAGCAGCAGCAGCAGCGGCAACAACAACGACAGCTCCTACAGCAGCCAACACAACAAAAGCGCTTCAAGTCGCGCTCGCAGACAGCTTTGGCTCTGGCTCCAGTGGGACAGCGGCGCAGCGACGCCGGGGTGCAGGCCTCTCTTTCGCTTTGCTTTTGTGCATAGAGTGCGGAGGTAAGACCACGAAGGTAGCGCCGCAGCGTACTGGGTTTTTACTTTCTTTCAGCGTCGGCGCGCATGGTATTGATGGATCGCTTCGACGAGCATGCTGTGCTTTAAATTCTGTAATTAACTGAGGCTTTACAAAAAAAAAGAAACATGAAAAAACGAAGAAAAGAAACACATGCCTTCAGCTGCTGTCACTCCACCTCATTCTGTGCACCTTCAAAGCAAACCCCCATGAACCCGCCTCCAGCGTTAGCGCACTTCAGGTAATACCCAACATATTTAGTCAAAAACCATTTTTTGCGCAACCTTCGCTTGTTTTCGTTGTTGTTTGTTTTGTTTTCTGTTTGTTGTAATTGCTGGAAATTAGTGTCTGGCCGCCGACTATCGAGAGTGCGCGCTCAATGCTGTTGCGGATGATTCACGCATTTGGCTAGTTGGTTTCCCCCGGCAACCGCTTTTGGCCTACTTAAAATGCGAATCGATTATGCAGCTAAGTTTTTCAGTCAAAAAAATTAAAAAAGGTCGAAATACTACACTTTTTCAGCTCTTGTTCCATACAGTTCAGTAGAGCTATGGAAAACCCAAATGTTGTGCTGTTGCGGGTTTTTTTTAAAGAAATCCTTGACTTGCTTATCTTCAGCAGTTTCAAAGAGGCAGAAAAAAAATGAGGTATTAACTAATATAAAAGAAAACTTGGACTTATCTAGATCAACTCAAGCAAAGACACAAGCATCTGAAGAATCTTCACTTCTCAACCAATCTATACTTAAAAGCAATCTAAAATATAATGTTCCATTAAATTTCATAAGCAAACGAAATTTGGGTCAACTCATACAAAAGACTTAAGACACAAACTCCCAATTACATGCAGTTCTTTGACAGCTCAAACCTGAGCAGTCTAAGTGTTCTGCTCTGCCCTCAGCCGTTGGCTATAGACATTTGCGAGCCCATCTGTGTGTGTGGGGCGGCCCGCGTTATTAACGACCGTGAAAATGAAAAGTATGGAGCGTGTGACCAACATAATTAATTTTGTATTCACACTCATTCTGCGCCTCGAGCGGTTCGACAACAGCAAAAGTTAGAAAACATTTTTTTTATTATTATTTTTTACACTATTGTTCGGCAGCTGTTGACACCTTTCAGGGGAAAGGCAACAAAGGCCATAAAACTATAATGGCAACATGTAACAAAAACTCGGCAGCAACTCGGCGCGAAAAGAAAACTGCCAATAAAAGCAAGTGTCTGGCTTAATGGCTGAGAAAATGTGACAATAACTTCATAAATTTATGTGTGTCCATGGAAATAAAGGCAAGCAAAGGCAGCAAGACTCCAGCGAGCTTTGGCTGCAAAGGTTTTCGTTTGATTTGCGCGCGCTCCAGGTTGAGTTTAACTTAAAGCACTGCGCAAGCGTACACATAAGCTTTAAGCTTCACTAGAGCTTTTATACAGAGCTTTTTAAACGATTCGTTGGCTTTCCAACTTGTGCTGTTTCTTCACATTATATCTTCTACTATATAATATAATATCTATATATTGTTATTATTATCATTATATATTTATTAACTTAATTCATTTTATTTACAATTAAAAGCAGTTTGTAAGACATTAAGAGTAAGGCTACGACTACAATGCCATTGAAATGTTTTAACTTTAAGCATTTAGGAATTATCATATTTATGCATATGGAGATACTTTATAGAGTATTAGCAACGATTTGCTACAATAATTCTTTGACTCGTTCAGTTTAAAATTCGTTGACTTAAAGCTTTCGTGCCTAAGCTTAAGATTTGTCATACATATTTTCATATTTCTATATATTTTGAGAACAATTAACATTTAATAAAGTTGTACGACTTGCAGAGAGAGAGGGAGAGAGGGAGAGGGGGAGAGAGAGGGCGAGGGCATATCATATTTACAGCAGATATAGTTGAAAGTATCTTAGAGATACTCGTAAAACACAATCCAATAGATGCAATTGAGGCTGGCGAACAGCGCCGGGAAGAGCACCCGCGACGATCGATCGATGTAGATGGCGCGCTTCAAACGCTCCTGGGCCGGCGTCAGCTTCGGCTTTGGCAACTCTGGCTCCGGAGCTGGCGGCGGCGGTGGCGGCGGCCGTATGGTTGGTGTCAATATTATGTGTGATTCCTGGCGCGGTATCCAGGGCCCATCGGCATCTAAAGGCGGGCGCACCACGCGCCGCGTCGTGGTCACAATCTGCAAGAGGAACGTTCAGGGAATATAGAATACGGAGTCTAAGGCAGCACACATCGCTTAAGCTTACGCGCTTGTTTTTGGTCATCTCGTCGAATATCTTCTCGATCTTCTCAATTTTCTCATCCGCCAGGGGCATCATCGTGGACTGTTTATTCGGAGCCGCATTACTGCCAGCGGCTGCTCCAGCCTCGCCCTCCTTTTTGCCCGCCTCGCCCGCCACGGGCTTGGGCGGATATGCCATTGGCTTGGGTATGGGCGTATCGCTGAGCACAATGTTTATCAGGCAGTACTCCATGAGGGCCATGAACACGAACACCGTGCAGACGGACATGAAGGCGTCCACAGCCTTCAAATAGGAGACGGGCGGCAGGGACGACTGCGACTTCGCATGCTGCGTGGAGAGCGTGAGAAGCGAGGTCACGCCCAGCGTGACACGAGCAGGAGCCGCCTCGGGCTTGATCCAGAAGGACACCCACGACATGATCACAATCATGCAGGTGGGTATGTAGGTGTTAAACACATAGTAGACCAAGCGGCGCTTCAGCGTGAAGACCACCTCCAGACAAGTGAAGTTTCCCGTCGAGTAGACCTGGGTGCAGTCCGCCGTCTCATTCCGTATCAGCGCCACCTGCGGCAACTCGATGTTCTCGTCCACCACCAGCGGCGTGGTGGGATCCCATTGAAAGATCAAATCATCTGTTGTGTGAGATACTGAAAAAACACGGCAAAAGAGAACTGAACTAAGAACAATTTACAACGGAGACTCTCTTGCAGAGAACGTCTTTCGAATTCGCACTGGACTATCCACTGTGAAAAAGTATTTAATATTTTAAGGACAACATTTTATTATTCATTATTTATTCTTATACTGTTTACTTATATTATTTATTTTTTCATTATATATCTAATATATATAATTATTACAATTATCTAATAATTCACCCCACTCCAAATTTGTCTCTAATATTATCAGTTTTTGCTCACCTCGGGATATGCCAATGCCTCTGCCATTCGTTCTGCCATTGGCTCTGCTTTGGCTCTAGTTCTGACTCTTCTCTAGCTCTCCCGTTGGCTCTGTCATTGGCTCTGCTTCTGTCTCTGCTTTGGCTCTAGTTCTGACTCTGCTCTAGCTCTCTCGTTGGCTCTGTCATTGGCTCTGCTTTGGCTCTGCTTCTAGCTCTGCTTTGGCTCTATTTCTGACTCTGCTCTAGCTCTGCCTTTCGCTCTGCTTCTGACTCTGCTCTAGCTCTGCCATTGGCTCTGCCATTGGCTCTGCTTCTGTCTCTGCTTTGGCTCTGCTTCTGACTCTGCTCTAGCTCTCCCATTGGCTCTCCCATTGGCTCTGCCATTGGCTCTTCCATTGGCTCTGCCATTGGCTCTGCTTCTAGCTCTGCTTTGGCTCTATTTCTGACTCAGTTCTGGATCTGCCTGTAGCTCTGCTTCTGGCTCTGCTTCTGTCTCTGCTTTGGCTCTATTTCTGACTCTGCTCTAGCTCTGCCTTTCGCTCTGCTTCTGTCTCTGCTTTGGCTCTATTTCTGACTCAGTTCTGGATCTGCTGTAGCTCTGCTTCTGGCTCTGCTTTGGCTCTAGTTCTGACTCAGCTCTAGCTCTTCCATTGGCTCTCCCGTTGGCTCTGCCATTGGCTCTGCTTCTGTCTCTGCTTTGGCTCTAGTTCTGACTCTGCTCTAGCTCTCTCGTTGGCTCTGTCATTGGCTCTGCTTTGGCTCTGCTTCTAGCTCTGCTTTGGCTCTATTTCTGACTCTGCTCTAGCTCTGCCTTTCGCTCTGCTTCTGACTCTGCTCTAGCTCTGCCATTGGCTCTGCCATTGGCTCTGCTTCTGTCTCTGCTTTGGCTATGCTTCTGACTCTGCTCTAGCTCTCCCATTGGCTCTCCCATTGGCTCTGCCATTGGCTCTTCCATTGGCTCTGCCTTTCGCTCTGCTTCTGTCTCTGCTTTGGCTCTATTTCTGACTCAGTTCTGGATCTGCCTGTAGCTCTGCTTCTGGCTCTGCTTCTGTCTCTGCTTTGGCTCTATTTCTGACTCTGCTCTAGCTCTGCCTTTCGCTCTGCTTCTGTCTCTGCTTTGGCTCTATTTCTGACTCAGTTCTGGATCTGCTGTAGCTCTGCTTCTGGCTCTGCTTCTGTCTCTGCTTTGGCTCTAGTTCTGACTCAGCTCTAGCTCTTCCATTGGCTCTCCCGTTGGCTCTGCCATTGGCTCTGCTTCTGTCTCTGCTTTGGCTCTAGTTCTGACTCTGCTCTAGCTCTCACGTTGGCTCTGTCATTGGCTCTGCTTTGGCTCTGCTTCTGACTCTGCTCTAGCTCTGCCATTGGCTCTGCCATTGGCTCTGCTTCTGTCTCTGCTTTGGCTCTATTTCTGACTCAGTTCTGGATCTGCTGTAGCTCTGCTTCTGGCTCTGCTTCTGTCTCTGCTTTGGCTCTAGTTCTGACTCAGCTCTAGCTCTTCCATTGGCTCTCCCGTTGGCTCTGCCATTGGCTCTGCTTCTGTCTCTGCTTTGGCTCTATTTCTGACTCAGTTCTGGATCTGCTGTAGCTCTGCTTCTGGCTCTGCTTCTGTCTCTGCGTTGGCTCTAGTTCTGACTCAGCTCTAGCTCTTCCATTGGCTCTCCCGTTGGCTCTGCCATTGGCTCTGCTTCTGTCTCTGCTTTGGCTCTATTTCTGACTCTGCTCTAGCTCTTCCATTGGCTCTCCCATTGGCTCTCCCATTGGCTCTTCCATTGGCTCTGCCATTGGCTCTGATTCTAGCTCTGCTTTGGCTCTATTTCTGACTCAGCTCTAGCTCTTCCATTGGCTCTCCAATTGGCTCTCCCATTGGCTCTCCCACTGGCTCTGCCATTGGCTCTGCCATTGGCTCTGCTTCTGTCTGTGCTTTGGCTCTAGTTCTGACTCAGTTCTGGATCTGCCTGTAGCTCTGCTTCTGGCTCTGCTTCTGTCTCTGCTTTGGCTCTAGTTCTGACTCTGCTCTAGCTCTGCCTTTCGCTCTGCTTCTGTCTCTGCTTTGGCTCTAGTTCTGACTCAGTTCTGGATCTGCTGTAGCTCTGCTTCTGGCTCTGCTTCTGTCTCTGCTTTGGCTCTAGTTCTGACTCAGCTCTAGCTCTTCCATTGGCTCTCCCGTTGGCTCTGCCATTGGCTCTGCTTCTGTCTCTGCTTTGGCTCTATTTCTGACTCTGCTCTAGCTCTGCCTTTCGCTCTGCTTCTGTCTCTGCTTTGGCTCTATTTCTGACTCAGCGTTAGCTCTGTCATTGGCTCTGCTTCTTGCTCTGCTTTGGCTCTAGTTCTGACTCAGCTCTAGCTCTTCCATTGGCTCTCCCGTTGGCTCTGCCATTGGCTCTGCTTCTGTCTCTGCTTTGGCTCTAGTTCTGACTCTGCTCTAGCTCTCACGTTGGCTCTGTCATTGGCTCTGCTTTGGCTCTGCTTCTGACTCTGCTCTAGCTCTGCCATTGGCTCTGCCATTGGCTCTGCTTCTGTCTCTGCTTTGGCTCTAGTTCTGACTCAGTTCTGGATCTGCCTGTGGCTCTGCTTCTGGCTCTGTTTCTGTCTCTGCTTTGGCTCTATTTCTGACTCTGCTCTAGCTCTGCCTTTCGCTCTGCTTCTGTCTCTGCTTTGGCTCTAGTTCTGACTCAGCTCTAGCTCTTCCATTGGCTCTCCCATTGGCTCTGCCATTGGCTCTCCCATTGGCTCTGCCATTGGCTCTGCTTCTGTGTCTGCTTTGGCTCTGCTTCTGACTCAGCTCTAGCTCTGCCATTGGCTCTGCTTCTAGCTCTGATTTGGCTCTGCTTCCGACTCTGCTCTAGCTCTGCCATGTGCTCTCCCATTGGCTCTGCCATTGGCTCTGCTTCTGTGTCTGCTTTGGCTCTGCTTCTGACTCTGCTCTAGCTCTGCCATTGGCTCTCCCATTGGCTCTGCCATTGGCTCTGCTTCTGTCTCTGCTTTTGACTCTGCTTTGGCTCTATTTCTGACTCAGCGTTAGCTCTGCCATTGGCTCTGCTTCTGTCTCTGCTTTGACTCTAGTTCTGACTCAGCTCTAGCTCTGCCATTGGCTCTGCTTCTAGCTCTGATTTGGCTCTGCTTCCGACTCTGCTCTAGCTCTGCCATGTGCTCTCCCATTGGCTCTGCCATTGGCTCTGCTTCTGTGTCTGCTTTGGCTCTGCTTCTGACTCTGCTCTAGCTCTGCCATTGGCTCTCCCGTTGGCTCTGTTATTGGCTCTGCTTCTAGCTCTGATTTGGCTCTGCTTCCGACTCTGCTCTAGCTCTGCCATGTGCTCTCCCATTGGCTCTGCCATTGGCTCTGCTTCTGTCTCTGCTTTTCACTCTGCTTCTGTCTCTGCTTCTGACTCTGCTTTGGCTCTATTTCTGACTCAGCGTTAGCTCTGCCATTGGCTCTGCTTCTGTCTCTGCTTTGACTCTAGTTCTGACTCAGCTCTAGCTCTGCCATTGGCTCTGCTTCTAGCTCTGATTTGGCTCTGCTTCCGACTCAGCTCTAGCTCTGCCATTGGCTCTCCCATTGGCTCTGCCATTGGCTCTGCTTCTGTCCCTGCTTTGGCTCTGCTTCTGACTCTGCTCTAGCTCTCCCGTTGGCTCTGTTATTGGCTCTGCTTCTAGCTCTGATTTGGCTCTGCTTCCGACTCTGCTCTAGCTCTGCCATGTGCTCTCCCATTGGCTCTGCCATTGGCTCTGCTTCTGTGTCTGCTTTGGCTCTGCTTCTGACTCTGCTCTAGCTCTCCCATTGGCTCTGCCATTGGCTCTGCTTCTGTCTCTGCTTTTGACTCTGCTTCTGACTCTGCTCTAGCTCTGCCATTGGCTCTCCCATTGGCTCTGCCATTGGCTCTGCTTCTGTGTCTGCTTTGGCTCTGCTTCTGACTCTGCTCTAGCTCTCCCGTTGGCTCTGTCATTGGCTCTGCTTCTAGCTCTGATTTGGCTCTGCTTCTGACTCTGCTCTAGCTCTGCCATTGGCTCTCCCATTGGCTCTGCCATTGGCTCTGCTTCTGTCTCTGCTTTTGACTCTGCTTTGGCTCTATTTCTGACTCAGCGTTAGCTCTGCCATTGGCTCTGCTTCTGTCTCTCCTTTGGCTCTGCTTCTGACTCAGCTCTAGCTCTCCCGTTGGCTCTGCCATTGGCTCTGCTTCTGTCTCTGCTTTGGCTCTGCTTCTGACTCTGCTTCTGACTCTGCTTTGGCTCTATTTCTGACTCAGCGTTAGCTCTGTCATTGGCTCTGCTTCTGTCTCTGCTTTGACTCTAGTTCTGACTCAGCTCTAGCTCTCCCGTTGGCTCTGCCATTGGCTCTGCTTCTGACTCTGCTCTAGCTCTCCCGTTGGCTCTGCCATTGGCTCTGCTTCTGTCTGTGCTTTGGCTCTGCTTCTGACTCTGCTCTAGCTCTGTCATTGGCTCTGCCATTGGCTCTGCTTCTTGCTCTGCTTTGGCTCTAGTTCTGACTCAGCTCTAGCTCTCCCGTTGGCTCTGCCATTGGCTCTGCTTCTGTCTCTGCTTTGGCTCTTCTTCTGACTCTGCTCTAGCTCTCCCGTTGGCTCTGCCATTGGCTCTGCTTCTGTCTCTGCTTTGGCTCTGCTTCTGACTCTGCTCTAGCTCTCCCATTGGCTCTGCCATTGGCTCTGCTTCTGTCTCTGCTTTGGCTCTGCTTCTGACTCTGCTTCTGACTCTGCTTTGGCTCTATTTCTGACTCAGCGTTAGCTCTGTCATTGGCTCTGCTTCTTGCTCTGCTTTGGCTCTAGTTCTGACTCAGCTCTAGCTCTCCCGTTGGCTCTGCCATTGGCTCTGCTTCTTGCTCTGCTTTGGCTCTAGTTCTGACTCAGCTCTAGCTCTCCCGTTGGCTCTGCCATTGGCTCTGCTTCTGTCTCTGCTTTGGCTCTGCTTCTGACTCTGCTTCTGACTCTGCTTTGGCTCTATTTCTGACTCAGCGTTAGCTCTGTCATTGGCTCTGCTTCTGTCTCTGCTTTGGCTCTTCTTCTGACTCTGCTCTAGCTCTGCCATTGGCTCTCCCGTTGGCTCTGCCATTGGCTCTGCTTCTGTCTCTGCTTCTGACTCTGCTTTGGCTCTATTTCTGACTCAGCGTTAGCTCTGCCATTGGCTCTGCTTCTGTCTCTCCTTTGGCTCTGCTTCTGACTCAGCTCTAGCTCTCCCGTTGGCTCTGCCATTGGCTCTGCTTCTGTCTCTGCTTTGGCTCTGCTTCTGACTCTGCTCTAGCTCTCCCGTTGGCTCTGCCATTGGCTCTGCTTCTGTCTCTGCCATTGGCTCTGCTTCTGACTCTGCTCTAGCTCTCCCGTTGGCTCTGCCATTGGCTCTGCTTCTAGCCCTGCTTTGGCTCTAGTTCTGACTCATCTCTAGCTCTCCCGTTGGCTCTGCCATTAGCTCTGCTTCTGTCTCTGCTTTGGCTCTGCTTCTGACTCTGCTCTAGCTCTCCCGTTGGCTCTGCCATTGGCTCTGCTTCTAGCCCTGCTTTGGCTCTAGTTCTGACTCATCTCTAGCTCTCCCGTTGGCTCTGCCATTGGCTCTGCTTCTGTCTCTGCTTTGGCTCTGCTTCTGACTCTGCTTCTGACTCTGCTTTGGCTCTATTTCTGACTCAGCGTTAGCTCTGTCATTGGCTCTCTTCTGTCTCTGCTTTGGCTCTTCTTCTGACTCTGCTCTAGCTCTGCCATTGGCTCTCCCGTTGGCTCTGCCATTGGCTCTGCTTCTGTCTCTGCTTCTGACTCTGCTTTGGCTCTATTTCTGACTCAGCGTTAGCTCTGCCATTGGCTCTGCTTCTGTCTCTCCTTTGGCTCTGCTTCTGACTCAGCTCTAGCTCTCCCGTTGGCTCTGCCATTGGCTCTGCTTCTGTCTCTGCTTTGGCTCTGCTTCTGACTCTGCTCTAGCTCTCCCGTTGGCTCTGCCATTGGCTCTGCTTCTGTCTCTGCCATTGGCTCTGCTTCTGACTCTGCTCTAGCTCTCCCGTTGGCTCTGCCATTGGCTCTGCTTCTAGCCCTGCTTTGGCTCTAGTTCTGACTCATCTCTAGCTCTCCCGTTGGCTCTGCCATTAGCTCTGCTTCTGTCTCTGCTTTGGCTCTGCTTCTGACTCTGCTCTAGCTCTCCCATTGGCTCTGCCATTGGCTCTGCTTCTGTCTCTGCTTCTGACTCTGCTTTGGCTCTATTTCTGACTCAGCGTTAGCTCTGCCATTGGCTCTGCTTCTGTCTCTCCTTTGGCTCTGCTTCTGACTCAGCTCTAGCTCTCCCGTTGGCTCTGCCATTGGCTCTGCTTCTGTCTCTGCTTTGGCTCTGCTTCTGACTCTGCTCTAGCTCTCCCGTTGGCTCTGCCATTGGCTCTGCTTCTGTCTCTGCCATTGGCTCTGCTTCTGACTCTGCTCTAGCTCTCCCGTTGGCTCTGCCATTGGCTCTGCTTCTAGCCCTGCTTTGGCTCTAGTTCTGACTCATCTCTAGCTCTCCCGTTGGCTCTGCCATTGGCTCTGCTTCTGTCTCTGCTTTGGCTCTGCTTCTGACTCTGCTCTAGCTCTCCCGTTGGCTCTGCCATTAGCTCTGCTTCTGTCTCTGCTTTGGCTCTGCTTCTGACTCTGCTCTAGCTCTCCCGTTGGCTCTGCCATTGGCTCTGCTTCTAGCCCTGCTTTGGCTCTAGTTCTGACTCTGCTCTAGCTCTGCCATTGGCTCTCCCATTGGCTCTGCCATTGGCTCTGCTTCTGTCTCTGCTTTGGCTCTGCTTCTGACTCTGCTCTAGCTCTGCCATTGGCTCTGCTTCTGTCTCTGCCATTGGCTCTAGTTCTGACTCAGCCCTAGCTCTCCCGTTGGCTCTGCCATTGGCTCTGCTTCTAGCTCTGCTTTGGCTCTAGTTCTGACTCTGCTCTAGCTCTGCCATTGGCTCTCCCATTGGCTCTGCCATTGGCTCTGCTTCTGTCTCTGCTTTGGTTCTGCGTCTGACTCTGCTCTAGCTCTCCCGTTGGCTCTGCCATTAGCTCTGCTTCTAGCTCTGCTTTGGCTCTAGTTCTGACTCTGCTCTAGCTCTGCCATTGGCTCTCCCATTGGCTCTGCTTCTTGCTCTGCTTTGGCTCTAGTTCTGGATCTGCCTGTGGCTCTGCCGTTGGCTCTGCTTTGTATATGTGAATTAGTATTCTGCAGTCTGCAGTCGGTAGCGTCCGACTGTAACGCTCTTGCTTGTCAAATTTTTATATAATTATTGTATATGTCTAATCTGGAATAGCAAACCAAATTCGTCTTTTATATTTAGAAGCTAATTCTGTTCTAATTTTATTTTAAATATTTCTCTCTGGCTACGAAGGATCTTTCAAATATCAAATATTTCTATGAATCCTGCTTGTTTAATGTATATGAATATATATTATAACTGTACTATGTATATAATTTATTAGATTAGATAAACTCACAGCTCTCCATTTGCAGCTTGCACTCCTGGGTGTCGTGCGGATAGATGGCAAAGTTCATGATGCAGGACAGCTTGAGCGTTAGCTTCACCATGTAGAGGATGGTCTTGTCCTTGTAGAGCCACATGTAGTGATTGGGTATGGTCATTGTTTGGAATGTGACCGATTTGGCGTTCTTGAAGAAGGAATCGGGCCGCCACATGTTCTTGAGCCAGTCCACCTCGAGCAGACGATACTCTTGCGTCATGTTCTCGGGCAGCCGCAAGCGATGATCCTTCCAGGTTTGGGCAAAGAACACATCCGCCACATAGGTCATGGAGTTCTCATCGATGGAGTCGAGTCCCATGACCGTAACGTGAAAGTAGACTATGGTGGGCTGTCCCTCCTTCTTGGGCGGGCGCATTTTGTCATAGCGCTTGATGTCCTCCGGCAAGATGTCGGTTATGGCCAGACTCTGTCTAAAGGGTGTTTAAGGTTAAGATGGGGCCTCCAGAAACAGCTGCCATACTCACTGAAATTCCCCCTTGGCAAAGTGTTTCAGGCAAATGCAGCATATGACGAGCAGTATTATTTGCGCTACCATGTCTACGAGTTGTGTCCTTCTGCAACGAGTTAAACATCGGCTTGAGTACTTAAAGAGCTTTGCCTAGATCGATTGATGGCCGTGACATAGCCTTTGCTGGGGATCAAAGCAAAGCTCTCGAACGGTGTCACTGGCATTGACAATGCATCGAGTGGAACGAAAATAGCGACAATTATGCTGCTTAACGGTGTAAATAAAATGTCAGCTAAAGGACAATGGCGGGGACAGTTAGCGCACTTCCTGCACAATAGCCTCGGCATTGCCAGCCTAACTACCTGTATCTCTCTCTGTCTCTCTCTCTCTATCTCTCTCCCTCTGTAATGCTCTGTCTACACGTGTAGCCCACAATACCGACTTAATTCACAATTAAAGCCACTCGAAGCGGGCGCGTGGGTGTTTAGTGGGCCAAGGGGCAAGGGCGGTGCTGTGGAGGGCCACTCCATAAGTGGCCCATGCGCCTTTTGTGCGCTGCCGATGCCGCATAGAAGGTACCCCATTGAGCGCGACACGGCGACGGTTTGAAGGCAGCAAATGCAACGGACGCATTAGACAAGGACAATTCACATGGCAAATGATGAAGCTGGGGCGACGAGCTGGGTAACTGGAAATTCGTATTCCTCATGCGTAACTAGGCCAACATGCTCAATTTATTTCACTTCTTAATTAAATCATTAAATCATCATCGCGTTAACAAAGATCGTTATCCTGAAAGTGGATGTGAGCCATTTGAAATATTTTCTTTCGGTTTTCTTCATGAATTTTTTTAATTTAACAGGAAAAGTAAAAAGAAGAATTAAATAATTTTCTATCCAATTCATAATTATTATAATATCTCAAATATTTCTAAATGATGTTCTTTGTAAAAGATTAATTTTTTTGTTCTTACTTTTATATTAAAAAGTAATTTTAAAAAGATTTGTATGGTTTAAATGTTCTCTTAAAAATTGTGAAAACATAAAAAACTAAATTGTGAAAAATACTATCTGACTTCCAACTGCGATAATTGATTATATACAATAATAATATTTATTTTCCGTATGGAATATGCGATTTATTCTAAAATAGCGTAGAAGAATATATATTCATATACGAAAACTTCTAGAAAAATATGCAAAGTGACAAAGTGACTTCAGTCGGACTCATAGATTAAAAAACATATTTCAAATTCTTACAAAAATATATAAAATATAGAAATGCCCAAATAAAAAAGATAATGTAGCTAATAGAACTGTATGTTAATTAAATATAAAATATTCACATCTGAATTAGTTTTCTAGTTAGTTCTAATAATTTCAACAAAATTCCTTCAATTTCTTAAAATTTCCTCATTATGACAAAACATTATATAACTTTGATTTTGCATTTATTTCTCTGGTAATTACTTTGGCTGTGGCTTGAAACTGAAGCAGCTATAGCAAACGGATGCGTTGCACAGATTTTTAAGTCCTCACGACGATTATATAACATCAGCTCACAGACATTTTGCAGATCATTGAGTCAAATTTGCAGTTATATTTATCAGCTTTGAAAATGAATAATTTACTTTATTCGAATATATGTGTTATATATCGAAGATTTTGCTAATTTCTCAATTATATTTTCAACACTTTAATATTTAATTATATTTATGAATATTTATATTTATACATATATATAGATTTTGTATTTCAGTTTTGTATTTATGCCGATTTGAACGTCTTTGCTGTTCGAAGTGTCGCTGACAACTGACGTCTGGAGACGAGCGATTTGAATTTAAAACGTTGCCAGGCGAACAGCGCATAAAAAAATCTTATTCACCAACGAACAGGCGCAGGATGCTGGATGCAGCTGTATGTGTGTCTGTGTGTGCGTGTGTGTATGTGTGTGCTATTGAGACTATGTGGTTGAGTCGCTAAAAAAAACCTTTGCACGCTAGCAAAAAAAAAAGTGAAAGCCCTGTGAGAACTAGGAAAACTCTTTAATACAGACTGTTCTTGAGCTAGTATGCGATAGATGCATGTGCCTATTGTCTATATATATACACGAATATATATATAAAATATATGTGTGTGTGTGTGTGTGTATTTGTCTTGTCATAGTCACTTAACATAATTTTGTCAAGTGCTTTGGCATTGCCTTTCCACATAATCTGCTCGTGCCTCTGTCGTCATCGTCATTGTCATTATGAGCCAGGGTCCGTCCCCCAGCCTAACCCCTTCTCCACCTCCACCTACACCTTCCCCACCAGCCAGTCTTAGCTCTGTAGTATTCTGTACGTTTAGCTGCACTGCTGCAGTTGCCTATTGATTGCTTTTGGACCCTCGATTGCATGAAATCCGCGTGAAAAACTGTCCCCAGTCTGCATTATGGGAAAACTGTTTCTTTAGTTGTTCCAATCAATTGGCTTGTTAGTTGCCACGAAACAAGCCAACAACTTCTCAAGTGGCTCCCAAGTGCAGTGTTCTCTTCTCCCTTTGTCGCAGCATCCGAATTTCCCTTCATCTCTTTTTCCATTGCAGCTGCCTGCAGTGCTGAAGGATTCCGAACGGCTGCTAATGGCAAGGCGTCTTATGATAATCCAATGAACCCGCTGACGTCAAACTGAACCTGAAAATGCGAATGCAAATGGAAAGCATTTTGCGCCTTACGCTGCTCTTGGCTGCAATGGATAAGTTAGTTAATTGTTTAAATTAGTTGTATGAGTAATGAGATGGAACAAAAGTTAGTGAAAATACAGCCAGGCATTTGTCTTGAAAATTGCATAGAAAGGCTGCTGCAAGTGGGTTGCTTGATAGGAAAAGAGAAAGATAGAGAGAAAGCAAGGAAAGGAAAATAGAATAGAGAATGGGAAATAAAGGCAAAGGAAGAGAGAGAGAGAGAGAGAGAGTGAGAGAGAGACAGTAATAGATAGGGAGATAAAGAGGGATACAGACATTGAAAGAAAAGAGAAAGAAAAAGAAGGAATGAGAGAGAGAGAGAGAGAGAGAGAGACAGTAATAGATAGGGAGATAAAGAGGGATACAGACATTGAAAGAAAAGAGAAAGAAAAAGAAGGAATGAGAGAGAGAGAGAGAGAGACAGTAATAGATAGGGAGATAAAGAGGGATACAGACATTGAAAGAAAAAGAAGGAATGAGAGAGAGAGCGAGTGAGGGAGAGAGGGACAGAAAGGGAGATAGAGAGGGATAAAGACATAGAAAGATAGAGAAGGAATGAGAGAGAGAGAGAGAGAGAGAGAGAGAGAGAGAGAAAGAACTGCAGAGAGGGAGTGATGAAGAGAAAGAGAGAGAGAGAGAGAGAGATAATTAATTAATAATAATAATAGAGAGTTATATAGAAAGAATTTATCACTTGAACAGATAGGGATAGCGGAGGAAAGAATAGAAAAGAGAGAAGAAAGAAAGATGGATAGAAAAAGAAAGAGAAAACTCAAAAAAGCCTTTTAGGGAGTGATAGTAAAGGAATAAAATTGAAATAAATAAGTTTACATAAATAAGTTTAGATAGAGAGAAAAGAGTATAGGAAATGGAGTGGAGGCAAAGGGCCTTAAAGCCTTGAGGAAGTGCCGCTATTATGCGAGCTAGTCAAAGCTGAGCCAAAGCTCATGCAAATGTGCATACAAATCGTCTGAAGAAACACGTTCCCTATATAAAGCTGCAAATGAATTAGTATTTCATCAAAAAACCACTAATTAAATAAAGTGGCCAAAACGTTAGACGGAATCTGATGAGCTGTCTAGGACAAGCTATAATTAAAAGACAGGCCCGATGCCACCTGTGCGAGGGGCGTCAGTGTATCCAAGCTAACCTTGAAGTAGATTACACACACTCACACACACACACACACACATGGTATGCCTATGCTTAGGCGTGCGGCCTTTTGCCACGCTCATAGCGCCGCAGCACTCAGCGCCTTTGCGGCAGACACTTTGGCAACACATCCTTTGGCCTTCCGACAACAACAACAACAACAACTCAGCGTCGTTATTAAATTATCTCTGATGCGATAATAACACACACTTAAGTCACTTGCCGTGCACCCAACTAAGGCCCGCCCTCTCGGCCCTGCCCTGGCCCCTCGTCGTTATGCTATAAAAAGCTGCTGATTTTTCTATAGTTTATTCGAATGCAGTCGAGCTTGAGGCTGCTTTTGGACCTGGACCTAAGTACTTGCCACAAGCTGTGGCTAGATGCAGCGCTTGCTTTTCAACTAAGCCAAAAACCACCCCGCGGCGCCCGCTCCGCCCATCGCTGCCACTGGCAAACGTTTAAAGTGGTGCTCTTAACTTTCTGCTGATGGCAGCAGCGGCAGTGGCAGCGGTGCGACGCCGCAAAAATTTCTTCTCAATTTTTCACTTTTTGTTTTGCGCGCTTTTAGCTTGAATAGTTTCTATTAGACTTGCGGGCAGACTTTTTTTTTATTTTGGCAGGCTTTACGTCATTGAAAATTTGTAAAATACATTTTATATACCTTGACTATGTGAGTCTACGAGCTGTGCCTAGGCGAAGGCTAACGGCGTAACGAAGGTCGCCAAAGGTGAGAATTGTTTATCATATTTGAGCTGATTCTATATTCATGTGATACCTATATATACTTATATATATTCGACTCGATATATATGATTCCCTATTCATATCGAATAACTGTTCTGGTAGGTTTGCTTATAAGTAATTTTTTTTTAACAAACTCTCTTCTTCTGCTTTTGACAGCCCTGGAAAATGTCTGAGATAATTTATCTGAAATTCGATAAAAAGGAGTTCGAGAATTACGGAAAGGAAGGCCCCAATTAATATCTAGAGATGACGCTGCTATCCACTCTCTTTCAGGTGAGTTTTCCTTTGTGGGCGGCTTCCTGTTTGCAACAGATTGCACAACTATTCAAAAGCTAATAAGCCCTGCCTGCGTGTGTGGCATGATGTGACCCACATTGGGCGAGCACATGCGGAAGTCCGTTGAATGGAATGCTGCAGCCAGCTTCAGCCTCCAGCCGCCCCAACTCCCCAAGACGAGCGCCATTCATGAGGCGAGGACATTGAACCGGGTTCGAAATGGTTAATAAGGGAGTTGTGCAGGGGGTGGGGCGATTGGGGGCCGCCGTTAGGGGTTGAAAGCAACAGTTGCCCAGGTGGAGACCAGGCGAGTGCGTCACTGTCGCCGTTGTTGATAAACAAACCTGTAGCCCGACTTTGTGGCAGCACGTGTGCCCTCTGCTCGGTGGTTAGTTAGTAGTTGCATGCGCGGCCAGTGGCTGCGGCGCCAGGGGGTGGCTCGCCATGCGGCGCATGCGCCAGCTCCGAGCAGCTGAGCGCTGCGCTGTGACGTCGCTATTGATTTTTACACGGCCAGAAGACGCGCATCGGTGCGCACTGCATTTCGTGCCCCCTCAAAAAAAAAGGCACACACAGACGAACACGCACAAAAAATGCATTAAATATATGTATTAGTGAAAGTTAATAATAAGAACAAAGCAAATATCACCAAATAACACAAGCATCTGGCTGGCAGGCAAAGGTGCGGCGCTCTGGCGACTCGGAAGCGTGGCCCAACATGATTAAACTGCGACCATATGTGCCCTCCAAGCGCATCGCCATACGGGACTCTTCGATTGATGAGGACATTAGCGACGATGTGGACGATGAGGTGTTCATCAAGGACGCCAGATCCGCCAAGGTGAGTCACCCAGCTGCCAGAGCTCATCTGTTTTCCCTGCTTATGCGATAAATCAGCAAGAAAATTCCGTGCTCCTCCCAGTGTGTGCCCAGCGAGTGTTCTCAGATCCGCTTTCGCTTTCATTTCACTTTCGTTGCTGCGGCGCGCAATAGATTGTTTCGCCTCTTAGGCATATGCGGAACCTTTAACATGCCTCGTCTGTATGTTTTATGCATTAGCTGGGATTTTTTGGCCATGTGCCCAAGTTCCCTTTCGACCGAAAGCGAAATGACATCGAAATTGTTTAGTGGAACTCAGTAGAGAGTCGCTGAGTGCATTTAATCAATTAATATTTGCATAGTATATATACTACTCATAGTTAACAACCCCCTCTCAGACGCAGGCATGCAGATGCCTTGACGATTACGCAAGTATTTTCTAAACTAACTGTAATTAGGGCCGCGTCTTTATAAAATGGGCGCAACAGTATCATAGAAGAAGATATAAGATCTTAGATTTAAAAAAAAAAATTTATTTTGAATTTAAAATACAATTTTTAATTTTTTTTTTATCTTTATATATAATTATTATTAATATAGTTATTACATTTATTATAATTATTTAATTATTATTATTATTATTTAATAATTATATTTTTTAATAATTTTATATATACATAATATATATATATATATATATATATATATATATATATATATATATATATATATATATACATATATGTACAACATTTCTTTAAATTTATTCTGGCGAATTCAGAGCGAATTCGTTTGCCAAAACAGCGAAATCTTTCCTTGATTTGTAGGCAAACTGTTTGCACCCCAATTCGCCTAATGAAAACGTTTGATTTATTTATATATATATATATATATATATATATATATATATATATATATATATATATATATATATATATATATATATATATATATATACATATATGTACAACACTTCCTTAAAGTTTATTCTGGCGAATTCAGAGCGAATTCGTTTGCCAAAACAGCGAAATCTTTCCTTGATTTGTAGGCAAACTGTTTGCACCCCAATTCGCCTAATGAAAACGTTTGATTTCGCTCTGTGCCTGAGGCGAATTCGCTGTGTATTCCGCGAATGCGAATTCGCCCTTATTTCGCCTTCACACCGAATTCGTCTCATTTTAAGTTAACTCTGAATCTCATTGCAGCGCAGCGAAGAGCAGGGACTGAAGCGCCCGCTGATGGCGCCGCGCCGCAAGCAGAGCTCCGGCTCGGTGAGCAGCTCGACGCCCATTATGAAGCAGCATAAGAGGAGGCGCTGCTGCCGCTGCTGCGAGCCCTTCTGCTACGCCCTGGCCGCGCTGACCGTGCTCTGTGCGCTGCTCAGCCTGGCGGCGCTGATGCTGACGCTGTTCCCGCTGCCGATGCAGCGCATCCATCACTGGTGGAGCAAGGACCAGATGGCAATGCTGTCCATCACGGATGGCAGCGCCAGGCTGGACTATGGCAGCAGCCAGGACCGCGAGTTCGTGCCCTGCACACAGATCAGCGTGCAGCGCCTGTGGACGCGCAGCTTGGCCCGGATGAACAGCGAGAGTCCGTTGCGTGCGGCCGACCTGAATGGCGATGGCGTCAAGGATGTCATCTTCGGCTATGGAGTGGATGACAACATACACTACGAGGGCATCCCACTGCCGCGCTGCAAGTCCGCCCAGCAGGGCGACGACGTGCCCTGCGAGGGCGGCGTCGTGGCGCTCAACGGACGCGACGGCTCCACGCTGTGGCAGACGTGGAGCGTGGCGAATGTCTTCTCGCTGCACTGCAATGCGGACATCGATCGGGATGGCGGCGTCGACTGCCTGGCGGCCGGCAGATTGGGCGTGAGCTGCACCCACAACTTATCCTTGGTAACTTTCACCTCTATCCACTTATCCTCCTTGCAGATGATCTTCGCCATCAGTGGACGCACCGGGCAGGTCATCTGGACCTTCAGGGAACTGGAAGTGGAGACCAACTCGCCCATTGTCATGGATCTCTATACGATCAACGTGCTGCGCGACTTGGACGGCGACGAGGTGCCCGAGCTGATAGCCGCGCATCTGGAGGAGCGCGAGGAGTCGAAGGCGGGCCACATCAAGCTCATCTCAGGGAAGACGGGCAAGGTGCTGCGCAGCATACCCACCCCCCATCGCGAGGAGATGTTCGTGCCCATCCAGCTGCTGACCCGTAGCGATGGCACCGAGCTGCTCCTCATGCTGACCGGAGGCCAGAACACGCCAGGCGGCATCTACAGCCTCCGGCTGCTCACGCTGATGGCGCACACGAGCGAGAAGCACTTCACTCCGCTGTTCCAGCAGGCCAGGTCTGGCCTGATGGTGCCCGCCGTGCTCACCGACCTCAATGGAGACGGCGTCTCCGACGTGGTCGTCGCCGCCTTCAACAGCAGCGTCTTCGCCTTCGATGGCAGGAACTACAGCCAGCTCTGGAACTACACGTTCCCAGCCAGCGAGTGCGTCAGCGCCATTGTGCCGGGCCACTTCGACCGGGATAACGTCACCGACTTCATGGTCAAATACAATACGGGTCCGGGCTTCCCCGTCTACTACTACTCGCAGACGACGATTCTGGATGGTCGCACTGGGCAGCCGCTGCTCGACGCCATGATGACGGATGCCGGTGGCGCCAGTAGCCTGCTGGGCGGGGTGTCCATTTCGCAGAGCTTTGGCGGCGACTTCTTCCTGCACTGGCAGTTGCAGTGCCGCAACAGGCTAAATGCCCGGGACGCCTATGAGTTCGTGCCGGATAGCGACATCATAATGCAGGCGCGGGCGGACACCTGCCGGCTGCGCTACAACGAGTCGACGGTGCTCAAGCTCTATGCCATTGCCCGGCACATTGAGCCGCCGGGCGCCGTGCTGTTCAGCACAGATGATCTGGAGGTGCAGCTGAATCGCACGCAGAGGCCGGCCCCGGCAGGCAAACAGTCGCCGCTGAAGCATCCCAAGCTCCTCAAGAAGCTGCTGGCCAATCGGGAGCAGCTGCTCCGGCAGGCGGCAGCCGCAGATGCGGCCGAGGAGCTGCAGTCGCAGACCCAGTCTGGTCCGGTCAAGTACACTAAGCACCGCAAGCATCCACTGCCGGAACTCTTGCCGGACAACGAGCTGCCCGGCTACGGTGGGGGTTACGTCAAGGAGCCGTACAAGGAATTTGTGAGTTATTTGAATAAATGTGAACACGAAATTCTTATCACCCCATCTTCCCTCGCAGAAGGACTATGAGCCATTGCCGGCGGAGAATCCCAATGGCATGCACCTGCCGGAGGAGTACGAGCTGGTCTACAATGATGAGCTGCCCCAGGGGCCGGAGCAGAACGAGCGGCCCATCCACTTGCGCAGCAAATATCCCAGTGGCGGCAATCGGGATGTGCGCAGCGGCAGAGTGGAGGCGGTCGGTAGCACTACTACTACTAGCACAACCAGCCAGCCGCTGTCGGCGCAGTCGCCGCTTAGTCTGTGGGATCTGGAGCTGGACAACGAGGCCCAGGAGCAGGCAGCGGAAGCCGCAGCAGCGGTGGCCGCAGGAGCCACCTCAACCACACAGCCGCAGTATCGCAGACGCAAACGACAGCGACGTGATAATGCCGCAACAGCCAGCAGCAGCAGTGCGTCCTCCACAGCTGGCGAGGATGCGCCAGCTACGACTGAGACTGCGCAGCCGACAGAGGAATGGTATCTGGCATCCATCTCATCGACTGGGGTGCTGCTCAAGGCGCTGGCCAATGTGAGCTCCGCGCTTGACTTTGCCTTTGTGCTGAATATACGAGAGTCGGAGGCGTATCCGCCGTTGTTCTCGCCGCAGGATCTCAGCTGCGTCGAGGAGAAAATAAGCGCCTATAAAAGTGGGTTTATATTATATAATTCTGTTTACTATATTATATTTCACTCCTGTCTCTGCAGGCTATACCGCCGATAACTTGCGCGTCCTGCGCAAGCAATTCCTTAAGCAGTGCCTGAGCGAGCGGCTCGTGGACACGGAGCCCGGCTTGCCGAAATACGAGGCGCAGCTGATAATTACACGAATTGGCATAACATGCACCTGCGGCTCACTGCAGCCAGGTGAGGTGTGCTCCGAGCTGAATCCAATTGAGGCACAGCGCTGGACTGAGTTCATGGGCAACGATGGCAATGGCTATTATGCCAACTAAGAGTCTAAGTCTATCCTACTAAAATCTTCTCTCTACTCTACAACTATTGTAATTAATCAATTGTCATTTGTGTCTCTGTGGCTGTTTATTGTAATTGTGACAGTATTCATGTGTGTTTTTGTGTATATTTTATGATTTTTAAAATACATTGAAATATTTAAACTTACGAAGCTGCGCGCCGATATCTGCCAGCTGGCGATGTCTTTGACAGAGGGTGGCAGCTCTACAGCATATTAATCAAGATGACAATTTTTGCAATATGATATTGGTGAGATGATTCAATGCAGACAGGTAAATGGAAATATTTATTATTTAATTTAACTTAATTGTAATAATTTCAATACGAAATACTTTTTATTTAGTCATTTATCTAAAAAGCAATACTCAATATATCGATAGTTCAACATATCGATGAGTCCGCCTGGCTGAACACTAGAAAGTCCAACTTTAGACAACAACAAGAGCGCAGTAGCAGCCTAATTATTATTATTAACTTAATGCTGCGCCCAAGGCACACACAAACAACAACATGGGCATTCTAGAGAAGATTGCGGAGATCGAGCGCGAGATCGCGCGCACCCAAAAAAACAAAGGTACGTGCAAATGCCAAAACCGGCAGACAACGCGGCGTCGGAACTCGCATTGCTGGCAACGGGGTTGCCAGCTATCGGAATTTAGGGTTAGAATTCATTTGGCAATTGTTGAATTTTGCAGCAACCGAATACCATTTGGGCCTGCTCAAGGCGAAGTTGGCCAAGTATCGCTCGCAGCTGCTGGAGCCAGCTAAGAAGGGGGAAAAGGGCGAAGGATTTGATGTGCTGAAGAGCGGCGATGCGCGTGTCGCGCTCATTGGATTCCCCAGTGTGGGCAAATCTACAATGTTGTCCACATTGACCAAAACCGAGTCGGAGGCTGGTGAGTGTGACGTGGTATTCAGCAGGTCTTATAAATAATGAGTATTTGCTACTGAACACAGCCAACTATGAGTTCACCACGCTGACGTGCATCCCCGGCGTAATCGAGTACCAGGGCGCCAATATACAGTTGCTGGATCTGCCGGGTATCATTGAGGGCGCTGCCCAGGGCAAAGGTCGCGGTCGTCAGGTGATTGCCGTGGCACGCACAGCAGACCTGGTGCTCATGATGCTGGATGCTACTAAGCCGAATGTGCATCGCGAGCTGCTAGAGCGGGAGCTGGAGTCGGTGGGCATCCGGCTAAACAAGCGCAAACCCAATATATACTTCAAACAAAAGAAAGGCGGCGGTCTCAGCTTTAATTCCACCTGCGCCTTGACGCGCTGCAGCGAGAAAATGGTGCAATTGATTCTGCACTCGTTCAAGATATTCAATGCGGAGGTGCTGTTCCGCGAGGACTGTACAGAGGATGAGTTCATCGATGTGGTCACGGCCAACCGCGTCTATCTGCCTTGCCTGTATGTGTATAATAAGATTGATCAGATTTCCATAGAGGAGGTGGATCGCCTAGCACGACAGCCCAATTCCATTGTGGTCAGCTGTAACATGAAACTCAATCTGGACTACATGCTGGAGGCGCTCTGGGAGTCGCTGCAACTGATACGGGTATACACCAAAAAGCCCGGTGCCCCGCCAGACTTTGATGATGGTTTGATTCTGCGAAAGGCAAGTAATATGAATAGTTGATAATGGAATCGTTTCTAATCTTGCGTGCTAATTTACAGGGCGTCAGTGTGGAGCATGTCTGCCATGCCATTCACCGAACGTTGGCCGCCCAATTCAAGTATGCGCTGGTCTGGGGCACCTCCACCAAATACTCGCCACAGCGCGTGGGCATAGCCCACATCATGGCCGACGAAGACGTCATACAGGTGGTGAAGAAGTAGGTCGCATGGAGTATGGTCGTCTTGGCATTGCTGGAGTATATATTCTATTCTACCTAAACCAACTTAATGATGCAGATTTCCGATCTGTTGTAGCATTATCTTTCTTCAAAAATATATATTACTGTTTGTGCCGACTGACTGAGGAAGATATAGCTCAGTTCTTAGAAGACGCCAGTTGTTTTTTCTGATCTAATATAATTGTTAGCCAACTTTGCTTGTGAAGGGCACCTTCAAGGAAGCAGACGGCGGGACGGTTCTTCCGAAGCTACATCATGTTTTGATAACTTTATTGACATTGAGTAGAACATAACAACTAAAACCTAAAATTGATTAAATTGAGCTCATCATTTGGATGCGGTTGCATTGCTGGCCGAAGCCGCCGAGGCAGCGGCGTAGCTCTTGTTCAGCGTACTCATCGCCGAGATGTTGGTGAAGGGCGTCGGGCCGCTGCTGATACGCTGTGGCTCTATGTGGGTTGGCACGGAAGGAGTTTCGAGGGCGGCGAACACATTGGTTTCATCTCGCAACCGATATCGTCGTACAGCCAAATAGTGCTCCTTTTGCTCCTCGACGCGCTGGTGTACGTTGTGCAGCCGACCTGCCAGCGAGATGAAGGACTCGTTCAGTTGGCGGAAGCCTCTCTTCAAGTCAGCTGGCGATATGCTTTGGGGATTGGCCAGCGCCTGCATATGGCGTTCCGTTTGCATGATCTGCTGCCGGAAGGTAATCAGATCCTCCTCGTACTTGGCCACCAAGCACTGGAAATATTGGAACGGTGCTCCATTCTCGAACTGCAGCACTGCGGGCGTGTCCTGGGTGCGCTGTGCCATCTCCAGCGCCTGAATGGCCTTGGCTGTTTCGCTGCGCAGTTGCTTGATATGACGATTGTTGGCATCCACCGAATTGGCCACGCTCTGAAGAACCTTGCTCAAATTCCCAATCTCGTTGGTTATATTGGTCAGCTTGGAGGTCGAGGTGCGGCCTATCTCCGATGACATTGTCTTTTGCTGTTTGATATAACTCTTGAGGGCGTCCACTGTCTTCACTATCTCATCCGGTACTTGGGTCTCCTTGATCTGGAATTAGAGGTCAGTTAATGGTGCTTTCTCAAGGCGTCGTAGCCCACAGCTACCTTAATACCGTCCTGTTTGTTGTCGCCTAGCTTGGGCTGAGTGGCGCTGACATCGATGCCGCCAAGGCCCACAAATGCTGGAGGCGCTGTGGCTGCCACCGGCTGTGGGCCCATTGTCAAGGGCTTGCCAAAGATTCCGCCCGTGGCGGCGGGAGCAAACGAACCGCCCAGACGCATATTCGTATTGAACGGCTGCGCCGTGGCCGTCGTTGTGGTCGTATTGAAGTTGAGACTGGCTGCGGTCGTTCCCACCGGCTTATTGAATGAAAAGGCGCCAGCACCAGTCCCTGCTCCTAGAGTAGCGGGCATGGCTGTCGTTCCAAAAGCGGGCGGTGCTGTGGTCGGCGCGCTCGTCAAGGAGCTAGAGAAATTGAAAGTGGGCGCCACGGTAGCGGTTGCCGTGCCGAATGCAGGCGCAGCGGCAGGCGCACCAAAAGTAGATGTTCCACCTCCAATGCCACCGAAAGCAGGCGCAGCACCTGCAGTGCTGCCAAAAGCGGGTGCTGCAGCAGCGGGCGCTCCGAACGTAGAGGCTGTTGCGCCCGTTCCAAATGCGGGCGCCGTACTGAGACTGCCAAACGCTGGCGTCGTAGTTGCTGCTCCAAAGGCGGGCGCTGCTGCAGTCGTGCCAAATGCTGGCGCTGCGGTGGTGGCACCAAAGGCCGGCGCTGCTGTAGCTGCGCCAAATGTAGGTGCAGCTGCGGGGCTGCCAAATGTAGGTGCAGGTGCGGGGCTGCCAAATGTAGGTGCAGCTGCGGTGCTGCCAAAGGCAGGCATGGAGAGACCACCACTCATTGGAGCAACTGCAGCTGAGGCTGGTGACCCAAAGCTGAGCGTAGGTGCCGCGCTTGCTGGTGTCGGTGTGAAATTGAAGCTAGGTGCTGCTGCGCCCACCACAGCGCTCGCTGCTCCGGCGAGACTCGATGTGGCCGTAGCGGCGCCGAATGCTGGTGGCGGGGCGCTTGTTGCCGGTCGCCCGCCAAAATTGAAGGCGCCTGTTGCTGGTGCTGCTGCGCTGCCGCCCAAGCCAGTATTTGTTGTGGGTGTGCCGAACGAAAAGGACATCGTTTAACGTGTGCTCAATTCAACTGTCTTTAATTTATTGTGTATCGCGGAACCGCAGCTTATTTGTAGACTCAAAACGAAATTTCACATTAACTAAAGCCCACACTAACAAATTTATCGATAAGTGTTACGTTTCATTCCAAAAACTCAAAAAGTTCATTTAAATTTTAAATCAGTTCCGCACTCAGCAAAAAAAAACTATCGATAACTTTGACATACTTGGATTAAAATACATCGACTAGATAAATATCAAAATATTATTATTCAAATCAATCATACCATATATGGACACTGATAGCATATTTCAATCGACCCATACAATAATTATGAATGGAGCCAAGTATTTAATTTTTAATCGGCGGAACAGTAAATACTGACTTTTTGCAGCAATGAACTGAACTGTTGAACGAACGAATACTGTCATATGCCACTAAATTAGCGAGTGCTGCCACCTTTTTATGATAGTACCAAAAAAACACGCTAGTAGCGCTACGTAGCGTTTTAGATTTTTACAGTTATTTGCGGCGATCGTGCAATCTTCAGTTTGCACGCGTTCTTAAAACTAATTAGTGGAACAATGGCCGCGCTAGAAGAAGAATATACAAAATATCTAACTGAAAATGGGATATTGCCACGCTTGCTCGAAATACTGGAGCAATTGGTGAAGATGGATCCACTGCCTGTGGATCCACTGATGGAAGTTCTCCACGCATTCGGCTGCCAGCTCATACCGCAGCCTCAAATGAAAAGCCTGGAAAGGAAGGTAGCGCGAGCACTGGATGAGCTGCGCTATCTGCGAAACGTGCTGATAGAGCTAGGCGGCCAGGCCGATCTGTACAACGGCGACTCGGACGAGGAGGATTATGTGGGTCAAGTTTGCCAATTGGGCTCTCCGCCCTTCTACAGACCATACTCTGGCAGCGAGGAGGACTACCCGACGCCTCAGTACGATTTGGAAGCATCGATTGACAGCAGCGACGATCATCAGTCGGAGCTGCACTACGACGAAGATCAACAGCCCTGCTGCAGCCACGATCGGCAGGGCAATGCTTAGCAGTTGTAGTCCACTTCACTTCATCGAGTACATAAAGTATAGTACACAGTATATATAACTTGTACTGCACAGAAGGCAGCTCACAATTAACATTTTTCATATGTTGTTAACAGTTCAGTTCAGGCAACGTCAGATCGCTGCACATTATGTAAAACCTATAGAAATAATTTGATATATAAGCATCCAATGAGACCATGCTAGCACATGGCGTATTATGACAGACATGAATGAATCTAAAGTTGTTCTAAAATATATTTTGTTACGTGAACTAATTTCGATCACAATTACATCAAAAGAACAGTTTAAATCAACGCTGAATCGTTGAAATCATGTTAAGTAAATAACATATATAATATATATATATATATGTGAGCTGAATCAGTCCAATAAAAACTCAAAATGTAATTTTAACTATTTTGTAATCCTAAATCGAACGCAATGTAAGACATATTTATAAACGTCATTGATTCAAAGTTCTGCTCGTGAGGGCTTAGGCAAAAATAAGGAAATCTTAAGATATCTTATACTCTATATATCTATATAAATTACATTTAGCCCATAAAGATGCCAGGTGACTAGTATCTTGGCCACAGTTGTATTTAGATTTCGTGAAGAGGTATCAATTATCTGCAACTATTTCACGTTGATTTGCGTTTAGCTACAGGTGAGGCAGTTGGAAGGCTGGTTTTATGATGTTACCTCTGGGAAATCAATAAGTCAATAGCCCGCAGCGTGTGCACACTTTTAGCTGTTGCATCCGCAAACAGCGCGGAGCAAAGCAAAACAATTCAATTAACTCGAAACATGTCATCCATGTTGACAACGGCAAACTTCATTTACTAAAGCCCTTCTCCGACTGCAAATAAGCTGCGGAATGTGACCGGAATGTGGGCCCCATAACGTAGAAGCCACCTGACCAAACTCTGAATTGGGCAGCGAGAGAGAGCTGTAATGTGATGGGAAATGAAGGCAAATAACTCTTGATTGTTTATTAACTAAAAACGTATTTAAAAATGAATAAGGAGAGTACAATCTATCTCCTTGGAGACATATCAGCTCATTCAGCAACATTTCCACCTTGACACCTTTCAACTCTGGCAGTTTTTCATCAGCAAATGGAAAAGTTGATCAAAATATTTGCTACACTTTACACTTAATAAACGTGCGCTGGAAAAAATATGTAAATAAAATATATCAAAATAGTTTATACAATTTATTTCGGCCAGTTCGGCGATAAATCCATCTAAGCCACATTGAGAAACGTTCCGCGGGGGCCTGGGGCGTGGGGCGTGGCAGCTGACAGCTGCATATAAATAAAATGCAGCTCAAGTTGGCATTCATACATAAATATTAGCAGTAACAGAGCGCGCTGAACGGCAGTGCTCGACTGGCAGTTACCCTGCATAATGCTTTTATCTAAGCGAGCATGAGGATGAGTTATTGAGGATATTATATATATAAGATATTTCTATAAGACATACATATTTCTATAAGACATATACATGACCAAACAGGAGTGATACTATTTTCCATAACTGATTCTAGCAGCTGATGCAGTTATAGTCAACATTCGCCTACAGAAATAACTTATAATATTTGCCATTTGATCATGACTCATCTCATGTTAGAGTAGGTGAAGCTGATTCCTTCATATATAATAGGACATTATCTATTATCGTATAATCTCAAATGAATTGCCATCTTTATAGTGTATACAACTCAAACATATTTCCACTCTCTATGTATGTTTGTTTATTTATTTTTTTTAGAGGATAAACTACATGCGCTGCAGGGGGCGGGGCACTTGCTGTCAACTGTAGCGGCTGCTTTTAATTGCATTTTCTTTTTTCCATTTTTTATAATTTATTTAAAGGTTTTTTTTTATTTCAACTTTGACTTTGAATAATTGCTGCGGAAATTGCCTTTTAGCAGCAATTTTGTGGCTAAGCAGAATGAGAAAAAAGCCAAAAAAGCGCCGCGCGATAATTGATTGAAACAAAATGCAGTCGCATTGGTTTACAAATTTCTCCATTTTTTTGGCTCTTTATTTTTTTGGGCTGCCAACTAAGCGCCGCGCAAGCTGCATACTTTTGGGCGCTTAATCTGTGCGTCCTGCGCAGAGCAGGATTTGCTTTGCCTTTCTGCCCGACTGACAGTCCGGCCGGCTGCCCGCCTGTCTCTCTGTTCGACTGGCGTAAAACTTTAACCACGTAAAATACGAGCCCGCTGGGCAGCAGCCGCAAAACACACATAAAGGAACAAGAGCAAAGAAATCCGCTCCGAAATGAACGTGGAGCATTGGAAATACATATAAAAACAACGGCTGCAATCCAGCGGCCAGTGCTGCCAGACTGGCTCGAATTGCGGATGAGCTATGCGAGCGCAATTGTGGTCCCTAACTATTTGGGCCACAGATTTGCTTTGGCCAGTGCTACAAACAACTGTTTCATTAGCTATAAAAGGCCAACGAATCCGATACTTTATAGAGAAATGGCGTATTTATTTTGCTGCCAAGTGGGTCATTACTTAAATTATAGCAAATTCAAGTAAATCTTAAATGTTAAATATATGTTAAGTAAATGTTAAATGAATGTACGGCAATCTATATTCTAAATGTTATCCCAATGATATAGGATGAATATAGATATCTTATCAGTAATATAATTTATTTTTGCACTTGGCTCTTCTATGCAATTCTCATGAGTTATAGAATATATTACAGTGCATAGTTAACGAACCCATAAGCGCAATGCAGTTCGATATTTAGTGCAGCCCCAGACCGTAGTGTCCGGCCTACGTGCCGCCCCCTTTGGCCAGCCGGACGGCAACCGGCAAGGGCAGAAAGTAACCAAAAAACATATAAAAAAGAAAATGTGTAACGGGAAAATGAATGAAAACGGAGCAGAGCCGAGCGGATCTCTCTGTGTGGGACGCCGCTTCAATTTCATGTCGAGTAAATTTTAATTTACAGCTCTTTTGTGACCGCAGGTTTTGCCAGCATGCGAGCCGAAAACTTTTTTGCTTTTCATTTATTTGCACTTTTTTTTAGCTGGTTAATTTGTTTTTCTTTCTGTTTTCCTGTGCGGATATATATGTGACTTTTTGGCTATTTGGTCAGCTTGGCATGTTGGCCAAATATATATATATATATATATATATATATATATATATATATATATATATATATATATATATATATATATATATATACATATATATATATATGTATTTATATCGCCGCCATTTGCTGCAGGGCCACATTCGCCATTAGTGCGAATGGCCGCAGGGGGCGTGGCAGGGCGTGGGTTTTCACAAAAGGCGCCGCTGGACTAATTGCAGCTGGAAAAGTCTAAACTATGCTTCATTAGCGCCCGCTGAAAACTCTATTAGCCAAATGAGGCAGCAGCGAAAAAAAGGGAAAAGGAGTCGGAAAAGTTGTACGCGTCGGAAAAACGTGCGGCGCCTAAATAATGTACGAAACTTTATTGGCAAACGCTAAACAAAAACAATTAAAATGCAATTAAAAGGCATAAATAAGGGGCGCAGTTACGCTAGCGGGGGGCGTGGTCAAGCCAACTATATGCGTGCATATATAGATGGCATCATTTGTTCTGCGCATTATTTGCTGTCAGCTGGAGCAAATTGCAGCACACTTTGAGCCGAGATACATCAATGTCTGGCGCACATGCAAAGAGCAACGAGAAAACGAACAAAACTTGGCGCATTTGATCATCTATTGTCATTTTTCATGCTGCCAGCCAGCCAGCCAGCAGAGTTGGGCAAAAGGGTTAACAATTTTTATGTGTCAACAAGAATAATTTGTGTCACGCAACGCAAAAAACTTGGCCAAGAGATGACAAAATAGAAACAAAAACTGGCAAAAGTGTCGTAAACAAAAGCAGGCAGCATATTAATAATGAAAATGGGACAAACAGCATGAGCACACACACACACACACACACACACGCAGGCAAGTCAAACACACAAACATTTGAGACAACAAAAGTATAGAAAGAAATCAACAAGCATCTAGAAATTAATACCCGAGCATATATACACACACACACACACACACACACACACTCACACACTCTCTCACACTCACACACACACACTCAGCACAGGCTCCCTTACAAACAGCCGCCAGCTACGTGCTGTGTGTGTGTTGTCTTTCTCTCTCTCTCTCTCCTCTCTGTGTGCTACGTGCACGTGTCATAATCCTTTTGCTCTGCAGCATTTTGCTCCTTTGTGCAATGCTTTCTGTATATTTGTGTTCCTTTTTCTCAATTTCTACAATTTGTCTCAAATTTCAGACAATTGCCAAGTCGCTCACGTAAGGCCACCTCTGGTAATATGAATCTCCACTTGAAGCAATTCCTTTTGGCCAGGGCTTCATTCTTGCAATTAAGTCGATTACTAAAGTAAATACATTAAACTTGAATATATATAAATGAGTATCTGATAGAAAGACGCCTTAAATATCGAAATTAACAATGGGCACCCTCTCACACGCACACCTTTAATAGGCCAAGCAATAAGCCAAATAACGCAATTTGCCCCCTACTTCGCTCCATTGCGCGTTGCCGGGCAACAGATTCCTTTGTGTTCTTCTCCGTTGGAGCTCATTAATCCGAATGAATGAGGCTTAGGGGCTATTCGGAACTTGTGCAGCTTCTGATTGGGTGGGCGGGACTTGGGCACACAGTTATTAATAAAAGCAACTATGATTGAGCCATGCAGTGCTTAACGGAATAACTAGCTATTATTCTTGCTGACCGTGCCGAAGTCTTAGTCTTAGACAGATATACCTAGAGTCGTAGAAGTAATCTGAATGATTCCTCTCTCATTTCTCAAATTTGCTTATCAAAATGTCACGCTTTCTCCTGCTTGCCCATTATTCTCCAAGTGTAATCCCCATTCGATCTCTATGGACAGGTAAAAATGTCGAGTCACTCTGAGGCATTTAGGCATTTATTAGGCATACGCCGCGTGCCGCAAAGCTGTCGAAATTGCCTAATGATGACAACGAGTGTTTCTGCGAAAAACTTATTTTAATTGCAAAATGGCTACTGTTAGCGCGAAGTGGAGCACGCAGCCAGAGCAGGGCACGATTTTCCCTGGGGCACAGGCTTCTAATTATTCTGTAAATGCGGCCGCCCACAACACCGTGCTTCATAAAAAAAAAAAACGGAATGCTGGCGACATCTCCAACTCCAGCTGTCTCTGATGGATGACTTAATCACCCAGAAAAGCGCCACACAAATCAACAAGCAAACAACGCGCCGCCGAAGCGCTTCTCCCAAAAGTTTAACGAGCGGCCAAATGGCCGCCGTGGCAGCAACAGAGACCCAGCGGCCTCTAAATTAATGGAGCAAATCAAACGAGCAAAAGGCAGTTCCAGTTCCAGTTCCAGCTGCAGTTCCAGTTCCATGGCCGGTTTGTGGGTTAATAATGACAAGATTTGTGTGTGCCGCATACGAAATTAGCCGCGGCTCAGTGTCCGGCGTTGCCAGACTGCGTTCTTTCCTCTCTTCTCTCTCTCTGCTGCTTCTATTTTGTTTTCTCATTAATTTCGCAGTGGATGTGTCCCGTCGCGTTGTTATAGAGTTTGTTTTTAATTAAAGTCCAAGCGCGAATTGCAAAAATATTAGCTTCCGGCACAGGCACGAAAAAATTCCATTAAAGGCAAGGAGTGGGCGCCGTGGAGCAGACTGGCAGACGTCCAGTAATACTCCCATATAAGCGAGTGCAAGGGCAGCTATGATTAGCTAACAGATACTCTCTTGACTAGCATAAATATATAAGAAAGAGATTAAACTGGAATATCTAAAGTGAGCTCCAGTTGGCATATTCAGTATTCATAGAAAGTTTTATTTATTTTTTGTATTCTTAACTATTCAATCAACAGTACAAGAATATGAGCTGCTTTTTATGTTAATGAGTGTATTGTTTATTCACAAAATGTTATACCATTTAAGTAAATAAAAAATGGTAAACCAACTAGAAAATACCCTGTAAATGCACATAAAAATCGCTCAATTTTTGTATTAAAATCTCACACTATATTTATAGACTTTTCTTTGATTTTAAGCAGGTTTACATGGCAGCCAGAAAATACCCTGTAAGCCTGTTTGAGTTTAAGCCACTCACACTCACTCTATTCTTTTCTAATTGAGTTAAATGAAATCCCAAGTTAAGAACAGATGCAATATTACATACTTAGGCAGTCCATCTATATGGCCTCTAGTTGCGTTTTCATATTTACAGGGTATATGCAATTCGTTTCGTCTTAAGAGCGCTCACTTTAGTGTTTAAAATTTATTCGCGTTTTTGTTCGCCTTGGCGGCTTTAATTAAGCAAACGGCACAGCGGAAATTACCTAGCCGAGGAGTCGAGGCCAGCGGCACAGACATGCCCACTTCGCCTCGCCCACATGCGAGGCATCATGCAAATGTGCACACAGTCAACTACACGCCCGCCCACCCGCTACTCCTGTTTTGGTGGCCAACACATACACACACACACACACACAGAGCAAGAGGGCGAGCGAAAACTCGTTGAATTCGCATAAAATGTAATAATAATTTCGCACAACGCGTTTTTAGTGGAGGTTTCTCGGTCAAAAGTTGCTGTAACGGAAACAGCTGCTTCCGGCGCTAGTACGGCACCACCCACCCACTCGGCCCAGGCTCTCGTTCCCCAATTCACTATTCATTTGAATTTTGGCTGCCGACTTTTGTGCTGTTTGCCGCCGCACAGACCATAAAATGCAAAAGATTATGAAAAGTGCCGCTGCTGTGGCTATGCCGCAGTCACTTCCACTTCCACTTCCACTTCGACTTCCTTAGCAAACACACACACACACACACATGCACAGTTGTGCCGCACAATAACAGTAATAATAATAATAATGCAGGCAGCCGCTGCATGGCATATGGAGCTCATTTTGGCAAGAGTTAAGAGCGCTCGAATACAATTTGTGGTCGAAGAAAAACACTTTTCGGCAACTACCGAGAACTTCGGGGTTAAGCTGAGCACACTTGGCGGTTGCTGCAAGTATACAGCTGTCTGCATATCATATTTTTGATATCTTTAACTTATTGTTTTATTTAAATTTAACTGATCTTTAGACTTGAATAATTTTATGATAAGCTGAGCTGTCTGGCAACTCCAACTTAAGGTGGCGGCGTCTAAACACTAACGCCATCTGCTAGCACTAAAGATATGTGAACAAAGTTGATAAAATTTTCTTATGAAATATTAAATAAATTCCTTTATATATTTTATATATTTTTATTCGAATTTAATTTCTGTAATTATTATTTTTTCATCAGCCTTAAGTTAGCTGATCTGGCAGCACGGTGCTCGCGCTCTGCGGCAGTGCCGTAGCAGCCAGCTTTTGGTTCTCTTGCAGTTTAAATGGCTTTCGCTTTAAGGAAGCACAGGAGACTCGTAAAGGCGTCTACATTGTGTGCCTTTCGCTGGTGCACAGCTGAGGTAGAAGTTATTGTGGGATTTACCCATAAATGCATCCTTTTGGCTCTATGTTAACATCCTGTTCGGCTGTCGGCTCGCCTGTGATTGAAGCGCATGCAACAATTTAAGGGCTTATAAAAGTTGTGTGCATATTTTATAAATGCATCATTTGCCAAAGCTTTTATTGCACATATTGATTTACTGCATATTGATTACAAATTGATGTTTATTGCACGGCAGATAAGTCAGGCGGCTGAATGAGCCTTTGGTTGGCCCGGGGCTTGCCTTCATTTGCATTTGTCACGCTCGTTAGAGTTCTCCTAATTCCCATTAGTCGAACTGTAATGCGTAATTCGATATGTTATGGCATCCACGTGACTAGAAACTTCCTCCACTTAGCTCATATGCCATCTGCAGCAATTTGTAGATGAGACTCAAGAGCAACCCATTCGGCTGCCGCCTCACTCCCTCTCCCTCACTTCTCTCTTCTCTCAGTCTGAAAGTTCGAGTTGAAACGGATGCTTACGAGCTTCCAACGAGCAAACTTTGCCACTTGGAAAATTGTATATTCTTTAAGCTGAGGCACAGCGACCCAAACACAGACAGCTCATAAATAGCCTAGAGATGGCACAGTCGAGGGAACTGTGCCAGCTTTTAGTTTTACTTGGCAGCAAGAAGTACTTTAAACTGAAGCCTTTTAGATTAGCTACATAAGTAGTTGTGCCACTTACAGCGACTCTAAGCCACAACTTGAGGGTCAACTAACGCGCTATATAAACTGTAGATTTTGGCCTCAGCGTGAGCGGGGAATATGTGGGAGCTAGAGAAACCAATCAAAATAATGTACTATTTAAAGTATCTTTTATGATATAAATATTAATAAGAGACCAATATTAAATAAATGTGTCAAAGGTAATAAATACATCTGCTTTCTCTAGCATTTTTCATATATTTATTGTTCTACATATCTATTTATATACTTCGAATACTAAAGGCAACCACAACTCTTCCGCTCTGTTAGTTTTAATGAAATTTAAGTTTAATTTCATTACATGCAGCAGACTCAAAGTTGACGTTTATAAATTTAGCTCTTGGGGTCTGCCTCCCGTTAGATCCAACCTGCAGGCCTGCAGCTATTGAACTCTTGTGCCACAGGCCGCAAATTATTTTTGCAGCTAGGCAAACTCACGCAATTTTCCTCAATCCAGTTTTGTGGGGGGCAGCGACGGCAGTGCCTGAAACTACATTTTCCACATTAATAAAAGAAAATAAAATAAGGAACTATATATGTGTGTGTAGAAAAAAGAGCAGAAGCTGAGCTGCCACTGCTGCTGTTGCACGAACTATGCAAATGCGTCGCGTGCAGCACAGCAGATAAAGTAGCAGCTGGAGACACACACACAAGCATGTGTGTGTGTGTTTTTGCTCTCGTACCCTTTTTTTGGGGTAGCCCCCTTGAGAGTTGGCTGACTTTTGAGCTGGAGGGTTTGGGAGCTGCGAGCAGGGTCTACATAGTCGCACATAATGTGCAGCAGCTGCTGCCGCCAGTGCCAAAAGTTACAATAAATTTTTGCATTAGTTCGCAGCGTAGCTGCGCCCGAAGAAGATCCTTAAAGAAAAAAATTAAAAGTAAAGTAATCATGAATAAATAAACAACGAGTCGTGCAAATAAAACAATGCCTGAGCGATTGCGGGCAACAGAGCCAATTGAGTCGGGCCCAAATGGTTGCTAAGGCAGAAGCGGCCCTCGGGTTGTTTGCACTCTTTTAATAAGAAAATTAATTAGCTCGTAATTTTTGCCTCCTGCCTAACCGCAAAAAACAGCTGAGAAGCAACTGCGAAAACATCAAACAAACGCGAGCCTGAGTCAATTAGGGCTTTAAAAGATATTTTTCTGAAATTTAATTAAATCGGAACTTCTTGAGAATCTGCTAAAGTCCACAACAAATAGTTGAAGTTTGCGGTGGCATCAAGCAGATTACAATTCCTAGAAATAAGATTAGATTATTTTGGTTGAGTCTATTTGAGTTTGGATTTCGTGAACTAGTACTAGTTTTAATATAGAATAATATCTTTAAATATTAAAATATTTAAAATTTAAAATTTTTTTAAATTTGTATAATTTTTTATATAATTTTATAATTATATGTAATCAATTCGAAATTTATTAAGCTAATTATTATATTATTTAATTATTATTATTTAAATATTTATTTTTATTTTATAATTTTTAAAAGTTATTTCACATTATTTTAAGCTAAGATTGATATAAAGAAAAGTCAAATATTTTATAAAAATAAATCTAGGTAATATATTGAAAATAAAACTAACATTTTCCGAGATCTGGCTGCTTTTATTCTGAATATATATTTATATATTTTTACTATATTTGGCTCATATGATAGAGAACCTTATTATATTCGTGAATCTATAGCGAGCTCGTGCGGTTGCTACCCAAATGTGGGCGCAGCTTAGTTTTGGCTGTCGAATGGCAATGACTTCCTCTCCCGCAGGGCTTCAAGTTTTATGCCAGCTATGGGAACGGGCAACTTTTGTTGCTGCTGCTGCTGCTGTAGTTACTCAAGCTTTTTATTGTTGTTTCAAGTGGTTGGCTTTGTTGTTGCTTCTGTTGTATAGATAACTACGTGCTAAGAAATGTGTAACAAACTACACACCCTGCGATACAGGCACGAATAAAGATACAAATACTCAAATGCAGGGACATACACACACACACACACACACCCACATATATATACATCTGTATATGTATATTTTTTTATGTAGCGCAGTCTGTGCCCTGTGCCGAATCAGACAATGGCATTGCCGCCGACGTCCCTCCATGGACACATTCTAATAAAAGGGAAGCTTTGCGATTGCCATTTTGTGCTGCCTGCCAGTGATGCGAAACGTTTGCGAATTTGTGTGTTGTGAAAGTCGCTGGGAAGAAAGCAACTCCCAGCGGCGGCCCCCAAACACGCAGCACTGGCAATTTTTTTTTTATGGCCGCACGTGCCGCTATGTCTACGTATATATTTGTATGGCTAGCCAGGCAACGGCTAGTTGCGGTTGCAGTTTCCGGCATTGCTCAACACTGATTCTTGGCAAATCCTTTTGCCGTTTCACAGTTGGGCCTTAGCTCTGCCCATTTTTTGTAGGCATTTGAGTTATAAATGCCGCACTACTTGAATGAATCTCATGGGCGTAATAGTTTTCAAATGGCTTTTATCTAGCTCCAGCTCTCGCACACGAGCTGCCGCCTCCGCCCCATCTGTGCGAGGGAGAAGCAACAAATTGCCATTATATGCAATTTGTGGTACACACCAGAAAACACGCGCATCCCGCATTTAGAGGCCGCGAGGGAGAGAGCTGAAGTAGTTGGAGCTGAAGCTGCAGCAAGCATTCAGCGCATTGCTCGCATGTCTTCGGTCTCAGTTGCCAAAAGGCAGCTCAACTGTAGTCAGCCAACCAACCAGGTAGCCAGCCAGTCAGCCACGTGTCGATTACACTCCCTAACAAGAAATGCAAATCAAATAAATTGAATACAATTGAAATTTAAATTGATCTGCGGATTGATAGCGTACTGAAGTAAGCTTTCTAAAAATATTTGCGTTAGAAGTAAAGAACTTAAAATAGTTGTAAAAATACAAATAAATGCGATCTAATTAAATTTTGATAGAGAAATCTCACCGCATATATTTCTAATGATAAAAATTTAGAGATTTCCCAAAGTCTTCATTCAAATGAACAAAACAAATGACTGCAAACACCTTGAGGTAGTACTAAGAAGTGTTTTTCTCTCTATAGAGAAACTATCAAATTGATATATATATTTGATTTAATATGCTCAATTTACAGTTCGTACTGAAAGTCTGGCTGGGTAGTGTTTTGCTGGTTGTCTTGTTTGACGCACTTTTTAGCTTAGTTTCAGGTGCAGCCGTTTGGATAGTAATTTGTAAATGTTATAAAATGCTCGCAACTTAATTGCAGCAGAAGTAACTAAGGTAAAATAATTTCCGCAACCACTGAACCACTGAGCAGGAATGTGCTTTTGCAGAGCAGCAGCGGAAACTTGTGCTGAATTGTTGTATACACGTGGCGTATACGCAACGTTAATTGCTCATGCGGCAACGTGACGTATGCGCAATCAGAAAATCCCCACGAACTTCTCGATGTACTTTAAGGCGTCTGATTAAATTAGGTATATTTAATATGAACTAATGTGCCGCCAAATAGATGCTGACCTTCGGGTCAATGCCAAGCCCCGAACAATTTTTTATGCCAAATGCCAATCAAGCCGTAAGCCCTGGAAATAGATTTATCGCTCTGGCTGCTGAACTGTAGCCGTGTCCTTGTATCCGGCCACTACAAATAGCTGGCGCAGCCTTCGACTGCAGAAACTAATCAATTTTATATTTTCGCATTTTTTTTTCCATTTTCCCATTTTTGCATTTTCGTTTCCGGTCAATTAACGTGATGAAAAATGCAGGCGACTTAATCAGCGTAACTAAGTGGGGGAAGCTGGCGAAAGCCCAGTTGACAAGTGGTGCAAATGGGCGAAGCATGATTAAAGCAAACACGAAAAGGGAAAAGCAATTGGTTAAGTCTTCGAAGCCCCAATAAAGACGTTAATCAGGCTTATGAGTTATACACGACACAGTGCCAATACACAACAATGCAATAATTAATTATTACTCAAATTCCAAGAGTGAGGACTGCTTTGTACTCAAAGTAAGACAGAATATTCACTGTAAATTAATTTTATTGTGTATTCAACTTAATGTAAGATTTTTGAGGCTCAACCTGCATCCTTCAAGTCATTCCTTTGTGATGCAATCACAATCAAAACTTGACAAAACTGATGTTTGCTGTGAAATTCATATATGCTTGAACGCGTGTGGCACTAATACAATGTCTTAAATTTAATTACTTTGACTTAAGCTGCCTTACCTTGTGCACGTCTATGCTTATTTGATATGCCTATATCCAGCGGCTACAATATTTCATTAACTTACTATATTTACAAAGCTGTTTGACCTGGCTTTGTTCCCTCTCATTACATTAATGTGGCCACCGCATTGCTCCCCAACCCAAGCTTCAGCCTCAGCCCATTTATTTGTCCGTCCGTCATCGCAATTTAATTTGTGTGCTAATGCTCAGCTGTGTAAAAACCTAATATATATAAATAAAAATGGGATATTTTTCTATATAACAGACATATCCTGCGTTGCCTTATAAATGAGTGTAACACCGGGCGTATTAGCAATTTTAATGCACTTGGCCTTATGGCACGCTCGCTCGTATTAAATGCTAATTTCGCATACGGCACACGGCACACAGCACACGGCACACGGCCAGCAGCTTAAAGCAGAATCAAGGCAAGGCGTAGCCAAAGGACAGACGCACACACGCTGACTCGCACTACATGACATTTTACAAGTTATTATTATGCAAAGGACACGCGGCGACTCTTGTCGTTATCCTGTTGCAAAATCTGCGACGGTGTTGGAAAATTTGCATTTATTCATGGCATAAATAAAGCATAGAACGAAACACGAAACCTAAAAAAAAATAAATATATATATATATATATACATGTGAGTGAGGCCTCGACTCCCCGGAATAGAACCTGCGTCTGTTTAGACCGCGCCGCTGCACTTTGGCAGGCTGAGTGCCCCGCTCAAAGCCACAAATGTTGTTTAAACTGAAATGCGAGCGTCAGCAATTATATGATATATTTAACATCTGGTTTCGGCCAATGCACCAACTGTCAGCTGCATGCGGTCAGAAGGCCCGCGCGCCACCGCGGACTGCTTTTCGACAACATTTGCATGAATTGGCCAAACAAAAATTTTGTAATCAGCTCAACGCATTTTTGAATGCCCCAACAAATAATATATAATTAAGGTGTGCAGCGTGTGCACAACAACCGCAAATTCGATGTGAAATTGAGATTAAAGCCAAATAGTTAAGCGAAAGTCTTAAAGGTAAATAAATATCAGAGTTGTCATGGAAGAGGTATTTATGTAGGGAGAGGAAGGAGAAAGCAAACTTAACTACAGCTTATTTCGTTTTTAAATTAAAGCTGAAACCAAAGTGCATTTGATCATTGTAATTTACAGGTAACAAATAGTCTGAGCGAACTTTCAATATATATATCCATTTTTTCCTTGATTTAATTATCTGCCGAAATCAAATTGAAATACAAAATGTGCAAATTCCTGTTTTCAGATATAATAAAAGCTTTTTACTCGAAATTGCAATTGGAATATTATTTTGCAGTCTGCAAATGTTTAATGAGCACGCACGAGTTTCATAATAATGTTAATAAAATATCATATATCAGAACCGAATTTCGATTCAATTAAATTCGGATTTACTCCCATAACCACAAATGAATTAAGTTTCAGCTAAAACAAAATTATGAAGTTTTCAGCTGGATAATTAGTGTCATGCTGAGCCCCAAATTATGATAAACAGCTAAGAGTGTTAGCAGATTAACCGCAAAGTCAGAAATGCGTGCTGGTTGTCAATTTGAAGCTGGGCTAACCGCAAACGGTATAAACTCCAGGAAGCAACACTTGAAGACCGAGGAGCACTCAACTACATATTTAGCAGGACCTCGGCACGCCCGAGCGCCCAAGGCAACTAAAAACTCAAGCTCAAGGCATGAGCACATAGAGCCAACCCGACCGCAATATTGAATTAGAAATGCGTAAAATTAGCCGCAAAATGTTTGGTCGCCATGTGCGTAAGGGTTGCTACCCCTCGAGGCGTCTGTCATAATTTCATGCACCACGGGCCAGTGTTAACCTTTGCGACAAATAATAAAATAAATTAAAATTAAACAGGGCAAAACAAATATGGAAAATTCCATAAAATTTCCCTCGAGTCGTGCGGGGCGGCAAGCTGCTCGCCAACTTTAAGCCAAGCGTGTGAGCCAACAAATATGGCCAAGAGCGAAATGTTAGGTGTCTGTGGTGTGTGTGTAGATGGGCGTTGGTGGGTGTGGCACATACACTCAGAGAGAGAGAGAGAGAGAGGCACCTGGCCACACCAAGGTATGCATATAGAGCACATATGGCGCATGGATATGGCGCCATGTGTATGGCATAAGCCACGGCTAACGGTAAACAAGTGCCAAGTAGTTTTCCTTTTATTTTCCTTTTCTTTTTTTCACATTATTATTTTTTCCTTTTGTATTTCGGGGCTTTTGCTGGCAACATAAAAGGTAAACAAGCGACTGTTGTGACTAGTTCCAGCTCCCAGTTTCATTTCCATGTTATTTTTTTGAGCAGCGCAAGCAAATTTGCTCGCTCGCCCGGTTCTGGCTTTCAGTTTCTCAGAACTTGTGCGAAAGTGAAATAAAAATAAGCTGAAGACTTAGCATACACGTTTCGACAGAAAAGCCAAAAATATGCTTAGGAAGCAGTTCGATATATGAGCAGCTGCAATAAGGAATGCCAAAGCCTGAATTGTGAAGAGAATTGTGCTTAGGGTAACTGTGCTAATATAAGCTCTGAATTAAGACGGAGTTACATGAAATGAAACTGGCAAATGTCAGTTGAAATTTGAGGTGGAACAATGAGCAAACTGTTCGGTGAACTAGTTCATAAGAACTGAATCAGAAAAGACTGAAATTGAACTTACTTTAAAATTGAATTGTTCCTGGGCAACCCGCATTTTCGGGCAATTTCTTTTGTTTGTCTGCACTCTGTATCCACCATTCCCCTCTCTCTGACTCTCTCTCTGACTCTCTCCCTTTCATTCTTTTGTATCTGAGCCAGCCGTGCGTTTCATTCGCTCGAGCCTGCCCTGCACAGTGTGTAGTGAATTCCATTTCCATTTGCACTTTAATATTTCATGACTGCTGTTTATCGCATAATAATTGAATTGAGTTCCGTCGCCTCTTGGCTCATTATTTGATTATCTTTGTTTTGTAATATCAGCAGTATGGTTAAGCTGCCAACATTTTGCTTGGCATTCTCTCGCTCAGCTCGCTTGACCTTGATAAATAATGCAGGCATCGGCTTTGGTTTCGTTTTCACGCGCGGGCTCTTTAATGGGCCGAGCTTCTCCTCATACATAATTCTCAATCAAATGTCGGCCCAATACACGCACACTCAGATACATTTATATATATATGTGTATATATCTGCTTGTAATGTGCGGGCACGAAACATGATTTTCTTTATGTCGGCCTCCCTTTCGGGGCTTCCCCTTTCGGGCGCCTTCTTCGTGGGCGTCGTAAATAAGAGTTACGAATTTTTGGTTTGCCTTTTGAAACCGAAATTTAATTAATGCGTTTCCTTCGTGTTTTCGCATATTCATGTTACGAACACTTTGTTTCGCTCGCTGAAGACGAGCCAAAAAATCTGAGCCAGCCGCCCACGTGTGTGTGTGTGCGTTAAACTGCGCTAATATGCATGGCAATGACAACCCCGCTCCCTGCATGCCAGAAAGGGGATATTATGTAGATGTTGCACACAATTTATGGCGGACACACGAGACAGCAGGGCAATCACCCATGGTCAGGTTCGAGGACCGCCAGAGACCCGTCCCGTCTTAAAGTTGCTTTATAGCTGATATATCGCTGCTTTATGGCTCTGTTTTTGCTGCACTTTCAATTACAAGCATTCGCTTAACTTCTGGGCCGAACCCTTGGCCAGTTTTTACGCTTCAACCTGCATAAATTATGCCACGGAAAGTGCCCACAATTATTTATTGTGTCGCCAAACGAGTTTCGTGTTGAAAGCTTGTCAGCCCAAGGAGAAACAAAGAAAACGAAAAGGTTTAAGCTCGCGGTCCCTGCTAATATTTCAAATAAATTTATACAAAAAGTGAGAGCGCCGAAGAAGTGGCAGTAAAAGCCACAAACGACCCGTTTAACTTGGCCTTCAAGCATCATTTGTCAAGGCGTAAATTTCGGGGCCCTTTAAACGTGAGCTTCAGCTGAATTTTGTTAGCTCTAACCGCTGGCTGTCATATGCGAGTCAGTTTGAGGTTTCTGCTGATTAGCGTACATCCAGCACATGTGGAGGCCAAGCAGCATCCATCAGACACCAGGCATCAGACATCAGACATCAGCCATCAACTGAGCTGACGACTGACACTGACTGACGGCGACTGACATTGATTGGCCCATGGCAAAGCGCAATCTAAACCAATTCGCGTTCAAGTGGTCGCATTTCGCGCTTGGCGAAATTGGTGTGCTAAGGACAGGGTGTTCATCATATGCCATGGACTCTGTAGGATTATAATTATAATAATATAATATATTTATTATTATAATATAATCTGATATATAACTCGGTATTAATCAAAGCCTTAAGAGAAGGGAACTTTAATATTTGCTTTAATACACTCTAAATTCCTTGTTTTTTTTTTTTTGCTATACTTAGTTAACCTAATTATATTCCTGGCCCGTTTATATTCTCTCTGCATAATTACTTTAGGAGCAGGCAGGGCATTTGAGTTTCGTTTTGAGGTATTTCTGCTTTATGCTTGCGGTTGGCTTGATGTTGCTTTTGCCATTCCGCTTTACTGCTTTCATTGTCCGAGTCGTTTTGATTTTCATTTGACAGTCGACGCGGCGCAGACGTAATCTGGTCGCGCTCAGATGTATGCTATGCTTTCTGTTCTTCGAATGGGAGGCGTGTTGACTTAATCAAAATGCCAACTGCCACACGTGGCTGGGATTTTGCTTTAGTTTTTCGTTGGCCATAAAGTGCACACGTGCATAGACTAAATGGCGCCGATAAAACGAGACAGAGACAGACAGAGACAGACAGAGAGAGAGAGAGAGAGAGAGGGAGATAAGAGATGGAGTGAGAAAATGAGAAGTTCTTTTCAGGTTCAGAGTGTTTAGCATTTTCGAGCAATTTGCATAAATTTGTAGTTTTACTTGCGAGTTGCCAATCTCGCAATTTGGCTCTCTCAAAGTTCGTCGCTCGCTATGGAAATTTGAGCTCTCAGCATGCAGTGCAATTAATGGAGGACCTCTTAAAGCGGCTGCTCTACATGCACAGGACTCTTAATGAATTTACGCAACTTGTATTTGCCAGCTGACGGCTCAATTTATGGGCATCGACTGCACTTAAAGGCATTTTCCATAGCCAACTTTCCTTTTAGCCCTCCCCCTCCGGCCAGCCTCCTCTCAGCGCCCACTGCACAGCTGACCTCATAAATAAGCAGAGACCAGGCAATTATGCGCTTGAGCTGTCATTGCCCGCTGCCCGTTGGTGTGAAAATTGCATATTGGCATAAATTAATCAGCTAGCTGCAGCAGCAGCAGCAGCTGGCCCTGATTGGGCTCGATTGTCTCAACTATTCAATTGACTGACGGCCTGAGGGATGTATATATACTTATATATATATCTGAGTGTGTGTGAGTGGCAGCTCTATACAGTTACCTATGCATAAAAGAAATTGCAAGTCAGCTGCCATTTTAAACTAATTTAAATAGTCAATTTCAACTCAGCTCACAGCTGCCATCTGAGCAATTACTAAAGACTTGAATAAATCATACTCATATGTTTATTAATTGAACTATTCATCATGTGTTTACTTATCTGCCTGGCCTTGTTTATAGTTTCTTTAGCGTGCTGGTCTGTGCCTTGTTCAGCTCTAAGTCGAAGACAAATAGTTTGACTAGCACTTTATGCAGCAGCCCAGCAAAAAGCCACAGCCCCGTGAGTTATTGCTGCCCTTTGGTGGGCTGCATTTACTTGTGGGTTCAGTTTAATTGATTTGCCTTAAGGCTCAACTGAACTTGAACCAAAGGCTAGGCAAATAAAAAAAGTGAAGCCCAGCTGAAAAGGAAACTGCAGACAATTAAGCAAACGTAGCAAGCAGAACGCAGGGAAGGTGGCGGGAGATGGGGCCCTGTTGCAAGTGGCAAGTGGCAAGTGGCAAGTGGCAGTGAGAATTGCTGTGAGAACTGTAGCAATTACTTACTCGAAATCTGTTGCCTAGGCCCGGCCTGGCTGTGTGGGAGACTTAGCCAAGTCTCGACTGTTGCGGCGTGAAAGTGAAATACTTTTTGCCAAGGACTTTTATTGTTGCGGCTGGGACTGCAGCCCTCGTTCCCAAGCTCGCTGCTTGCCTCGCTTCGCAGAGTGCAGCGCAAAAGGCAAAAGGAATTGTGTCAAGCGCTGTGCCTGCGCTCTGATTTGATTACAAATTGCAAGCAGTCTGGCAATATTTGTCTTTGGCCTGTGCAAAGCAGTTTTCTAATTAAATTATTAGACTACGCTCAAATCCATTAAATCGAGCTGCCTTTAAGTGGCTGCGTGCAACAGCAAAAGTCAGCTGACAATGTGTGAGAAATTAATTGCAATTGCGACCAAATTGGATAACCGCAAATAAATTCGCGTAATGGCGGACATTTTATTGTCGTCTGAGGCATACGACGGCGGCAACGCGCGCGATTCGTAGGCGATTTTAAACGCGTCGATTACGTGACAAGCACAGCAAGTGAGCAGCGTGAAGGGCAGGCAGACAATGCGTGATAGGAAGAGGAATGAAAGTGAAAAAGATAGAGAGAGAGAGAGAGAGAGGGAGAGAGTGAAAGAGTGAGAGAAGTCTGTAGAGGAAGCAGTGAAAGTAAAACTTGAAGATGAGAGGACTTAAGCCAAAAGCATTAGGAGATGAAAAAGAATGTAAATAAAGGTAAGAGCGTAGTTAAAGAAAAATCACTTTGAGCTTAAATTATGCTTCAAGAAATAAAGAGCCGAAGCTTTACTTTTAGCTAACAGAATAAATAAATATTTGAATGAATATTATCATATGCAGTTCGAATGATTAAAATTAATATATGCTATTGCAATATATAAACAATCTTATAAAAATGTTCAGATATGCCAACTCTCTCATTGATATCGCTTTTTTCTTATTTGCTTTGCCCGCCGTTGCTCGGCGACTCCTTGAGCATTTTATAAACTGTTTATGCAAACGATTTAGCATCAATTTTCTATCAGATTTCAGAATGGCTGCATGCCGCACACGGGACAGCGCGCAGTTGCCACTCAGGTTGGCTCAACAACAACGTTGACCGCCGTCAAGCAATCACTCAAAGTTGTCCGCATTTGCATAAACACTTCTAATCCTAATGCCCAGCAGATTGCAGTGGCAGTGTGCTCCAAGCTACTTACAGACAATTGACCCGCAGCCCCACTCCATCGCATTGAAGTGACAGCGCTACATGACCCAGCAGCACTTGACAGGGGCAGTGGGAGGAGCGGCCGCCAGCCAATTGCTGTTGCTCGAGTGGGGGGCTCTGGCTTTGGCTGGTTTCCTGTTCCTTTTGCAGCACTCAGCTACGATTACATCAAACAAACTCTGAGCCATTGCCAACTCCTATGTCGCGTTATTGCCGTTTGCCTGGGCCAGAATGTGGTCGTAGCCACAGCGCCCGAGTCCTGGAGCTGGCAGCAGCAGTCGCAGTCGCAGTCGCAGCCCTAGCAGTGTTTAAGCCGTCATTCAGTGTCATTCATGTGTCAGCTGCGTGGCGTTTTAGCTGATGTCCTCCAGCAAAGATTTGTATATCAGTCGCAGCGGAAACTGCCTGAAAGGGTGCAAAGTATAAGAGCCAGCTTCATATACAAATATTGTTTGATTCCGCTTATAAGTGCTTATATGAAGAACTGGTTTCATGTATTCAAAATGTTTCTTTTATGCTGTGCTCACAAAAAACTGCAGTTTATTCATGAGCTCAAAATTCGTTTAGCTGAAAGTTGTTATTATTCGTGTGGCACATGCATCTGGCTTCTCCGGTCTCCCCCCACGCACAACAGCCCCGGACTATTGTCCTTGTAAAAGTTTATCGCGCCAAAAAAATAAAAAAAAATTGCTGATTAACTTTGGCAAACAGCAAGCGATGTAAATGCGAAGCAGAGCACTCTACAGAAGAAGGGTCTGCCGGACTTATAATGCAATCTGCAGAAATGTCGCTTAACTATGTTTAAAAAAAAAAAAATATTATTTAATTGACAAAGTGTGAAATTAAAGTAAAAAAAAAAAAAAAAAAAAAAATATATATATATATATATATATATATATATATATATATATATATATATATATATATATATATATATATATATATATATATATATTTTTTTTTTTTTTTTTTTTTTTTTAAATATATAGTTAAGGACATTTCTGCAGATATTAAAAATAGTTCAGCTGTTGTTCGGTTTGTTTAAGTTTTTTACTTTACTATATAAATTTTCATTTTTATTTTATACACATACTTGTTTTTTTAATGCTCTCGCTGCTTATAGTTTGCAATATAATTTCAGTTAGTTCTCGAGACTTTGCGTGGCTCCATTGAAATTATAATTCACTTGGAGTGCTCGGCTAGCTCCCCACTGGCTCGCACAGCGGCGCCCTGCCCGACTCGTCAACCGAACTGGCGCACTATGCATAAATTTCAGCTTGAAGCATTGCACTTGCTTGACACATTTTGTTTGGAGTTCAGCTGCCCCTTTGCCCCTTCAATCCGCCGCTAGCCCGTTTCCCACTTTGTTGTTGTTCATTTGTAAAACAAAAAAAGGGGTGGGGGGAACGAAGATGAAGAAAACTTTTGTCTCCGGCGCAACAATTTACCGTTAAGAGCTCAACAGTGTTACACTGGTTTTTCACTTTTCACTAAGTACCAGGTTAGTGTAACACATAAAAAACGCAGCCGCAGCCCCAAAGGAAAGGCAGCGGGTGGCTCGGGGGGGGCCGGCGTGCAATCTGCGCAAGTTTTGTTGCCGTCTTTGTGCAACGTGCGAAGTTTGTCACTCTGTCAAAGAAATGTTAACTCTCTGTCTGTGTAATGCACTCGCCCTGTAATCCATAGTCAGCCAGGTGCGCCAGGGGTCGTGGCAGGCACCTGGCTGTCGTGTCAACACAAGTTTTGCATTTTGCAATGTGCTTCTCCTTTGTTATTCTGTGCTATCCTCTCTCTCTCTCTCCCTCTCTCTCTCTTTGTTTAGCCTGCCCCCCCACACGCCCTTTAAGTACTTAAATTAGTTTTCATAGTTTGGCGCCATTTGGCTCACAAAAACTCTTTCTGCACTCCGGAGCTGCCGCTCCCCAGCCATGCAGCGTGTAAATTAATTCTTTTTTGCGTTTGTTGTTCATGAAATTGCCGCTGAGGTGCGCGAAAAGTTTTGGCATTTTATGTTGGCTGATTTTATTAAAATTTACAACCAGTCGCAGTCGCAGTTGCAATTTAGCGCATGAAGTTCAGTTTACTTGAGCTGAAGAGAAATAAAGCCAAGCTGGTTGAACGGATATCTAGCAGGGCATAATCTATATATAGGAGATTGCTGTCGCTTGACAGCAAATTCCAGTTAACGCAAAAATTGGATAAAAATTAATGCCAGCCTTAATATAATTAATAATATAATTATTTATATACCATATTACAGCCAACCAAAGGACTAACTTTGGTTTTGAAGTCTTTATTCAATGCAAAGCTGATTTATTTAATTTAATGATTCTTAGAATCATCCACAAGGCGTTGGCTTCCTCTGTTCAGATTTCTGTAACGTAAATATATAAATAAATAATTTTCTGCTGTTGGCCAAATTATTTATGGCTATATAGAACTCTCAGTTTGCTGTTGAATTTAATCTGCTTTAAGAGTCTCAGCTCACATATATTTGAGAGCACTCTGAGCTTGAATTGAACTGAATTCTGCTTGCCTGGTAAAAATAAAATACAATTTGTTAGAAATATGTCACAGCTTAGTGAGGCTTTAATATATTTGGTCTTTTTTTTAGGTGTTTTATTTATATTTGCTATATTTCTCATTTGGTTCCAGTTGGCTTCGCTTTAATGCCAGCTGCGCTGCAATTTCAAACAATTGCTTGATGCAAAACAGTTATTCATATGCGATACACACACACACACACGCACACATATGCGCTTATTGTGTGAATGGCATGCAGTTGGAATTGCATTTGCGCATTTCCGGTCAGCGCACGGATGTTCCGGTGATCAATTTTCAAATACGCTGTGTCAGTTCGCTGCTTGCTCACTTGGTCTGTTGTTCATTTAGAAATCGCCAGCTCAAATCGGTAGTTGCTAAACGAAGAGGGTTGTGTGCTGCGGTGTGCTGCAGCTGCAGCTGCAATCGACCTGCTGCCCGCTCGGTAGCCCATTGCTGAAATTGAATACAAATTCACAGTTTTTGCATATTTGCTTACAGCTCTCCCTCTCTCCCTCTCTCCCTCTCTCTCACACACACACACACACACTCGTAGACAGACAGTTGTGGTTTTTTGTCTATTTTTTCCTGGCAAACGCTAAGCAAAACTTTCTTTTTTTACCTTTCATCTTTGCCAGCAATTTGTGTGGCCAACAATTTTGGCTAGTGCAATTTGCAGTTGAAATTTCTATCCCGTTGCTTATCCCTTTTTGCGCCATGGAACCGCTATCTATATTCATCGAATCGAATTAGAGCAGCGTCAGCTATAAAAACTGTAAATGCACACAGCGCGCAGCTAGCGGTAAACAATGGCAGGATATGGACAGGATGCGGCTGGCTGCTGTCTTTAAGTAGTCAATTCCGCACAATTTCTGACAACTTCCGCTGCCAGCTGTCGACAGTTTTCGCCAACTAAACTCGGAGTCGTCTCAATTAATGAGATTAATTAGCAGCTAATCAAATTTGCAACTACGCAGCGTGCCTGCTGCCATTGATGTGTGCCTGCCACACCCTTTTCCCCCCCAGCAGATACCGCCGAAAAGTTGGCCACATCAAGCCAGTCAGTCAGTCTATCAGCCTGTCTGTCAGCCCTCGTCTTGGCAGGGCACTACGACGATGTCTTGATGCCAGCAAATTGCTTGACGCAATCTAATTAGCTTCATTTGGTTAGCTACTTTTAGTTGCTTTTAGCATGTTTTTAGCCACTTTTTGGCTGGCCAAAATTAATTGAGATTCTTTACAGAGGCCTTCAGGCGACACACGAACAATTTTCGAATACTTTAAGCTATATATTTATTATTATTTAAATTTTTTAAAATTTCTTTTATGCTTTCTATATTTACTCTTAAACTATTAATAGACAAAGCCTCAATTCAGTTGCATTTTTTATTGATTTTTGATTGTCAACAAAATTTGATTCAAGCAATTCAGCTTTTTTCCCCCGGCTGTTGCCAGATGCAATCTAATCTTTTGCAATGAGCCCTGCCATTTCCATTCCAACAAACTTAATTGACACACACACATACAGAGAGCACTTAGGTATCTGTCTGGATACACTCTCCAATTTGCAGCGGACAGATTGCAATTTGCCAGTGGCGCGACGAGTCGCCTTTCGCCGCGGCTGATTAGTTGCGGCGCCTCGAGCTGTGGCCGGGCTGCGAGTTGGCCAAGTTAGTCGCAGCTGTGCTTGCTTTACTCTTACTTATTTATAGCTAAAGTCCATTGCAAACAGACAGCTTTGCTCAAGACGGAGCTGGACTTGGAGCACATTCAGTCTCAGTCCCCACACACACACGCATGTCGCTTTATCTTTATAATGGAAAATGATGTCGTCAGCGGCGAGCTAGTGCCGCGCTACTTTGGCTTATGCTGTCCGTATCTTGAATTTATGGTTGCCCACACTCCATCTGGCTCTCTTCTCTTTCTGGCTGTCTGATTTGTCAACGCTCTGTTTACTTTGTGTTTTTCTTATTTTTAATAGAAAAACGAGCGAGTCGAGCTTATAGCATTCGACAGCTGAACCCATCAGCGGCATTACCGAAATAGAAATAAGTTTCCACTTTATTTGTTTTTTTTTTTTTTATGTTTTATTTTCGCTGTTCAATTGCCTTGCAAGTTGCAATCGACAGCTGACAGGCGAGAGTAACGCATTATGAAACTGGTAATTAATTATTTCAGTTTAACTGACAGCGTTCAGTTGTCAACCAGAGAATGCAATTAAGCTGTTAACTTATTTAAAGCATCAGTTAATAATTATCTCTGTTAACATGGCGCATTATATATGAGCTTCAATTATGCCTCGTCAAATCCCATTTGCGCATATAATGCGAATTAAACCATATATTAATATGCGAGCTTAGTTCAAGAGCAAAAAAATGTTAATAAAATCGAAGTTTTTTATAGGATTAATTTTTAATTTAAAAATTATAAATATTTTTGTACCATATTCTAGCTTGAATTTAATATTATTAAATCAGGCAAAGGGACTTTAGCAGATAAATGTGTTTCCATTAAAACTTTGAGTTAATTTTGAATTTTACTCTTATCTGAATCTGAATGAAACATATTCCTCCAGTTAGGTGGAAACCTCTCTTCTCTTCGTTGATTACAAACAAAGTACTCAAGTTCCAGCTGAAGACCACAAAAATCCTGTAAGCGATCCTGACTACACTTTATACAATTTTATCTGCGGGATTGCACTTTAACTGAATGCGTGACTTCTTAACGAGCAACATTTTATGGCACTTTTTTTTTTATCAAAACGCTGACAATTCAATTGAAATGCAGCAACGAGGCCTGGTAAAAAATTGTGAGCTGCAATTTTGCTGCGATGTCATCGAAATCCCTTTTGCCAGCCGCCCGCTTTCAACCAACAAAAAACAGTCAGAAAATGTATAAAAAAAAAAACGAAATTAAAACAAGCTGCGGGACTTGAATGCGTGGTGGCACGAGGGGCGTTTCAACAGTCACTGGAAAAAACCTCAGAAAAAATGCAAATACTCGAGTGTATGCCAATGTAAAACAGAAGCTGAGCTGCCGTCCAGCATCCAAGCCCATCATCGTCCTGTTCCATCTGCACGCTGCAGGAAGACAATGAAATGGCAAACAACGAAAAATAAGTGAGATGCAGTCAGAGGTAAAAGCAGCGAGAGGGGGCACCAGTCGGAGGGCTCAAACTAAAAAACTGGAATACAGCACAACAGAAAGGTGGAGCGGGAACAGTGTGAACTGCAAATGCTCTGCAGAAATCTGTCATAAAAAAGGCGAGAGAAATCTGCCCGGAATGAAAATGTATGGGACAGGCTAATATGGATGAGCTAAGAATACATAACAGAATGCAGCATAAAAAGGTTTAAGAATGAAAGAACAGCGAACAGCTAGTTGGGAAGGCATGTTGGTTAGCTCTTGCTTCTCGTCATCATTTAGTTCTACAGATCTTTAGTCGTTCATTTAACCAAGGAAACCCATATCTAAGTTCACCCACAGCGCGGTAAACTCTCATAAACATATACATATTCATATTCAACTTTTCTTTTTCTTCTTTATTCTTTATTATTCCTTATTTTATTCTCTTTATTTTGTTTTACTGTATAGAGGAACATATCTGACTACTGATAACATGACAAGCAACCGCGGCGGATAAAATATTGACTGACAGCAAGTGGTGCTCTGAGGCCGCAGACACGCGGCGTATGCGTGATATTTGGCCGAGCGGCGAGGCCTTACGCAGCACTCTGTGCACACTCAATTGAAGGTAGCTGCAGCTGAAGGCTCATTAGCAGAGTAAATGTGGGAGGGCGGGAAAAACGAGTAAGACTTGTGCATAAATTATGAATTCTGCTCGAATATTGTGTAGCATGAAGGCAGCCTTGTGATGCGCTGCAGACAAGCATTATTCATGGCATCACAGCAGTGATGGACAGCTGAAGCCTGGCAGGGGCGCCTTGCTCCATCAGCATTGTACTCTTAATTGACAACAAGACGGGTAGCTAGAATTTGATTAGACTTTGTTTCAAAATTGGTTTTTATAAACTGAAGCGCAAAGTGCAGCAACGTTTCTATTTGGTCAGTTTAAGAATGAAATCAGGCGAAAAATCTCTTACCTGAATGCCATTTCTCTCTCGCTCTGGCCAGGTGATGCGGGCCGATAGCCTCACACCTGGGGCGCAATTTTCTACACTTTGGCGCATTTCTTTGTATTTTTTGTTGCGTTTTCTGCCGGCTTGGGCCAAGCCCCTTATCATTTATCAGAGCCCGGCAAAGATCAAAAGCAACCATCAAAAGCAGTAAATGGCAACTACGAGGAAAATGAATAGAAGAGGACCAACCAGAGATTGTGAAAGAAGCCAGAGATAGAGAGAAATGCGGAGAGAGGGGCGCAGGCAGCTGAGCTTTAAGCGCAGTTTGTTATGTGGGCCGGTTGGGCGACTGCGATTGTGGCTTGCCTGCCGTATGGGTGCTCTCCCCGGCCATGCCATTCGTTGGAAATGAAACTAATTTCGTTGATTGTGACGGCAAAGCATTGCACAAGCATCGACAGCTGATATATGGGCGCAGCGGGCAGCATTAGATCCTTGACAATTGGCTCAAAAAAAATAAAGACGATAAATTACACTGAGCAAAATAGTGGGCTAGCAGAATTAGTGCTATAAAGATACTTGGTGGGCAATCATAGAAAATATAAATACAAATAAAGCTGGAAGTATTAGGAGAGCTGAATCGAGAGAGAGAAAGCTATGGTAGAATCTGCATAAGTATACAAAGGGAAATATATATTTTAAAATAGTCGAAGTGCACTCACTGTAATCGGGCATAAGCATCAGCTCCTGCTTTTCCTTAGAGTTTTCCTGTAGCTCAAATTAGTTGCACTCAGTTCATCTATTATGTGCTCTGTTCATTTTGTTATTAAAAGTTATTTAATTTAGTTTGCTCAGTCAGTTCATCTTCTTCTTATTAAAAGTAACTTCATTTACTTTCCCCCATTTTTCATAATAGCATTTCTATAGCTTTTCTATTCAGCACTATCATAAGCCAATCATTTCTTTGTGCCCAGTGCACAACCTATCTATCGCTGCCATACTTGCAGCTTTAAGAACTTGCGAAACTTTCAGCCAGTTGCCTTGCCCCGAGCACACCTGAAACCAATCGGCCAACACTTTTGCCTGCTCTCCGCTCTAGCTCTGTCACCTTTCCCGCATAGCTTAACTGGCCAGCTCCACTGCTCTCTCCGCTTATGACATTTTATTATACCAATTAGACTGAGGCCCCGTCGCCTTGGGCCTGGGCATTGTTCTTATTCCCATTGTTCGCTTTGGGCTGTTTCTTTTTCATTTTTTCCCTATTCGCACCTATTTTGCCTGCTGACTGCTCGGAATTTATGGCCCTCGATTCTGCTTTAACATTTATTCATGCGCAGGGGAGCAGCTGCAGCAATAGCCACCTTTGTCCCAATCCAGCGGGCTCTCTGCTCTTTTTTCTACAAACACTTCACCTGCAACACAGTTTTCAAATGTGCAACACTTGCCACCAGCTGCTGTTGTTGCTGCAATTGTTGCTCTCGTCGACACCTTGTTGCCGCTGCTCGGCGCACAAATGACATTTACATTTGGAGCACATAATGTTGTTGGTGTTGTCGCTGTTGAACCCCGTGATAATTGCGAGCACTTCAATTGCAACAGCATGTTGTTGCCAACTAACAACTTCCTGCACTTCTAGCCGGCAAATTGCATTTTCAGACTTTCATTTTGCAGATCTGCAGCTGAAATTAAGGCCCAACAAGTCGAGAGCTATACATGCTCCTGCTTGGCCTAGGCATTTAATAAGAGCGAAGCAATAAGTAGAGCACAGCAGACTGAATTCATTCTGCTAGCCAAAGTTACACCACAAATGCCAAGCATAAATCAAGCAATAAGACAAAGTCAAAGAGAACTCGAGAGCTCCGACTACACGTTCAGCATTAACCCCGATTAGCAATCAATAAATACGTTTAGTCGTCATTATTAATTATTTTCAGGTCAACATTGACTTCAATAAATGTGAAAATATAAATTTGACAACTATCCACACAATCTTACTGATGCTCCTCTGTTTTGCCAATTCAGATTGCTCGTCACCCAGACTTAGCAGCTTGGAGCCCGAGCTCTTTAGTGCTGGACATGAAGATTCTATAGCCGCTTTGGCGGCGCAGTCTATAAATTGGGTGGAGTGCAGATTTAGTTTGTATATATATATGTATTTATCAGCTCGATAAGCTTACCTGCTGCTGCCTGGTGGTAGGCCCACAGCGCCAGCAGCAGAAATGTTCCCAATATAATGCGGCGCATAGCTGTTGTGCCTCTGACTATTTGCCGATATCTGAACACAGATTATTATATACATCGGCCAGCTGGATACGCTGCTAATTGTGTGGCTTTAGTTATGCCTCAGTTTGCTTCCACAGCTCTTTACTTGAGGCTCTGCTGCAGTATGCCATGCCCAACAGTGCCTCCGAGCTGTATTGTTAATTGCTTTGTCTTGGCCAAGTATCATTGTGCTTGCTCTCAGGAAATCAAAGTTAACTACGGTTTGTGCTTGCTGTTGTTGTTGTTGTTGTTGTTACTCATTGTTGTGTTGGCTTTTGTGTTGATTTTCCAGTCAGTCGCACTGACTGCTTTTTGCAATTTAAGTTATGAAAAAGCATTCGCTTTCGATACGTTTCTCGGTCTGCTTTGCTCAACACTGTGCAGAGTGAAACGGAACTAGTGCTAACTATGCAACGGTAGGCAACACTGGCTGAGATAAAGATAGAGATAAAGATAATTTTAAAATTAATTACATACAGAAATTAACAACGTATATATATTAGAAAAAATAAAAAGTTTGTATATACTCAAAATTAAAATTGTACAATTCCAGAGATTAGTTAAACTTTACAGGGTATTACCGCATGCAGGGTATGCATTTTCGCTAGAGTGATAGCTTTATTGCTGCTGTTGCTTTGTGCTTATTGTTGCTCTGCGTCTGAATTTCTTTTTCGGCATTGTGTGCATTTCACATGAGCCAGCAGCGATTCCTCATTTGCATTTCTGGCGGCGTTTTCCATTTGGTTTATTGCGGGTTTTATTGTTTTGCGGTGTTTTATGGCACAGCGTAGTGTGTAAATATTTTTGCGCCACCCGTTTGTTCAGCTCCTTCTACTCGACTGCCATTTAAACATGCAGAGGAGTGCAATATTCGCTTGGCTATTTCAATCAGCGCCTGCACTGATGATTTTGTTGCTGTGGGCCTGTGGAAAAATTCAATTAAAATGCCTGGCTGCATACTTTTGGTTGGCGCTGTCTGACGAACTGCGCGTAATTTGCTAAATAGCGTGCTTAAATTTTATTAATTTTAAACAAAACTCATTTACGCAGCACAAGCTGCGACTGGCCTATTAAGCAGAAACTTTGCTTAGCACAAAGCCTGTAAAAATAATGTGCTAAGCGAGCAACGTTCCGCGCTGGGGGCGTGCTTGGGGGCGCGTGGGCGTTTCTGGCAAATACAAATAAAATTAACTGAACTCAAAACAAATAGCCAACTCTGGTGTCCAGTTTGTAAAGCGCTCACCGCTCAGCGCTCAGCGTTGGGGGAAAAAAACAAAAAGAATGTATATATAATTAAAAACTAATTAAATGGGCTTGGCGCAACGCTTGTCGAGCTGTTGCTGCTGCTGTAAAACTTAATTAACTAAATGCCGGGCGGCAACAAAAACTAAAACAATAATAATAACTCCCACTAAACTTTGGCCGTTCAGCGTCTGCTGGCTGCGCGCGCGCACAGCTCATGGGGCGTATGAGTAATTTAATCATCTTGTTGGCATGACCAAAGCTTTTGTTGTCATCCACAAATGCAATTTGTGTCATAAGCAAACAAGAAACTTACATACCCGAAAGGACACACACACACACACACACAAAGTCAACAAAAGTTCGAAGCGTGTCCGTGTGTGTGTGCGCGCGTGTGTGTGTCTTGGTTTTAAGAATTAACACAGCCTCAGAGCAAGCAAGCTGGCCAATTGAGCGAGTGAGCTACTATACGAGGTATATATATTACTCAGCTTTAATATGTAGATTAAAATACCATTTATATACTCAAATAATCCGAAATTAATTGGCATTAAATAAGTCATAGTTATTTGGGTTTGACTCAGCTTCGATTGGTATGGGAGAAGGCATATTTGTTTCCTTTTTGACTTTTCTCTTCATATTTCCCATTTTCTTTCACACAATTTAATAAAAACTAAATTGATTAGATACATTTACTAAGCGAATTAAACGTTTTCAAACTGAAGTATAAATGGATTTAGCACAGCTTGCAGCGTTTCTTTCAAGTTGAAAATATGCGAAGTGGAAGGGATTTGTTGGCTTTGATTTTTCTGCTGTTGGTCAGCACTCAACTGATTTCGGCGGGTAAGTTCAAGATCTTAGTGAGTCCTCCAGCAAATTGACATCATTCGAGTTTTACTTCATAGAAAAATCCTTCTTTGACAGTCTAAAGAAATGGGCATTAGCGGGTAATAATTATGAAACGCAGTTCTCCAGATTCCGCCAAGCAGTATCGCTTGATCAAATATCGACAACGCGAAGGGTTAAGTTTATAGATACCCTCGTTTTGCATAGCCGTTAGAACTGAACAGTTTAATAAATGGAAGAGCCGATTGGCTACTGAATCTCCGCTCTCCTTCTCAGACTTAAGAGCAACAGCTTGCTTGCATTCTTGCTTCATTTTTGTGTGTGCTTGAGCTTAGTCTGTAGTCGGAGCTCAGGTTTAGACACTGCGATTGACTACATATTTGCTTTGGCACTTCTAACTGGCAGAGCTCCGCATCAAAGTGCCTGGCAAAGAGTTGAGAGCCATTGAGATTGACTTGCATTGTTGTTGGGCGTGGCAGGATTTTGCCATTTCCTTTGCTTTGCTTTGGTCTTGGAGTGTGCTGCGAGCCATTTTGAATGTTTGATCGGGGACGGGCTTAACACGCTGTGGGCGGGTGTGCGCGTGTGTGTGTGCTGTGCACACAGACAAAGTGCAAAAAGTGAAGCCAAAAGCTCCACTTGGCTCACTGCGTTTAATGAAAATCGGCAGCTGCTGCTTCAGCGGCAAAGGCAGATTAACAAACCAAATATGGCAACAGCTTGGCCAAAAGCATGTGCAGTCGCTGCCAGGCAGAGGCATTCGCATGCCTCAACAACAGGAACAATGCTTGCCACAGACACACACACACACACTTGAAATGAGGCACAAAAACGCATATTGAATACGCTTTGGCACCCAGCTGCCGACTCCGCCGTCTCCTCCTGGGGCGCCGCTTGCGCTGGTGGCATTACTTGGCCGACCCACTGACTATGGCTGACCCGACATGATAGCAGCCAATGGGCAGCTCTGTGGCCCTGCCCACTCAATTGTTGCCGAGTGCCACATTGTGCGGCCAAACGCTGCTTTCATATGCTTAATTGAAATCGGCACTGAATGCAATCGAGCTGCGCGGCAGGGCGAGGGGCGTGAAAAGGAATGGGCTTATAGCAAAAATAGAAAACCGCCAACGCAGCCGCAATCCACTTAGCAAACTGAACAGAAATTCAATTTGTCAATCATGAAGCGCCAATGCGCACTATTCTATTCATGTCCAGGAGCTCAGCGCTGTGCAGCGCAAGGATAACGCAACTCCCTGCGGGATTAAAGGTAATGAATGAAAGTTAGCGCTGCACGCTTTTTCTGCTCGCTGAAGCAAATCGGAAACTGAAAAGTTTTTAAGTATTATAATTAGCTTGAAATTTGCCTGGAATATTCCGATTTTTTTTTTTATAATTTGCTTTGAATTATACATACAGCATTTAAACTGGAAATGAACTGGATAGAGATAGTCTTAAATATTTTTCTATATATTCTCTTTAAGTTGGCTAAAAATTACTATATGCCTGTCTGCAATTTAGGCAATATGTTCTCCTGCCTTGCTCTGCAGCTTTCTTAATTACAATTTTAATTAAAAATGTTTGGCGATTTCTGGACAGGTATTTGCTCGCCGCCCCTTACGTGCCGCGTTTGGTGGCCAGTAACGCTATTTTTTGCTATTGCGCTTAATGAGTAAAATTCAAATTGCACAATTTACATAATTTGGGACTGCAAATGGCTTTCGGCTGCAGTCACAACAATCCAAAATTGAAGCTGTTGCTAATGATAAAGTCACCTGGACTGGCCACAGTGCCAAAGCGTGTGTGCGAAGCTTATGAATGAGCTTTGGTCTCGGCCCCAGCGCCAGCACCAGCCGAGTCGAGAGATATGTGACCACAGAGTTTGCATGTGCTCAGGGCAACAGCTCGCCCAGGTCCTCGCTTGCCCATAATCGGAGCATAACAACAACAAGCAGCTCTGATGGGATTTCGTGGTTTAATTTGCATATGTTCTACGGGGAGGTTAAGCGATTATAATGGAATTTCTGTATGCTCAAATGGACGAATATATTTATATATATATTTATCGCTATATATATATATATATATATATACGTGAACCTAACGCTGCAAATTCTTCCTGGCTCTGTCATGCTGCTGTCCTTTGCCTGCTAAGTAGGCAAAGATCCAAGCATCAGTTCATTTTATTGTATGTTCGTGTTTACAACGTTCTAACGCAAAAAGAATTCACAATTTATATTAGCCAAATTTAGAATATAGTTTATATTAGCTAGAACCCTAACGACGCCCAATTCAAGATGGATATGGACTTTGACTTCGCCACGCCGCCGCCCGAGGAGCGCATCATACGTACGCACAATCTGAACCGCGAACAGGAAGAGGATCTAACGCTTGCGTTTTCCTTGTTCGATACCAACAACCTCGGCATTATACCCATGAAGCAGCTGAAGGACATAATGCGCGCTGTGGCCCACTGCCCACCAGAGCATGAGCTGGCTGACTACTACAATGAGTACGATCCCAACGGCACGGATGAGCTATATCTGAGTGACTTTCTCCACATCATGTCCACGCGCTACGACGATATGACGCCGGAGGACGAGGTCATACTGGCGTTCAAGGTCTTCGACAGGGACAACAACGGCTGGATAAACGAGAAGGAGTTTCGGCAAATAATGAGCGCCTATGGCGATGAGATGGACGACGATGATCTCGACCAGATCTTATTGGACGGCAACTCGAATACCGAGGGCAACATTGTGTACAAGGACTTCGTTACTATGATGAGTGAACGTTAGGGCTGAGCAGGCGACGCCGAACAAAGTTCACTATTTGAAGACTCTCAAATCATTCCATACAGTCAACAAACATAAATACATTTGGATACAACGTGCCCAATTTAAAAATACGAAATTGTTAGTCCTTACGATAAGATCCAGCAATGAATCCAGATCTCACTGAGGAGCAAATTGCAGAGTACAAAGAGGCGTTCGCCCTCTTTGACAAGAGCAACACGGGCATGATCAGCGTCCGTGAGCTGGGCAATCTGATGCGTTCACTCGGACAGAATCCCACCGACGCGGAGCTCAGGGATCTGGTCAACGAGGTCGACACCACCGGCAATGGCTCGATTGAGTTTATTGAGTTCTGCAATTTGATGTCCAAGCAGTCGGCGGACAATGACGCCGACGAGGAGCTGCGCGAGGCATTTAAGATCTTTGACAAGGACGAGGACGGTTTCATATCTCCAGCCGAGCTGCGTTTTGTGATGGTCAATTTGGGCGAAAAGTTAACCGACGAGGAGATCGACGACATGATACGTGAGGCAGACTTCGATGGCGATGGCAAAATCAACTACGAAGAGTTCGTCTATATGATAACTCAAAAGTAATACGTCTCTAGTTACTTCTTTTTTCACCGGATTTATAACAATTACGAAAATTTCTTGAATTAAATTTAATGCAACTGTTCGCTTGACTTTAATGGCTCACGTCTTTTATGGAAGTCTAGTTCGCTGCGAATGATGTAGAGGACTGAGTAGGCGACGCCAAGCAGCCTGATTGGTTTGGGAGTTCGATAATGCACAGTCTATCAGTAGTCAAACATTTCAATAGAACACGATTTCATAGATCTCGAAATTATTAAATAAACATAGAATAATGCAGCCCGGGGACTTAACGGAGGAGCAAATTGCAGACTATAAAGAGGCTTTTCTGCTCTTCGATAAGGAAAACTCCGGCGTCATCAACTGCCGGCAGCTGGGCAACCTAATGAGATCGCTGGGCCAGAGACCCACCGAAATTGAAATTAAGGATATGTTAAATGACGTTGATGCCACGGGCACTGGGGAAATCAACTTTAATCAGTTCTGTGTCGTCATGTGCAAGCAGGCGCATGAGAATGATTCAGACGAGGAGCTCCAGGAGGCCTTCATGATCTTTGACAAAGACGAGGACGGCTTCATATCGGCAGCTGAGCTGCGCTTTGTGATGACGAATCTGGGCGAGAAGTTAACCGACGATGAGATCGACGACATGATACGTGAGGCAGACTTCGATGGCGATGGAAAAATCAACTACGAAGAGTTTGTCTTTATGATAGGGCAGAAGTAATAGTTGCCCTCCTCAGATAGTTTATCTGTTCCTAATTAGGCAGTGGTTGAAATTAAAGTGCTCAGTAAATAATATGGACGTTGCTCCGTTTGTGGTTTCTCTGAAGGTTCGTCTCCAGCCACAAGCTCATCGTTATCATCGTCATGAACAATATTAGCTAATTGGAACTCGAGTGCGCTCAGCCAGCCAGGTTGCCTTTGCGCTTGACATCACACTAGTGTTAACTCGCTACGGCGTAAATTTCATGTTTCGGCTCTTGCGGTCGACTACTTGGAGACTCTTTTCAGGCGAGTCCGACAACTCGGAGCCGTGTGCTGCATGTGGGCGGCGGTTGCCTGGGCGTGCCTCTCAGCAGAGCACCTTTGTGGTCTGTGAGCAATTTTCCCATTGCTTAAATTCAATTTACTTATGCACCAAAATTAAATTCCAGCCTGGCCCCAGCTTCAGTCGCAATGGGCTGCAGCTGGCAGCTCTTGCCAATTGTGGGGCATAGCCTATCAGCCGCTTGGCCTGCTGCTATTTTCGCTTATCAAAATGCCAGCTTTGTTTAATTGGAAGTTCAGAAAAACAGGGAAACTGCCATCAATGCATTTCCCGTGCAAACGAGCCAAAAGAAAAAACACTAAATGAAAGAAAACTTCAGATTTCAATTTCAGATGCAACATCAATAAGCACTTTTGCAAGAGCATAAATATAATATGCACAGACAGAGCAGAGAGAGGGAGGGAGAGAGAGAGAGAGAGAAAGTTGTGTACTGACTGCAGTTAGGGAATGCGGGCTACATCCAGGCAGACACATGCTCTGGGGCTCAGCATGACGGCAGATGCCATTTGTGGGTGCAACGACTGGCAAAGGAAATTGAAATTGTATATCTGTGTGTGTGTGTGTGTGTGTGTGCGTAGATGTTTGTTGTTGCTGTGGCTCTAGCTATGCTGTGCTCCGATAAAGGATGACAACTCCAGCATGGGGTCATTATATTTTGTCATTAATGAGATGCAAGGCAAATCGAGCAGAAATTCGAAATTAAAGTCCAGGATATTAGTTTGAAATCCTTCTCAATGCGCTTGCAAGTAAAATGAATGCAGCTCACTATTCTCATTAACGTTCGGATTTCTTAAATTGAATTTGCAATTATTTCCAAGGTTTTTTGCCTATGAAATTCTCTTTTATGGAACGAAGACTGGAGTTCAGTTAGCAAATATGAATATTATATGTATATAAATGTAATTTTAGCACAGATTATAGATAGCCTTCGCCTAACTATTAACACCTTTTATAGAGTATTTCGTGTTCGTCTATGCCCGTTGCAATTTTGCGATGCATTCACCAAAAACATTCATGCACATCGATTTCATGTAGGATTTTTTGTGGTTTTTTGCCACACCCGCTGCACACACACACGCACACACACACCTACGCCCACTTGGAGTGTCATTTGGGACACTTCTGCACATGTACTTGGCCACGCAAAAAGGCGCATGCAAGTGACACGGACGAGGACGAGGACGAGCACAAGGACGAGTCGAAGCACTCTGTAAATGTGCAAACGCCACATGGCAGCAACAAGAGATGCAAGCAAATGAGTTTTTGGCACTATGGCCAGTGGGTGAGGCGAGTCCTGGCAGCTGCGGCTGTCAAGTGTCCGTTTGCAGTAACTCAACTTCAGTTAAATATTTTAGACTATGCAACGATTCCCTGTTAATTGGTGGTAAAAACAGGCAGAGCCTTAGATCCCAATAAAGTTGGGCAAGCTCTCTAAGGTAGGCACAGCGCATCAGCTCGAACCCCGACCTCTTTTACGACTACTAAAAACACGAACTGCTGTCGTTCAATCATATGCCTAAGCCTGCTTTTCGGCCGGCGGTTACCCTTTTCGGATTAACAGATCAACGCACAAATGGAGGCTCAAATCATCGTCTGGGGACAAACAACTCGACCCTTTCGATAAGGCTGATAGCTTATCGAGACCAAAGGGCGCACACAGCAGCTGCAGATAGGCAAAGCCGCTGCGGCTTTGATGACCCAATTAATTTTACAGCCCAAAAAGAGAGGCAACTATCTGAGCCAAACGCATTTGGGCGCAGTAAACACGATCCAACTTAAGTGTTGTAAAGCGTGAAATAACTTGAGATGAGCTGCACACAGAGGCCATCATGAGATTAGAAAATAAAGTGGCCCAGCACTCCAATATGCCAAAACAAATATGTTTTATGTATTAAAAGAAGATAAATAAAAAAGATTATTCAGAAAATAATTGTGCAGGAAAAGAAAAACATTTTCATTACAACAATATTGTATTATATAATTGGAGAACGTTTGCTTAAGTCTATTGGTGTGATGTGTGTAAGCTGAGTTTATGAACAAAAAAAAAAAAAAAAAAAAATAAATATATATATATATATATATATATATATATATATATATATATATATATATAGATTTATATATATTTTTTTATATATATACATACATACATATATATATATATATATAATATATATAAGCGACCAAAGAATGCTTTAAGCAATTTTAAAGTCATTTCAAATATCAATAGATAACTTTATATAAATGCGCCCTTTAGTTGCATACTGCAGCTTGGTCGTGGTGGATGCCTGGCACATAATTTCCATAAGCATACGCAGTTCTTGCCAACCTGTCAGTTGCTTTGGAGTTGGCAGGAAGAGCCCAAGTGGCTGCGCTGCTCTTAGGGAACATTGCGCTAAATTGCGTGGAAAAGTTATGCGCTGTGGCTGATTTGGCAGTTCGCGGCGCAACGTTTGTGGCGCTTTGCTTCCGCCTACTTGGACGGCGTGTTTCATTTTTATTTTTCATTCTGAAAGTTGACTTGGCAAACTACTTGAAATGTGAAAATGTTCGAGCGGCAACTGGAAAGGAAAACTCGCAGCAACTTTGAAGGCTCACGTAATTATGCGCGTTACACAGCTGACCCAGGCGCTCAACCTGTTCCTGCTGGTTCGCCTGCTCCAGTTCCTCGTCAGCCCGGCGGCAGCAGCTACACCTGCCACGCCGCTCCAGCAACGGCGCCCCCAATCGCTGCACAGTCGCAGCCATGCGCATCAGAAGCGGCTCATCAACAGCGTAGATACAACGTCCGAGGACACGCGGGACTCGCCGGGAGGATGCGACACTGATCAGAGCCGCAGCACAGGCGACGACTTGCAGGGTTCCAAAAATGGCTCCAAGTGCAACATCGGGCTGGGTCGCACGAACTCCAAGCAGTCCGCCATGACCATAGCCCAGAAGGCCGCCTCCGACGCGGAGCAAGCCTATGGCACCCAGCAGTCGGCTGCGGCGGAGGTGGCGCACATGGTCAAGCAGCAGCTGGCCGACAGAGCAGACGCCGCTGCCAAGGCAGCGGAAGCAGCGCTCACTGGCAAGCAGCAGGTCGTGGAGCAGCTCGAGGCAGAGATAGTCGAGGCGGAAGCCGTGCTCCGCCAGGCAACTGAATGCATTGCCAATGCGCAGGCCAACCTCAACTCCGCACTGCTGTCGGCCAGCAAGGCGGAGGAGGTCTTGCTGGCCCTGGACCATGCGCTCAAGATTGCCCAGGAGAATCTCAATCACGCCAAAATGACGGCCACCGGCGCTCAGCAGGACCTGGAAGAGAAGACGCAGCTGGCCGATGTGGCTCGAAGACGCATCGACTTGCTCAAGAAACGGAATCTCGAATCCTGCAGCGAGCTGCAGAAGATTAAGAAGTCTGCCTACAAGGCGTTCTGTGCCGCGGCCGAGGCACGCAAGATGGCCAGAGAGCGACGAGCGTCGAGCAGCAATCGCCGCAAAAAACGACAGCCCCATGAGCAGCAGCAACTGCAGCAGCAGCAGAAACAAACACAACTGCAACAGCAGCAGCAGCAGCAACTGCAGCAACGGCAATTGCAGATGGCACAACTACAGCATCAGCAGCACCAGCAGCAGCAACTGCAGCAGCATCAGCAGCAGCAACTGCAGAAACGGCAACTGCAGCAGCACCAGCAACTGCAGCAGCAACAGCAACAACTGCAACAGCAACAGCAGCAGCAACTGCAGAAACGGCAACTGCAACAGCAGCGTCAGCAGAAAACACAACAACTGCAGGATCTGCAGGATCAACAAGTTCAGCAGGAGCAACAACTGCAGAAACGGCAACTGCAACTGCAGCAACAACAACTGCAGCAGCAACAACAACTGCAGCAGGAACAACAACTGCATCAGCAGCAATTGCAGCAGGCACACCTACAGCATCAGCAACTTCAGCAGCATCAGCAACTTCAGCAGGATCAACAATTTCAGCAGCAACAACAGCTGCAGCAGGAACAACACCTGCAACAAACACAACTGCAGCAATAGCTCTAAATTCTTCTCAGCGGCAGCAGTTGCTTTTCTTATATTTCTATTTTCTAATATTACAAATTAAATTTTCCCAATGAATTTATATATATATCTGACTTCCATTCATCATCCATCTGCTGAATGCGAACCTCAAGCTTGGCAATTGCCAGCGAATAAAAAGTATTTTGATACAATTGATGCTTTTAGCTATAGGTAAGACTGCGTCGGGTGCCTAGACCTAGTCTTCGTCAACTAGCACTTCAAGCATATTGATATTAATTTAAAAATCTATTCATAGCGATAGACAGTATTGAAATTTCAAGCAGTCTCCTCCACACGTGCAGCCACTCAACTATCTTTTTAATCAATCAATCCAATATATATATATATATATATATAGCCCATATGGCACGCAATCAGCTTTCGTTTATGTGCCATCCGTGGTCACATTGTGGTTCAGAGACGTCTGGCCTCATTCCGGCCCACAACATGGTAATTTAATGCGAAATGCGAGTCTTCTGTAATCCTGAGTGTTGCTTTGGCCGGACGGAAATCCTTTGAGAGTTTTTAGCGCCAGGCCATGTGGGCGCAGCCCGAAGGATGTTTTCGAAGGTGGCGACACAAAGGACGCAAAAGGACAATAAAACAATTTGACCAAAGCCATTTCGTTATAAGTTTTGACAGACTTTTTGTCAGCTTAGGGCCCCTTGTTTGCGGGTAATGCGATTGCGACGGGGCGTGGCACCCAAAAGTTTCCCTTTTTTGCGCACGTCTTCAATAATTTTTAGTTTTTTTCAATGGGTGCGGCTGCAGAGCTGACTGGACAGGTCGGGCGAGTATTTCTTATTTATAATGAGGGAAAATAACTCAAATATATATAAAAATACAATTGTTTTTTTTTTCTGCTTGTTTGCGTAAGGTTTCGGCAAAAAGTTGTGAACAAACACATATTTGGAGTGTCATTAATTGGGCCATCAAGTGCAAAGTCCTGAATAAGTTCTTCGGGGACTGGCAAAAAAGTTGCGGACAAGCACTTAAAGAGCAAGCAGTTCCGTAAGCCCGAGGGTCGCTTAAGCCGCTGATCGGTTAATCCCCAAAGCAGAGCGATGGACATGCCAAAAACAAAAATAAAATAAAAGGGGTTTTGCTCTGGCGGATTTTGGCCAGTTGATTGAGCGGCAAGAGTTTTGTTTTTCGGTTCGTTTTGGCTACCGTTTTGGTGTCTTAGCGCTTGGCATATTAAGCCGCATGCGGCCTGAATCACTGACTGTTTTTTGGCCGAAGAATGTGTGTGTGTGTGAGAGAGAGTATACATATATATTATATATATACATATATATATATATATATGCTGACACTTTAATGCCAACACAAGCTGCCAAGCGCTGATCGCTCAATTGCCAACGGCGCAAGCAGCAGCAAAAACTACTAAAAGTCAAACCAAAATTAGACTCTCTCTCTCTCTCTCTCTCTCCTCTCCTCCCCCTTCCTCTGCCCCTCTCGCTCCCGCGTTGGGGTTGACTGCCTTTCTATTCAGACAACATAAACCGCAACGCCCCCTTGTCAACGCCCCTAACTCAACGACAATGAGAATGTCGAATCTGAACCATTTGACCAAAATGTATTCATTTCAGCCATGGCAGCCACTCTGTCTGTGTGTGTGTGTGTGTGTTGTGGGCGTGTGTATGGGTGTGTGTTTCGTATCCAATTTGCGTATTTTCAGAAACAAATCAAAACAAATGAAATCAATTCGATGAAGCAAATCTAATTTCATGCGTATTTCCTCGCTTTTTGCTGGACAATAAAAATTTCGTGCCTTTACCCCGGACTCGTCTTACTCTGCCCAAAACTGAAACCCGAAACCGTAACTGAGAATCTCTTATCGTTGCTGTTGTTGCCGTTTGAGTCAACAAATTGCGGCAGAAAGCAAAATACATACTTATTTACGAGTTGCTAGCTGAAATTCAAACAAACTGGCGCCAATTGTTAGGGCCATGTGGGCGTGACACTCAGCTCATAAAATTGAGCAAAAGAATCGCATTTTGTCGCTAGCACGCAAATAGCATAACTCGTGGCTGGGAGATGGCAGTCAGGGCAAAGTCCTGCTGAGTCGTGCTTTGGTATATGTAAAATGAAAATAAGTGAAGAGAGCTTGCCGAAGATCAAAGACTCTTCAAAGTATAATAACTAAAGTATCTTCCATGTGAAAGTATAAATATAGCAGATCTTGTATATTGAAAGAGTTTGTATGTTGTATATAATGTGTTAAGAGTGGGACCCCATCGGCCCTCATCTACTCCTGCATATATGACTTGAACCCGCACACATGGTTTAACTGCCCATTTATCGATATTAAGTATACGCATCGGGTTCATAAATGAAGTCGCCCTGGGGCCTCTGTCATTAGCATTTCAGGTGCGCTGTGTCACGCAGGTGGCAGTCTGCTCCACCCGGCCGCATTGTCGCTGATGTTTGCGCATTAATTTCATATCATTAAACATTTCGCCAGCCTATATTATTTACAAAGTACAATTCTCCGGGCAGCTGCAACACATTTCGCCAAAGGGCAGCCGTTTAATTGGCAATACGCGCTGAGGCAGGACGCGCCAGGTCAGGCTGGGGCGGCGGCAAGGTGTATCAGGTGTTGTTCAGGTGTTAGCCTGCTCCTGTTCACCTCGTCAAATTGAAATTTATGCACAACAGCAACTGGGAAATGTCGAAATTCTGTTTGTTTAGCTCAATGGCGGTTATTACACAGCTAGATTAATTATGGCGCTTGCCCTTGTTGGTATTGTGGTTGATATTGTTAATGATAGTAATGCTGCATGCCCATTGAGTGCTATTAGCCTGATTAAATGCCTGGCCTACGCAGAGATACGTCGCTAATGTGGCCAAATTGAATTAGGAGTTAGCTAAAGAATTAACACAGACTAGGCTTAGGTGCATAAAGAGACAGAACAAAGAGTCTGTCTATAATTATTAATGAATGATATATTAACTAATTATTATATACAAATAGAATTTATTCTTTGGAAATTTATATTTATTATATTTATTATTACAACTCAAAGTTCAAATAAAAAATAACAAATATATTTATCGGATATTTATATTTTTAAATATAATTATCTTAACTAGATTTATTTGACGATAATTATTAATGAATGATATATTATTTAATTATTATATACAAATAGAATTTATTTCTTGGAAATTTATATTTATTATATTTATTATTACAACTCAAAGTCCAAATAAAAAATAACTAAATATATTTATCTGATATCTGATATTTATATTTTTAAATATAATACTCTTAACTGATATCTGATATCTGAAGATAATTATTAATAAATGATATAATAATTAATTATTATATACAAATAGAATGTATTCGTTGGAAATAAATATCTATTTTATTTATTATTACACCTAAAAGTCCAAATAAAAAATTATTAAATATATTTATTTGACAATTATATTTTTAAATATAATTATCTTAACTACATTTTGTTCGCCTGTTTTTAAAAAATAAAAAACCCGCTTGTCAGAAGTGGGATTCGAACCCACGCCCTCAGAGAGGACCAGAATGCTTAACAAGCCCTGCTTAAGTCTGGCACCTTAGACCGCTCGGTCATCCTGACAGATTGTGATTCGAGTGCAGAAACAGCTTGATCTACACAGCCTAGCTTTGATTGTTAAATAAACTATTCTCTCTGCTCAAATCAGCCTTAGCACAACATTATGCGAATCTGCTTAAACATATAAATCAGGCTGTATTCATCACTGCGCCACTTGACAGATGTGTTTGCTTTTGGGGCCAAGCTGAGGCGCTGTCAAAGTTGCAACACAATTTTCCAGACAATTGTTTAATTATGCAGCACAAACACTGAGCAACTGTTCGCAGAGAATTCCCATTGTAATAGAGAGTGAGAAGCAGAGAGAGAGAGGCAGAGTGAAGTTAACTTGAAGTGAACTTTTCATGGTGCATGTCCCAAGGCACTGACTCTGGCTCTGGCTCTGGCGTAGTCAAAGTAACAAAAAGAAAAGGTAAATAACACTTGGGCCAGTCGCCAGACGCATGCCACATGCCAGGCAGGGACTGCAGACGCCTGGCAAAGTTTTCCGCCTCAGATTTATTTCAGCAGCTGCCGCAGGTGCAGCAACAGCCAAGACTTTGAGCCAAGATATAAACGCTTAGCGGGCGCAGTTCAAGCAACACCAACAACAATGCCAACAACAGTTGCCGCAGCACAAAATGGTGTCAGTCAGCTGCAGTTGCACTTGCTCCACCAGGAGGAGCGCTGGAATTATCTGCCAAGTATTTTGCCAAAGTGCTTGCAAATATTTTACAAAGTAATATGAAAAGAAAGACAAAACTTGATTTACTTAGTCCAAGAATTAACTAAAGGTGCTTTAGTGCTATTACTGGCAGCTGCTGGTGGCTGCCACCTGACACTCAAGCAGCGACTTGAGACACGCTGAAAGCCACACGAAACGTGCAGCTCCTCTTAAGCCTTTGTCTATGGCTATACGCATTGCATGTGCTGGTATTGAGTGGGAAATTGTGTGAAAGCTGTTCAAAGATCTTTTTTTATATACATATTTTTTGTGTTTCTCTTATTCAAATTTAATTTTTATTCAGTTTGCTACACTACATATCTCGCGCTGTCTTTTGGCCCTCATTTGCATGCATTCCGAAACTAACACTTCGTCGCTGCCTCATAAATTATGCCCTTTGTCAACTGACTGACACTTGCACACTACTCATCTCTCTCCCTCTCTCTCTCTCTCTCGTGTGTCTTTGACAAATTTGATGCGTTGACTGACAGAAGAATCCGCTTATAATCAGGCAGCTGTCAACAATTTTTTCCTCTCACCAGTTGCTATCAAAATCTCATTAGTTGCATGCATTATCTGGTTTTCTCTCAGTGTGTGTGTGTGTGTGTGTGTGTGACTCTGCGACATCGTTTCGCATTTAGCTGTGTATTTGTGCAGCGGAAAGGCGCAGTCAAACAGCTGTCTCTCGCAGCAAATTTTTGTAATTAGTTCACCTGCCCTGTTATTGTTAACACACACACTCGCGCATACCCACACTCACACATACATACAGCTAATTTCGCGTTTAATTACAGCCTCTACAGGCAAAGGCTGCCTTCAGCTCCTGTTCTGTTGCCCATGAAATTGAATTTTACGTTCCGTTGTGCAAACTTTTGGCAAATTGTTCTTGTTCTCGTACTGGCAGCAATTTTGTTTATGGCTTTTGTTATCGAAAATAATTACTCTAGAGCATAAGCTAAAGATATTTGATATATTTGTTAACTCAAAATATATTAGGCTGCGTATATAACAAGAATACAAAATTTGATATAAGCTAAACCAAGTTTTGCAGCAAGCAAAGTTGGCTTAAAATATTGCAACACAATCAGTTTATAAAGTAATATGAATTGGGCTATTCTTTCTTTTTTTTTTATTTATTTATTTTTTTTTAAATGTGTATATTTTATTTAAACTATTTTTCTACTACCTAATATGGCAACTGAATCTAGTTTTAAATGTACCATATTCTGGGCAGTTAAACATTTAGTTTTATTAAATGTAGCATACTTTTAGGGGCACATAAATTTTATATAGATATTAATTATAGATTATAGCTGGATTAATTCGAATATTCCCTTAAATTAACAAAATATAATTATTTCATAAATATTTTGCATGCATATGATTATATTTAAGCTGATCAATAGAAAGCGATTTCCATTAGCTCTATCTCATTTTGGTTGATTTAATTATTTGATTTGAAGGCTTTAGCCCTGAATAAGCTATTAGCTGCAACAAAATTTGCATGCAAATGTCTGTTAAGTGTCCAAAGGCCGTTAATGTTGCTGCTGCTGCTGCTCCCATCACTCGGACACGAAACACGTGCTGCGGCGGCTCCCATGCTACGTGTGTGTCTGTAACGGTATTTTTATTATGCGCAACGAAATTAAAAATTAAAATTTGCTGTTGGCCTATGGGAAATGCTGATGTTGATGCTGATGCTGATGCTGATGCTGGCTGCCGGCTGCTGATCTGCTGTGCGCGCCCGACGCTTAACTACAGCAAAGAAGAACAACAAGGCAGGCAGGAAACAATGGCTGGCTAAGAGGCTGTGGTATACCCTTGAGCTTAGCGCAATTTGCGAGCCGCAAAATGCCTAAGGTAATCACTTGCCACAAATTGTTGTAGCTGCTGTGTTTGTTGGCTCCCCATCTAAATTCAAGTTCAACTCGAGTTGCTTCTTTAACTTTCTCGTATTATTATTGTGCATTATACGGGAAATTGACAAAGAAACTTTTTGGCTGGAAAATAGCAAAGAAAACAAATGGCAAAAGGGCGGCGCTCTGTGGAAATTCACCAGCGAATGCCACTTGAGAATTTAATAAAAATACAGAGAAAATCCCAGAGAGAGAAAGAGAGAGAGAGTGAAAGAGAGCGCACGAGGAAGTACAAAGCAGGGATAGGCAGAGGAAATGAGGGAGCTGGAGACTGCAGAACGAATGGCAACTGAAATTGTTGGGCACAAGTGCCGGTTAAATATTTTAGGCAAATGCCAGGGCCTCCGCTTTACGCCCACACCCACACCCACTCCCACTCCCACTGCCACATTTCATCGGCCCTTCCCCGTCACAGCAGCGAGCGACTTGGCAGGGCAAAAATAAATCAGCTGGGGCGTAGGCACTTGAGTTGATTTATGGAGCAAGGGAAATGGCAGAGGCAGCGACTACGTTAGGCAGGTAAGGACATTTGCAGTGACAGTATTTCCGTATTGCATAATACAAAACCGAAATGCTCGAGCTACTCCAGAGAGTAGCTCGGGGCTCGAGCGACAGCAATTGACAGCAGCATGCAGCAGGCAACAGGCGAGAGGCAACCAGGCAACCAGGCAACAGGAGCGAGTACGAAGGCTTTAAATTGTTTTGAAGTTTGAAACTCGGAAAGCAAAGTCTAAAAAATGTTCCGTTTCGCCTTCTGCCTCCCCCTTCTCTGTTCTCTGACAGTTGCAGTTCATCAGTCAGCTTGTCAGTTAGTCCGCCCCACACTTTGTCATCTAACGCGCGTGTAAATGCTTCAACTCAAATGGCTGCTAAATCTGCAAAAACGATAAGATATATTCTTGCCGCCCACAAAGCTGGCCGCATTTACCTCCCGGCCGCCTTGGCTCCTGATACCTTTGCCCTTATTCGCTGTCCGCATTTTAATTACAAAAGCCATTCAAAAGCAAAATTAATTCTCAGCGAGCGCCTAGATGGCTAAGCTAAGCTCACAAGCTGCTGTCGGCACGTGGCTGACAACTGAAGCTGCACAAGAAAAAAATAAATACAAATTTATGTACAGAATAAGGAATACTCTACAATACAAACTCAGTTAGTAAACTGAGGAATACAATTAATATATAATAATAATACTGAACACATATAGTTTCTGTTTAAGCGAACTTCGTTGAAGGTTCTTCTAATGTCAAATAAAATGGAACTTGAATTTTCGCTCCCCAATTCGCAACGTTGAAGCTTAACGTTTCGCTCTATATACTCTTAAGCTTGGTTAGGGTATTCAACATATTTATGGCTGCAATTAAAGTTGAATGTTTGTTCGGGCCGCCAAGAAGCAGTCAACACATTTTCGGGAGCAGACAAAACAAATATAATTAAAACAGGTGAGATAATGGCTGGGATCATAAAAAGTCTATTAAATTGATAAGAATTAGAGCAGCTGTTGCGGCCAGAGCCGACAGCTCGAGCCACTGTGATTGGCAGGACGCCAAAGGAGTTGAGCAGCAGCAGAAGCGGAGTAAAAAAAATTTCATTAGACTAATGTGTTGCATGTCACATCAACGTCGAGCGCAGTGTAACAAGCGCATGTGAAAATCCCAAACAAGCTGCAGCTGCAGCTGTCCAGGATGCAAGGACTCGAGGACACAGCGGCGCAGCCAGCATTGAGGATGAGCTGCAAGAGCGTCTGTGTGTGTCTGTGGCTGTATCTGTCTCTTAGCTGCAGCTTCTGTTGGTTCGTTGTCACTGCAACATGCGCCCGCTTCCTCTAGTGTTGCCAGCCATGCATCTTCGTCATTTCACAACACTTGTCAGCTTGACTGTGCAATGCAAAATGGCTGCCCAGCTAGAAGCGCTCAGCTCCCAGCTCCCAGCTTAGCTCCTACAGACCCTTAGTTGTGTTGCTTGCAGCACTTGCACTCTACGCATGTCAGGCTAATTATATTGCTATTTATATCCCTTGATGAAAGCTAATATATTGGTTTGAAATTGAGAGTGATTGAAGAAATATCTTCAGCAGCTAAATAAAGGAAATTTTTGGCTAAAACTGAAATAACATCATATACAAATAGCTTCATTTAAATCATTTTTAATATGTATTTATTAAATTTTAAACTCATTCATACTTATCTATAAAATTTGAATTTATTTCATTTTATTTATTGCCTTTACTCGCGTGCAACTCGTTCAAATTAATAAATCAACTTCCCAGTGCAGCGCTTCTTTCTAGCCAACAAATATGAAATCGAATCTAAGAGTTTGTAGCTTCCACACGCACTTGAATCAATTTAAAGTTTAGATATATATTATATATCCTGTATTCGAACTAAAGCAATTTGTAATACATGCGCATTGGGCAGGTGTGAGTGCTTTGGTGTAGCAGCCGAAAGTGAACCCGAATTTTGGCACTACCCAGCAGGTGGTAACTAAAACCAACCAATTGAAAACCCAAAGCGAAAAAAAAAATCAAAATGAAACTGACCACATCAACCGGCACCAGGAGCACCACCGCCAACGCCACCTCAACAACTGCAGCAACAACAACTAAGCCTCTTGAAGCACGTGCGCATATTTCTGGCAGCAGCCTGTCTGCTGCCCCCTGGCCAGAGCTTGAGGCTGCTCCCTCGCTGGCTTTTCGCCTGGCTGCCAAATTCATGGGCACTTAAATACTATAAAATAGACCAAGCGCTCGGCACTGAAATCCAAAAGTTGCGCCAAAACTTTGCCCGAGCTCTCACCGTTTCTCTTGTCTCTTACACACACACCAGCACCTTGTGCGCTTTTATGGCTCATCATTTTTTTGGTTTTTTTGGGTCGCTCATAAAAGGCATCAAAGTTTAAAAGTTGCACCTTTTCCTCGGTTTTTTTACATTTTGTGTAGCGAGCGGTAAATCAGTTTTTATTATGCATAAATTAAAAATGTTCAATTAAAAGGGCTGCAGCTGGGCCCTTTGCAGCAAAGGATTCTCTTTTTGGCTCTCTTTTTGTTATTTCGTATGTAGCATAAAGTTTTTAATTAACTATATCGAATGTGCCAAACTGGAGGGTATAAAACTAGTTACAAAATATAAACAAACATCGACAAAAATCAATCAAAGAGAAGCGTTCAGTGGCGAGCACAAGGCGTATGCGTAATATTATGAGAATTGTTTGCACTTTCGCTGCAAATTTGACCAGTTGAATATTGGATAATGTGAATGAAGTACTCAAAATACATCTGGCTAATTCATGCTCAGCAACGGTATAATTAATTAGGCACACGTGGCGTATGCGCAATATTTGAAATGCAATTGCAAAAAGGATGCACAGGAGCGCATATCAATTTGAAATGCATTTGCAGCACTTTATTGTGTAATTATTGTTAATACTTAATGCGTTGATAATGAGTTAAATTAAAAGCAATCGAATCGTTTGCTTTGCTATACTCACTGGCCACAGAGCGGGTCAGATGGCACATCAAATATGAATATAAATTGAGATAATTCTGTTCAGCTTATCGATGCATTTATAATAAAACATATTTATAAAAAAAACTTGTACAGTTCTAAAATGAAGAGTTCAATTATTTATAGTTATTTTATGACAATGAATAAATTATTAAAAATAAAAGTCTTGTACACAGGGAATCTCTGGTACGAGCACTCTCGTTTGGACAGTCACTTGTGCAACTTATTTATTTATTTAATTTTTTTTTTAATTGCCCATAAACAACAATTGAGCAACAATTGAAATACGCATGCAAAATATTTATTATTAATTTGCGGCTGTCCAGCTGCAGAAAATTATTGGCAAAATTTCTTTTATATTTTGTTTTGTTATTTTTATTTTTTATTTATTTTTTTGTATTTAATACTATTATTTTCCATTTGCTATTTGTGCACTTTTGTGCTCTGTTTATTAAATGGCAGAATGTGTGAAGTATAAATATTGATGTTGTTTATTTATTAACAAGCGCGTTTACGGCCGGAGCGGACAGGATGCGCGCTTTATTAATTTGCAATGGCATAAAAGCCAGCAGATGCACAAAGTGCTCATGAATTGTTAACAGATTGTAGTAAATGAGCGAATAAAACTACAACAAATACTGCACAATATATGCACACAAATATATATTTAAATTAAAGAACTGTGCTGGCAAATTGCACTTAATGTTGCAGAAAAATTCACTCAAATTGCGGCTCGATAACTATGCAAATTGGTTAATAATGGCGGCCTCAAAGGAAACACCAATGTTTTTCACGAAATATTTGCTTTAAATGGTAATCACTGCTATGGCTGCAAATGTTAATTGCTCTAAAAACTATTGAATGTTCACTTGTGGGAAAATCAACATGGCTAAAAGTGCATTAGACGATCTTTATCAAATTTTTACAAGTCGTCAAATATCTTTTTAAAGACAACATATCTGGCGCATTTAGTATTCATCAGAACTATATCTGACAATAATTTAATGCATACTTTCAGGCTGAGCCATTTAAAGCTTACCATTGCATACTTTCAGGCTGCGCCATTTCAAACCTAGCCATTGGCTTTGACGAGTATATCGCGCTCAAGTTGAACAGCAATTATTGATACTTTCTGGAATCAACATTGCATGTTAGCTCTTCTCTATCGTATCCCATATGACAACGGTTATACAATACAGAGGCAGACCACGCCTGAAAATCTGTCAAAAAAGGCATGTGACAAATGAAGTTTTAAAATGACTTTGTTTGTCCCAAAATGAGAATTTCCTAATGTCAATAAGTTCTCTTTAAGCCAGGAGTGTGTTTTAGACAGTTTTTGGATGCTTTATTCAATTGCAAAGTGAAAGCCAAATTAAAGTAGCTTCAAATAGTTGTGAAATTTTTATGACAGCAAAAATCGAAAAACTAAGAGCTGAAAAGCAAAGCGCGTCAGCCAAATGCATTTCCCAAGGCGATAAAAATCAATTTTCCCATCCAGACATGCAAACAGCAGCAATGACAACACGACTGGCAGTCTGAAGGGGGAATGATTGAGAATGGGGAATCGGCAGGGGTATGAAAAATTAAGAGACACATGCCAAGGCGCACGCAAAGTGCAGCGAGGCAAGAGACACGACTGCAGGAGGCGCTGGGGTGGGCAGCTCTGCTGCAGCACAGGAGATGGAATGCAATGCAAATAGCTCTAAATGCATTTGACGATGCTGTGATTTGATTTCAATATCTCTGCGTCGCGCCTCGCCTCCCTAGACATCGTGTTGACTTTCAATTTCTGTTTGCGCGCAGTTTTCTGATTATAATTCCAGTGTCGACAAAGTTTGCGCTGTTGTTGCTGTTGATGCCAGCAAACATTTGTCGCTGCATTTTTATTTTTGGTTTGGCTCCTTTTGTAGTTGTTTGTTGAATTTCAATTTGAAGCTGGCTGGAATTGAGGTATTGGTGCTGCGAGGCTTTGCGCGTGTGTCCTTGAGAGCACTGACAAAGCCGTCGGCGTGATTGCTGTCTGTGGAAGGCGTTTACCTGATTGCAACGCAGACCAATGAGGCGTATGCGTAATGTAGAGTTAACTTCTAAAGGTATTTTATCTACAAATAAACAAACAATGGGGCGTATACGCAATGCAGTTGTAATCAGAGAGAGGGAGAGAGAGAGAGACAAGTATTTGTGATAACAAAATATATTTAAGAAACATGCAAATTAAATGCTGAAATAGTAGCTCAGGACGTATCCGTGAGCAACTCTGCATCTTACCAAATTGCAGCAACGACGTATGCGTAATCCCGCTTCACAGCCAGGTGTAAGTGTACGACTTACTTTAAAAAACATCTCAATGTATATTTGTCAGCCCAAAAAGGTGTCACTGCAAACGCTGTCTGGCAGCCTGAAGTAGCGGGAAAAAGAGGTAAGGCTACCTAGTTAATTTTCGCCAGTGCTGGCAATAAAGCAGCACAGCCAGCGTCACGTGCGCATTTAAGTTGCAAGTTACAATGACAACGTGCTACACACACACACACACACACACACATACAAACACACACATACTTAGTTAGCGCATGTCAGCGTAAATTGAACACACAACGAAACCTGACGCCGCATACAAACTAAGCCGAGACACAGAAAGGGATGGAGAGAGAGGGAAACAAGCCACACTCGTTCTCTCTCTGACTCTTGCCGTAGCAATCTCCCTTCCGTTCACGTCTAGCTCATTTTGTGGTATATTTCTGAGCGCGAGTGCAATAAAAAGATGTACCTGGGCGAGTGTAGGGGAAGTCGGTGCAAGCTTTTTCCTTTTTTTTTTTGGCACACGCGGCATAACTGACTCTGACGCTGGCAGAGGCTGCGCTGCATAATCAGGAACGCGATAACGACAACGACAATGACAACAACTACAGCAGCAACTGCGACAACAACAATAACACTGACAACATTTATCATATGAAACGCACGTGCCAAGCGTTTGCCAGCGCTGCTTCCGTGCCGGCACGAGCTGCTAGCTCGATAAGTCAGGCCAGTGACGAGCCACATACACAGCGAGGGTAGACCAAAGACTTTGTACTTGTGCTAGCATATACATATATATGCAGGCTGACTTATCGACTACATTATATATATATATATTCAGTGTGCACTCAGCTCTGCCTCGAGCCATTGAGCTCATGCCTCCCTCGCAATACTCGAGTATATTCATAGGCATCTCAGTATTATATTTACTGAAGCTGTTGCATTTGCTGCTGATGCATAATTAGATCGAGTCACGTTAGTGTGCGACAAGAGTTGTGTTTGGCTTGGGCCATGAATAGCGCTCAGATGGAGGCATAATTCAAATATGTTCGAGCACTTCTTAAGCCGCTCGGCAGAGGGTCTCGTCTAATCTAGTCGAATCAAGCTTTCGCCGGCTATTGACTGATTGCGCACACAGTCACACACACACACACACTCACACTCATACATATAATTGGTGGCAAGCACATGCGGTGGCAAGTAAACGCTGGCAAGTAAACACTTTGACGCAGACACAAATTGCATTCTGCTGTCAGGAAAGTTTCTGCACCTCACAACCAAATGCCAGCCAAGTGCTACATTGTTATTGTTGTTGTTGTTGCTGCTGTTGCTTGAGCTGCTTAAGTGCCATGCATTGAGTTGTTTTCCCAGTACCCACAACCCTTTACCCCAGCCAGCATTCTCTTTCATGCACTTGAGAAAATCGATGCCTCGGGCGCATTGTTTTTGCAGCCGCACTTCAACTTGAAAATGTTTTGATAAACTAGCTGGCTATGCAAAGCAGCAAACTAAAAAGACAAAAAAGAAAGATAAACGAGCTGAAAATCAACTAAGAGTAAACCCAAGGCGAACTTTAAGCCAAATGCCAGCCAGCTGCAGCAGCAAAGCAACAACAAAGAGCAACATTTCCAGCGAACAGTTGTCAAAATGCTCGAGCACCAAAAAACAGACAGAAAAAATAAAAATAAAAGAGAAAGCTTAAGAAAATAAAGAAAGCACAAGAAAGTAGTAAGCGAAGAATGGTTTGGAACACTAAATACACTTGCTCATAAAGCAAGTCATAATATATAGAATATGGTATATATAGAATACAGTATATCAACCTCCAAAAGTTCCTTAAAATAAGTTCAAATGAAGTCTAAATATAGTCGGGCATATCTTGATCAGCTGAACGCTCAAGTATACCCAACAAAAAGCAGTGTAAGATCAGCAAAGAAAAACTTGGGGCACTTGAATAAGAGCAGCAGCAGCAGCAATTGCAATAAAATTGGTAAAACAATTGTCAATGCGTCAATTTAAATGGATTTAGTTTCGACAGGGACAACAAACGGCAATCAGCAAATAAAAAAGCAAAAGAAGCTTTGACAAACTTGCCAAGACCAAGTTTGTTTCACAAATAATAGAGAGCGAGAGCGAGAGAGAGAGAGAGAGAGAGGCAGTCATCAAGCTAATCAAGCAGCAACTCAAACAGTGAGTCGTAGATTTTGAAAGGGAGAAAACTGTTAACGGAAATTTGACTCTCGATGAAGCTGCTTTCGCTGTGCTTTTGGGGGCTGTGCCACACCTTGGGTAAGTGCTGCGTAGCTGCTGATGCAATGAGCTCAATGTGTTGTCCGCAGTGATGCAAATATATGGGCATTGCCTCAGGCGGCCGCTGCCAACTGAGAGAATGGTGGCTGCCACACGCCACATGTGGCGAGCCACGGGCTGGCCGGCGGACACAGGCAGCTGCGTTTGCCCAACAACTTTGCGGTCGGCCACTGACAGCCATGTGGCACCAGCTGCTCACCAGGCTACGGCCAATGCCACAGCCAATGCCACATCAACTCAAGCTGTGAGCCTAGCCAATTATGTCTATCAATGTGCCGCCAAGCTTGCGCCAAAATTCTCGCCTGATTTGGCCTCGACTCGGAGCTTCAATCGTCCAGTGCAGCAGCAGGGGCGCCAGCAACAGCTGACGTTGCCTGCAATTAGACTGAAGCCGGACGGCACTGAGCCAGATATGCATTACGAGTCAAGCGGAAGACCTCGCAAGCAACTATATTTTGTAGCTTATGTTTTGTTGTGAATCATACATATATGACAATGAGATTTCGATTCTAAATTTAGTCTGAAGGTTGACTATGGGTAAATGTTTTTAAGTCTATAGATCTCAGCTTTCAGATGAAGACAGATGCGAGGCTAAGAGGATATGCAGCGCTTATGCAGACACGCTCAGCTGATCTGCTTATGACAGATATTATTACGCACAAATGGAATGCCAATGCGAGTATGGTAGAGGGTATTCGGGGTATTCCGCTTTAAACACTGCCATCTACCAGCTTGCCAGCGTAAGCAGGGGAATTTGCTATTTTTATCACACGTTTTGCCTGATTTGGCAACAACAGACACACGCATATACCAGAGACTGCGCAGGACATTAGCGAAGTTGGCAAACAGTAAAAAGCTTAGTTGCCAGGCGATGCCTTGGGCGCTGTACTGTATCGAGCATTGGGCCATTGGAAATTGAGCTGGCGACACACACACAGCCACTGCATGCATTAATGCATTAGGCCTGGTTACGATGCTGCCTACCTGTGCAGGTGCAGCGAACTGACTACTAAGCAATTGGAAAATAGCGGAGCAGCTGCAATTTCAATGGGCTGCTACGCCCGCTTTCCATTTCCCATTTCCCATTTCCCCCTTCAGCAATTTTGTTAATTTTCCAGCTGCTTTGCGCGCATTTTCTGCACGCCTAAAGTTTTAATTAAGCCAGAGCTAAAGCGCTCTCCGAGTGTGGCACACACACACACACACATACAGCTGAAATGTATGCTATTCAAAGGAATAAGCTCCCAAGTTGCCTTTTCATTCATACAAAATACCCAAACACAATTCAAAAAGTATGTTACAATATGGTGTGCTCACCTCTCTCTCTTGCTCCCTCTCTCTCCCACTCTCTATCCAGTTGGACTGTGTTAGCCATTTGAAAAGCCCAAATGTGTTTGGTTTTCCGTTGCGGTACTATTTTGTTACCTCGCTCCCGCTCCACATAATTTCAAAAAGAGCAACTGCCAGTTGCTGCTAAAGTTAATGCTAATGCGCCTTGCTGCGGCTTGGTGTGTGTTTCAAATGCCTGCGGCCGGCAGACGGCAGACGGCCAAGGCGGCGCATCTTTTATATTTTATTAGGCACGTCTAATTGAAATATGTGTGTGTGTGTGTGTGTGTGTGAACGGCCTGAAAAACTCACTCTATTAGCAGCGCCTTCTGCAGCGCCTATTTATGCACATAATTAAGTCGGCGAGTGTTCATTTTTATGTCCATTAGCAGCAACTCTTAACGCGAGCTCTGGCACTGGCTTGGCTGAGATCTGCATGCTCTTACGAATCTCGTTTGCTCGGCAGCCTCTTTTGTGAGCTAGCTAACTCATATACATACATACACACATGTATTTGTATAAGTTTGTGTATCTCTTACTTTTTCGCACACTTTACTATACCTGCAGGCACACACACCCATATCATGCGCATGCATTTTTCACAGCAAATGCTGTCGATTTTATTGCAAAATAAATTGTTTAAAATATGAATGGGAGCCTAGAGACACGAGTTGCTCTGTAAAGGTAGTTTGCTTATGCAAAGACATAATAAATATTATTTTATTTAATTTTTATCCTTAAAAGAGAATTATTAAATATAAAAAAATAAATAGATATTTACTATTTTTGAAATTATTAACATACATTAAATATATAGGCAACTGAACATTTTTCCTATTTATTTTATATACATTCCACATCCCCTTTTACATATCAAGAAGTCGTGTCCAGCATTTCGCATGCCCAAAAATATATATCTTGCATGTGTGCATGCAAACCAGCTGCAGCAGCCCGTATTGATTATTCTATCTGTGGAAGCACTTGTGAATTGCTTATTTTTCAAAAGTTTATGTTGATTGTTTCCATATCTCTGCGTTATTTGTTTGTTGGACAAATGTCGTTTGTTGGTTTTCAATTAAACTTGTAAATGGCTGAAACTCTGGAGCGTTTTGCAGACGAAAATCGGAATAATAAACGGCACAGGCTCTGCATTAGGTAATTCGCATCGAATGATATTTTTGTTGCTATTTTCCTGTTTTCTGATGGCTTAAGAAAAATATTAAAAAAGTTTGGCCATGAGCAAGATTTATTTGCTTAATCCAAATAATGTCAAAAAGCCACAAAACAAGCGACAGGCGCATAAAACAACTTAGCAAATGAGACCAGCATGCACACACACACACACACACACACGAACACACACATATACACACATAGAGAGAAAAATGTTATTTATTGTTATTACGAAAATAAATAAGCAGCCAGGTCAGGGCGACTGCCACGCCCCTCTGAAATGCACACAAAAATGTGGCAAAATAAAAGCAAAGAAATTAAACAACTGGCCGCACACACACACACACACACACACACATGCACACACAAACACACATAGCAAATGGCAGCCATTTTATATGCCATTACAGTGTAAATAAAGTATTGTTTATGTGAGCAGCCGCCTGTGAGTGTGTGTGCCAGTTACATTTACTTAATAACCTGTATCAAACTTGTACTTTTTATAGGTCAGCCAACAGCTGCGGGTGTGGTCAGACAGTCAAGCAGAAGCCAATGACATTACGTCTATTGTGCCAAGTTCGAACTGAGTCGGAGTCGGAGTCGAAGCCCAGAGGGCAACACTTTATCAACAGACGCTCAATACTCGTAAAACTGTCCTCAAATTATTTATAGACTTGATTGGGACTCTGCACAGAGAGAGAGAGGGAGAGAGGGAGAGAGGGAGAGAGGGAGAGAGAGAGAGAGAGACTACGATGGTAAAATAACAAAAACTAATTAGGACTTTCACTGAGCAGCATCTCTGCTACTCGAAGCAATTGTGTGTTCTTTGGCTTAATTTAAGTATTGCACTAGAATTGCCATATAAATGAAGCTTTAGTATTGAAGTAAAAGATAACGAGAGTCTAAGTGGGGATAGGAACTGGAATCAATTTATATATAAATATAAATATTTATGCAAATTAATGCAGTTATAAAATATAATAAGAAAAAAGCTATATATCTGTAGTTTATTTTATTATTTATTTAATTATTTATTTTTGCACTGCATAGAGCAAACCTTGAGCTGTTATAAAAATTGCTGCTAGATTTATGAGAAATATCCAAGACAATACAACAAGGCTTGCATACAATAATTAATTAAGAGCATTCCAATTTGTTGCTCTATTACCTTAATTTCTTTACATATTTATTTTGTTACAATAAATATTTGGCTTAAAAGTGGAATTTCTGGCCAACAATTGTTATGCTTTGATTAGAACTGCAATTAATTAAGCCAACTAAGGTAAGTTCGATTTCAATTTATTTATTTGTTGATTAGAGTGGCACTTGTATTATATCAAACTTGCTCAAATGGCAAATCAACTGAATTGAGTGCGTAATAAATTGATTTTTTATCTATTGCTCATTTTATGACAGGACGCTGCCCTCGCGCCATCCTAGCCTATCCGTTTGTGTCATGTCTGCCCGTTGTCCTTTTGCCTCGACTCTCAACTCGCTGCCTTTGTGTTTCTATCAGTTGTCCCTACTTTAATCCGCTTCAATTTTGCGTCGCGTTCTTTGAACTTTGCAGCTGTTGCATGTATGTGCGCTCGCTCTGTTTTCCTCCCACTCTCATGGTTGTCACCAGCTTATCAGACGCGCACACACACACATACACACACATAAGCGCACTCGAGCGGTCCCACACACACTCACGCAGCTGTGCTTAGAGCAGACCGCCTAAAAGTAAGCTATGTTTGTTTTTCATTAGTTGTCGACTCGCTGAAGTCTTGATCTCCCAACAGCCACTCGCCGGCCCCACTCCGCGCCCACCTCTCCTCGCCCCACGTTGGTTCATTTGCTTTGCTTGTTTTGTCTGCAGCTGTGCAGACCCTGCTGGCAGATTGGCTAAGGCTGGATTTACAGGGTGATAAGAAATCGTTACATAAAGAGAGTCCAGCTAAATCTCAGTTAGTGTATATATGCATAATGAACTTGGGAAATTTAATATATTTCAATTTCAATAAAGAAATAATATATTATATGATCTGTTTAAAGTATCACGCTCGATACACAAATTTGTCTATTAATATGTATTTAGTAGCCTTCCTCTAGTCCATCGCAAACAGCTGCTTGAGCTCTGGCACAGCCTGTGGCATTAATTAAAATGAAAATTCAGCTTTCGTTTAGACTGTAATGCGCTGCTTATGGCCGGCCAGAGGCTGGCTAATTATGTGCGTGGGCGCGGCCTGATTGAAAAGCTGTTCGATAGGTTTATCGATTGTTGGGCCTGGCTAATGAAATCATTGAGCAAACGTCGCGTCGTCCGAGCCAAGCACGCAATGTGCTCTGTGCCAATATCAAGTATACGCCATGTGGCAAAACTCATTGACTTCTGGCCACACGCACACACTCGCTGCTCACACACATACACGCACACACTTAAGCAAAATGAAAATGTTTAGTCAACTGTAGCTGACCTCAGCCATCGCCAGCGGCAGTTCCTGCTCCTGCTCCCTAGCCACACTGTCATAACAACAACAACGACAACTAGAGCAGCAGCTAAAATGGAAAACTCTTAGGACTGCTATTTTCAGAGCGCTGCCATGGCAGCTGGCCGGAGCAACGGACAACTGTGCTCATGGAAATTTCATAGACGTGTGGGGAGCTACTGCTGCCGCTCAGGCTCTCAGTTCTCCAACTGTCCGCAATTACTCACACTTGACCGAGGCCTCGACTGGATAACCTGCCTTCAACCTGTTTCTCGCTGAGCCTGGCCTGGCCTGGTCAGTGAAAATTGTAATTTTAGCCGCTGGCCAGTCGGCTAATCAGCTTTGCCCACAAAAATATGCGCTGCACAAATAAATGAAATGTTTTATTCAAATTTTGTTTTTGTTATATTAATTTAATATTTATTTAAGCATTTAGGTTTGTTGACAAAGTAAATTGTGAAAAGCAACACACAGACGCCACAAATTGAGTTATAATAAAAGGAACAAGTTGGACTCTGGCTGAAGGGAGATAAAGTACTTTTGAAATGGATATTATATGGAGTTTGGCAGTTAAATTAGGAGCATAGTAATAGGAAAACCTTTTAACATAAAAAAGAATGTGAATAAGGAAAATTAAATAAAATTTATTTGTCTGCACGTCTATCCCAATTTATCTTTATCTTACTATCGGGCATCATATCGGAAATCACATTGGGAATCATTCAAATTCTGAATAACGATCCTTAATTGTCTTCACAGATAAAAGAGGCATGGTATGAATAGTAATCCATTCTTATCCTAATTGAATTCTGTGCTGCCAACGATACACCAAGATACGCAAAAGTGTGCTCTACGGTGAGGAGCTTGCTCTATCATCGCTTATCATCGTCACAGTTTGTGTACCTCAATGTCTAACACATTGCACTACATATTCAAAGTACCCAACACAAAGTTATACCCTATACAAATCGGCATATTTGTGTGCAATTTTAAGTAAATTGACAAAAAACAAGAGCAATTACATATTTGATTAAACAAACATTTCACAGGCAATGGCAACAGTTAAGAGCGCAGCTGAAGAGAGCATTTCAGACTCTGCTCCCCTATGTGCTCTCTTTCTCTGGTCAAGTTCTCTCTGCAGCAGCCCTTAGCGCTCTGAGCAGCTGCACAGAAAGCTTTCCGTTGAGCTTTTGAGTTTTCGACTCATTGAAAGGGATGCTGTGAGTGAGTTCTTCACTCAGTCTGGCTCTCCTTGAGCATTGCACTCTTTCCCCACTCCGCACTCTCTCAGTCTCTTCTGGCTCTCTCGGCTGTTGCGAGTGCAGCAAAGTTTGTCGCATTGAGTGGCCATCGAGTCAAGTGTTCGCACTTGATTTCGCCTTTGCTTCTGCTTTTGCCTTTGGCACTGGCAGTGCTTAAGGCAGCTCCTTCTGTATTTTGACGTGTTCTTGTGTGTGTTTTCTGGGCCCCTGTGCTCCTGTGCCCATTATATTAGCTCGCACATTTTCCTTTCTATGCTCTGCCTTCTTTTATTTTATTGCGTCTCACACTTTCAGTTCTCGCTTTGTTTTTCTCATTTGGCCACTCGCAATTCGTTTGCTTATCTGTGCCTTTTCCTCCTTTTTTTTTATTGAACGCCATTTTCATTGTTTGATTTTTGTCAACGCTTCTTTCGTTGATTTTTCGTCTTCCACTCTAACGCAGTCCTCCTCCTTCATCGTTTTTTTTTTTTGCTGAAACTGTGTGTGTATGTGTGTGTGTCTGTCTAGTGCTTCCCCCTTTGTTGTTCTTTGTTTAGCTGGTCGCTTCATCTTTTACTTACATAAGTGGCTTAAGGGGCTCCCGATTCCCTCGAACGGCGGCCAAAGATTCGCCATTTGTTTTTCCATTTTGCGTGTTTGATTTTTATTTGGCATTGTTCATTTTTCGGTTAGTTGGTCTTTTAATCGTCTTCTCTGCTTATTTGTCTCCGCTTTCTCGTGATATTGCGCTGCTGTTTTGGCTTTTCAGCTTTCGCTTGCCGCTCGCTTTCAATTAGTTTGAGCATTGTTTAAGTGCTGCTTAAGCGCTTTGCAGTCACTGATCTATCGGATACCCAATTTAATTGACATTTGGCCACGCCAGCAAGTGGAGCGGAGCCCGTCCCTAGAGTGAGTTACTTTGTAGAAGCTGTTAATTAGATGTCTGCATCTGTATCTTATCGACTTTGAGCGAATGCCATCGCGTCACTAGGTAACACCGCTTGGTATCCACACTATGCTCAACCAGCTGTGCGCCTCACTCAACCACTGCCTTTCTATGCGCTTCTCAAGATAGCTGCTCAACTTCTCGTTGAGCTACTAACATAGTTATCAACTAATCCACATAATTTATCGGTAATTAATGCAGTCGACAGCTGTCTATATAGAGTCGACTACTTAACGTATCCCTCCGAAGCCGTTTATAAACAGATTTTCCATTTTCTAAATATTTACTCAACTAATCTGTACAATTCATCAAGCCACCTCCAACCCTGCTGTTTACCTTAGAGCGCGGCTGTGTGTGCCTTTCTTGTGGCGCTATTGATACGCTAATTAGCTGCGATAATTTATCAAATGCGCGCACACACACACACACACACACCCACCACCCACACTCACTCACGTGTCGCCAGCTACTAAAAATTCTGCTGCAGTAGCAAAAATTGCTACTTAATTACACGGCATTCGCATCCGCTGGCTGCGGACCCCCGTCTCTATCCATTCATCTTTCCCTTTTGCTCCATTGGCATTTTCATCCGTGCGGCATCGTCAATGTCACAAGTGCTGCAGTGTGGCAAGTTCCATTTCCCGGCACCGCCTCGGGTAACTTCACAATTAACTACTAATTGCTCATACGCGACGTTGGCTGCGCAGCACCAGAACAAAGTCTGGTGAGCACCTGCCTACGCTTGCTATCCCTCATCGACACCTACTCTTCCTCTATCTCCCTCACTCATACATATACCTCTCCCTGTCTGCAGTATTCTTGACTTTTGTTACTCCGCTTGCTCTAATTATCCGCGTCGTCATCCACGCCGTCCTCCACTCGCCTGTTGTCCACGTCAGGTATTTACAGAATTAAGTTTTAAATTTTTATTAAATGCTTTGCGAATTTTTGCCCACTTTGGCTGCTGTGTGTGTAGTCTCCAGTAATTAGTTTTTAATTGCTTTTCAGTTGGCAACTATGCGACTCGCGTCCCGTAAATAGTTCTGTCGCCTTTGTATGCTTTCCCACTTGCCGGTTGCGAACTTTTTGGCTTTTCTATTTATTTAATATTTTCCTTCATTTTCACTTTTTATTTCGTTTACTGCCGCAGCTGTGCCGCTGCGGCCAAGTCAATCAGCTATGAGGTCCTGGCAACGCAGGCGGCATTTTAAATATGCTCGCGCCCAGTGCCACAAAAAGTAATCAGAAAACTTTTGCAATAAATCTATGAAGATATATATATATATAATGAAAAGCCATAACGACACGAGCCGAGCCGAGCGGCGAACGCCGTGCCCACATAGCTCACAATGAGCCCTAACAGCGGCTATTACAATTTCAATTTTTGCATATATGAATATATATATGAAACGTAGGGATGTATGTGGAAGAGGGATGTATAAAATAGTGCGACTCTGAAAGGATATTGGCAAAGGAAACAACAAATGAAAAGTCAAATAGTTCTCTGATATTTAAATACTCTAGTCTGAAGCCCATGGCTATAAGTTAGAAAAGGGATAAGAAATCATGCCTAGACAATTTCTATCTACAGATACTGATAGTCGAGCTATTGAAAGAGTCTATAAAACCGAGTATCCCATTTATTATATATTTATTAAAATTTATAAAAATATATAATATAAAAAAATAAATATATTAAATTAGAATATTCCCTTATCTGTCGGGCATCTCATGTCCATGACCTGATCTTAACCATATAGTAATTACACGTACCTTCAATACTCTACCCATTTACGGTATCAATCAATGGCAGCGCCCTGCGAGCAAATATTTCCGTCGCCTGGGCGAATGTCGAACACATGTCGAAAGGCGCAAAACATTGGCAAACAAAATGGAAAAAATGCTTACGTGAAAAACAAAAATGAAAATAAAACAGGAAATATGTCGCGCAACAAGGGAAATATGTCGCCTGCCTGAAAGGCAGAGGAAAAGGGAGACGGCGTGGCCCAGAGAAGATGAGAAGAAAGCGAAAGGTGAGCAGACAGGCAAAGTTCCAACTCATTTTGCACAAATGCCGATTCATTTGGTGCCCCAAGTGCCAAATATTCAACATGCCCCACATATTTGCCAAGCTGTTTATTTTTTTCTTTCCCTTTTGTCAAGCAGCAGCTGGTGCTGCTACTATTCGAGTTGGAAAATCGCTCATACGCAACGCTGCCGCTGCCGCTGCCGCTGCCTTCAATTGCCTTTTGATGGTTCATTAAAAATTGCTCGTCTATTGCACAATCGGACCGGGCCGACGTCCGTAATAAATGGCGTACAGGTGTCGATGCCTGCAAATAAATGTTGCTGCCAGAGCTCATGGGCGTGGTCCCGACCAAAATTAATGCCTGCCGCAGGCGTCAATAAATTGCAATATAAATTTCAGCTCGAATAGAATTTAAGCTGCACTTTAATTGCAGACATTCCACATGGATTTATTGCAAAATATGATTAACCATAACACGGCTCGAAGGACAATCAGACACACGTGTTTCAAGCCTCCCACACACATACCCTGTGAGTGAACAAAGCGGGTAGCTAAGCAGATTGCCGCGACATACTGCTTACAGTTAGCTCAAATTAGATCCGGTTCTCTAACAACATCACAAATTAACGAAAACTTAAGCATTTGCCACACTCACTCAGGGTATCTATCGGCTAGTCAGCTGTCGAGGCAAGGCAGTCAGTCGACTTGCTTTTCATTCATTTATATGCCGCTCACACAGAAAAGGTGGCCGGGCCCAATTTTTATTTTTGTTGTGTTTCATATCTAATTTTGCAAAAATTCCTTTTTCCCCGAAACTCAATTACATCGAGAACAGTTGGTGCCGCGGGGGCAGCACACGCCAGGTAATTGCTTGAAAATTGAGGAGCGAGCGTGGGTGTGACAGGGAGGAGCGTAGGGCGGAGTTTGTCAGAACTGCGTAGAAAGTAAAAACTTTCGGCTCTGGCATACTTGCGTCTCACATTACGACAGGATAATGAAAATCAAGAAGAATAAAAAGGAAGGACGCAACGGAGTCGCCTAAAATTAGCAGCGAATGCTGCAATTACGCCGAAAACTTTGCCAACAAATGTCGAAGGGAATGTTAATGACTCGAAGTCAGTTTGAAGAATGCCACAGGTTGACAAACATGCCACCCAGCTGCGACTTGCCACTCAATCTGGAGTGCCTGCCCCCGGTAGAGGCCAGCAGAGACTCCAACGACCGGAAATGGCGTAACAGCGCGAAAGGCGCCAGCTAAAATGGCTGTTTGTTTGCTTCCGGTGTGTGCAAACAAGGCAAACACATTACGCTTCAAGTGGGCAACGCCAGCCACACCTCCTCCGCGCCTTCACCCAATGTTGACTTTATGCAGACGGCAAAAACGCAGTTGCTTTGACAGCAGGTGGAAAGTGGCACAGCGGTTGAGGTGGGGCTGGGAGCTATCTAACCGCAAAGTCAAATGGCAAACCGCGTGGCTGGCATTCCAAATGCCTGGTTCAACTTAATAATTCATAAAAATTTATGCGAAATAGACAACATTTGTGCTCGGCGTCTGTTTTTCGGTGTCAGTTTGAAAGCTTCGGTTGTCTCCGCCCGCCAGCCCCCGCTGGCATCACTAGCCGCATTGTTTGCTCCACGGCAGCTGTATATGGGAGTGAGCACCAAGTTGCATATTTTAATATACCCTGTAAAAAGAAATGCATATTTGTGCTGAGAGAGTCTGCAATTTCAATAGAGGTTTAAGCTTAAGTTCCACTTATATAAATTATAATAAATAATAATAAATATCATAATCAGATGAGGACATCTAAGTTCGTAGCTAACTATAGGATATCTGCCCGTCGAGCAATATCAACAGCCGCAATACGTATTTCATTTCATTGTATATATATTATTTTTTAATAAAATGCAGTTCGCTTGCACGAGAACTTAGAATAAAAGTTGCATACAGCTGTCATAGCCATTTAGAAACTGTGCACATTCTGGAAAATGTGTAGATATATTATATATGTATATGTATATATTATATATGTATATATTATATGTATACATATATTGTTTATACATCTATCATATTCATAAGCTGCTTTTGTGGGAATACATATCGGCATGAATTGTGCACTTACCAGTTGCAGTTGGGGATAAACAAATGTAAATATATATATTTAGTAATTTAATATATAATATTTATTATAATAAAAATAAAATATTTACCACATATTTAAATAGATTTATTAAATATTTATTACCCTAACTAATAGCTGCAAATATGTATTATTTAATACTTAATACAAACCAAATTTTGCTACTGTAATTTATAAAGCCTGTTCAAAATTCTCTTTAAATATTTCTTCACAATAAATATTTCGGTATTTATAATATTCACATTTTAAAATATATATATATATATATATATAATGAGATTTGCCAGGAGCTACCCTTAGCATTTGTAATCCTTTTGAGTGCCAAGTCACATAATTGCTAAAGGCTAAGCGGCTTACCATTTCCATAAGAAGGAACAGCAATTTCATTTGAATTCTTTTCAAATTTGGAATGCCTGATGCGATTATCAGACGTATCGTAGTGCCTAGAAATCAGAAGGGAACACAGCAAACCGAATACTACTTTCAATATTTTGGAAGGCGTGTTAAAGGAGGCAGATTTTAAGTATACTATAATGGTCAAAATTTTAGTTCGCTTGCTGTGGAAAGTGGCGCGCGTCGTCATCTGGTTGGAGCAGCTGCTATGGCGCTGCATCGAACTTCATCGTGTGCGCATTGTTCGAATAGTTCATCCGCTGTCGGCGACTCTTTTGCTACTAGCGATTGGATTCTTTGTTATTTACGAGATGTTTTATATACTCCCCGAGTGTTGCGATGTTTCGGGCGTTTACTACAAGTTGCACTGGCTGTTCATGCTGTTCCTGCTCCACAACATCGTGGGCAACATGCTGATGTGCTGGCTGACGGACACCAGCTTCGTGAGCCTGCCCCGTGATCGGCTGAATCCCCTGCCAGCGGAGGCGCACCTGTGGCACTTGTGCACCTTCTGCCAGATGCTGGTGCCGCCAAGGGCCTGGCACTGCCGACTCTGCAACTGCTGCATGCTGAAGCGGGATCACCACTGCAACGTGGTAGGCAATTGCATCGGCCATGCGAATCAGCGCTACTTTGTTGGCCTGCTGCTGCACCTGTCGCTGGGCTGCTGCACCGCCTTTGCCTACAACCTGTACCATATATTCGGCCAGCGTCGCCACGTGTTTGGCGATCCCATTAACTTAATGAGCGTGTATTTCGACGCGACTCCGTCCAATCGTGTGGGCAACATATTCAATAATCGGCCGCTTGATCCGCACACTACCTGGCTGATCATCACGGCTGGCGTACTCAAGCTCAATGTGTTTGCCTTGGCACTGGCCATTACGCACCTGATCATGCAGCTGGTTATGGCCAGTCGAGGCAGCTGTCTGTATTATATAAACGATCGCCTTTACGATTTGGGCTTCTGGAACAATATACGCTCTGTTTTGGGCAAGCGAATGCTCTGGACAGCGCTGTCGCCGCTCGTGTCCAGTCCCCTGCCCCACGACGGCAGCCAATGGCTGGCTCTAGACAAGCAGGACGAAAGGAAGCCTGTCTAAATGTAAATAACTTAGCCTGTGTGAATGCCCATAATATATGCATTGGCCGAAACCGAGTTTCATGCCTCATTTAACCGGCCAATGCGTGTTCACATTGGCTCAGTTAATTACCGGACAGCTTCTTGGTGGTGGTTGGACTATGCTGATAAGGCTGGTGGTGCTGCCACGCGACGACACTATCTGGCTACAGTTGACTATTCTGTTCATTCCACTTACGTATCTTAACTATGTATGAAACAATAAAAATAGATTTTTGTTCTGATGAGCCTCAGTATTAGCATTGGTATTATTGTGGGACAGCATATTTATTATTGGAATAATCGAAATCCTTTTAACTGACTGGCACTGACATAAATGTTATTGGCATAGATTTAAGCTTCTGTAGTCATGATCAATTATTTAAATTAAAGTGCTCATTATCATTATCATTAGTCATTTATAATTAGTATAATAATAGCATTGGCATTATTATTGTCATTGCCATTGGCCTTAGTATTGGCATTTTCAATATCATTATCATTATCATTATCATTATCATTATCATTATCATTATTATTATTATTATCATTATCATTATCATTATCATTATCATTCTCATTATCATTCTCATTATCATTATCATTAGAGAGAAAGAGTATCTTAACTTCGGCACAGCTTTGATAACTTTCTTACATCTTTAATGCTTTCATCTGCATAAAATGCTCACGCAGTTGAGCCGGAAAGAAGGAGACAGATTGTTAAAGGACATTCTTTCAGATATTGTTCAGGCTGTGCTCCCTGAGGACGACTGCACCTTAGGCCACCTTTCTGGCGCAGTCGGAAACACTTGTCAAATGTCAGAAAATCCCAAAAACTGTTGAAAAATGACAGAGCCAGTTGAGAGCTGGGAGCATCAGAGAGGCAGTGGGGATTCGCAGAGAATTAATGATACTGCATGTCAGTGACAAGCCTCGAAACATGAAATCAAAGTCCAGACTTTAAAAAGTGCTCTGAGCAGCGCAGCCGTTGCATGAAAAATGTGCGAGGTGTGAAAAGCGTGGCAAAGCTCTAAACAACATAATTGCCGAAATAAAAAAGTCGGCGATGCCTCTGAACTTGACCATTAATCAAAATTGCGGCCAGCAGCCAGCGGGCACTGTGGCCGGAAAAATGAGAAAAAACAGCAGCTGCTGACGGTTACGGACTTCCAGTGGACTCCAGCCAACTGCCAGGCAGACTGCACAGTGTGAAATATGTGGCTTGAGCACTTTGGGCCAATCAGCAAATCACAGCAGAGGTTTGCTTTACCCCAATCTCGACTCCTCCTATCCAAGCATTGGCTTATCGTCACAGGACTCAACTTTCATTATAAGCTGCAGCTCTTTCTCCTAATCATTCTCCGACTCCCGAAATGGCGTGCGCTGATTGCTACCCTCTCAATTGTCGATTGTCAACTTCCGGTTACTGTTCCATGGTGGCGCTTCCTCTGGCGCTGCACTGTTGGCGTCTGCTTCGTGTGCACGGACAGCATTTCTTTAAAGTGCAAGCAAACTATCCAAGCTCAAGAAAAATAAGAACGGTTTTACCAACCACAAACTGGACAAGAACTGCCCTCACATTGTCAGCCAAGTAATCATAAGCCGCATTGTTACAGGGCAACTTGAGTGAGAGAGAGTGGGAAAGAGGGCGTGGCAGTGGGAGTGGGAGGCATCTGTTGTGCATATTTGAATGTGTCGTCAACAGTGTCCAACAGGCAAAAGGGAAATGCGAGGCGAACTTTAAACTGCGGGCCTTTGGCTGCTGGCCCACAGAAGGGACGCATTCCAAAACAGGAAGCAGGAGCAGGAGCAGGAGTAGATAGCTGGCACGAGTGTGGCCTGGCTGTACGCATGCCTGCCTGCCTGCCTGCCTGCCTGGTTGGTTGGCCTAAACTTTGGCCTTTCGTTTCGTTTGCAGTGCTAAATTTACCGCTAAGCGACGACTGCTCAAAGGACATGGCAAACAGACGAACTGGAGCAGGAGATAAAGAGGAAGGCGCAGAGACAGCGCTGCTGGCCGGGATCATGGGGGTCATTGTAATCATAACGGTAATGTTGATGTTGCCCCGCGCTCTGTGTGTGTGTGTGTGTGTGCTGGCAGCACATTTGAAAAATGAAAAGCAAATAGGAAACGTGCGATGCGAGCTCAGCGAATTAGTCAAAATCGTGTTCCTGCTATGGATATATACAGGATGTCTCCACAGGGTGCCTCTGCTGCGATTGAAACTATTGCATTGATGAAGTCCAACGCTTGGCTTCTTGTCCGAATCATATCCAACAATTTTGGCAGCCGAACAAAAGCAATTGACTGAAGTTTGCTTCGTCTGTTGTCTTGAGCTGCTGCCGCTGTCTGCTGCTGCTACATCTAAGCAGCTGCGACGCCAGCTGCGCAGCACGCGTCGCTGCCTGCTGCCTGCTGCTCTACTGATGGACAAATAGAAAACCAGCCGCAGAAAGTGAGCAACAGAGCAGCTCGCGACAGTTTTTCAGATTTTCTGTTTGGTTTTTGCAATTATTTCCCCTGTGGACTGTAACAGAGCATCGTCAGTGCTTGGCTGTCCTTTTGGGGGTTGCTGTTAAGCTTAGCACCTACCGACTCGCTCTCTCCCCCGCTCTGCTGCCACCCCTCTGCTTCGCACATTGCACGCTTGGCTGGGTCGCATTAGTCACGCGCATTATCATCCACATGCCGAACGGCTTCCACAGCGCGTGGAGCGTGCGCGTCGCTAGAGCCCCTGCAATGCCCCAGCCCCACCCCTCTGACAGCTAATCCCGTATTGGTTGTGACAGTCGCAAGTTAGACAAACAACTGACAGTTCCAGGCGACAACTTATCAATTTCCACCTAATTGATATCAGTTTCAGTTTCTGTTTCAGTTTCGGTTTCACTTTCAGTCTCCGTTTCAGTTGTAAAAAGTTTTCCTCCACCCCTGAGCGCGTGCTGCTGGCTCTGCTGAAGTGCAGGCCATGTAAATCCGCTTAAAGCAAAGTGAACTCATAAATTATTGATTTGATTATGTCACCCCATTTGACCAGCAGCGGCAGCAGCTGCTGGCCAAAAGTATTTGTGCGCTTGCCTTTCACTCTTAAGCGTTTTTATAAAGGATCAACAAGCGATTATGTCCTTCTGCCACTCCGTTGTCTGCGTTGGCCCTGGGAAAGGCGCTGGGCACAACAAAGTGCTGACGGCTTAACTGCCATATCAACGGAGCATAGCTAACAGATACATATGTCCGTCCGTCTACAGATACCTTCGAACTCTCTACCTGTATCTGTTCTCGTGCGGCTTTTGAATGCATTATAAATGATGACCCGCAAAAACTGGTCGCCACTTGCTTTATTTCCCATTTGCATGCATTCGAGTGCCGAGGAACAATTTATAAATCTGTTCAGCAGTACACTGGAAAAAATTGCCAATTGAAAATATAATTTTAATATAATGCGTAAAAATGTGCGAGAAAGGAAAGAAATAGGGACAGACAGAGAAAGAGAGAGAAGGGAGGAGAGAGATAGAAAGCGACAGTGAAATAGAAACTATTAAGAAAAAGAGAGGCAGGGAGAGATTGGCCAGAAAAAAAGAAAGAGAGAGAGAGAGATACAGAGAGAGAGACATATACAGATAATTAAAGAGAGATAGAGAGAGAAACAGAGAGAGAGAGAGATGCGAAAAAACATAGAGAGAGACAGAGAGAGATAGATAAAGAGAGAGAAAGAGAGAGAGAGAGAGAGAGAGAGAGCCAAAAGAAAGTCTGAGAGATGATAAGATAAAATGATAAAGGTAGGAAGTGAGAGAAAGAAAGAGGAAGAGGAAGAGAGAGAGAGAGAGCGAGAGAAAGCGAGAGAGAGCGAAAAAAACATAGAAATTTAGTAAGAGAGAAACACAGAGAAAGAGAATGGAATGTTATATGTATAAAGAGAAATATAGATATAGAGTGAGGGTAATATGGAGAGCTTTTGAGCCATTTAATTCTAATATATTCTAATAACAACTTTTTGCATCTACTTCAATCCACGAAAATTGCATAGAAGAGTCCAATACAACTCGACTTATAATCTTATTACATTATCAAATAAGTATTCCTAATCTCTATCTCAGTCAACTAACTAGCATTTTTGGCTGAGTGTACTTAGCCGAGCGACCTTCAGAATGTTAACTGCTTACCTACTTTGCCAATTTCATGTATTTCGTGTGGTACCTTTTGCCAGTTGTATTTCGCTTTCGTTTCGTTTTTTTTTTTTTTCGGAGCGGGACTTTCTTGGGCACTTTGTGTGGCATTTGTGTGCCTGCCACGTCAACATCAGCTTCAGCATCAACGTCAACGTCAGCGTGTGGCGCGTGCCTTCACTTGAGGATTTTTATCGGATTTGGCAAGGTCCTTCAATTCGTCCATATTCCCAATGATAATTAAAGCGCCTGATCCTTCATGCTGTGCATATTTTCGAGTTATCTTCGGTTGTGTTTTGCTGCAGCTCCCAGCTCCCAGCTCCCAGCTCCCTGGGAACGTGTTAATCATTTGGTCCTGGCGCACGTTTCGCTCTGGTTGCCACGGGTCATTTGATGGCCGAACTTGTACACCCTGGCGAGCTCCTGCTTTTTGGCTTTTATTTATTTGTTTGCCTTTTTGTTGACAGCAATTTAAACGCTTCAATGGACTCGCAGCCTGACGGAGCGCAAAAGGGTTCTGGGCGCAGCGCAAACAAGTTTCACCTCGTAAATTAATTTCCCCCAAAACACAACACAAGATACAAATTACATGAGCGGCAGGCGGGAGGAGGCCCCGAGTTTGTCTGCTCAAGAAAACACAGCTGCAAAAACCAAAGGTCAGGCTTGGCTTTACAAATTTCCTTTTGCACGGGCTTTCATTAATTACGACAATTGCGCCACAGCAAAAGCTGAAAATGCCCTCGCCACAGAATACAAATTAAATTTTCAAATGCATATATATTTTTTAAATTTGCTTTTTAATTTGCATTTAAAATTTGTGCATTTATTCGACCAGAGCGAACTTTTTGTTTGCTCAATGAATGTATGCACAGAAGTGCAATAAATTGCTGGACTTATACATTTTATTCCTTAATATTGCTTAATTGTGCAATGGTAGGCGCTTAATCCTCATGATTTATCATTATTTAACCATATATGTGTGCATATATCCTCGTTATGCCCGCCAGTTTTAAGCTCTGCTGAAAAGTGGACACCTGCTAAAAATCGGTTAATTACACTTCAGCACATAATAAATACCTGTAAATAAAAATAAATAAACATATTTAAATAAAACAAGCGAATAATTGAAATTAAGCTTTATCTGCTTATCAAATATAAATATAATATATATAATATATATAATATATATAATATATATAGAGTATATTCTCGACATATCAATACAGAATCTTAATTAAAATATAATTTTATATTCAAAATCTTAAGCATTTACACTAGAGAAAGCTTTAAATTATATTCAAAGTATTTTTCGCTTGGCCCAGCTGCAATCTTCTAGCATTTATAGATCGACATGACAACTCGCACAGCTATACAATGCAGTTCCGCTGAGAAGCCTTTATAATTGTGTATAAATAGCCTTTGAATGATTTTCAAATCAAATATGCAAAGTTGCCTTGAGTGAAATTCTATGGAAAAGTTTGAGGGCGTCAAGAGGAAAGCCATGAAAACATCTTCCGCATAGCTCATTTATTGTATTTATATTCATATACATACATATATTTGTACTTATATATTTATTTATTTTTTTAGTTGTCTGTTTGGGTACGGAAATCGTTTATCTTTGCCATTTGTGCCGTCATTTAGACAAGTTGAAGCCTGAGTCCTTTTAGGCAGCCACTTTGCCAAAAGTTGATTTATGCCTCGCCGGCTGCCTGATTTTCCATATGCTGCGTTGCCACGCACAGCCGAGGCTTTTCCGGCCGATATCGTGCTCTCTGCTGCGAGTTCCGTTGTCATTGTTTGTTTGGCAGCCGTTCCGCCGCGCCGCGTCAGAAGGACATGTGATTCAATTTGCTTCGATTAGAAATTCCAATTGCAAGTGTGCCCAGGGGAGGCGGGAGCGCCTGCGTTCATGCTCGACGGATTTGTGGAAGTCGACGTTGGAGCAGATCGAAAAATTAAAATGGTTGCCGCTCATCAAGTTCCGTCCCAGACGCTGACGGCAGCTGCTCTGCGGCATGCGACATGTGGCATGTGGCAATCACACATTTGTATATTTGTATATTAGGAGCTCGGCTATGGCTTGATATCCGGTGTGACGCCGGTGCCAACTTTGTCGACTAGACTGGAAGCCAGCGAAGTAAAAATAGATGGAGGGAATATACAGTCCTGCGCTGACACGCAACTGTCACGTTCGCCTGTTGCGAGCGCTGTCAACTTTATTGGCCCAGCTGCCGTCAATCTTGGCCACGTTCGCACTGCCCAAAAACTTTCGGGCCAACATATTTTTTTTACCAGTTTCCCTTTCTTTTTTTCTTTTTTTTTTTGTCAGCTGCTCGCCATATGGAGTACGTGCAGCCATTTCCCAATCCGCTGTCCATCAGATTTTTGGCGTGTGACCGTGGCCCACAGCTCAGTGAACATGCCGCGACCCGGCATGCCGCTGCACGTAACCTGACTGCCCCGTGGGGCATGCGGCAAGGCCGTTAAACGCTCAGCGGACAATTGAAAAATTAACAGTATTTATTTATGATGAACAATGGCCCACACACACACACGCAGAGCACCCTCCCCCTCAAGCTCTCACCCCTAGGCGGCGGGTGTGCGTGCCGCGCATGCAAAATACTATCAATCCAGAAGATTTTTTAATTGGCGCGGAAATTGCGAATGGCATTGACGTCCCGACAGCCAACAGGCAAATTGAAGTGGTCCAACAGCAATTGGAATACCAAGAGGTGGAGGAGAAAGAACTCAGCGAAAATCAATGCAGAAATTATTGCACATTAAGAAATACAAAAAATCAGAGAGTGGCACGGGAAAATGAGCATGAAAAGTAGCAGAAGCATATAAAGGTAATGTAAGAAGAGGCAAATGGAAGAGCGTTGCCTGCGCAGCCAGTGAGCCGGTCATTTATTTAATTTTTCGCACGATTTCTGCATTTGCTGTGGGCGTGCGAGTAAAGGAGACTCAGGCAGGAGCTGGACACGACCGCAACGAGCAGGCGCAGCTGAACGGTGGGGGAGGTTGCACGGCTGGTTAAGTGCGGCGGGGTGTAAAGTGGCAGGCAAATAAAACCGATGGTGCAGACGGCCACTTAAGGGGTGTGCTACACGCACACACACACACACACACACACACACAAAGACCTGCATACATAAATAAATGCAAATAAAAAGATGGGAAAATGTAGTTTGCTGCTTTGATGCCACTCGAAGGTGCACCAAATGGAATTATGCCACAGGAGCTGCTGACAAAAGAGCTAAGCGAACTCATAGCTATCACACCCACACCCACACCCCCAACCCACTTAGGTATGCATGCAAATGTGCGAGAAATGTATTGAATATCCAAAGAGAATTTCTAATGAATGTGCCAAAAACTAAGTATATATGACAAGTGCGCGATTGCCTTCAGGCTTCAGCTTCACCTGCCCTTAATATCTGCTCAACAGCGGCTTAACAGCAGCTCAACAGCAGCTGCCCCTGTTAGCAACGCAATCCACACACCCAGCAGGGGAAGTAATTGCACAGCAAACAAACGCCAACTGAAATATCATAAAAACTGTCGCGGGCTGCGTTGTTGTTCGTTTTTTGCGGCTGCTTTTCCACTTGTCCATCAGCAGCAGCAGGCAGCGCAGTCGACGGCGCCGCTGCTAAACAGTAGCAGCAGCGGGCAGCGACTGTAGGAAACTTCAGTCAATTGCCTTTGTTTGGTTGCCAAAACTGCTGTCCTGGATTGAGGAAGAGGCAAAGGACTTCATAAACGAAACTGTTTCTTCAGATAACCTAAACAGGCACCGCACATCCCGTGTGGCTGCATAGCGCGAGCCCGATTTTGACTAATTCGTTGAGCTCGCATCGCACGTTTCCTATTTGCTTTTCATTTTTCAAATGTGCTGCCAGCACACACACACACACACACACACACACACACACAGAGCGTGAGGCAACATCAACATTACCGTTATGATTACAATGACCCCCATGATCCCGGCCAGCAGCGCTGTCTCTGCGCCTTCCTCTTTATCTCCTGCTCCAGTTCGTCTGTTTGCCATGTCCTTTGAGCAGTCGTCGCTTAGCGGTAAATTTAGCACTGCAAACGAAACGAAAGGCCAAAGTTTAGGCCAACCAACCAACCAACCAACCAGGCAGGCAGGCAGGCATCAGCCAGGCCACACTCGTGCCAGCTATCTACTCCTGCTCCTGCTCCTGCTCCCTCTTTTGGAATGCGTCCCTTCTGTGGGCCAGCAGCCAAAGGCCCGCAGTTTAAAGTTCGCCTCGCATTTCCCTTTTGCCTGTTGGACACTGTTGACGACACATTCAAATATGCACAACAGATGCCTCCCACTCCCACTGCCACGCCCTCTCTCCCACTCTCTCTCTCACTCAGGCTGGCCTGTAACAATGCGGCGTATGATTATTTGGCTGCTAATGTGAGGGCAGTTCTCGTCGGTTTGTGGCTGGCGCAGCTCAGCTGCTTCTTCTGCTTCAGCTTGCTCTGCTGGGTCGGTTTGTTTCCACGTTGAAGAAATGCTGTCCATGCACACATAGCAGACGCGAGCGGAGCAGCGCCAGCGGAAGCGCCACCATTGAACAGCAACCGGAAGTTGACAATTGTGAACTGGCAATCGACAATTGAGAAGTCAGCAATCAGCGCTGGCAATTGTGGGAGTCCATCTATCACCAGCCAGGCGCAGGATAAGAGAACTCAGAACTGTAGCTGATAATGAAAGTTAAATGCTGTTTATGGAAGCTCAGACGTGGCTTGGGAGAGGCGTTGGGGCAGGGCCACTCCCCGCAGCGTTTTGTTGATTGGCCCAAAAGTGTTGAAGTAGCAATTTTTTCTTTGGGCGGCGGCGAAGCACAGCGCGACAGACACTTAAGAGGTGGCAGCTGCTCCAAGTTTCAATAATTCATCTTACGGCCCGAGGCGCTGGCACAGTTCTTTGATTAATGGACCAGGCCTAAGCCCTTGGCGTATTTGTTTATTGTGTGATGACAAAAGCTAATTTACCATTTATTATTTACTTTATTTTGCAACAAGAACATAAAGTGCGAAAGTCAATGGAGCTGCACGACTTGCTAATACCCTGTAGGCAAGTAGTAAAGAAATTCGAGTTGATTTAAAATTAGAATTGAAGCAGGATTAAGAGGAATACTGTTCTTATACTAATACTAATCTTATAAGCAATTTTTTTATAGACTTCTGGCACAAAGCCAAAACTCCCGTTTCAATAAGTACAGGGTATACAAATATTGTTGCTAGTGGCAAAAGTTAAAGCTAGAAAATGTTTTCAAGTTCTCTGAAATATCCGAAAAATTATTTATTTTAAATTAAAATTTTTATTTTTAAGAATAAAATTTAATTAAAATTAAATAAAAAAAACAACAACAAAATTGAATAAAAAATGATTTGAAAACTTCAATTCATACAAAACAATCAAGTCTAAGCAAATCAACTCACTGAACTGGACTCAACTGAATTAATTTGCGCACACACACACACACACACACACACATGCATATATGCATACAGTGCATGCAGTAAATCTGTGAACTAGACAAAAACCTTAGCGAAAAATTCATCATACGCTGCATTGGCCGCTGCTGGCGTCGCTGCCCAATGGCGTTGGCGCCGCATGCGTGGCATGTGGCTGTGGTATGTGTGGCCCTCGATGGCCAGCAGTAAGAGGAGGCCGCCAAGGGCAATACACACACACACACACACACACACACACATAGAGCATGCCAGCGACGACAGTTGAATTACAGTCATTGTTGTTGTTGTTGTTGTTGCCCTTTTTGTGCACAATTGGCGCTGTGGCTAGGCGCGTTACAGTTCGAGGCGATTTATTGCTGGAAATATTTTGTTTGCTGCTTATTGAAATGCAGGCAAGGCCCGGCAGTAGCAAGTTAGCCCCTTTGGCTAGACCGCCCTCCCCCTGCGCCCTACGAAATATAACAGTTATAGCAAACAAAGCAGCAGTTGCTGCCGGGCAAAGCAAATAGCAGCACTTGAAGCAGCCACATCTTGCAGCGCGCAGACGAAGCCAAACCCCTTCTCTGGCCACGCTCCCACCCTCCACTAACTACATTCAGCCCTGCAGCGTGGACCGCAGCGACGCCTCCTGCTGCTGCTTTTGGCTGCCACACTATAAATATAACATTAATTTTTATGTTTTCATATTTAGCAACGCTTCAGTAAGCACACACACACACACACAGAGAGAGAGGCAGTCGCCTTATTGCCGTAGTTTTAGATAGAGCTCATTGAATGACGTTTATGAGCGATATCACTGACGCTGACTGCGCAGCCGGCACCAGCGTCGCTGTGTGCGCAACATGCGCTGTTATGGCCTGTTAACAGCACTGTTAATGGTCAGCATCCACTGCTGTAACAGCGCTGCTGTCGCCGTCGACGCTGACGTCGCGGCGTCTGGTTGGGCTGCGCGGTCTTCTATTGTCATTTTGGCACATGTGAAAATTTACCGTTACTTCTTGGCCGGCGCTTCATTCATTCATTCGCTGTTTACATTCCGCTTTGCGCTCGTGCACATTTTTCGAGTCGAGTCTAACGGTTTTTTGTTGGCCCAGTGCAATTTTAATTGCATCAGTCACGAGTAATCGAATAACGGGATCGGAAATAATTTGTTGTTAATAGAGAAGCTGTAATACAAAAATAATAATAAAATAATAAAAATAAAAAATAAATAAATGAACATTTGATTAAGAAAATATATATTTTGAAAATGAAGATCAAGAATAATAACAAATAAATAAAAAAAAATATTTATGGAGTAAATACTCCATCTGCAGTGTTTGTTTGAACTTAAGATCAAGTGCTTCTATAATGAAAACAGATTCTGACTTGAAATATTAACGATTATAAAAACAATTTAAACTATAAAACTAAAAGAAAACCTTCGCAGTTTACATCTGATCATAAAAGTTAACTAAGCTCAAGAACAGATGATCAAAGATCTACAACTTTCATTCCATTTATAATGTATTACCATCTCAGAAAACACTCGAGTTCCTTTATCTGATGACTTATTGAACTGAACGAATGAAAGCTTGAAAACTCAAGCAGCAAATGTTTGAAGACTTCATTGAAAAACTTTGTAAAGAGGCACTCAGCTAACGGTATTGATAGGCACTAAGCCCCTAGCGAACAGATTTCCGGTGTCACATAGAAGTACATATAGTTCATGAAGTAATTTCGTGATTTTGTGCTCGAAACCAAAACAATTTGATTAAGAACTGCTCAGACCTTTAGTATTAGGCCTACCTAATAGAATATTTATATATATCTCCTCTCTATCTCCAACTCTAGCTATATTTCATTCTATATCTGTCTCTATCTCTGCCCATCTTTATCTGTTTACTAATCGCTATCAGCCTTATAGATAGATCGATGTCGTATGTCAGTTAAGCCCAAACAAAACTTCAGAAAAACCCAAACTAGTTATACTGAGTGGCGGCGGCAAGGGGCGTGGTCAACTTGAACACACGTCCGCCGCGATAAAATGCAGTTAAGTGCAGAATGGGAGCGAGGCAAGGGGTGGGATGAGGCTCATTAATATGGTTGAATGCGATTTGCGAGCGATTTTTGACGCCTGCAATTAGAAACGGCGGCAAATTGAAAACTAAACAACGGGAAAGATAGGGGGCCTCTGTCAACGGCAAACAGAGAGAGCTCCACTTGAAAAATGATTTACACACGTAAATCATAAATTACGCACTTCAAGTGGGTGACAAATGCAGATGTTAGATGATGTTAGCTGGAGAGCAGAGGCGAGAGAGGCTAGAGGCCATATCAACTGGTATAATCGTAGAGGACAGTGCTTTTATCCTGATGCCTGTTGAAATGCCACCCAGCTGACCAGCTGGCCAGCTGAAGCAGTTATCGAAGAGCCTCTTATCGAGTGTGACGTCAGGTTTTCACTTTTGAGCTCGATTCGAAGGCAACAAATGCTAATAATTCCCGAAAACCAATTCAGTTCGCGTCGGTTATTGCTGGGGATCGCATCGCATCGCATCCATCGTCAAGTTTCTGGTCGGGAATTCACAGTTATAGCTGGCTATAATATCTCCAATCTTTAATTAATAAACGCTGACGTCTTTCCGTTTCGCACTAATTAAAGATTCCATTTGCAAATTCGATAAAACGTGGATAAACACTCCAATATATATATACAGATATATAGCTTATCGCACTTGCCTCTTACAATGCATTTAAGTGGTTTGCTCAAATTAATTTTCGTACTGCTCACTTCCGTTCAAGGTTAGTATTCTACACCTATAGATCAAACGATCATACGCTCAGGCAATTGACTCTCGTGTACTTCAGAAAGCCTATCAAGGAGTGTGCGCAATGTAAATTATGAGCTGATAATTCATATGCTGATAGATACGATATGTCATACTTCGTGCAAGTAGAGATATTGGCCAAGTGAACAACACTTAAGAAAACTTAATTTACGTAGTTTAGTACTATAACACTAATCTGGTCTGGATCAGGTATATGGGAAACTTTAGACAAATATTTGAGGAATACGCATAATCACAACTATGGATATATATTAATCTGTCTATGTATATAGATTAGGATACGAACAATTGATAAATAAAATATGAAGATTCTTGATACTAATGAACTATTATCAATTAATAATGAAATTCACAACCGGGCAGCGGCTGCCAAATAATAATTAATATTCTTCCCGACTGCTCTTCCCTTTCATTCACATCATTCACAGTTAATCAATCTGCAGCTCATTCACAAATAGATAAGCGCTGCTTCTCCTGCTTTAAATAGCTTTTTGTTCCTCAATAGATATTTATTTGTTATTAATTTATATCGAAATGTGATAAAATTTGTTTTTTTCCCACGCATGTGTCACCTGACAAGCGCTTATCAAATACCATCCTCTCACGCTGCAGCTTCTCTAGCTACTAAACCAATCGGGTTTGAGTTCGGGCAGGTTCGAACTCACCACACGACACGCCCGAAGCTCACCACACCTGAGGGGAGCACAGCAGTTGATCTGTGCAAGAGTCGACGAAAGCATCAGCGAAGAGCGCAAGAGCAAACAACAGAGAGCGGGAGAGGGAGGGAGAGAGATAGCGTGGTATAGTAAGAGCTTCGCACTTTTCCTTCGGTTCAGGTTCGATTCTAGGCATTGTGATAAGCCGTTTTAAAGGTACAGCAACAAAACACAACGAACTCTAGATACCCTGACTTACACAACAGAAACAAGTCTTAATGAGGCAACTTTGCTGAGAGACTCACAGCGACTGTGATCCACACATGTGTCACACATGTCGTCAGAAAATTATAGTACCTCACTCTGTCAGGGTATGCAAACTGAGCAACTGTTTAACAGCATGCGCAGCTCGATCACAAACAGGTGGGCTGTAGGGGCGGACGGGGCTGCACGGGGCCGGGCCGGGCCGGGCCGGGCTGTTGTGTTCGATGACAATTTGCTTAAATGTGCTGGCAAATTCTCAAAGCGAATTCAGTTGAGCAATGCGCGTTGTACGAGGCGGCAGCGTCTTTACCTTGTAGACAAATACCACAAACAATACACGAGCCGAACTGAGTGTAATTTTAGTAACTGCAACAACAACAATAACAACTATAACAACAACAGGCACAGCACGTGCCAAAGAAAACTCGCGCCTTGAAAAACTATTGGCAATTGATAAGCGAAACGCGTTTTTTAACTGTTCAAGCGGTTTTATCTTCGAGCGGTTTTATCAGCGTTCGAAAACGCGTGCCATAAACACAAACAACAACAACAAATTGTTAGCAATTGTTTTTATTAATTAAAATACGATAAATACTTAAAAACTTAGCAAGCGCTCTCTGTCTGGCTCTCTTTCGGTCTGATATTTTGCATAATTTTGCTACGTCAACAGAAATTTGTTGTTGTTTTTATTTTCACCTTCTTTTTGTCTGTTTGGCGACCTGTTGTGCGTGCGTATCGTATGATATTTGCTTTAGTTTGTGTTGTTGTTGTTGTGTTTCAACCAGTTTCTTTTTGGTTGTTGCTGCATTTTCGGTTACTTTTTGGGCAGCAGTCGAGGCGTCTGCTGCGCGATTTTAAACGCGCGCGCCGCTCTGTGTGTGTGTGCTTGTGTGTGTGCGTGTGTGTTTATCTGTGTTTTTATTTTGGCAACAGTTTTCAATGTTGTGCGATTTATTTCGGCTATTGAAAATCGGCGCACACACCGTCCGCTTGATTAGATAATATTCTCTGTTTGCTTCCTGCTGGCGTTAGTAAAGGCCGAACTTTCTATTCCATATAGGCTCTTGAAAATCAATTTGAATCGATTCAAAGTGCAACTCGTTACAAGGCCAAAGCCGCAACGATTGACAATTTGCAAAACTGAGAAACTGCTGCGAAAAGCAATTGAAAAACTAAGCGAGAAACCGCAGGTTGAGTGCATAAAATAGACAAAGTTCATACCATGGCCATAGAGTTACGCTCTACGACCACTCTAAGTGATATCATTACAACAACAAAAGCAACAACAAACAAAACAACAACTAACGGCAGCAGCAACAGCAGCTATAACCACTTGCAACAGCTGTTCGCCTGCATCTGCGCCAATGCGAATCTCGTGCTCTTCACACTGATGCTAGCGCTGGGCAAATGCTGCACTGCCACGCCCATAAGTACGCCCAGTCTAACGCACATGGAGCAGCAAGTGCTGCCGCCGACAGATGGCGCCACGCTGATCAAGCATCTGGATGGCAAGAGCATCCTGAGCATGGGCTTCAAGTTCCTCAACGTATCCGGAAAAATCGGCACGCCTCTGGGCATAGGTGAGAGAAACAGGCTACCAGTTGGGGGGCGCATGCGGAGGGGGGTGGGGGCTCTTCAGTGGGTAAGGGGCGGCCTGCACAGTTTGTTTTTAGCCAGACTGCGCTAATTTTAGAGCGGCATTCAAGTCGACGCACGAGACGCAGCAAGCAGCTCCGCGTCCAGCTAAGTGAACTGACGAATGCGTTGCAAATGCAAAAATTTAAATATTATAAATTATAATCTATCACCGACTGCACGATACTCTGCTATATAAGAATGCATTCGCTTGCAATGCAAGATGTGATCGTCCTAAAATATACTATATAAATAAATGTAAAAATATCTAAAATAATATAATAATAAGTCAAGTCAATCAAATGCAAGTATATAAAAAATAACAAAAAAAATGTAGCTTAAAAGGAGTTTATCCTTTATATTTAAGCAATATTTGCATACCTATAAACCTATAACAATCACCAAATTTTATAGAAAAAACTCAATTCCACTTTGAATATCATTTATTTAGATTTTGTAAACTCTTCGCATGGAAATCACTTTTAACTTTTATTATTGCATTTTCGATCAAGTTTTTCGTTAAGGAACTTCCGGAGGGGCTCCTGTCTGGGCAGCCTGCGTGCTTCTGTCTTCGATAAGGAAACTTCTTTATGGCATTAACGGTTATTACGTTGGGGGTATTCCGGGTCGTAAATTTCTTTAAATCAAACCACCTGCTCGAGCATGGATTTGCTGTGGCCTTAAGATTACCTTATCGTTGTCGCCAATTTTATGATTTCTTTTTATTGGAATGACGTTGTTTTTGCAGGGATTTTGCAATTGAATTTTTTAATCTACGTAATTGAATATTGTAGAAGGTCGTCGAAGCTAACTTTTGATAGCAAATTTCAATTAAGACAAGGGATATGGGAAGGATACATAGGTTAAAGAACTTCTAAGGAGAGTGTGAATAGTAAAAGGATGTATATAAATTACTCAGATTGTTGGAAGATATATCTATCAATTCATATCTTCATTTTTGAAGAGCATTTCGTATTCGACTTTCCATATTTGTAACAAGCTCATTTTCTTCAAATTTATTCTTTATCTAAACTTAATGTGAATCAACCAGAATTTTATTTTTAACTTTAAAAAAACATGTATATATATTTGGTTGGCTCTGCCAGCTGCATTTTTGGACTTTTGGACTTTGTTCGAACAGTTTGAAGATCGTAAATAAAATTCTTGACATATATCCAAATGGCGCATTTCGTCGTTGTTTACCTAGCCTAGGCGCCAATGCTACGTAGGTTGGCCAAAAAAAAGCGCCGTTATTGACGCATTGAAAGTGTCATGCTGTGCCTGTGCACTGAGCACCCACCAATTGCAGGGTATCTCAAGTGCCAAGAATAAAATATGGCAAAAATCGGACTAACTAAACATACCCGTTAGACGAGCCCCCAAAAAATGTTTATTTTTATGGCGCTCTGCTGCAAGCGATTCAAGTTCTCTCTTAGAAATCTATTTCTTGTAATTCTTCTATATAATCTATTGCATGCTCCACACGCTTATTTATTGCTCTTTCTCTTCTGTGCGGCAATTTGTTGTTTATTCTGATGAACAGCTCTATAAGATTCATGTCACATAAAGTTTATACAAAGACCGCGGCAAGGTCGCCATGGGAAACTGCTTTTATTTTTACTTAAATACCCTGTATTTAAGTTAGACAGGGTATATTGTTGTCGTGTGAGTGTATTTAGCGCAAACTTAGGTGCAAAAGCATTTGATGAAATATAATAAATTAAAAATAAATAAGTTAATCGATAAATATCGATAAATCCCTTATGACAGCATAACTCTCAAGAAGAGAGCAGTCTAATTTGAAGTTTCTTATGCACAGTCTGCATATTAAGTCTTTATCTCTAATGGAGCTTTACTTTGTAGTTAGTAGAAGTTGTAGGATAGCCTGAGGTCTCTCTCTCTTATTATTATTATCTCTCTTATTATTATCATGATATTTATTAGAATGTATATGGTAAATATATAATATGTATATATATATATATATTTTTTTTTTTAATTTGTTGCCTCATTTGTTTTTCATGCCATTTTATTTTAGCCTTAATTTATGCACGATGCCAGCTGAAATGTTTTTAGTCTAGTATATTCAACTAGTTTTATGTCAACAACAACATGTATATATATATATATATATATATATATATATATATATATATATATATATATATGTATATGATAAATAGTGGGCGTGTTCCTTTGGTTCTCTTCGTTCGCTGCGACTTATATAAATCAAGAAACTGCTGCAGTCGCCTCTAATTGTTTTGTTGTTTTCAACTACAACAACAACAACAATGAAATCAATCACAATTAATCTAACTTGATTGTTTTGGTCGGCGCTTAAGGGGCGTGATTACAGCCCACTTCACTTAACTATTCCTCTCTCTCTCTTTCTGTCTGTCTCTCTCACTCTTTCTCCCCTTAATAAAAAATCAAAAAAATCGCTATAATTTAATTGACATTGAACTTGAGTTTAACTAGCGGCGTGGCGATAAGCTGCCCATTAGAAATAAATTAATATTAATTAGCACCTCGAGCGACGCGCTGATTAAACCATAAAATTTTCCCATCCTATCGCGACATTTATCGCCCGCAGTCATGCAAATGCTATCGATATCGATATTTGGCTGCTTATCCCATGGCAACCATCTAAATCTATATAGAATTTTGTGCTACGCACTAGAATTTATATTTAGTTCGCCTAGATCGACCATGGGCTGGGCTTATCTGCAGTCGTCTGGCTGTGCGACTCGTATGACTGTTATCAGTCTATTGTCTGGGCATTGCTAAATCTGGCACTATAAAGCTTATCGAAATATTCATATACACAAATTGTAATATATGCTTTTACCACAAATATATATTTGTTATATAAACTCAAGTCAAGTTTTTGTGTAAACCAGTTTTGGCCTAAGACTTGAAGCTCAGACTTTTCGATAACATTCGATATGTTAAATTTATGTTAAATAGTTATCTATAAACATTTGATGGCCCACTTAACCAGTTCAAGATTTTGCTTGCTTAGTGTTTTTCGAATTTTACAGACTGTGGCTGCAACTCTACTATTTTCCAGATGCACAGCTACGTCAAAGAAATTATAACATAAATTATCTAAAATTATTTAAACTTCATTGATGCTGTAATACCAGATAAAAATAGGTCTGCCAGCAAATATTAATTGTATTCATAAAAAAAAAGTCTAATTTGTGGTCTGTAAACTCTGTTGTCCAGTGTAATTTTTAATGTAAATAAAATGTTAATGCGCTGTTAGTTTGTTCTGACTTCATAAAACTTATTCGAGAGTGTAGCGGAAACATAAACGAACATTTTCATCAACTTTATAGTTAATATTTAATTTATAATTTTACTGGCGCAAACTTTGAAATGAAACGTATTTTCAGCCAACCCAATTACCTCAAATTGTAGACTCGAAGTCACCTCGACTCTTTTTGTTGTCTGTCTGAAACTACATTTGGTCAAGCTCGACATGGTATAACTTTGAAGTTCACTTAATCAAATTCTATAGACACGTCACAGTCATTGTAATTCAGTTAAATATTGATCAGGCCAATATTTGTTTACACACACACACACACATATACTATACATGATATTGTGCAAATCAATTGCAATATATATATTTCTATACATATATAATTATGACATCTACTTTGTTTACATTGCTTCATTCATAATTGAAAACAATTTTCCGTTCTCCGCACTGCAATTGATTTGACCCTATTGATTGATGGCATTTGGTGAAATGCACGCGATGCCGTGGTTGTTGCGCTGATAAACAACAACGACAATATCGAAAACAATGCTTGTTAAATTATTTATGCATAAGTTTTGATTAAACGAATAATTATGATTGGCTTGGGCAAGCAGAGGCAAAAAAAAAAAAAAAAAAGCAGCAAGCTGTCAATGGCAGGCGCTGGACAGGAAAAACCCTCATCAACATGAACGGGTGCCTCTGAAGGGCGTGTGGCTGTGTGTGTGTGTGTGTGAGAGTCCTTGTTTATACAGCACATTGGCAATCCATAACTTTTTTGCGCTTGTCACATATTTCTATTATGCAGCCAAGAGCTGTTGACATTTTCCTAACCGCTGTTTTATTTCTATTATTATTATATAAATATATGTATATATTATATATAGATTATAAATATATATATATATATATATATATATATATATATATATATATATATATATATATATTATATATAGATATATAAATACATATATTTATGTGCGTGTGGCACCTCGACCGCAACTTGTAACCCAAGATGAGAAATTGTCAAGCTGCAAAGTTTTGTAGCATTTTGTTGCTGTCATTTGTGTTGATTAAAACTCCACAAATATGAGACGTGTGTGTGTGTGTGTGTGTGTGTGTGTGAGTGTGTGTGTGTACGCAAATGATTTGAGCAAGCTCGTATATGTATGTGCTGGCGTCTGCTCTTGATTGTTTTGAAGTTTTAAGCCCTAATCAATTTGGGCTTTTCTGAGCCACCTCCACAGGGCCGTTTTGTCTGGCCTTTGTTCCATGCTCTTTCCAAAAGTATATTATGATTTTTTCTCGTAGTTTGCCAGGCCTACGAGGAAAAGTTCCTTATAAAGTAAAATATGAAAAAATAAATTGTCATGTAAACTATAGATTTATGGAGAGTGAGATGCAGCATAATAGAAAGACACGATAGAGATATAGAAAAGACTTCTAGATGGAATATATAGATATATAAGACATTAGCAATATAGGCCACAGATGACATACCATATCCATACTTCCGACATACCATATCCATAATCATATAAAAGTAAGAGTATTTAATTCTCTGCAATTGGAATATTATTTTCGATTTTCTATTGTTTTCCATGTTTACGCGATGTTTTTTTTTAATGAGAAAACTTTTAGCAGCTTAAGCTTAAAATACAACGCAGAGCAAAAACATAATTGGCTTAAATCAGCTGTTTGCACTACTTATCATTAACCCGCACTCGGTCGTTCTCTTTGCAGCCCAATCGCTGTATAGCAAATGCGATGAGAAGCAATTTGAGTGCAAGAACGGCGCCTGTATACCCATTCGATTCGTGTGCGATGGCGATGCGGACTGCATGGACCACAGTGACGAGCAGGTGAACGAGTGCAAATTTCGTGGTAAGTTGGACACACGATTTCAGTGCATACTTTTAGGCGCCGCCAGCAATACTCGCGTCCATCAAAGTGAGCGCGCCGCAACGAGAAATCAATCAAAACGCGAAACAAGTTTCGGATTGGGGCTGCTCAAAAATGAGAGGGGGGACGGCTGGCGGACAGCTGACCAAAACTGTGCCAGGGCAGTGCGCTCATTAAGTCGCTAAACATTGGCGCTTAACTGTAACTGCAACGCAATTTTGCTGACTGCCGCATGCAACGTTGTTGCATCAGCAATGAAAATTTATCAACGCTGCAAATTTGTCGCACGAGACACATTATGCGTCGCAAGTTTAACATAAAAGGAAACAATGTGAGGTCGTCTGCTTTACTTTATCTCACAGTATTTGTGCCAGCCACCAAAAAAAAGAAGAGAAAATAACTATATATATAAATATACTATATATATATATATAGAGAGAGTGAACGTAAAATGCTCGGGGGGTTAAGGAAAGCCCTGCGTAAAAATGCGCACAATGCAGTTGCCGTTTTTGTTGTTGTTGCTGCGCATAACTTAATTTTTATGCAATCTTTGGCTGAAGGGCGAAATTTTGAAGCAGCCGAATTGATAATTTGCCTCAAAGGCAACAGCAGCAAAAACAACTCAACTTTGGCTGCGAAAAGTGAAGAGTGTTGCAACATAATGAGCGTTAACGGCTAATGCAAAAGCAAAAAGAAAGGGATTGCAAGGGCACAAGCAGGTGCAAAAGCAGGCAACAGGCAACAGGATAACTTTATAATGGCCCCACTTGGAATTACTTTCGCTTAAGCTGTATCAAATACGTACACTATATATAGAGTATCGTTTGTTAAAGCTTATTTCTGCTTTAACTTCACATTAAAGGAAAACTTGATTATTTATTGATAACAAATTGATAAAGGATAATAAAATCATTTATTATTTATACTAGTTTTTAATAAACAATTAAACTAGATACTCTTTAAGTTAGCATTGCTTAATCAAAGTTGCTTTGAAAATAATTGAAATTAAATTAATCTTAGAAAATGTTTCATTAAATTTATGTTTAGTATCATATGGGTTGCAATGCCTAAATAATTTGGTTTGTCAGACGTAACAATTTCGTTGTCAGCCTCTGCTGAGCACCGAACCTCTCGTCTCTATAATGAGCATAAGTCCTTAAGCTCATTTGACTCAATCGCTTATGTATCATTACCGAATCAGTACGCAGCGAAACATAGATGTTTTGCAATATTCACATCGATGCTCGAGCGAACGCCCACACTGGCAGCTTTCGCACTCACAACAACGCTCAGCTGAGTTGAGATAAAAGAAGCGGAAAAGCTCACTCAAAACTTTGCGCTCGAGTGGCCCAGCAGCTTGCCTGAGTGGCTGAGCGAAAGCTTGCGCTGAGATTGGAGACAAGAGCTGCTCTGCAGCATCTCTCGCAACTGCTTTTAAGGACTGCCAGCACGCAGCTGTCCACTCAGTTGGCGGCGAACTTCTCAAGCAAACGGACGGTGCGAGCTAAGCCACAAGCCCCAAAGGCATTCAGGGTTCTCCGTCGTGTGCAAAGCCCAAATAAATACTAAACAAAATTAAAGCCGAACTCAACTAAAAACAGTGCGAAGAAGTAAGCGCAAACTGGCAAAGAAAATACTTAATTTGTGCGCGAAAAAAATAAACGAAAGAAAATCTAAATATATTATATTAAAATGTCCTCGAAATGCGGTGCTTCAGCAAACAATTGAATCAGTTCGGCCAGATCCTTTGAAGTTATGCAAAGTGTTTTTCTGACAAAATGGCAAAGCCCCAAAAAGCTTGTTAGAAATTTTGTGTGTGCGAGCTGCTCCTCATTTTCCGTTTTTTATCAAACTTTTTTTGAGGTCCTTTCTTGTGGGCGGGTCCTGTGTAAAGTCGTTTGCCGTTGTCAGGCTAATCGGCAATGTCCATCTGTGTGTCAGTTTGCGGGCCGAGGCTATTTGGAATGCAGACGTTCCGTCCGATTCGAGCGTTTTCATTTATCATTTATCATTTTGTTGTGGGCCACATTAAATGTTTTCCCTCCGTTTCCCTCGGTGTTTGCCCGATTGTCATTTGTCTGGGCAGTGTGAAATTCATTGCGCTGACTTTTGACAGTTGCTTTGTCAGAAATGAACTTGAAAATGATGTGGCACGGAAATTATGCAATCAATTTGTGCAACTCGACTGGCTGCCCTCGAATGTGCCACAAAACGTGGCACAATTGCTGGCAAATTAACACCACGCGCATTCCGAGGACCGAAGTGAACAAGTTGTACGCTCTATGCAAATAAATATTAATTGCTTGTTTACCTTTTTTCGGAAAACAATTCAAGAACTCCTCGCAACATGGGGCACATTTGGTGTTTGTTATTTGTGTCCAGTCTGCTGCACACGCAAAGCCACAGCCTGGGCGCACTGGTGACTGCGCACGGTATGGAAATTGTTTATAAACATTTTTTATATTTTTTTATATTTACAAATATATATATAAAAACCATTTAATAAGTCTGACACCTATGTTTAAATTTAATTTCAAGCTTTCTCTCCACTTTATGTTTACTAAATTATGTTTAAATATTTATAAATTAATAATAATTAGCACTTATGTCAAGTGCTTATTGTTTATCGGGCATTTATTAAGTTTATTGTTAGCATAGCTTAAGCTGTTCAACTCGTTATCAGTAGCAAGAGCTGCGTCGCCTGTGGGCATCTGCATCGTTCCTCCATATCACATATCTGTCAAAAGAACATGGATCAGCTACATGTGAAAGAATTTATTTATTTAAATTTGACTTTTATGTAAAACATTTAAAGGGAATGCAATCTCCGTTCTCCAATGAAGTTGTTCGAATTGAGCTGTTAATTTGTGTGGAGTGCACGGTTGAAGCAGCTCAGCTACTTAGGGACAAGTGCACTTGCTTAAATCCACTTTTCAGTTGCAACAAGTTGCGCACAATGCTTACGTCAGCTTGCAACACCTTTAAAGTTGAAAACCAAATGCCCAAAATCCCAATCATAATACACCTATATGCCGCACGCACACACGCACACTCACACGCACACTCACAGTGCTCAGTCTAAGCCCATTTGCATTGCAGTTGACTGCCATCTGCCCCGCCCCGCAGGGCGCCGCTTTGCATGCAACAGAATATTGTGCGCACACTGCCTGATATTTGCATACAAATTGCTGCTGCCACTGCTGGCGCTGGAGCCACTGCCAGAGGCCAAAGTTTTTTAATCAACTGAAAGGCCGTTTAAACTTAGTTAAAAAAACACAAGCGCAAAATATATAGTTGAAAACAGAAGTCGAAATTATGCGGAGAGGCAACTTGCACTTTTATCAATTGCAGCATGCGTTGCACCAATCAAAGCTTTCACCAACATAGTAAAAAGCAATAAATTAAATTTGATTTTTAATTGCGAGCCAACGTGACATCGAATTTAATATCAGCTCTGGCCGCAAACAACAAAAGTACAAAATATATTCGGAAATGCGCAGCAATTCGTCCGCAGGGCAGCTCTCGCATACATGTTCACATGCAAACAAATACGTGAACTCCTACATATTAGCAGCAGCAACAACAAAATGTCAAACACTCATCTGTGCTTACAAGCGACATAAAAAGAAATCGCATCGAGCTCCATGGAGCTGCGGGCATTCGTAAACATTCGCTACAAACAAGCTGAAAAAAAAAATAATAATAAAAAAAAAATATATATATAAAAGGAAATATATAAATGTGTGTATATATATAGCTATAAAGCCAGTAGAGGAAAATTGGTTTATGTGTGTCCAGCAGTAAATACCCTAACAAACAAATTAAGCAGAGGTCAAGTATAGACACGGAATGAAAATCATGAATTTAAAATAAATTAAAATAAAAAATTAATAATAGATTTAAGCAGCTAGATAGGTAGAATAGAAGACGGAATTATAATATAAATTTAAAAATAAAATATTAAGATATATATTAATAAATATATAATATAATATAGATATAAATATGGATAAATTAAGAATCAAACATTGAGTGAGCTAAGATCAAAGTCAAAGGCTAATTTCAGATATATCCTTGAAACACTATCCGCAGCTCTCATATGTATCTCGACGCGAGATGCATGCCAGACTGGAAATGCCCCTAAAAACCTTATACGTTGTATATAGAAGAGAGAGCATTTTGAAAGTGTTGGCTGGCATGCACATGTGGCCATTTTTTATTGTTCAACGGTTTGTGAGCTTCTATTTATATTTGCTTTTTATTTTTCAACAAATATTGGCGCACATAGGTTTATATTTTGTTTCCTTTCGTGTCCTTTATTTTCTCGAATAGATGCATATTGAACACAAGTTGCTCTGCTCTTTTTTGTTCGGTTCTATTGTCACGCTACATTTCATTTGACTGCGCACTGAGGCCCGGGGAGCGGGCGCTCTGAGGCAACGGACCAGAGAGTTGTGCTCATAAAAAGTTTAGAAAAGTAATCGTATAAAATGTTATTGATATGGCAAGTTCTGACTGTGCCGCATAATGCTTTGCCGCTCTGCCTCTCCTTCGCTCCTTATCAATTGTAATTCTCATTCCAAATTGATTAAAATTAATGGAATATTTTTCCTTGGAGACGGAGACACGCATTTGCATCGGCTTAGATGAAAGTTGAGGTAACAATTGTTTCGAGAAGCCAAAAAGTCCTTTTAGTAGCAGCTTTGATGGAGCCTAACAATAAGGACAATGAAAGATCAACATAAAAGCAAATTTCCTTAAGCGAAAAATGCTCATTGAAAGAGAATAATAAAAGAGATTTCTTTAAATTTAATTGGTTAATATTATACTTAAATTATATATATATATATATTATATCTTTATTATAAATATATATATTTTCATATTTATATACATTTTCTATTCTAATTAATCTTAACTGCCATCTATAGGCCCCGCTAAAAGTTCCTCTCTGAAAAGCATTTGAGCTTTAAAAGGGAATGGCAAATACATGAATTTTCCCTATTTTTCCTCGACATGTGTTTAAATCTAATATTTAATGCGCATAGCAAACATAGGAGAGCGAGTGCTTAACAGGCAACATTGACTGGCCAGTTCAGCGCGCTCAAGCAACCATTGAGAGTCCATTGAAAATTCAGTGCCCGCCGCGAATGCAACGATTTATTTATGTTTGTTTTTACTTACACTCGTTTATTTGTGGTATAGTATTTTCTTTGCACAGCACGTGCTTAAGTGCGTGTAAATAAATACACACCCTCACACCCACCCACACACACGCATGCCACTCAGACACTTTTGGTTTTAAGTACAACTGAGCAGAGAAGGAGAAAAAAGTGCCAGAGGCAGGTTTTGTTTTTGATCCGGGTCAACTTCAAAGTTCAAAGGCAGTGTCAAACGCAAGCACAGCCATAGGTTATGCCCCGTAATTACAGCTGATTCAATATGTTTTCCTCTGGTCTTTCTCTTTGCAGAGGCCACCTGCTCCTCGGACCATTTCCGCTGCACCAATGGCAACTGCATACCGAACAAGTGGCGCTGCGACCAGGAGAACGATTGCAGCGACGGCTCCGACGAGGACAGCGCTCTGTGCAGTAAGTCCCATTGACATGCCTCTAACACTAAACACCGTTTATGACATGTGTACAACTGAAATATAGTGAATGCCTGTCCCAACAATGAGTTCAAATGCAAGACCGTTGACCAGTGTATTCCCCGCAATTGGCTCTGCGATGGCAGCAACGACTGCCGCGACAAGTCCGATGAGGCGCAATGCAGTAAGCGAACCCACAACAACAACTGGCTAACATTCCCATCCACTGTTCTCTCACAACTCGCTCTCGCCTAACATTTAATAAAGTGTGGCGCATAATTTCAAAGCTGTGTTGGCTGCTATCCCACCAGCGCCCTAACCACCGTTTAATCAAGTCGTTGCATTCGAGTATATCCATAAACACATGACCCTCACACACTCACACACACACACAGTCACACGTATTCACACAATGGTTACACATATCGCGCATACGCCACGTTGACTGTGTGTCGGCAACGCCTGGCAACAGCGCATAAAGTGCTTAACCCATAACACACACATCAGCAACTAACACACACACAACCACCCTTGGCCTTGGCTGTGCATTACATAATGGCATTCTGGCCACAAATAAAATGGGGTTCAGCTGCTCTTCCAGCTTATTTGGCAGCTGCTGCGTATAAAAGTATTTAATAAGCCCCAAGCTGAACAAGCTAAACATTTATTAGCAGCTAGTTACGAACACGCTCTCATAGCTCAACAACTTTTCTTCTCGTCTCGCTTTCTCCCTCTCTCGCTTGCTGTGCACTTGACTTAATAAAATTCTTAGAGGCCCGCACCTGCTCGCCTGATGAGTACAGCTGCAAGAGCGGCGAGGGCGAGTGCGTGCCCCTCGCCTGGATGTGCGATCAGAGCAAGGATTGCAGCGATGGCTCCGACGAGCATAACTGCAGTAAGCATATCCTTAGATGACTTCATTACAGATGCTTGAACAATCTTTGAGTTGTAGTAAAATTGTAAATAGTAAAGTTTTATATTTTTGATGCACTTATTTAATTAAAAATATATATATTTTTTTTAATTTTAGTAAAAACCTTGGGCATAATTTAATTAATTCCACTAGCTGAATAAATGCATTTACTAGATTTATTTATTATATTTGAGGAGTGTTAGTGAAAAGCTAATACATATTTTTAATTTTAAATAATATTTGTTTTTGATTATTTTCTTCATTATTTATTTATTTTGTTTGCATATTTATTTTGGCATAACTAAAGCTTTGCGCTTTAGTTGTGTTGTAATCACATTAAATTTCCATTTTCAATTTTGATTTCCACTTTAACGTAATTAATTTGCTCAATGCCTGTGCCCAAAGTGCGCCTCTTGCTTCATATTTTTGTAGAATTTAATAAGCTTACATATTTTATTTGATATATCACTTAATTGCTGCTAATGCCCATAATCAATAAATACTCTTTTAAAATTTAATGAAAGTAATATAAATTTAATTGTAAATGCAATTCAGTTTGAGCGCTGCAATCATTCCAGCTATGGCCTTTTAACACTCAACAACCATGATAAATATTTGCCTGGGGACTTTGCTTAATTTACGCTCGAATTTGAGTGCGCAACTAGCCAAATATTTTATTTTTTTTTTTATTTTATTTATTTCATTTTGTTTCTGAATAAAATCAAATATATTCGAGAAAGAAAGAACATATAATTTTTCAGATAAAAAAAAAAATAATAATAAATATATATATATATATTTATATATTATTATATATTATTATAATCGTTGTCATATATAGTCTTGAGTTACAGCCAAACTTTTTGTTCTGATTATTTACGTATTCCACTTTTAAGTTATCTTTAATTTTCTCTTTATGTACGCTGCTCTTAGTGCTGCCCTGCCTTACGCCCATACTCCCACACAACCCATTTGCATTTTATCAGTCTATCGCCGTGCTTTATACCCACTATATTCTTTTGCTAACTCACTGGCCACATCATTCATCAAGTGGCCCGCTTTCTAGTTCATTTCCTTTTCGGTTTCACGTTGGGAGGCCTGTGCCATTGTTCCCTGTTTTTTTTTTTACAGTCGCTAATCCTTTGTCCTGCTTTTCGTTCCGTAGACCAGACGTGCCGCTCCGACGAGTTCACCTGCGGCAACAGCCGCTGCATCCAGCGACGCTGGGTCTGCGATCACGACAACGACTGCGGCGATGGCACCGATGAGCGCGAGTGCCCTGTCGTCCCGTGCGACAGCGTCGCGGAGCACACCTGCACCAATGGCGCCTGCATTGCCAAGCGCTGGGTTTGCGACGGCGATCCGGATTGTCCGGATGCATCCGACGAGCGGGTAAGTAGACTGCGGCCCCACCTGCCTGTCCCATAAATTCAAATTTCGTGAGTGAAGATGTTTGTAGTGGCTGTTAGCAGCCCACGACAACTTTTACTACCCTGCTGGCATTAAAAGTAGGGTATATTGATGGCAGGTCAGACCATAGTATGCCTGAGTTAGGGGTAAGGCGTAAGCCCATCCGCTTAGTTAAGTAAACCAAATACGAGCCAGAGCAGACGTTTGGCTCACTACAGCATATCTCATAGTCGAGCACACCCAGGCCTCGAGGAATTTAACTTTTTCTCTGTATGTGTGCGAGTTTGTTGGACAAAAAGGAGAGCGGTTGGCATATAAATTACAGCCAAGTTGGGCATAACTCAGCGCTGCCAGCTTTGGCAGCTTTTGTTGTCAACGCATAGTACGCATAAAATTGCATTTTGGCCCTGGCTGAGGGCGGCGCAGGGTGCGGGCGCTGCACATAATTTCGTGTGTAAGCAACTAAAAGTATGCAACGAAAACTTTCAGTCACAAAACTTCTAACAAGCAACCTCGGCAAACTTTTGATACCCTCTCTCTGTCTCTCTCTATGTCTTGCCGTCCCACTCAGTCCTGTGCGAATGCCACGAAGCAAGTCACGCCCTGCTTGCCACATGAGTATCAGTGCAAGGATCGCATCACCTGCCTGCACCACAGCTGGCTCTGCGACGGCGATCGCGACTGCCCCGATGGCGACGACGAGCACGCCGCCAGCTGCAAGAACGTAACGTGCCGGCCGGACCAATACCAGTGCGGCGATCGCAGCTGCATCGCCGGACACCTCACCTGCAACGGCCAGACGGACTGTGCGGACGGCAGCGACGAGCGGGACTGCAAGCTGGCGGCGCCGGTCAAGAGCTGCAACGCCACCAGCCAATTCGACTGTGGCGGCAACCAGTGCATCCCCCTCGCGAAAGTATGTGACAAGCTCAAGGATTGCCCCGACGGCGAGGACGAGCCGGCCAACAAGTGTGGCCACAACGAATGTGCCGTGAAGAACGGCGGCTGCATGCACCGCTGTGTGGACCACCAGGTGGGCTACAAGTGCCTCTGCCATGAGGGCTACAAACTGTCAGGAGATGGCCACAGCTGTCTGGATGTGAATGAGTGCGAGGACCCAGGCGTCTGCTCCCAGATCTGTGTCAATGAGATCGGCGGCTTCAAGTGCGAGTGCGAAGCGGGCTACATGCGAGATCCCCGTAATCACACGCGCTGCAAGGCCAGCGAGGGACACGCCTCGCTCCTGCTGGCACGGCGTCACGACATACGCAAGATAGCACTGGACCACATGGAAATGACCTCCATTGTGAACAATACCAAATCGGCAACTGCTCTTGACTTTGTGTTCCGCACGGGCATGATCTTCTGGAGCGATGTGACCACGCAGAGCATCTACAAGGCGCCCATCGACGAGGGCAACGAGAAGACTGTCGTGCTGAAGAAGTCGTCGGTTACCTCGGATGGCCTGGCCGTCGACTGGATCTATAACCACGTCTACTACACAGACACTCACAAGTGCACCATCGAGCTGACCAACTTCGATGGAAACATGGGCAAGGTGCTGATTGAGGATGCGCTCGACATTCCCCGCTCCATTGCGCTCGATCCCATCGAAGGTTGGATGTACTGGTCCGACTGGGGTGCCTCGCCGCGCATCGAGCGCGCCGGCATGGACGGCTCCCACCGCACAACGATCATCAACTATGACGTCAAGTGGCCCAACGGCATCACCTTGGATCTAGTGAGGAAGCGCATCTACTGGGTGGACGGAAAGCTGAATGTCATCTCCTCGGCCAACTACGACGGCTCGCAGCGCAGACAGATCTTGTACTCGACTGAGTACCTGCGGCACCCGTTCTCCATCAGCACCTTCGAGGACTACATCTACTGGACCGACTGGGACAAGCAGACGGTCTTCAAGGCCAACAAATTCACTGGACAGGACGTGGAGCCCATCACAGCTGTGCACATGGTAAGCCACAGAAGATGGCTGACCCTTAACGGTACCTATAGATCTGTTCTCCTCTCCACAGTTGCAGCATCCCATGGTCATCCATGTGTATCATCCTTATCGCCAGCCCGACGGCATCAATCACTGCCAATCAGTTAATGGACACTGCTCGCACCTGTGTCTGCCCGCTCCCCGCATTAACGAGCGCAGTCCGCGCATCTCCTGCGCCTGTCCCACGGGCCTCAAGCTCATGTCCGATGGTCTCATGTGCGTCGAAGATCGTGAGTATCGTCTATATATAGCTTTTCAGCTAGTTTATATTTTCTGCATGATTTCTTTAACACTTTTAATTTTTCCCTTATTAACCCCATGCAGCCAGCTACCGAGCTGTTACCACACCTCCTCCTACCCGCAGACTTAGGCCAAAATCGAAATTCCATCAGCGTCTAGTCAAACTGAATAATACCAATATACTAACCGAAACTAACCAGCCAAAGCCTCTTAGCAACAAAGTGCCCCAGACGCATGGTATGCCCGACAAATCTGTTAACCAAAATGTTATCAGACTGTTATGTCTCTGTTTTTTTCGTCTGTCCTTATATGTGTTTAGGTGTTTTATCTTAAGCACGATCTGAAAACCCACCTGGTATTGAAGTAGGTCCTGTCATCCGTTCATATTGTGTTCATCAAACCTCATTGTAAAGTAGCTGGCAAAAGACATTGTAATCTAAGTGAGTGTAATGAGTATGAATATGAATATGAAGATGAATATGAATATGAATATGAATATGAATATGAATATGAATATGAATATGAATATGAGTATGAGTATGAGTATGAATATGAATACGAATATGAATATGAATATGAATATGAATATGAATATGAATATGAATATGAATATGAATATAAATGTGAATATGAAGGTTATAAAAATTGCATCAAATAGAACTAGGTTCCTCATGAGGGGTATGAATATGAACATGAATATGAATATGAATATGAATATGAATATGAATATGAAGGTTATAAAAATTGCATTAAATAGAACTAGGTTCCTCATGAGGGGTATGAATATGAACATGAATATGAATATGAATATGAATATGAATATGAATATGAATATGAAGGCTATAAAAATTGCATTAAATAGATCTAGGTTCCTCATGAGGGGTATGAATATGAACATGAATATGAATATGAATATGAATATGAATATGAATATGAATATGAAGGCTATAAAAATTGCATTAAATAGATCTAGGTTCCTCATGAGGGGTATCAATATGAACATGAATATGAATATGAATATGAATATGAATATGAATATGAAGATTAAAAAAGCTGTATCATATATAGATCTAGGTTCCTAACTAAATTTACTAGTTCCATCTACTGTCCTTAAAATCCTGTTAAGCTTCTGCTCAATCTCGTGCTGAAACCTCAAGCTGAGACTGAAGACTGATGCTAAACCAAATTAATCACAAACATTTTGAGCAAATGCACTGAGCTGTTGCCTGGGTCGACAGCGCTGCGCCGCATTGCCTTTGGGGGTGGTGCATTGGCCACTTGGCATTTCGGAGCCAAGCACTTCATTTGCTGCTCTGGCATAACATTTGCTTTGTCACGGCTCACATTAATCATCATCAAAAAAGGCAAGCACTCAGCCCACCACAGACATGACAGTTTCATAAACGCCATCGAGAGCCACTTGCAACACACACACAGACAGAGAGCGGGGGAGAGAGAGCCGACCACAAGTAGGCAGCACATTGCAACCGATATGCGAGACAAGCCAGAGCCAACCACGCAAGCCACCCACAGCCAAGCCAAACCACACAGTGTGAGGTTAATATGTGCGCTGTGTTGACTGGCTGCCTCGCCTCTTTAAAGTGAAGTTCTAGATAAAGCCTGATTTAAGATCCAACTTGAATCCAGATTATTCGGCAGTTCGTATCAGAAGCCGAATCCATTAAACGGCGCGCGTTAACGATGTCATTACGCATCCGACGCCATTTAGGTTGCCCGCTGTGTCACTCCGGCTGCCCCTCCAGCAGCCACCTCCCCCAGCTTTAATATCCGCACAGTCAGTGCTGCCGCTGAGATCTTCAGCCATGGCCGGGGCATAAAAGTTTAGCCATCAAAGGCGCGAGCGCGTTTAAGTGTTTATTTGCGCCTAAATGCGCTCTTTGAACGATTTGATTGAAAATTCTTTTGCCTTGGTAGGGGTGCGAATTGTGTAGCTGCGATTGCTGGCAACAATCGCCCCAATGGCCCACAAGCTTGGGCCTCGCCTCGTATATTACACGATATTTTTTATTTTCCTCTGGTTTTTCTGCTTTTATTTTTCATTCGCTTTGCTCATTTCATTTGGCGCCTTTTATTGCTGTGCTTCCCTCATTTATATGGCTGTGTCACATCTTGTGCTCTGTGTGCTCCGCTTTCTTTTCTTTTGTGATTTACATTCCGCTTTTTGCCATCCACAGTTGCCGAACGGAGCCCCGCGAAGAACCAGACGCACATCGATCAAACCACCGCGCCCAGCCCGCAGCCGGACTCTGGCTTCATCGCGCTCGTGGTCATAGCCAGCCTCAGTGGCTGTGCAGTGCTGCTATCGGTGGTAAGTTCAAGTGTTGGGATTGTAGAGGAGTATGGCTGGAATATAACAGAAAACAAATTTCAAATGAGTCGAGTAGTAATAAAATACCAAAATACCATTTTATTTGGTATTTTTCGTATACAGAAATTTTATTTGATATGTTCTACGTTTCGTTCTCTCCTCATTTCTTTTTTTTTTATTTATTAAATTTACTATTGATTTCTCTTACCACAGGTCCTGCTCCTTGGCTACCGCTACTGCAGTAAGCGACGCATCAATTCCATGAACTTTGAGAATCCCATCTACCGGAAGACAACAACTGAAGATCATTTCAGCTTGCGCAAGAATCTGCCGGCGCGTATCTACGATCACACCAGCGTTATGGACGAGGAGGTAATAACAATTGATCCAAGCAAGGCTTAATAGTTTACTTCATCCTCTCGTTCTCTCTCTTTATCTGTCTAGTACTCACCCGTCATAGGCATATCGTCGTATTAGAGCTTTTGGGTTTACGCTATCTAATCTATGTTTAGAGGCCAATTATAAGCCCGCTGCAGACACGCCTAAAGACTGAGCAACTCGTATGTGTAAATTATTTTAACCTTATTTTAGCAGCAGTTAAGAGCGGAGGAAGGAGAAGAAGAAGGGGAATCCTTAAAGGATGCTGTACAAAATACGTCGTCGAGTTCTAACCTAAACTCAACCTAAAACTAAAGCTAAAACTAAAACTAAAGCTAAAACATAAACTAAACTAGAAGAAACTCTAAAGATAATTCACATAGTTCCAAACTGTATATAGCTGTAAGTGTGCATTACTTAATTGAAAAGCGAAATAATTGAAATTACAATATTATCTAATTAATTACCTAATTAATAATTAGAGGAAAGCTTTGTTTCTGTTCAAAGTGCAGATCGTTTATTATTATTATCAATATTATTATATACTATTGTTAAGTGTAAATATGTTTCCGAATCAGAACGATTGAATAAAATCCGATATGTGTAGTATCCTCTTTGTTTTAATTCACTATATAACTCTTTGGTTTACAGGTTCTGAATGATAGATGGACGCTATATAAATACAAAGACTTCAAATGGCAATATGCTAGCCAAGGCCCAACATCCATTTGAATTGCCAAAATTTACCATGAAATTCAATTAGCACAGCAAAAGGTATTTGAATAATTCAAATACTTTCAGCATAGATAACACAGACGTAGTCTCTCTCTCTCTCTCTCTCTCTCTCTCTTATATGCCTCTAAGAGCCATAAATATGCCATTTCCCAATTATATCAGTAGATATTACAGCACGTATCTGTCGTATATTATATCAATAATTGTTAATGTTTACACACATGTTGAGTGTTCCAGACACAATTTCGCCGACCTTTTTATCTGACATTTCCGAAATTTTATACAATACAATTATACAATATGCAAATCCGAAGCTTTGCCTAGTCATGTTGATTTTTGGAAAAGTACTTGGAAGAATTTCAAATGACCAAAATGAAATATATCGAAATATGCTAGGTATAATGTAGTGCAATACTGGATCGATCATAAAAACAAATTGTGACAATATTCAATATTCAATAGTATTCATTTAACATAGTCTGATTACAGCTTTGAGCGCTCTATGCAATTAACATATGCATGTCATGGTCTCTCACCTATGCCAAGAACCAATTTATGCGAATACTTCCAAAGAGGCAACATTCGTTAGCTATTGAGATCACATGCAAAGAGCAAACACATTTACAACCACCTTGCAGCTCTTAGCATTGCTCGCTCTTATAATTTGTTCACGCTCACGCTGCTCTCTCTTGCTCTTAAGAGCTTGCTATGGAAGCATTCGTAACAACTGTCAAAATGCTGTGTACGCGTGGCGATCGTGCGTCGTGTCCGAACGCGAAAGCGAGCAAGCATCGGAATGGCTCGTGGAGCAGGCGCTCCGCATTGGTTGATCAGTCGTTAAGCGCAGTGCGTTGTGCACAGTCGTATCGTTGTTACCGAGATTATAACGGGACCGTCAAGCAGCTACAGCTGACATAAAATACAAATAATAATTGTTAGTGCGCATGATATATGTATGCAGCAAAGGCTCCCCCCAACCTAAGGCAAACAACATAAATATTTTGTAATCCAAGCGATAAAAGAAGAGAGAAAAGGTAGAGAGCGGCATCCACATGTTAATATTAAAAGCCAAGTGCTAATTGCTAGCGTATGGGATTATTTAGCTGACTTGCTTAAACCTCGCTCTATACCTGTGCGGCATATCCGATACATCCGATGCGGAACACGTGTATTTCGAGGTCGCATTTTCTGCATTTGCCAAAAAACAAACAAAAAATATTTTAAAAAAGTGAGCTAAGAAAATATTTGTGTTTTTGCCAACTTACCGATTTTTAGTGTTCACTAAAATTAGAACAGCCGACATAGAACCTCGAGCAATTGGACACTCAGTTGGAGTGTAGGCGCCAGGGAGCTTCGATAACGGTTAATAGATAATGACTGCTAACTGTGATTCACATTCGTAGTGTGCTTATAAGTGCGATCTATTCATTCCACAAGCCATTCAGCGTGACAAGTGGAAACTCGTAGGGTTTACCTTGTAAAACCTGCACTAGCCGGGCTGAAAGCGTGTGGTCGCATGAATAAGTCGTCGCCCTTATACATTTTGCAACCTTTATATGGGTTTCGTTTTCAAATACCCTGCACGGCCGGCCAAGCGACAAGTGGGCATGCACAGTTCAAGAATTTACAGACGGAAACGAAAGTATTTACACAATAACTTGAGCTGTATTCCCTAAATTGATTCCAGTCACATTTATAGGGTATTCCACGGCCAGCACACGCCGCTGCTCAGCTCTTGCATGTATACTTTATTTCGACTTTCTGCAACATCGTATGATATTTCTTTTACTTTTGCTGTTCCGCAAGTTTCTTTTGCTCTTGCACGCTCTCCACACTCGATACAATCCCCAAAAATTTATCATGGCGTTTCGCTCTCTGTATAATTCTTCTTCATTATTAGTTTTCTGTTGGCAAGAGTTTGTTTTTTGCTCTGCTGCTTTTTCTTTCGGCCGTCGCTAAAACAGCTGACGTAGACGTCGCGCTATTATTTAATAATGGATACTATGTCAAATACTTGAGAAAATTGCGTGACGAAAAGTGAATAAAATATTTGTGATTTTTTCATCCCCATTGCAGAGTGCAAACCCAATTTGAAATCAATTTAAAATCAATTTATCAATCACAAAGTTTAAGCATAAAATGGATGAACTCCCAGCCACATCAAGCACTGCAACAATTACAATAAATATAAGCAACAACAACAACAACACCGCCAACAGCCACAGCAACAGCAACGTGGGGGATACTCCTCCGAAAGTCAGCGCATTCTTCAGCAGCAGCAGCAACTACCAGAGCCGGGTGCAGCAGCTGATCAGCTTCAGCTTCACGTCGTCGTTCCATTTAATCTTCATCACATCCATACTGAGCATAAGCAAATTCTGCAATGCCGCCGCCGTGAACGCCGCCCAGGTGACCGCCTCGGCGCCCAGTCCCAGTTTAATCATATCAAATCTGAGCGGATCGGCGCTGCTCGAGAGAATAATGAAGACGACGACGCTGGGCCCGCAGATTGATAAGCTCAAGAGCTCAGCTCCCGCGGCAGCGAACAGCATAAGTGGGAGCAGCGCTGGCAACAGCTTCGGCTCATCCTTCTTCAACAGCAAAGGCATCAATCTGAACATGGAGTTTACGTTCCAGAATATTTCCGGCAAGATAAACACGCCGCTGGATATATGTAAGTAGATTCCGCTAATTATGAGTGTGTGAGCTTTATCAGTTATTTATTGCTTAAAGCACAGCTTAAAGCTTTGAGCTTGAGCCGCGCGGCGTGCCCACGTTTGTTGATTTAGTTTCACATTACTCGTCGATCGGACCACCAATCCTCCGATTTCCCAACGTTTATTTAGTTATATTATTTGGAATAGCATTCGTCTGATGCAGCATATCGCTTTTGTTTCCAAGCTAAAGCTATGCCCCAACCGCATTCCACACACATTTTGTCTACCTTTTACTTTCCTAAGTCGCTCTCCATGCCAACTTCTCTCTCCGTCTCCCTCTGTCCCTCTGTCCCTCTCCCTCGATCCTCTCCAATTCATGTTTCTTCATTTTCTACTGCCGGCCGGCATCTGGCTTCCGAGAGCATAGACCTCGGCGGCTGTGGAGAGCAACAAGTGTTTCTTGGTTTCTTTTCTTCTCGCTCTTCTGCTGCGTTCGCCTTCACTTTGGAGTTGTTGCTCTTCGCGCGTCACAGTGACGTGAGAGAGCCGCGTTACGAATTGAAGTTGGGCGCACGTGTTGAGAATCGAAGCAAGAGTTGGGCCTGGCATATGACTGGCCCACGACATCCGAACCAGTTTAAATGTATAAATATTTACGTATAGCTGTCCAAGAATCAGCTAAAACATTCGAAACTTCAAGTCTAGAGAAATCCAAGACTCTTAAGAATAAATAAAAAGCACGGCTGTAATATAATGAGTAGTGCTCAGGCTTGATTTGCTGAAATATATAAAGATGTATATATAAATATTATTACATAAACGAAAGCTTAATTATGTTTTATAATTTATCAAACAAAAGTCTCATTTATATACCAGAAAATGTATACAATAATTTAAAAAAACTGTTAAAAAAAAGTATTTGTTCGTAAAGAAAAAACTAATAATATTAAAAACCGAGAGTTGTTATTGAAAACCGTTAAAAACTAATGAACATCTTAACCTCAATAGAGTCAAACATCCACTTTCTGTGTTTCCGTTTCAATATTGACATTCGCAAAAACCCCCAATTTGGAAAAAAACAATAAATAAATATATATATATGTATGTACAAACCTTCAACCTTGTCAAAACCTTAGCTTAAGCACAGCGAATCTTGAGTGCAAAACAAAAGCTTGAAGAGGTTAAAGCTTGAAGCTATAACAAAGACAGCAGTCGGTTCAAACTGGTCACTGGGTCAATGTGGGGTCTAATAGTCTAATAGGCTCGTAGTGCGCCGCAATTTTCTCATTGCTTTTGGCTTTTGTCGAAATCCTATCAATAATTTACATGCCAAATTTCCAATCGAAATGCATTTGAGCTGTAGCTGTGACAGTTGCCAATAGTAACATGACTTAGCCGAAGCTAAATATAATCTGCGCCAAAGGCCAAAGGCCAGGCTTATTTAAGGCCAGGCAAAATGTCACACACAGCATTTGACAGCTCTCGAAACAGGTAACAGGCCAAAGAGTTGGCTCCAGTAGCTCACTAACCTTGCGGGCATCAATGGCAGCATAGTTGATCCCACAGAGTGCAGAGTGTGGTCGTGGCCCACATTAGCCCTGTCAAAATATAAACCTGAGTCCATTTTAGATCAAACCAACTGAGCAGTCTCTCCCAGCCCATTTTCCAAAAAGTTTACACAGGGTATCTGGTGTTCGCATCAGCTTGTTAATTATTTTCATAATGTCAGCTCGAGGCTTATTATTTAGTCATTTCTTCGAAGCACTTTCGGCCATGGCAGGCAGCTGCAAGAGGCTGCCGAGAGTGTGAGCCAACTGGTAATTGGCAAGTGAAAATTGTCAACTGTTGTTTGGTTCGCTCTCAAATTGGCAACCGCAAAAGCAATCGAAGTTCTCGGCACGTTTCAGAGCAGCCTAATGAATGTCAGCGACAGATTCAGATGCATAGCCCAGCCGAAAGCCAAGAACTGCACTCCAGTTGGACAGTGTACGGGATGGGTGGACAGCGTTGATTTATTTTGAAATCGAAATTAAACAAGTTTCGAGCCGACATCATCATAAAAAAGGAAAAAAGCAGAAGCTGGAGAGCTTGTCGTCCTCGGCCAGACTTTTGTAATTAACTTGGCTAATTATGCTCTAAAGTGCGCACGTGCTGTGGGCCACTAATTTCAGACTGCCACTGGCTGGCAGAAGCCCATGCATTTCCGTTTCGGCTTAATTACAAAACGCATTTTACCTTGTGCATAATTATGAGCCAATAAACGGGTTGCAAGCGAAACAACTTTCGGTTGATGAAGCCAAAAAAGTGTAACATGCTGCAATTGTTTGTGTATCACAAGTCACACTCACACACACACTCACACACACACTTACTCGGAAAACTCAGTTCACACTCAGCTACACGCCGCTGTCTTTCATAACAGACACAGCCTCAGCAAGTAAAACAACAACGAACAACAGCGAACAAGGCATTCATCTCATTGTAAAGATTTCAATGTTAAACATCTCGCAGCTAAAGTTTTTCGTACTCAAATTGCAGGCACTTATTAGCTTAAATTATGCATGCACACAGGTGTGAGCGAGAGGGAGCGAGTGGGAAAGGCAGCTCTGTTTGGCAGCTGTGTGGGAAGCGCCCAAAGCGCTTGGCTTACAGTTTGCCAAGTAAATTATTTGGCTTAGAAGTTTATAGTTTATCTTAGATATATTCCCAGCAGGGCTCACTCCACAAATACCCGTATTTTTATCAATATTAAATCAAGTAAATTGACAACTAAAAGTAATGAGGTGAGAGGCCAACACCTGTTTGGCCTACTCTACTGGCTTCAATTAAAGCTAGTGTCTAAAAGTAGTTGTATATATATTACTTTAATATGAAATATATAAAGATAAATCTTTTTATAGACGCCAATAGCCCTAGTACCTTCCGGCTTGCTACTAGACGGAAACAGCTAGAAGTCGCAGGTAGAGACTCTAGGAGAGTTACTCTAAAGTGCAAAGCCGCTATAAAGTTATATAATTAATAATAAATTTTTCGATTTATTATCGATGAATTGTCTTATCTCATAGCCAAGTTAATAATAAATGATCAGACGAGTCCGACTCGCGAAGTGGCACTCAAAAAGCATTCGATTTTCATTTCTCAGCAGAATTGGCCACTTACTGCGCAACAGTTTTCTAGCAACTGGAAGAATACCCAGAAAACACTTCGGCTAGCGTGAGTCAGTTGTAAGGGCTTTAACTATCTGGCCAATACAACGTAATAGCTGTTTGAGCAACAGCTAATCATAAGCTGGCTGCAATCTTATCTAAGTAAAAAGATCCCCCAAGGATAATGTGAGATTGACTCAAGCCCATTTAATTAAAAGTTGATGAGCAAAACGTGGTACCAAATGAGGTCTAATGCGAAACATTGTTTATGTTTCCTCTCACATTCGGCTGCATTGAACCAACACGCATACGCCACGTATGCCACAGGTTAGCAAAATGGCGTGATTTTCGCTATTTTGTTTTGGCAAGTGTATTTAAAGCTATGCGCATAGCATTGTTTACAAATACGCGCTGTCTATGTGTCGCTGCTAATTGTATTTTTAATTAGAAAACCAAATGCTGTGGGCTGGGAGGCGCTCGCTTGTGACGTATTCGGATTCGATTCAAATCAATAAACACGATTTGATCATCACTCGAATTCAGCAGAGATGAATAATGGGTGTATTCATACTGCACTGATGATTCATGCAGTCTGTTCGGGCCAAACAACTGTTTATTATGGCAATTGCTGTTTATGACGTCACTAAAGATCAGGCCACCTTTTCAAAATGAACACAACAGTCGCTAAATAATATGTTCCGCGAGCGAGAGTGAGAGTCCAGTTAAGAGCGACTCTAAGCTTTGAACAGAAAACCTATATACGAAGAAACAAGTGAATAAGAAAACGCGAGCTCTCTTAAAATGTTCAAGCCAAGCGTATAATTAACTTGGCCGTAATGGCAGGGTAGCCAAGTCGCAAACCTTCGGCTATAATGCCTCACGATTCACATGATTCTGCTTCTACAGCGAAATACTATGTTGTTTATCGTAATTGCAGGCGAATGTTTATCAGCGAATTATCGCGAAGGCATACACAAAATTAAACAAATTAACTGATAAACGATAAACTGATAAACGCTAAAAATATTTCGAATGCGCAGAATATGATGCAATGTGCCCGTTGTTTCATTAGCCCAATAATATCACTCATTAGAGTAGCCTGAGGCGCTTCAGAATACTCAAGCAATTCAAATGAAAAGAAAACAAATGGAAACTCCATTAAATTCAAGAGATTGTAGTCGCTAGCATTTGAGTATCGTTTTCATATTATATCATAGATATATATCAATCAGCTTGAGCTCTATACTATATTGATTTTTATGCTGAAGCTATCCCTACCTTCCCCATATTTTGACTTCTCTGTATCATATTCAATTACATAATAAACAATAATAGCGAAATCAGCTGCTAAACTTACTTTGCGAAATAAATGTTGATAAGAACTATCTGCTTAACCTTCCTTTCGCATTGCAGACTGATAATGGCGCTAGTTCCACAACGTACAGAAAACTATCAGTTACAATTAAATCTCGTATCAACATATAACTGGAAGTTGTACAGTAGCATAAGCGGCAGATAAACGTCTCTTTCGACTGCCAAAGTAAATTATAATCGAAGAAGCAAGTTCTGATTTGTGTAGAACTAATATGCCCTTCATCGACTACGATAAAGTCGAGTGAGGAAGACAAAGTTAACGAATATTAACCTGTTAACTTATCAGCATTGCGAACGGGTGATTGGAGCAAAGTGCGCCTTAATTATGCGTAATATTAGAATGACTAGATAATTATAACGTGAACTGTGCCCTATGTATATATTTATATAAACGTTTGCCTGGCCATACCTCTTAATAAAGAATTTTTATTGATTTAACCATTTGATTGACTTTTGCGCTGATTTCTCTGTTTATCATGAGGCCCTTCCCTGCCCTCTTCGGCTGACCCCGACTGCTTTATTGAGTTAATGGTGCGAATTTTCATGAGAAACGACTAGGTGGGGTGGCAGGGAGGCAGAGAGACTGGGGTGGGTAGGGTGTGCGCCAACCCGATGGTTGATTGATTTTTGGTCTCTGATGGCTAGCAAAACTGTGCAATGAACCTGGACCAAGACACGCACTTAATTGCCGCCCCAATCAGATACGCAGCGGCAGACAGCACTTGCCAATCACATCGGGCGCCAGCCTCCCGTGTACTTCGGTGGTTTGCTGAAAGTTGCGTTCAATTATTGTCGGAAAGTAATTTAATTTATTCAACTTGTAAGTGCGAAAGCTAAAGACAGAGCCAAAGGCAACGCATGTTAAGCGAAAACTATTTCGATTTCAAGGCCAGCAAATTGGCAATTAAATCAATCTTTACAATCTGCTGCCATCAATCTCAATTTATATCTGGAGAAATCAACTAGAAATCGTAACTGCTAAAGTAGGGCCAATTGCTCTAGAAAGACGTAACGTTATGGAGGACTGCCACTTGCACTTTATAAAGGCTAAAGCCACAATATGCTTGGTCAATATCAAATTATGACTTTATATAAACTTGAATACTAATATGCAATATTATCTTCTCTCTCTTAGACTTCAAGCAGCATGGTTCATATACGTTGTAAAATTAAATTAATAAAATAAAATAAAATAATAAAAAAAATTAATAGTGTTCCATAATATACACAAATGCCAAATTAAGAAATATATTGTTGAAGCATATGCAGGATTACTCAATTATAGTTTGCATTGTGCCTATATAGAGTCCAATAATTCTGTTAAATAGTTCACATTCATATCCATCTAAATAAATCGCATGTAGTGCAGCTTCAAATATACATATATTCATACAAATCTTTTAAGTTGGCCATTGTGTTAAGATATGACATGAATTTGTATATTCGAAGTGTTCATCTCGATATTGTAGAGCAATTTCAATTAAGAGCTAAACGACTCACTTAAAATGCAAATTGCGTGGCGCACACAAAGCGACGCACATAGAGAAAAATAGCGAAATAGTATGAGAGAGAGAGAGAGAGAGAGAGGGAGCGAGATAGCTATTCACTCAGCTGCAACATTCACACAATAAAACGAACGAAAACTCTTTTCATATCAAATTAAAACGCATTTGCTATGCGCCAAAAAATCAAAAAAAAAAAAATTTAATTTTTTTTGCAATTTTTCATGTGCGCATCTTTTAAATAATTGAGAAGGCCCTAACGCGACTTTTGCTCGGTGGATCATGCAGATGAATACCAAAATGAATTAGAAAATAAAAATAAAACATATATACAGTTAGTTTTTAATTAAATTTAACTAGTTCATGCAGTAGAAGAGTTGAAGTTGAAAGCTCTGCGTACAAATGATGATGGGAATTGATGTGGGGCAATGGGGATGTGGCTTAAAGCTGTTTATTCAAGAACTGTTAGGCTTGAACTATGGAAAATAAATCACGAACACACATGCAGACTCTCACTTTAATTGAAAGTATTTCGAAATCAAATTTCCTTGCCTCAATCTCAGAATTTCTCACGATAATGAAGTGTCTAGTTGTATGCAGACAATGTCGAGCCCCCTCACACACGCACACACGCACACGCACACACACTTACAGACTTTGCCTGCAATTATAATTAAACGTGTGTCTGCCTAGTCGAAGCAATTGTCAATTTGTGTTGAATACACACAATTAAATGTCGAATAGCACATGGTTTAGCTAACTTGAAACAGTTCTGGCTTAAGCAGCTGTTACACACACACACACACGCATTGCTAATTTGGTAATCAGCTCACACACATGCAACGACACCTACCAAAGCCGCTGAAACTTTAGCTATTTAATGGCTACGCGGCTAAGTGCGGTTGTCGCTCGCAAAAGCCATAAACGATTGATGACTCCCAGCTGTGGGCTGCCACACAGATAGACGTGCCCACGCACACACACACACACACACACATACACACACAAAACACCTAGTCAGTCATCCTTTAAGCTCACTTTGTATTTGCGCTTATTAATTTCAAAAATTTGTGTCCCTTTGTTTATGGCGGCATATTTTGAGGTTTACCCATTCACATACACACACACACACACACATACACACACAGCGGCTTGCCATACTTTATTATTTACAAGTTTTTTGTTTATTGTCAGCTTTTTGGCCCCGACCTTAGAAAGGTCTTAAAGCCTGTCAACGCTCGAGCGCCACAAAAGCCGCCTCTGACCCAGTCCCGCCCGAGCCCATCCCAGCCACGCCCCGCAATTTTAATGTGCGCCACTCTGCGGTTCGCAGCGCCGTTAACGAGCCAAAGTTTTCAACTTAAGTCTTAGTTATGAATTTGATTAGGCCACGGCGAGGCTGAACTTAATGAATTAATATGCATTTGATTTCTCATATATCTTCTCACTCTCTCTCTCTCTCTCTCTCTCTCTCTCTCTCTATCACTTTCTCGCTGCAGCTCAAAGCCTGCCACACTATTGCGATGAGAAGCAGTTCCGCTGCAAGGATAGCGGCGAATGCATACCCATCCGATTCGTCTGCGACGGCGAGCCAGACTGCAAGGATCACAGCGATGAGCTGATCGAGCAATGCAAATTTCAAGGTAAGTCTGCACTATGCACTTAACTGACTTCCTCAGCCTCAGTCAAGAGGAAAAGCAATTTTTTAGTTTAAGCTTTGCCATGAACCTGAATGAATGGCTACAACTGCTGTCTGTGCGCTGCAATCTCCGCCCCTGTCGCCTCTCAGCCCAACCCAAAGCCACCTCAATCTGTCCTCTCTCGCACTATAATCTGTTGTCAGTCATTTTGTAGTTTTTCAATTTAGAAAATGTCACAGAACTAACCATTTACTTAGCTGCAGTGCGTGTGAGAGTGTGTGGTGTGTGTGTGTATGTGTGTTTGCTTTTGTATTGGTTTTTGGTGTTTCACTATTTGTTTGGCTTCGTTGTTGAGTAACTAACAACTGGCTGTTTATTTAGTGTCATGTTAGTTGGGCACTCAACTGCCCCAAACTAAATTTGCTTTCATTCAATTTTTAGTCCTATATACATTTGGCTTTATCTAGAGATATATTTTTCTCTCTCAACCTCTCTCTCTCTCTCCCTCTCTCTCTCTCTTTCTCTCTCTGTAGGTTTGTTTTTTATTAGCTCTTCGTATTTAATTTACAGTTCCTGTTTTATTCGTGCTTCGTTGCTTCCATTTGGCATCAGTTTTGCAATTTTGTGTTGCATACTTTTAGGGCTGGCAGTTAAATTAGGCACTAAACAGTGAAGGCTCACATATTGAGTATACCAAGAGCTAAATCAATGATGTACAATTCAATTCTTTTGCACAAATACATATTAATATTGAAAATAAAAGATAAAAGCAAATGTTATTGGCATTTATTATAATTTATATTATCAATAGCTTTTTAGCTCAGAAAATCTTTTAAATATTATTATTTTCTGACCATTTCCACTTGCTCACTTTGGGGTATAATTTCTATTGGCTTAAGCTGCTGGCCAAGTTCAGCAAACTGAACTGTAATTACAAAATGTTGCACATAAACAACAACCTTGAGCCACACTATGCTGTGAGCGAGTGCCAGAGCTTAGCAAATGAGACTGCGGCAAGTGCGGGGGGTGGCACTCGCTGCGCGCACAGCAGCATTTAAAACAAGTCAAGTGCAATCTTACTAAGCCATTGCATCATGCTCCCAACACAGCCAGCCAGAGCTTCAAACACGTTAAACCGAGAGCTGAGCGGAACTGAGCAGAAAAGCTGGCTCAAAAAGCTTAACTTGTTTGATTGTGGCTCAACTCGAGAATGATGACAATAATAAATATATTTATATAAATAAAGCTGTGCCCCTTGTGGACTGCATAATTGCAGAAAAATATTATATTTTCTAGGACTGCTCTATATAATATATTCTATATCAATATTAATTTATGGAATATTTTAATAACAATTGATTTGATTCAAGCAAATTCAGTCAGAAGAGAGAGAGAGAGAGAGAGAAATTCAAACTGGACTTTGAGCAGCTTGTGCGCTAGTTCGTTAAACTAGACTGAGGCTTTAGAGGCTGAATCAATAGTATATATATATTAGAACACACGTTTATGAAGGAAATCTACTGTAATATGATAACAAACTGCGAACACGCTTCCAGCTTTATTCCAATAGTCAACAAAGATTATAAATATATATATGCAAATATTGGAACAATGTATATTGCAACAATAAATACATAGCTTGCACATGTTTACAACTGATTAGGCAATAAATTCTGCGAAACTTAATCGCAGATTTTTAATTGAACTATTGTGAGTGTCTTATGCAAAAGGAATTCGTGAGGTCGTTTAATATAATTTACGCTGATTTAGCACATATATAATCCGAGCTACTCTCCGACTTATCGCGCACTTTACAATTGCGACTTAACAATTGGCAAACAATTGGCCACAAAGGGGTAGGATGTTAGCTAGAGAGAGAGAGAGAGAGAGAGAGAGAGAGACATGTATATATAGTATATATACTAATTTATTTATATCTGGTAAATGAGTATACATATTCAGCACTGTATATCTGGAATACCAGATATATTTCCGCGCAGCAAGCGCTACTGGGTCAAGCGTCTGAGTGCGTCAGAAGATGAATTCTAATCACTATTCTTATCGTTAAGCAGTAATGCGTCTCAGGCTAATTGGACAACAATAAACAAGCGAAACTAGTGCAACCTGGTTGGCTCAACTAGCACATACCCTGCATATAGTACTAGTATGCATTGTTGCCAAAGTATATATATATATATATCTCTTGTCAAGAGCATGATTGTACAATTCAGGGTTGGCGATATGCTTGGGAAAACCCCAAACCAAAGCAGCAATTCCAATGAAAACATTTCGGTAATCTAGTGTTGTATAAATAGTATAATTTATATTTAAAATAATATAATTTATACTCACATACCAAATAGTTTCGCTTGCCAACTGCACAGCTTCATTATGCCTAATCAAATACATATGTATTTAATTACTTATTTTTTGTTTGGGTTTACGTACAGTTCAGAGCAGGAATCGTATTTGTTTTTAGTTTTCTGTTGACAAATATCAGCTGATTAGGCATAGACAGCGTCTTGAGGCGTGAGCCATTGCTTGATAAGCGAGCTCTAAACATTTCCTGAGTCACAACGCTGGAGTGCACTCAGTCATAGACACTCACTCAGACACAGTTTCACTCACTCATACACTCACAGACTCACTCAGTGGCCATTCGACTCCGCATTGAGTGTCTGGCTGTTGGCTCTTATCAAAATTAGTTGAGCGCAAGCTCGGGATGCGCTCGCCGAACTGCCTGTTTCTGCTTTACGGATGCTGCTGGGCGGGCAGATTCATGTTTTTAAGATACGCCGCGTTGCGCTCAAAACTCAGTTGGCAACGAACTCTCCATTCAAACGGACGTGTGTGTGCAACAGGACGAACACTGAGACAGCAGCCAAGGAGCGCAACAAGAACTGTGACCGAAAAAGGCGAAGCTAAAGTAAATTTTATAAAATAAAAATAAAACAAATAAATGAATTAAAATCAAGTGACGACAATAAATATAAAATATTACATATATTTAAAAATTAATTTAAAAAAATAAAAAATAAATTAATTAAAGTGCGTGTGTGTCTGTCCTGTTTGGCAACGCTTTGGCGCCAACTCTTGGCTGAAACATTTTTGGCTTATGGCACAGCGGAAGCTTTGCCTTCTTTTTGGCCTATAGTATTTCCATTTGGCTTTCACGCTTCTGCGCGTCGTTTTGTTGTTTTTCTTAGTTGCTTGCTCTTAGCAGCTGCTCTTAGCCAGGCAGAGCTCACGTTGCGTATTTTGATTTTGGCTGAAGCATGCTTGCCACATGTTCCCAGCAGTTGCCATTGACCCTTAAGGCTGCCATCGCATCTGTTGGGTGCCATAAGGTACATTAATGCCACATTACCGTGATTAATAATGAAAGACAACAAACACAACGAAAGCCGAAACAATTGCAATTAACATGAAACACACAGCATTAAAATGATGCAGACTAAAAAAATATCATTGTAACTCAAATATGAAATGAGCCGCAGCTTAATTAAAACATTTATTTTGTGCAGCAAACAGAAAGATTATAATGCAAATTCAACAAAAGCAAATTTCCATGCAAAAAGTGCGGTAAATAAAACTGTAAATGAAACGGTGAAAATAAACAGCAAATATTATCGGATATAAGTAAATATTAATTTGGACAAACACAGCTACAAATCAAAACAAAGCCCAAGCATCAAATTTATTATTTATGATGTCATAATTGCCAAATAGCTAAAACAGATGAATATTAATTTTGAACAACGAACAAAATAATAATAATCAAATTATTCAAATTACATATATAAATAAATAATATTTGCTTTCGATAATTTACGCAAAGATTCTTTTAGAAATTGTCGTTGGCATATATATTATAATATATATTAAAGAATTATAAATTAAAAAAGTATTTGAAAGTTTTTAAAAATCAAAAAATATAATATAAAAAATTATAAACAAATAAATTTGGAAAGAAAAATAATTACGTAACAAAATATGCAGCCTTTAAACAAAACCAGTTAAATTTTTATGATAAATAAAAAATATTGCCTACTTTTCAGCGCCGATTATCATAAACATTTCTGACAAAAAAAAAGAAAAACATTTAAAATAATTACGAAAAGTAAACAAGAGGCAGCACAGGAGAAACAACAATTTAATTGAATAATTCAAGCACGCACTTAGGCCACATTATAATCTAATACAATTTAACGTCTGAGGCCTTGCGAACAAGCTGGCAAAGTTGGCAACATGGGACTAATGCGCAGCTACCCGATTTGCCAGCTGCTGCTCATCAGCGGATTATTACAGCATGTACAGCACCCCACATATGCCAGCTCCATTGATACGGGTATGAGTTTACAATTTAAACAAAATATCATGCAAAATAAAACATAACCGCATGCTAAACACCTGAGGGGCCAAAGTTCCTGCTGCTATCGAAACTTTAGTACTCGGAGTTTATATTTGGTTTGCTGGAGTAGATTGCAAAACTTTCTATATTTAATAATAATATATATATGTTTAGTCAGCCATAGTTTAGTTCAGAGGCGAACGGAAAATTGACCAAATTCGTGGCTCATCGACTCGGGCGGGATAAGATATCATTAGCTGAGCCCAGTTAAACTCGAACTGGTTCGAGTGCAGCTCGATTTACTGTTATTCTCTTCACTCTGACTGTCATTTAGTGCGTGTGGGCGTGGCTGAAGCTACAAAAATAATGTCAAGCATCAGCTTTTCGCTTCTTCTGCTTTTGTGTACATAAGATATAGACAAACGGCCATTAAGAGCAGCGCACAGTAACTTAGTTGGCTGCCACGTTGCGCATACGCCGCGTAAACAGCTAGGGAAACAGGAACATCAGCAGCGCTGCGACAAAGCGTTGTGGCAGGACTTTTAAGCAGCTTCTAGACAAGTGCTATAAGTAGCCAATATATATATATATATGCATACATACACATATATATGGGGCGTTCAATATCGTTAGCATAAATATTCATGCAGTTGGAGGGAAGAACACACATATCTAAAGAAATGTAAAAGACAGCTGATAAGCCACACAGCACTGTTCAAAGCTAGCTTCATTTTATATATGTATATGTGTGTCGTATATATATATATATATATATATATATTCATGTATGTCTGTGCGCTGACTGCCAGTGTTAGATAAATTCAGTCACATATCCTTGCGTACAGCGCCCGCTGGCCTTATAAGCCATAAATTATGCATGGCTCACTTTTAAGCAGCCTCCGACGCCGACGCCGACGCCGACGCCATTGCCATCGACTTTTCTGCGTAACATCAGCAAATGTGGCAAATTTCTAGCCACTTGTTTTTTTTTTTTTATCAAATCGCCTCTCCCTTTCTCTCTCTCTCTCTCTCTCTCTCTTTAATATATATTTATAGAAATATCAGCATATTTCAAAGGATTCCTGTTTGCTCGATTCTTGTTTTTCTTTGCGATAGATAAACATTTAGCTAGAAAGAAAATAAAAAGCGCAAGCTTGGGCAGGTTGCCGAGTCTCTTGGCATTAATATTCAATAAAATTATTATGAAATGCAAAGGGGAAGGTTCTCATATGTAATGGCATTCGTGTGCATATAAATATTTGATAAAAATAATATTTCCGCAATAATTTACAATTTTTGTGCAACTCAAGTGAGCTTAAAGTTTCCTTTTGAACAATCTCATTCGAGGGAGCAGAGCAAATAAGCTGCTAGTCTTACCAAACACTTAGCTCTAAGCACCTTAAACGCGCTTGAGCTGCGGCTTATGCAGCGTTTCATCCGGCGAAATTATGGCGTAAGCAGATTTTGGAATATGCCGAAATACAGTTATTATTTCCGAGCATTAAGTGGCTAAGAGCAGGACGAGGCAGCGCCAACGAAATTTGCCAAAACTCAATTCAATTTGCTTAAGCTTTCCACTTCCGGGCCGCAGCTTTTATTTAACATATAAATTGCCCGGCCATTTAAAATGCAATTTTAACGGACTTGCGCCGCCAGTGGCTAGCTATTTGTTATGGCCATTCAACAGTTAAAGCAACAACAACAAGCGGTTCGAGCATATGTAAAAAACTTTGTCTCATTAGGGAGAAGGGCCTGCTCTCAAAGCCCGCGCCAAGCGCCCCTTCAAATGATTTATGATGCGTCCCTTAACCCGCAGAGGAGAAAAACTCTTGTTATTTTTTTCCATTTTTTTTGTATATTGAAATACTTGAAGCAGAAGACAAAGCACAGCGCACAACTCCAATAAAGTGAGAAAGGTGCCATAAACAACAAGCGGGAATTTCAGGACGAGCCTTTTTTTAGCACAGGAATCACCCTGCTGTGCGTAACAACAGCAAACGGCAACAATTGTAAACAATGGCAGATGGAGGAAATCTTCCCTGCAAACATTTTTCATTTATTTATTGAGACGCGAAGGCGAAACGCAAAGCAAAAGTTGATAAAGCACGAGCGGCAAGGAACAACACGAAATTTGTGCACGTTCGCTTCCTTTTCCGCCTTTTAAATGAAACGGACAATTCAATTCATGTTTGTCCGGCGTCCCAACAACAACGAGCGACGGCAGGCAAACTTCATTAGTGGAGCTGGGGCCACGGCTCAAATTCAGTGGATAAACATTTCTCAATTAACGACCCCAAAGGCAAATGATCCAAAAGAACATCATTTCGGCCTTAGATCAACTTTTAAGTGGATTGAAAAACTTTTCAGTTTACACAATTTAATGAGGAAAAAATTCTAGAAAATTGTTATAATATTAAATAAATTTGTTTATAAACTAAACAAAATTTTAAATATTTTTTTTTTTTTTTATTTGAAATATTTTTTTTTAAATATTCAAAGTATTATCAATTTTTTTTTTTTTTTTTTTTTATAAATTGATATTTTTTATAACTAAATTTTGATATAAAATTAATTTTATTTATAATTTTTATATTATTATATATTCAATTATAGAGCATTTCCAAGTCATGTTTAAATTATTCTATTTTTTTTCATTAATCACTTCTTAGAATATCTATTAAATTCAATCAATATAATCTAACAATTTTTGATAATACATTCGACTTAACGTGGCTCAGACATTACAAAAGCCAAATATTGAAAGGCGGATGGAAATGGGGAATGGGAAATTGGAAATGGGAAATGCCAGGCAAAGTTTTAATGCGCTAAATCGATGAATGACCGCAGAAGACACAAAGTTTTTTTTTCCTACTTTTTTGGGGCCTTGTGAACACTTTTTGTGGGACACGATAACTTTTTCTGTTGCTTTAAGCCGGGCGCTGTAAATGAGCGCCCAGAGAGACGCTGAAAGGAGGCGTGGGGTAGGTGTGGCAGTTAAGTTGCAGTGTGCCAAAAGTTTCGCCTGGCTTTTGGCCTTCCATGTGTGTGTGTGTGTGATAACTTTTTCATGTTTTACTTATTTGACTTGGGTACGCTGTTGGCAACCTTGAGGCAGCTGTAGCCAGTGCAGCGATAACCCCCGTCGTGCGATGCACTCAAATCAAAGCCAGGTGATAACGCGCCACACTCACACACACACACACAGACACTCGTTAATAGGTGTGCCAAAGTGCAATTCATTATCATGCAAAAAGACGGGCAGCGAAAGCCAGAGCGTAAGCGAATTGCATAAAATGCATGAGAATGCGAAACACAGGCAACTGCAACTACTGCTGCTGTTGTTGTTGTCAGCTCGCATCTGTATTAGAATTAAAAGGCTGCCGCCCCAATGCTGCCACGCCCTCGTCCTTTCTGCCCCGCCAAGTGGCACATAATCCACGCTGTCGTCGACGCGACGCGTCAGACTGTAAATAATGAAGTTTGCACCTGGGCGCCGCAGTGATTCACGTGGGGCGTGGCATGCGACAGAAATATATGTTTAGCTGTGTGTGTGCGTATGTGTGCGGCATGCTTTTAGCTGAGAGCGACATAATAAATATGCGTAACAAAAAAACGAGCGTAAATTTATGAGCTTTGTTTAAAAGCAAAACGAAACGCCAGAATTATAAACAGAATGTGCGAAAAGTGGGCGTGTACAGGATGTGGCATGCGGCATGCGGCATGCGACATGCGACATGCGGCATAGGCCAATGTCTGTTTGCTTATGCATTGAGTGACACACGCAGCATGTCAGTGTGGCTAGATGTATGTGACATTTAGAGGCCTCTGCCGTCAGTCTATTAAGTCATAAATAAATAATTACGCATAAAGAGAAAATTGAGCTTGAGAAAAAAATGTAAACAAAAATCTCGGAAATTGAGCGACAGAGACTTTGCCATGGGCAAACACAATTTTATGGCTAGGCAGACAGGCAGAGAGTGAGAGTGAGAGAGAGAGAGAGAGACAGAGAGAGAATGACAGAATGGCAAAAAGAAACGCAGAGAGCTTGAAAATTGGCAAAAAGTCGAGCATCTCGTTAATATGCAATATCATATTTCCACCACCAGACTCTATTTATATTCAACTACACTAGACAACAAAATCAGGGCTAAAAACTAATTGAATAATAAATCCAAACGAACGAACGAAAAGCTCATTTTTTTATTATATTTTATTTTTTAATATTCTTCGACTTATCAAAAAATATTAATTTAAAAATATTTGTAAAATTACTACTTTTTTTTAATTTTACTCAATAAATAATATATTTATTATATTTTATTTTTTAATTTTGTTTAACTTATAAATTTATCTATAAAATTTAAAAAAAATATGAATTAAAAAATATTTTTAAAATTATACATTTTTTAAAATTTAATTTTACGCAATAAATATTTTACCTAATTAAAAATTTGAGAAAATAATTACCAATTATTTATAGAAATTAATGAAGAAAATATATATTTTTATTCATATTTGTTCTTTATCAATTTCGTAATGAAGCTCGCAAGAATTCCCAGAATCAAAGCGGAAAAACATGTTTTCGCAACTTTTAGCTTTTTAAATAAATAATTGGTCATTCGCAAATATGATAAAATTTGTAGCTCGTCACTCAAATGCATTTCAGGTCTTACAATTCAATTCCGTAGTCTAGTCTTACACGACTTTAGTGTGTTTGCAGGCCAAAAACTTGATTATGGCAATTTCATTAATTTCAAAAATGTTCAACTAAAGGTGCCCATGGCTGTGCCCCAGACTCCAGTGTTGGGTCTGGTCATTAAATGCTAGACAAGGAGCCATCCAGCTGACTTTCGACTCGATCCTTGTTTAATGTTGGCGCTAAATGCCGCTGCTAGGTAAATACGTTAGGAACGTTGCGAAGTCCCCAAACGCAGAACGTGATGCGCATTTTTCGCATTGCGGAAAGGGGCGACGAGGGGGTCTATGAGAAACACACACAAAAGTTGCGCAAAAGTTTATGGCTGCCAGCCTGCGCCTGGGCCTGGTCCTGGTCCAGGTCCAAAGGGAACGAGGGATACGTACAGTTAGAAGGGTTCCGCCCACCTCCCATTTATAGTTGGCATCATTGGACTTAAAGCTCAACCAAATTGCAAGCGTCTGCCGAGGGCGCATTCATTTGCGCCACAGCGTTAAATTGAGTGCAGTCACAGCTAAAAGGTGCAACATTTTAGCCAACAATATGCAGATGAGCTGCGGCACGCTCCGCTCCTAAGTTGTTGCAAGCAAAAAAAAAAAAGAAATCAAAATAAATTTAATGGAATGGAAAAGAGGACTCGAAAAATTCTGTGAAAATAGTTGTCAAGCAACTTGTTTGTTGCACTCGCCGATAGCAGGTTGACTAAATTGTAGAGCTGAGCTGAGCTGAGCTCTTAAGAAAATTTTGTAGCAGAACAAGTTGCCTATGCGAACTTTGTTGCAGTTTTCCCAAAGTTTTCGGTTCCATTTGCAGTTATGCTAATGGATTTATATCACTTTAATTGCGAGCGCAACTCAAACAGTCTCTATTATACTCGAATATTTATGAGGCTTGCATAACATTTAATCTGAAAATCCGGAAATTAAATTAAATCGAGAAGATGCTATGAAAGCTTGCTTTGAACTCTTCGACAAAAGGATATAGACCCACGCACATCTCTTGAGCTAATTTCTATAATTTGCATATCCGTCTGGCATTGTCTTTATGCATAAATGCACCAACTCCGTTTTTTTTTCAATGCCTTTAAATTTTGTTAGCAAAACGCGCAGCCATAAAATAAAATGGCCATAAAAGTGGCAAAACTAAACTATTTTTTCATGCTGGCATAAAACAAAAGCCCAGCCAAAGAGCGCTGGGCAGTAGTAAAGGAAACAGCAAGACTCCCACACCCAGAGAGAGGGGGAGAATCTCAGCAAGTGGCAAGTTTTTGTTGCCTGTGGCAGCAACACAGCCCGCAACATAAAAATCACATTTATTTTTGACACAGAAACTTATCAATGCATAAAAAAGTTGATTTTCCATGCTCATACTGCTCATATTTTCAGTGGCAAGCCATTATCAGTATACCCTGTAGCTATGCCACTTGGGTAGGCCATGCAGAATATATATATTATTGAGTATAAAAATAATATAATATATATGCCACTATTTTTTTCAAATAAATATATTTATGCCAAGTTGCTTAAACTTGCTCCAAATTATTTGTAATTTCGTAAAAATGCATTTATTGAAGAGTATACTCAAGTCGACTATGCTTTTTGCCTTTGCGCCCTTTCACATAAGTTATATGGCACCGCAAGCTATGTGGAGATATTCAATATATATTTTTGTACTTTGCAGAGTCCACTTGCGGCGTGGAGCAGTTCCGGTGCAACAACGGCAAGTGCATACCCAACAAGTGGCGCTGCGATCGGGAGAACGACTGTGCCGATGGGTCCGATGAGGCACCGGGTCTTTGCAGTAAGTATTATGCTCTTATTTAGTGTCTCGGGATTGGGTTGCTCAACTTTCAGCGCGAATGGTGCAGGGAACTCGTGCAACCATTTCTCCTTCAGATGCCACAATGGGGAGCAGTGCCTGCCGCGCGGTTGGATCTGCGATGGGGACCCCGACTGTCGCGATGGCTCCGACGAATTAGAGTGTAGTAAGCAAAAAAGTTATAGCCAAATTTGCATACATACCTACTAACCCGGAGGATTTACGCTGGCCTACTAAAAAATAACGAAGAAAAGAATCAGAGGAATAAAAATAAGAAACACTCTCACTCGCAAATGGGTTTCATAACTTAAAGGCTCATAAAGTCGCATTTAAAGCATGATATTTATTTCAATGCATGCCATGTATATCCGCCCCCAACATCACTCCACTCCCTAAGCCCCCCATGGATAGCCGCCATGTATCTCATACTTTATGACTGGAGGGCGGGGGGTCCTACAACTTGGGCCGACTTGTCCATAAATTAACGTCAAAGGACTACGCAAAACCATCGCGACGTGCGCATCAAAAATGCTGCCAGCAGCGGAAATAATTTGTATTTATGCATTAACAAGCCCACCGAAATGCTAAGCCCTGCTATCCCACATACCCTGTAATCATAAATGGGCTAGCGACATTCAGAGGTGACAGCAATTGAATTTGAGAGAAATCGTCTTGATATATTAGCCAACCTCGCTAGGAAGACCTTTTGAGCATGATCAAGTCAAGCTGTTCTGTTCTGTTTAGCATTCATTTCACTTACTCTATATATATCATAGATCAGGCTATATAAATGTGCTTAGTTCACATGACAGGGCATTTGCCAGTTGAACAGCCCGCTCCACTGCAAATATTTTTTATCACAGGCTGCCTTTGGGCGTTATCACCGCCATTTGCGAGCCAACTTATTTAGCAGTTTATAGTCCGTGTCGCATTCAACTAACTATTTATGCCACATAAAACTTCGCATTTTTTATTCCTTTTGTTCATTCGCGCTGTAATTGAAAAAAATGATGAGGTTTTTATGATGTTATCCACTCGTAACTCATCAGCGAGGCCTGTTGAAATAAAAACTGGTAATCAAAACATATATATGTATATATATAAAGGAAAATCGCGTGCAAATTCGGCCTGTGGTTGCCTGTAGCTCAACAGAAATTGAACGTGCACAGGACACTCGTTCCCAGGCTCCCAGGCTCAGGCTCCCACTCGCCATTGAACACGTGTGACATTTTATGGCTTTTATACGCTTCGAAAAAAAGTATTTTTCAACGATATTCGTTTTTTTCCTGAACTTTTTATATCGCTGGCAACGTTGTGAATGTTAATTGAAGTTTAACGTGCCTCAAAAAAAGAGAGACATATATAAATATATATTTTATATAGACTTTGGTGTATCTTTTCTAGGGGGCACACGTTGCTGCTTAACCTATATATAAAATGTGAAAAAATATGTTGAGCGAAATTTCAGGAATTTTAATGAGCTTTTAATGAAAATTTAACAAAACATTGAAGCTCTTTTTATTTTATTTTTATTTTTTTATTTATTTATCTATTCCTGTATGCGCCTTTCCAATGCTCTGCGACTTTTTGTGGCTTCATTTAATATTTGCGCACAAGAATTATTATTAGATTTGCGCTAAAAAGAGACAAAGAGAAACTACAATGTGACTTTAGTTTATTGTGAGAGCTAAAAGAGAAAATAAAATAAAATAAAAGAAAAGAAAAGAAAAGAAGTAGAAACACGAAAGTCGGAAACTGCTGCTGAACAAAGGCATCAAACTTCATTGGCTTTGATGTCTTTGATGTGGAGTGCCCGCACGTGGAGCTGGCACTGGAAAGGGGAAACGGTTCGGAGAAGCTCCAACTACTCGGCATCAACTAAAAGCATTTTAAATAAATTTAAAATCAAATTGCTAGCATACTCGCTCTGGAGCCTAGGCTCACAGCAGGGGGAGATAATAGCAAAATGCTATTGAACACAATACAAAAGTTATGTGCCTTTCTGTGTGTGTGTGCGTGTGTGTGTGTGCGTACACTATTCAAGCTGCTATGAGTTATTTATTGTAGCCAACAAATTGATTTTGCTATGGCTTATACCAGGCGAAGCCCCACCAAGTCTGCAACAGCCTCTGCCACCTGCAGCTGCAGCTGGGCGGCATATTGCAGACCCGCTGCCACTGCTTGACCGCAGCAAACTAGCATTAAAATGGCGAATATTAAAGTAGAAAGAGGTCAAGCTGCCACTAGCCAGCTTTATAATAGATAAAAACATGGCGTATACGCAATATTAGCAATTTCGCGCATTATTAACACTTCTTTGTATCTAAGTTGCAAATGCATCAGAGTTTTTCATTGATATTAAAACTGGACAAGCTTTTCCGCGCCATAATCATTCCAATTTTCAGCTGAACTGAGCTCATCTAATATTGTTTTATTAGGAACTCAGCCTCTGTTGCTGTTGAGCTAATTTCAATTTGAATACAGACTGCCAACGCGCTTCAGCTTTCAGTTAAATACAAGCTATGCAAATCTGTATTAACTTTTCAGCATTTTTCAAACAATTTTCAACATACTCCAGTTTCAGGTTCCTGTTGAATTCTTGTGCCAAAACAACAACAAAATGTGTAAGCACGCTCGTGCGCGCGCTCTAGCTGCAATAAATACCAATTTAAGTCATATCACGCATACGACACGTTGTGCATGCAAAAATAATATCAAGCAACAAAGCGTAAAATAATAATAAATTAATTTATTTGCAACGACGTTGAAGCTCAAAAAACAAAAACCAAAAACCAAAAAAAAAAGGGAAAAAATTGCGGAAAATATTTTTTTTTTTGGCGCCAGGCAAATAACTGTAAGCAGGCAGCTAAAGCATATTTATATAGCTGTGTGTGTGCATGTGTGTGATATGGTGTTATGAGCCCTTATTGCCTGCGGCACACACACACACACAGTAGGACTTACATAATCTTATCAAGAAAAATCAAGCGTAGCCGGCACCAAAACAAAGGACATTCAGTTCACGCGCCTAGCGGTAGGCAGCAAGAACAAAAATAATACGTATTTAGGGTTAAACACAAACGTTATTATGTGTGGGTGTGTCGCTTGTGTATGTGTGTGTGTGTTGTCTGCTAAATGTACGCCTGGCAAAACTTCAATGAAAGTTTCAGGCCGCAGCTGCCTGTCTATAGCAGAATGCATGTGTGTGTGTGTGTGTGGGAGAGAATGAGCATGCATGCATGTGTGTGTGTGTGTGTGTGCATTTGGCTGTGTGTGATAATTGCTTTAATGCGTACGCATGTGTGCGTTTTAACTTTATGGAGTGTTGGCTGATAATGTCTTAATTACTGCCTAGATAAAATGCCGCTCGCTTAACTCCAGTTCCCGTTGGCCCATATCTCTAGCTGCGTGTCTGTGTGTGTGAGTGTGTGCTGGCATGACAACTATGTTTATTACTAAGCTGGCATGTGCCAGCCAGAATTGGACTTCGACTTCAATTTCTGCTGCTGCTGCTGCTGCTTCTTATAAACTTAATTATAGTAACAGGCAGCGGGTAGATGCCTTTTGAGTCGGTTGCTTACTTCAAGGCGTCGCCCCTTAAAGTGCCATGGCTACGGCAATCAAAGATTCAACTGAGCAACACCATTAGACAGACAGTTAGAAGCCACTCGACATGAAGACAAGAGGCCTGTAACGCAGTTTATCAGGCACTTGATTTTTACCGCCCTCATTCATGGGCTGAGCCGACAAAAATTTTACCGAGCTTATCTTAAGGCAATTTTTACAGCTATTTTGTTGCTCGTAAGTGGATGTGAGTGTGGGTGGAGTCAGATATGATTTCGTCGGGCATGCCCACTTGTCAAGTTTCCAGTTTCCTTTGATATTTTTTAAAGCTTTGTCAAGAGTTCTTATATTTTTTATACAAATTTTGATGAACTTTATTTTATTTTTATTTTTTATTTTTTTTTTTTTAAATGTGTATATTTTATTTAAACTATTTTTCTAGATTAACATTAAGATATTTAGAATAAGTATTTTAAAGCAACGAGTTTTTATCGTCATATGTGGTCCGTATATTTAGATCTATATATTTTTACACACAGAAATAGTAGAAGAAAAAGAGAATTCGATTTTCTATACCCTAAACTTTATGCATTTTACAGGCATCAAACTATATGTGGGATCGATAACTGATTTCTAGCATCCAATCATCAACTAACTCCATATTTCTCCCAACATCTATTTGTTTATTGCAGAGAGCAAAACGTGCTCCCCGGACGAGTTCGCCTGCAAGAGCGGCGAGGGCGAGTGCATACCACTCGCCTGGATGTGCGATCAGAGCAAAGATTGCAGCGATGGCAGCGACGAGGCCGCGTGCAGTAAGCCAGACCCAAAAACTGTTTTCAAACCTAACTGTGCTTTGCTTGTAGACTGTAACTAAAGCTTAAGCTGTAACAGTGTGTGCTGAGCGCCTCTGTGTGCGTGTGTGTGTGTGTGTGTGTGCATACTTCATCTTGTTGCCCATAAGTATGTTACACATTGCTGCAAGTATTGTGTAATACCTAAACAATACACATGCAATAGAGCACAAATATTTACACACACACACACACGCACACAGGGACAGCGATGCTTACACTGATGTAGTTGGTGTTGTTGTGACAACAAATCTCCTTGGTTTTTATCCCCTGGCGCGTTGCGTTGGCAATTTTTATAATGGTGTTGGTTTTGTTGAGTTATGTCCCGCATATTTCAGTTGCTTGTGTTGCGGTTGCTTTTTTATTGTTTACCTAGCTCTCGACAGTAGTTAACCATAGCATTCATGTTAACGGCAGCACTCATTCTCATAAGTACACTCGGCCAAATCCTCCACACACACACGCATACAACTACACAGAGTGTCTCTAACATATATAATTCGATTGAATCGTAGATACCACCTGCCGCTCGGATGAGTTCACGTGCAAGAACAGCCGATGCATCCAGAAGCGCTGGGTCTGCGATCAGGATAACGACTGTGGCGACGGCAGCGATGAGCTCGCTTGCCCCAAAATCGAATGCCCCAAAGACATCTCGTTCACCTGCAGCAACGGCGGCTGCATCAGCAGGACTTGGGTCTGCGACGGCGAACCTGACTGCGAGGACGGCGGCGATGAGCGCGTAAGTTTTGACAGTCTATAAAACTAGTTTACAGTAAATCTCAACTTCATGGCAGCACACAAGCACGCACAGCGAGGGCTGCCCAACAAATATATATATTTATATAAAAAATAAATACAAAATATATAAATAGTATAAATATAAATTGTATAATATATAAATAGTATAAAAAAAATTAAATATAAAATTTAATAACTATAACTAAGTCATGTTAGGTACTGGAAGTATTACTAACTATGCCAAACTTTCAATAAATATATAAACAAATATATATTTATATAAAAAATAAATACAAAATATATAAATAGTATAAAAAAAATTAAATATAAAATTTAATAACTATAACTAAGTCATATTAGGCACTGGAAGTATTACTAACTATGCCAAACTTTCAAAAGATATATAAACAAATATATATTTATATAAAAAATAAATACAAAATATATAATTAATATAAATATAAATAGTATTATATATAAAAAGTATAAAAAAAAATTAAATAGATAATTTAATAACTATAACTAAGTCATGTTAGGAACTCGAAGTATTACTAACCATACCAAACTTTTAAATAATATATAAACAAATATATATTTATATAAAAAATAAATACAAAATATATAAATAGTATAAAAAAAATTAAATATAAAATTTAATAATTATAACTAAGTCATCTTAGCCATTCGAAGTATTACTAACTATGCCAAACTTTCGAGGCAGCCCTCGCTCGACATATTCATTTTTATATGCTTGCGAGTGAAGCATAAATTATGCAACACACGCGCATTACTCAACACTGGCGACGTCGACGTCGTCGTCAACAGTTATGTGTGCAGCGAGATTGCCCGACTATATGATACCCTGTGTCAAGTATACCAATGGTCTGGCATACCCAATCACAGAAAGCACAGGGTATAGCAGAATGAAAAACTGTGCGCCTGAAATGTGAACAATTTTGGGAGCCATCTGCCCACCCTTAAAAAGAACGCAACAAAAGATATGAAACCCCTGGAAATGCCAGGACGGGCAACTGTCCTTATGCAAAGAGTACATAAAAATAAAATCATATATATGCATGTGTGTGTGTGCTTCATAGTAGCTGCTCTTTATGACATATTTCAAGTAAAGTTCCCTTTGACAGACGCCGGGTAAAATGCTTTTGAAAGCAGCTACGCAGAGCAGACAAACTATTTGATTGACTAATCCACGGACTCTCTCCTCTCCCTCTCTCTCTTCTATAGAATTGCGGCAGTGTCTCACAGATTTTGACACCCTGCCAGCCGCACGAGTTCCAGTGCAGAGATCGCATTACCTGCCTGCCTCAGACCTGGGTCTGCGATGGCGATCGCGACTGCCCCGACGGCGACGACGAACAGCTGGCCAACTGCAGGAATATCACCTGCCGGCCGGATCAATTCCAGTGCGGCGACCGCAGCTGCATTGCCGGACACCTCACCTGCAATGGGCTGAAGGACTGTGCCGATGGCAGCGATGAACGCGACTGCCGTGTGACAGCCGAGCACAAGAGCTGCAATGCGACCAGCCAGTTCGACTGTGGAGGCGGACAGTGCATTGCCCTCTCGCAGGTCTGCGACAGGCGCAAGGACTGTCCCGACGGCGAGGATGAGCCGGCCAACAAGTGTGGCATCAACGAATGCGACTCCAAGAACGGCGGCTGCATGCATCGCTGTGTGGACCAGCCCGTGGGCTACAGATGCGAATGCCACGAGGGCTACAAGCTGACCATTGATGGCCACCACTGCATGGACATCAATGAGTGCGAGGAGCCAGGCGTCTGCTCCCAGATCTGTGTCAATGAGGTCGGCGGCTTCAAGTGCGAGTGCGAAGCGGGCTACATGCGAGACTCACACGATCGCACACGCTGCAAGGCCACAGAAGGACATGCGTCGCTCCTGCTGGCACGGCGTCACGACATACGCAAGATAGCACTGGATCACATGGAAATCACGTCCATTGTGAATAATACCAAATCGGCAACTGCTCTTGACTTTGTGTTCCGCACGGGCATGATCTTCTGGAGCGATGTGACCACGCAGAGCATCTACAAGGCGCCCATCGACGAGGGCAACGAGAAGACTGTCGTGCTGAAGAAGTCGTCGGTTACCTCGGATGGCCTGGCCGTCGACTGGATCTATAACCACGTCTACTACACAGACACTCACAAGTGCACCATCGAGCTGACCAACTTCGATGGAAACATGGGCAAGGTGCTGATTGAGGATGCGCTCGACATTCCCCGCTCCATTGCGCTCGATCCCATCGAAGGTTGGATGTACTGGTCCGACTGGGGTGCCTCGCCGCGCATCGAGCGCGCCGGCATGGACGGCTCCCACCGCACAACGATCATCAACTATGACGTCAAGTGGCCCAACGGCATCACCTTGGATCTGGTGAGGAAGCGCATCTACTGGGTGGACGGAAAGCTGAATGTCATCTCCTCGGCCAACTACGACGGCTCGCAGCGCAGACAGATCTTGTACTCGACTGAGTACCTGCGGCACCCGTTCTCCATCAGCACCTTCGAGGACTACATCTACTGGACCGACTGGGACAAGCAGACGGTCTTCAAGGCCAACAAATTCACTGGACAGGACGTGGAGCCCATCACAGCTGTGCACATGGTAAGCCACAGAAGATGGCTGACCCTTAACGGTACTTATAGATCTGTTCTCCTCTCCACAGTTGCAGCATCCCATGGTCATCCATGTGTATCATCCTTATCGCCAGCCCGACGGCATCAATCACTGCCAATCAGTTAATGGACACTGCTCGCACCTGTGTCTGCCCGCTCCCCGCATTAACGAGCGCAGTCCGCGCATCTCCTGCGCCTGTCCCACGGGCCTCAAGCTCATGCCGGATGGACTCATGTGCGTCGAAGATCGTAAGTAGCTTTCCCAATTACGCTTTTTGCTTGTGGACGAGTGTGGGGCTTAGTGCTCTTTCGACAATGCAGCAGCTGTAATTGCCTGCACGGCCCGTTGCACTCGCGGTTGCACGCCGACGTGTCCCTGTTGTGGTTGAGTCCATCGCAGGACAATGCAGCTGAGCCCAATTAAGACCCTTGACATCCGCTCTTTTGATATTTGCTGCATTTTTATTTTATTTGCATCATTTTAATTTTATTTTGCATTTAATACTTTAAACCCGATCTCATAGTACGCATACGCACCGTTAAGCCCACGAAGCGCTTCAATGCAACGACGACACAAGTTCAAGTCGCGAAGCCAAACCGAACAGTCGCGAAACTACCTCATGATGCGCCCAGCTCACCGTCTGGTATGAGATTTTCTTAACTTTGATTTCCCCATGTCAGCGGTGTTGGACTTTTGTTTAAGTATATCAAATAATAATGGTGGCAGTTGAACTATAAGCCTTCGTATCATATGTAAATACACATCTAGGCTCTAAATATATAGAGTATCTGCTCAATTTCTGCTGATTACAGAGCATCTGCTAGTCAATCATTTCCTCCGACTACGCACAGTGCTCAGGCTTTGTTTATTGTCTTTATTAATTATAATCCATTAGTTTACCTCGATAAATGCTATTTCTCCTCATAGATTATGCTAATTATCATCCTTTACTTCAGCGGTGTTTACGCTCTGCCCTTGTACCTTGTACCTTGTACCTTATTGTTTACTATTATTAATGTATTTGTTAAACGCTTTTACTATCTCATAACTTCATGCCATATTTTGATGGCCACGAATTATTTACACCTCGCTTATGCGTATGTAAATGCCTTTTTTTCTCTATTTTTCCTCTGTGCCATCATCTATCTCTCTCTCTGTCTCTCTCTTTGTCTGTCTATCTCTCTCTCTTTTAATTTTGTATGCTATTTGTCACGCCAATTTCTTGCAGCGCCAACACTCACATGTCATCATCATAAATCAACATCAATGATATCGACATAATCACTCAAAATGCACACACACACGTACACACACACGCATACGCGCGGACACACACATGCATGCCTGGGTGGGCTTTCACGTAAAACGTACATAAATATTGCGGTTCTGGTTTGGGTGGGGCATAAGCCACCAAAAAGGAAACGCTAGTGACATGTTTAATGGCAACAATGGCTGCCACCCACAACATGATCCCTCCCTCCACACACACACACACACACACACACACATACAGACGCACTCGCAAATACGCAAGGCTCAAACGCTGTTTAAGCTTAAGCGACAACCCTATGACACTTACACCCAGCGAATTTCTGCATGCAATTTGTGCGCCAGCTCACTGTCAGAAGCGTTGGCATTGCGGATGCGAATGCGAATGCGAATGCGAATGCGGATGTGAATGCGGATGTGAATTCGAGTGATATATGAGTGGCAGTCGGCTGACGGGCTGCCTGACTTGTACTCATCGTTGTCCTCGCTCAACAAATCGCCATGAAATTAAATTGTACACAAAACGACATGGACAACGGCAGCCATGGGGTCTGTAGGGGCCGCAGGAGCCGTAGGGTCTGGTGGCGCAAATAGTTTAACCAGAAATTCATCATCCGCATCAGCCGCACACACACTCAGCCACATTCATCAGCGCGAAAATTGGCACTGTCAACACCTACAGCTGTGCCAGTGCAGACTGAGATGAATGTGTGGGTTCGCACAGTGCCTACCAAAAATATGCAACCCAAGCGCACCCAAATATGCAAGCATTGATTCATCACGAAGCTCCATTTGCTGTTGATTCCCTCTGTTAATCAGACCAATTAGCAGTGCCGCTTCATATTAAATAAAAGCAAAAACAACATTCGCTTTCATCTATTGATACAAAGGCACGAAGAGACAGAAGCACAATTTGTCTTTTCAGGAAAACAGCAAAAATAAGCACAGAAACACGTACAAATGTTTACTTTTGATGTATGCAAAGAAATTGTTGAGCATTTGCTGCTTTCTGCTCGCCGTGCCCTGTTGACGAATAACATTTTCAATAAGACAAAATCAATTTGTCTGCGTTGGCCTTTCTATATATAACTCCAGTATATAACAACTTTAAAAAATTTTATATCAGTTTCTCAGTTTATGAGGAGTCAAGTCAGTTAGCCAATAAAGCATTTCAGTATCTTAAAGTATTTAAAGGCCAGCTGTCCATCTGCCATCCAAAAGTCTGGCACTAATTATTTAAAGAGTAAATAGCTTTTTGTTTATTTATTAATTTATTTATTTTTATTTATTTAACAATATATCAAAAGAAATATTTAAAATACATAGCCAAGCAGCTGGCCATCGTCAATCGTTGCTCTTTAGCCATTTCCATGGAAGGCGCTTTAATCATTTAAGCATTAAATTTTTAACATACTCTGCCCATTGCGCAGTTGACATATAATTATGGACAGCATCATTGTTCAGGCTTTGGCTTACTTCTTGGCAGTGGGCGACCGCACAAAATGCGCCTAATTACGTCAATTTTGAAAGAGGGAAATAGCAAAGGACCTGCAGAAGAAGGAGATGAAAAAGCAGAAATCGTTAAGCGGCTCAAGCAAATAATGCTACAGTGCCCGATGGGCCAGGTCGGAAGGCGACTGCAATGCGATTCGAAGAAAATGACGAGAGCAGTTAAGGACTTAGCTGCAAATCGTGGCCAGGGGGACGCACTGCAAGTGCTGAGTACTTAGGGAAAGTTTGTAGCTACAGCGGGCGTTTGGGGGCGTGGTTCAAGTAAATAACTATAAACTAGTTAAGGACTATTTCAATTAGATGACCAAGCCAAGGCAGCGGACATGCTGGCCATAACTGCAATTTCAATTAGCGGTTTGTGCTACTTTTTCTATAGCAACAGCCACCCAGCGCCAGCCCCACTCCCACTCCCACTCCCCCAGTGCCAACCCTTTCCTACGTTGCAGAAAAAAATCCGCCTCCGCACGCCTTTGCGCACTTCAAATTGCTTAATTAAGCGCAGGCAAAGTTCCGCAAATACGCGGCGGACAGACAGAGAGCCGCGGAGCCGCCGTAAACTTGCCAGCCGTCGAATGTAACGACTGGCTTTTTAATAGCCAGCCCATAAAATGGGCGAGGGGTGGCAGGCGGCGCAGGGGTGTTGCAGCGCCCAGAGGTGCCTACTGTGTGGGTCAGCAGCCGTTTGCAAATTTTATGACTGCAATTGGTCAGCATTGTTCGGCCTCGCGTCTGTGGAATATTAAATATTTATATATATATGCATATATCTGTATATATATACAGTCTTTATTTAAGCAATCTGGTCACACTTTGGGCAAATAAAAATGTTGCGTAGCTGCGCGCGCGTTTGATGCGTTTTCATTTCACTTATTCACAGGAAACTTTTTGTCGCGAATTTTTATGGTCTTAGGGCTAGTAAGCCCCCGCGAAGCACACAAGCAGCGGCACACCTGCTGGCAGCCATTGTCTGGCGAGCTCTTTAAAAAGCATATGAAACACATGTGCAGAGTTTTAACAAAAAAAGTCGAGGGCTGGCAAGAAAAATTGGGGAAGCATTACTTTGTTTTGTGCTGCGAAGCAGGCAAATTGCATTTGCTATAGATTAGGGTAGAGGCAATAATATATGACATTTATGGCAGTACATAAAATATGGCAGAGTGGAGCAGCTAAACAACAGGCAGCTAACAAGATGCTTCCCAGAAAAGTTTATGTATTTAAATTTGAGAGAAGCTCCAAAAAAACATTAACAAAGCATTCAAATGGGCATAAAGAGAAGGATTTATATAGAGAGAGAGAGAGAGAATGAGGAACGAGAGAGGTAGAAATAGAGGGTGAGAGATAGAGAGATAGAGAGAAAGAGAGAAAGAGAGAAAGAGAGAAAGAGAGATAGAGAGATAGAGAGATAGAGACATAGAGACATAGAGACATAGAGACATAGAGACATAGAGACATAGAGACATAGAGATATAGAGACATAGAGACATAGAGACATAGAGACATAGAGACATAGAGACATAGAGACATAGAGACATAGAGACATAGAGACATAGAGACATAGAGACATAGAGACATAGAGACATAGAGACATAGAGACATAGAGACATAGAGACATAGAGACATAGAGACATAGAGACATAGAGACATAGAGACATAGAGACATAGAGACATAGAGACATAGAGACATAGAGACATAGAGACATAGAGACATAGAGACATTATTCTTATGCTATTCTATTCTCTCTATATATAGAGCTTGTCTCCCCACATTGATTTCATTTCAAGCGAAAAGGCTTCTCGGAACAGTTCAAACAACAGCAGCTATCTATCCCTTTTAGCCGTGTTGAAAGGCGAATTTCCATTGTAGAAAAGGCTGAATTTGCCCGTTTCTAAGGCCGTTTGAAGGAAGCTTATATCAGGGCAAAGGCAATCACACACGCACACGCACACCCACACAAGGCGCAATTAATGTGGCAAATATGCGTAGAGCTTTTCAATAGCTTTTTCTTTTGCCACTTGACTGTCTGTTAATGCCGCAAATAAATTGCTAAAGCCCACGTAGCTGCGCAACCTCAAAAATGCTTCCCCTAAAGAGAACGTTCTTCTCTGTGTGTGTGTGTGTGTGTGTGTGAGTGTCCTCTTTGGTCGCGCTGACAATCGATGCTGTGCAGCTGTTGCCACTGCCAACTTTTAATGATAATTCCCGCTGCTGCTGGCGGTACCATATGCGACACAGTCGCCTTCGCGCTGATCCGCAACAGCGGGCGGCCAGTTCTCATGGAAATTGTAGGCCAGAAATTATGAAAAAAAGAGAATTATTTAAAAACAACAGAAGACGAGCGAGAACAATAAGGAGAGGCGACAGCTCGTGCAATGCTGTGTTTAATGCGGCACATCCTTTGCCAGGCGAACGCGTTCCGCGTCCTACGTACTGTGTCCTCTGTCCTCTGTCCTGTGTCCTGTGTGCTTAACTTTTGAACAAATTCTAAACGGAAAATATGAAAACGAATTATGTTGACAGCGGAAAAATCCTACAACTTCCTTTACCGCACAGACAACAACAACGAATAAAGGGCGCGAAGCGTGACGCAAAAAGTTTACAACAATGTGGGGGAGTCCGACTGAAAAGTAGGCGTGGCATGACAACGGAAATATACACCACGGGTTGTCGTCGACTCTGTCGCTGCATCGCTCAAAAAAAGCGAGATATTTTAATTATATTTGAGTTGGACCAGAAAGAAAATACCAATTGCGTGACCCGTGGCTACGAATGCTGACAAGGCAGATGCCTTAAATAATTCTCAACAAAAGTGAAATGACATAGATGTATGATTAAATGCTTTCACTGTAATATATATAACTATTATTCATTTAGCTTTAATGTGTGCCAAATCAAATGTCAAATCTCTTATAAGATTTTTTCTATTTAAGTTCATATTTGCTTTGTATTTTACTCTCGACTCTTTGATGCGTATCTTTAAATATTTAAATGTAATTTAATTTTTGGTTGTGGTTGCGGTTTCGGCCTGCCTTTTGGCTTTTAAGAATCTCTTTTATTAACTCAATTATTAAGCTCAATCTTATCTGTTCTAATTTCTTTGCTTAGACGCTGGAAACTTTGTCAATGCGACACATGCGGAGGGAGGAGACAGCGCTGAGGCGGCGCAACCGCCGGAGGGCAACACCAAAGCAATAGCGCTGGCTATCGTCGGAACTGTTGCAGCTGTCTCTTTAGTTATAGGCGTAAGTAAATAGGGAATTTGTCTAAAATTAAAATTGGGCAACTAATTTGTTCTGTTTCTTTAGGCCTTCTATTGGCTACTGAAGCACTATCCAAAGCGCGGAAACACAATGAACTTCTCGAATCCCACGTACAATAAGACAACAGAGGACACATTTAGCTTGGAGAAGAACGCGTCTATCAACAGATGCGGCTCAGCCATAGATGAAGAGGTAAGCGGGTCGCTGGTGACATCGGGGCCAAATCCAAATGATTTTAACTACGTGAGATTTTAAGCTGAGCGGATAGCAAAGAGTTAAGCCTAAGATAGAACTAAATGTTGTAAATAGATGGATAAGCTAGACTTAGGTTCTAAGACCAGACAGGCAAACAGACCCAGCAGGTCTCTGGCGACAGCTAGAGCGCGCAAGAGCGAGCATATCTAAGTTAACTGTTTAGGTCTAAGCATAGTTAATTCATGTACAATTCGGTAGTTAACGTTAGCTGAGTTAGTTCACTGTTTGTTGACCAACAGCCAATATCTGAGTGTTTATTACAGTGTTTATAAAATAAAAAAACACAGCAAATATTATCATATCAATGTGCTAAAAGTAATAGTTGTTTGTGTGTGCTTATCTATGTACCGAGCCAAAGAGCTTTTTATTTACAAGCGAAGACAAAATGTTCAAGAAGCTTTCACTGTTTTTTTTTTTTTTCTGTTTGGCATTTTACGATCAATTTCTTTATTAATACTGAGGCAATTTGTCAAATAAATTAGATTTTGTTAGGTCAGAACATAGACGTTATTAACTTTTCTAGCTTTACCGTGTCCAATGAAAACTTTCGTATGCCAGTAGACAATAGATCTGTGGCCATGGCATCTTCGTTCATCAGCCATCTGAATCGATTCTCATAAATACAGAGTTTCTTAACATTCTCTGCCTTGGCAGCCTCTTCTGTCAGCTGGACGGGCAACTCGCCCTTATCATTTTCCAGTTCATTGAGCAGTGCTGGACTAATGGTTAATAGATCACAGCCCGCTAAAGCTTTGATTTCACCCGAATTGCGAAACGATGCGCCCATAATGAGGGTTTTGAAATCAAATTTTTTATAATAGTTGTAAATATTGCGCACTGAGATGACGCCCGGATCTTCATGGGGCTCAAATTTCTTGGTGTCCGTATTTGCTATGTGCCAATCCAAAATGCGGCCCACAAATGGAGAGATCAGTGTTACGCCGGCCTCGGCACAGGCCACCGCCTGAGCTAGGGAGAAAATGAGTGTTAGGTTACAGCTAACGTAATGCTCCTTCTCCAAGATTTCTGCTGCCTTGATGCCCTCCCACGTGGCGGCGAGCTTGATCAGAATGCGCTCCTTGCGTATGCCAAAGGTCTTGTATAAACAGATCAGTTTCAGAGCCTTATCCACGCTCTGTGACGTATCGAAGGACAGGCGGGCATCAACTTCAGTGGATACCCTACCAGGAACAATTTTCAAAATTTCACAGCCAAACAGAACGGACAAGTAGTCCATGGCCTCTGCCACCCGACGTTCCGGCGTTCCGTCTATATGCTTGGCATACTCAACTGCGTGCTGCACCAGATGCTTATACCGATCCATTGTTGAGGCATTCAGTATTAAAGATGGATTCGTTGTTGCATCCGTGGGCTTATAGACATTAATCGCCTCGAAGTCGCCCGTATCGGCGACCACAGTCGTCACCCTCTTCAGCTGTTCTAGAGCAGACATTTTACCCGACCTCTCGCTCCAATTTTTTCCTTGCTTATATACTAAAACAACGGGAGAATTTAAAAATAATTTATATGCCAAAAATTTGGAATTCATAGTTTCAATACAACATTTCCAACTAGTTTGCTATGTTGGCTCTACAGTTATTAATGAATACAGATTTTAATGAATATTTGAAATATATTAAGCATATTTTACGAGAGTGAGATCTGTGGACCAGTCCAGTTAAGAAGCCGATAATATATGAGATGATAAGTTTTAAGCAGCTTTTATGTAATTCTTATTTAATATATCTACTAAAATATAAATATAATCAGTTTACACGTTCCATTTATTGAAATATTTATATCTTTGAATTCTCTCTGACCTAAGCGGCCAAACTGTCGAGTATTTTAGCACTTTAAAAAATGTTGATACTGTTTTTGGCTTTGCTATATAAACTTGATGGGTATTTCTGGCAGTGGCTATTTTCACTTAACGTGATGCAATTATATAGAATTATAGAGGTGTGCTGGTGCATAATCCCGTAAGCCTGCACGCAATTTATTCACAATTATTTATAACTTTTTACACGCGGCGCGCGAGAGCAAAAAAATGCTTGGCCAGAGGCAAATTGATCCATTTAGCAAATAGTTGGTAAGTCTTGTGGCCAATATAAATAATTGGCCACATTTGTTTCTACGCTGTTAGCACATTTATTTCATTTAATTGCAAATTTATAGTTTCCTAATTTAATTTATTATCAAATTATGAATTAAAACCAAAAGCGCGCTAACTTCTTTTGTTGGGCAACTAACTGACAGTGCATTTCGGTCAGGCTAATTGTGTGGATGTGGCCATATCAATTGGCCAATTAACCAATTCTATAAAAAGGGCCAATTAAAATGCATGAATGAAGCGTCCGAGTGTGATTTCAGCACCTATTTGTGGGCCAGCTGACAACGGCCACACGCAACCCAGTTCATTTACAAAAATATTTCAAAATTAAATTGCATTTCGCATTTGGCTACCTGCTGCCATTTTTAATCAGCGTACTTCATTTTACAACAACAAAAGCATAATTATGCCAAATTAAACAAAATGTCATTAAACGGGCTTTGCCATTGCGGTTGAGCAGCGCTGGAAATTTGCATAATCAAAAAATCAAAGCAAATGAATGCAAATTTTTAGTTGAAAATCTATGTTTATTTATTTTTTCATTTCTTGCATATATTATATATATTTAAACTACTCTGTGCCATGCGCAATTTATGGTATTCTCTATTAAAAATTACAAAATTACGTTTTCAATTTAATTTTGTTTATTCTACTTAATGCGTGCAATATTTATAGCTTTTGACTTAGTAGAATACATAATTAATTATTTTAAGACTTTTTTTATTACCATAAAAGCAAAACAAATATATTTTTTATTTAGAAGCACTTTTATAAATATTAAATATTTTTTTATTAATATATTTTTTATTATAATAATTAAATATTTTAGTATAGCCACAAGAAAGTATATATTTTTATGAATTTAAAGAAATTTAATATTTTTTAATCATTCTTATAAACATTTAGCTTTCTTTTGAAAAGTTTTCACTTTCTAAACACTTTATAATAGTTTATTTATAGAATAATATTTTTTGAAGAACTTTTAGCAATTGTAAATTGTGTTTAACGTTTTTTCTTTCTGCTCTTTCCCCTTACCACAGGCTCCACTTCAGGGCGCAGTGTTTGCCTAGGGAGACACCATAAGTAAGCCATATATATATATATTTATATATATATAATGAGACATATCCAAAAAGTCTGCGTCTATCAGCAGCAGCAGGCTCTCTGCGACAACAACAAAGAACTCCTATTATCAAGTCCTTTAAGTTTAAGGCACCTCACTCAAAGAAACAAAGAGCAAACTTTTGCTTAGTAAGTAGAAAGAAGCATGCCAAAAAGACAACAACAACAACAACAAAGAACCCAGAACATCCACTAGAAATTTCAATTGCATAAACTACAAATAGAGCCTCAACAAGAAAACTTTTATGATGGGGAAATGAAAATACTCAACAAATTCAATTTGTTGCCTAGTTTAAAACTTAATTTTAAATTTTAAAATAAAACCACATAAAACACGCCCACATTCACACGCCCATAACTAATACGAAAAACTTTGTTCTAGGCGCAACGTTTAGAGATCAACTAAAGAGCGTCAACAAACAGACAGACACACACACACACACACAGCACACGCACTTACACACACATTTGTATGTACCTTCACAGTCACGCCCACACACACACACACACTCACAGAAGCGAGACACACATCCTGTACACATCCTGTAACTCAACATTTCGTTTTAAGTACATGAAATAAATTGTAAAAAGTTGAAAGTGAAAATGAAAATGAAAAACAAAAACAATATGAAGTCAGAAAATTACATAAAATATGTGTAAAGAAATAATTAATTAATTTTAGATAAATATGTTTTGTTAAAGAAAAACTTTTCAGAGTTAAAGTTAAATGAAACTAAATTTATTTAGCACAAAAGTTGGTTCAAATTTAGCAAAATATTTAAAATAAATTTTTGATGTAAATAAATTTTTGGAGCAAAAGCAAATTACTTCGAAATATTGTCACTAATACTATAACAAAATTAACATATGTACAATAATATTCTGCGCGTTCTGTTTACTTTATTTCCTTTATTTGGGTATTCAAGACAATTTGCTGTGATCAGTTTTAAAACTTATAAAAAGAAAATTAATTTAAATTATTTAGAACTTTTCGGAAAATGTTTCTCATTTATTTAGTGTTTAGCATATATTAAAAAAAAAAAGAAAATATAATATTTTATTTATTGAAAACATATAGTAATGAAAGGTTTTTTAGGTTCCTATTTTAAAACCGATACAGCAGAAATTGGTAATTGAAAAATATTTTAAAACTTTTTAAATTGTGTGTAATAAATCTATGAAATAAATATCTAATAACTGAATAAAATGGTACATGTCAAGAACTAAATTAAATAAATTTAATATTACAATAAAAATGAAATGAAAATGAAAAATAAAATATTGTAAAAACAGTTTATTCAAAAATAAAGTGAACTCTTAAAAATGATTGCAAAGTGTTTGCTGCTTATTTGGATATCATAGATGTGGGCTAACTATCTGCAATAATCAAAATATATGGAAGGATAGATATATTCTGATTATATATATTACTAAATTTTCATTTGCGCAGCAAATTGCCTGGGTATATTCAAACGATTGTCATTTAAGCTACTATTCAGGCCATAGTCAGCAAGTTAAGCCGTCTGACAATTGAGTTCACAACTTAATAGCCTTGACAGCAGCACCAGCATGACTCTTGGCTTACACACACACACACACACACACACAGAGAAAGAGACATAGACAATGAATTATTAAACGCCATCGGACAACAGCGCCAATTATTTCACATGAGGGCGCATCAATACACAATGAAGACGCAACGCTCAAATGGGCAGCAGAACGAAGGGAAACGAGGAGAAGACTAGGATATTTGTGGGACGGTAACGGATATCAATAGTAGCCAAACAGCAAAGCCGGCAAAATTAACAGATTGCATATCAGCTGAAACGGCGCGCCTGCAGCCACTAATGGCCATAACACACAAAGCAATTTTGGGCTGGCCGAAAAGTATTCAGCAGTATTTTTAATTTCACCCACGAGACCGAGACGGCAGCCAACAGTCGAGGCTCAGCTAATGTGCGATTATGTGTGTGTGGGACAGTGTGTGTGTGTGTGTGTGTGTGTGGGTCAGTAGTGCGGCCGAAAACTCTGGTTAATTTATGTGCGCAAATTATCAGCCGTTCGGCATAGTGAAACGCAGCGATTTTTGTGCCCAAACGCGATTGCTGTTTATACCCTGTAATTGTTGAGAGTGGGTATGAGGACGCAATGCTAAAACAATGTTTAGATTATAAATATATTTTATATTTTATATTTTATATTTTATATTTTATATTTTATATTTTATATTTTATATTTTATATTTTATATTTTATATTTTATATTTTATATTTTATATTTTATATTTTATATTTTATATTTTATATTTTATATTTCACATTTTATATTTTATATTTTAATATATTTTATATTTAAGCTATTACATAAAGAGTAAATTATAGTAGGGCATTACCGACTCGTACAGCCCGATCCTTTCCTATTTTTATACCTTTCGTTGCTTTAATAGTTTGTAATTTATGTGCGGGTGCCATTATTTTTGTTTATTGTTCGGATGGACGCTGAAATCCTGGACGACAGGCGATTGTCAGCGCAAGGGCGCAAGCACAAAGCCGCTTACAGCAATTTGATTTGCCATTAAAGCGACTTCGCATAAAGCTGTCATAATTTCATCGCCTTCTTAACGGGCTTTGAAAGTGTGTGCATGCAACCATTTTGGGGCATGCAACCGATGCTGGAGTCCAGCATCATATACGTATGCGCACATGTATATGAGGCAAACGTGCACTGGCCAAATCTACAATTCAGGCGGAACAGCATACATTTTCGGTCGGTTTATTGCCGCAGGCGCTGCACAGCAGCAATTGCCAAAGCAAAATACACCATATATATGGCCCTATCTCTCCACGCCACTGCCGAGGCTCCCCAGGCCTCCCATTTTGGAATCCAATGAGGCGCAACAACTGCTGCTGTGACTGTGGCAAAGAATGTGGCAAAACGGCAAATGTGGTCGAGTGTGTGTGCATAGCTGCCTGTGTGACTTATGATGCGAGCAACATGTCTGACCCCGGGCCACTGTACTGCACTCTGTTTAGTGATGGCCAGTCAGCGATAACAAGTTGACTGCCAACTGAAAAGCGAATCGAGCATTGCATTTCACAGCATTTATCAAGCGACCAGCTCTGGCACTCGCAATTTCCCTCTAAAATGTTGGCAATCTTAGTAAGAGCTGTACTCCAGCGAAAGTTATCGAACGTCATTTTGATTTGCTGTGAAAGTTCTCATAGAGGAAAAATAATCGTTAACAATATGTGTAAAAACTTCGTAGGAGCAAGAGTAATTCAAGTTATCAAAGGTTTCAGGCAGTTGAAAGTTTTCGAAACTTTATTTATTTGTTATCCTCGCTCATTGACAACCCGAAGTTATAATTGCTCAATCATGGAAATTGGAAAATATATAGAGTTATGGAAATCTTTTCATAATGCTATTGCTTGAGTGGTTCAAGCTTGAAGTGAAGAGTTAATGTGAAATGTTATCGAATTCAAGGATTACAATTGCCAAGGTGTTAAAGGATATAGAAGAGAATAGAGATTTTATGTGTAATAATTGAATAAGAATCAAAATCCTCGTTGATTGAGAGCTTCAGCTACTTTCATCTGCTATCGCAGCTTTTGTTCGACTGTACCCCGTTGGATGCACGGAATTCTAATTATAGCACGGAGCACCTGCCACTTTTGTCTATTTCGGGCCGCCATGCTGCATAAGTGGTCAGTTTCATTCACCTTGGCTATCGAAAGCGCGCATATTATCAGCTGGCTCGTGCTGTAGCATGCAGCATATAGCATGCAGCATACAGCATGTTGCATGTAGCAGGAGGGCATGTTTGTGCAGCTTTTCAATGCGCTGCTGTTTTGTGTAGAAAGCGCTTGTTGTTATTGTTGTGACCGGCATCGCCCTGAGGCCAGTTGCATGCTACTCGCACGCAAGGTTAGCCAGCAAGTTCATTCGCCAAATATGCTGAGAGAGAGAGGGAGAGGGAGAGGGAGTGGGAGAGGAAGGGTGTGTGAGTGCGGGTGGATGCAGTAGCTGGCCAACCCCCCGCGTCTTACACGTGACACAGGTTGGTTGCTTGTTTGCACAACGTTCTGAATAATGGATATGCATCGGGTGTGACACATTGAATGCCCCAGCGGTGAGTGACATTACATGAGGTGAAAGCCAGCCGAGCCAAGCCGAGCCATGCCGAGCCGAGCCTCGCAAATGTTTTCGGAATTGTTAATGTAATTACGGCTGAAAGCAGTCTCCGCATGGCAAGGAGGCACAGCTTCCAGCCGCCAACTTAAGGGCTAACCAAGTTAATCAAGTCAACTCGATAAGCGGATGTGCGTATAGGTGTGTGTGTGAGTTGAGTTTAAAACGAATTTGCAGAGTCATTGGAGAGCTCGGCTCTGGCAGCAATTTGCCTAATTGCTGTTTGGCCCCAACGAAAGAATGAGCAGAACAACAGGGGAACTACTGCAACAGAGGCAACAACGAATGCGAGTTATCTGTATGAAAATTTTCTAATCAAGCGATGAGTTTTTCTTCATTTTGACACAGTATAAAATAACTTTGCAGACAGCAGCAGACCGTGCGGAAAATTCATCAGCCCAAAGGCAACAGAATGAAGTCAAATGGGTGCCGCAAAAGAGAATGTGAAGGAGACACAGCACGAGGAGGCGGGGTCGGGCAGCGAGGCAGCGAGGCAGCGGGGGGTCTGTGAGCACGTTGTGCGTTTTGTGTGACATGGAAAAATGGTTACAAAATGGCGGCAGCTGACTCAACAAACAAACAAGCAAGTGTGTATGTGTGTGTGTGTGTGTGTTGGTGTTGGTGAACATGTGTGCGTGTGTAAGTGTGTATGATACGCAGCGTCTCGGCCTTGATGCAAACCGTCGCCTGTCTCTCGCGCCTTTCTCCCATTCCCATTCTCCTGCCCCCACTTTTCCTCTCTGTGTGTGACTTAAATTCAACTTTTTAACATGTTGCGTTAAAATGTTTGCAATTTCTTATACTCTATCGACTGGTATAAATATAAATATTTGATTAGCTTGTGAAGTGGCCAAGCTAAAGAAAACAATAATGTTATTTACGCTGCACTCTACGAATAATTTTATATAATGCAAAATATGTGCTTATATATATATTACATTATTATTATATATTATATATATTATTATATTATTTAAAAAAAAAACAAACAAGCGGCAGCAGCTTCTCATACCTGATCGAACCGACTGATCGAGCCGACTGATCGAACCCCACTGATCGCACCTATAAAGAACTCAGCAACAGGTCGAACGGCAGAGTTCGAGTTCGAGTGGTTGGCTCATCTTATATAAAGGCGAGTCTGCAGCAGCGGGTCTTCAGTCGTATGTCTGATCACCTGGTGGGCAGTCGAGCAGTGGGCCTACTCGTGGTAAGTGTTTAAATAGTTAATAATATTAAGCAAATTTGTATTATTATTAAGCAAACTATTGTAATAGTACATTGTTTTTAATAATAATTGTGAATAGTCTTTATGTTAAATATATATAAATATTGATTTAAATATATTTATTTATTTTAAGTTAGTGTGAAGAGAAAGCGTTCTGCTCTTGGATATGGTCCTCTCAGCGGAACACGAGCACGAGCATTTAAGTCGGCTGAGCATCATATGTACTGTGCTTTATACATATTCGAAGGAGAAGACGTAAAACTAATATTACGTGAGAGCGTAGTTCGTAATAAAGCCCAGCTACGTAAGACTACAAATAAATAAGAGTACAACTAAGTAAGGTGACAATTACGTAAGAATACAATTACGTTAGGGCATAGGAGCGTAAGAGCGTAATAAAGCCCAATTTCGTATGAGGAGATGAGCAGATGAGCAGATGAGCAGATGAGCAGATGAGCAGATGAGCAGATGAGCAGATGAGCAGATGAGCAGATGAGCAGATGAGCAGATGAGCAGATGAGCAGATGAGCAGATGAGCAGATGAGCAGATGAGCAGATGAGCAGATGAGCAGATGAGCAGATGAGCAGATGAGCAGATGAGCAGATGAGCAGATGAGCAGATGAGCAGATGAGCAGATGAGCAGATGAGCAGATGAGCAGATGAGCAGATGAGCAGATGAGCAGATGAGCAGATGAGCAGATGAGCAGATGAGCAGATGAGCAGATGAGCAGATGAGCAGATGAGCAGATGAGCAGATGAGCAGATGAGCAGATGAGCAGATGAGCAGATGAGCAGATGAGCAGATGAGCAGATGAGCAGATGAGCAGATGAGCAGATGAGCAGATGAGCAGATGAGCAGATGAGCAGATGAGCAGATGAGCAGATGAGCAGATGAGCAGATGAGCAGATGAGCAGATGAGCAGATGAGCAGATGAGCAGATGAGCAGATGAGCAGATGAGCAGATGAGCAGATGAGCAGATGATCATATCAGGAGAAGCGGATATGCGGATATGCGGATATGCGGATATGCGGATATGCGGATATGCGGATATGCGGATATGCGGATATGCGGATATTCGGATTAGCAACACTTGAGCCAGGTCAGGAGCAGAGCCAAACAGATGAGCCAGAGGAAAAGCCATTGGCAGAATGGAGCAGAGCCAAAACAGTTGAAGCAGTGCAGAGCCCTTGGCAGAGCCAAAGTCTGCCAGAACTCAGAGCTAGTAGCAGAGCCAGAGCAGAGCCAAAGCAGAGCCAGAGCAGAGCAGAGCCAGAGCAGAGCCGAGCAGGCAGAGCCATAGGCAGAGCCATTGACAGCAAGATCAGGGAGAGAGAGAGAGAGCGTAGGAGCGTAGGAGCGTAGGAGCGTAGGAGCGTAGGAGCGTAGGAGCGTAGGAGCGTAGGAGCGTAGGAGCGTAGGAGCGTAGGAGCGTAGGAGCGTAGGAGCGTAGGAGCGTAGGAGCGTAGGAGCGTAATAAAGTCCAGAGCACAACCAGAGCCAGAACTCACCCATTGGCAGGGCGAGATCAGAGCCAGAGAGAGGAAGAGCGTAGGAGAGTAATGAAGCTCAGTTGCGCCACAGTTGTGCCAATGGCAGGGTCAAAGCAGAGTCAGAGTTGATCCAGACTTGAGTTGATTGACTGAGATGTAAATATATATTATATATAAAATTATATATTTATATAGTTAAATATATATTGATTTAGCACTTGACTAGTAAATATTTTGAAGAGCGTGTAATTTAATATCCAGTCTAACTAAGTTTGGCTATATTATAAGAGTATTCAAATATTTTTATAAATTTTCTTTCGCTTCTTTCTTATTTGCAACGCGGTGGTCTCAACTTAACCTCACACACATTTACATATGCATATGTGTCTCAGTGTGTGTGTGTATAGTACATATATAATTTCGTTGCGTCTTTGGCTTGTTTGCAAATTTTCAACTTGAAACGCCAACACCAGACCAAGAGCCAAACGCAGCGGGTGAACATTTCTTCATCTTCTTCTTTTTTTTTTTTAACTAAAAAAACTATAAGGGAAAAAGGCAAAAAGTTCGCTGCGTTTGGCAGCTGCTTGCAGTTTGTGACTGCTGTGTGCCAGCGTGTGTGTGGGAGTAGCCACGAATGCGTGTGTGTGTGTGGGTGTGTGTGTAAGTGTCACCATTTTGTTAACATATTAACATGTGTGCGTGACACGATTTACTGTAGCTACGGCCAGCAGTCATAACTGCAACAACAACGAGAGCGTTTTGTGCCATTTTCAGCCACTTGACGAAATAACGTTGCATACTTCAAGGGGACGGGAAAGTGCCCCAAAAAACTAATTAAGTGCTCTAAAGCAAACAACTTAACATCTAAATAAACACAAAGCACATATTAATCAACATGTGTGGTATACAAAGAAAGGCAGATAGAGAGAGAGAGAGAGAGAAATTAATTATATTTAATCAAGTGCCAGTGGCCAGTGTCAAAATTAATTTGCAAAAGTTATTTGAATTAAGTAAGACAACAAGCTTGGAGTGTGTGTGTTTATGTGTGTGTGCATGTGTGTGACAGCTGAATAGTCTATTGCTAAGGGACAGACGGAACAGCAGGTGAATTGCCCGGACAGCACGTTTAATACCAAAATTGACATTAAATTGCTTGTGACCTGCGCCAAGCAGCGATTTAGCTACAGCTCCAGCTACAGCAGCTCCTACTACAGCTGCTGCTAGTGATGTTATCGACTTTTACGACAATTCCAATAAAGTTACTGCCCAGACGATATGCCACGCCTGCCACTGACATTGCCTGGGTGGATGTTTGGTGGGGGTCGAGAGAGGTTGGAGCGTGCCCCAAAAATGACAAAACGGCTTTTGTGCAAATTATTGAAAGATTTCTCTATTGTTGCAAGCTGTACGTGGAAATAGTGTGACCGCAAGGCGCAAGCTAATAAAATGTCGAATTTCAGAAAAGATCTAACAAATGACTTAAATGCATTATCAAATTAAATATTTTTGAATGAACTCAAAAAAATGGCTCCACATAAATAAAAAATATAAATGAAATCTTTTAGCAAATACAATTGAACTTTATATTCCTCCCAGAGTAATTAACTATATTTTATACAAATTGTTAATCATAATTAACAATAATAATATCAATATAAATTGCACTAGGCGCATACAAAATTTATTTTAATAAACTAAACTTAGATAATATTTTCATATATATGTATGAAACAGGTCTTCTTCATACACGCGCATAAGCGAGAACCAATCGAGAGTGTAGACGCGAACAAACTGAGTAGCTTTTTCCAAGTTGCCAATGCACTTCAGCAGCAACAACAACCAACTGAAAGAGCAGCGCGGATAACGGCGCTTTGACCAATCATGTGCAAGCATAACATCTGACAACAAGTTCTCTCTCTCTCACACACACACACACACGCATACCCGATCGTTCGCTCGTGCACTCACTGGTTTCGCGGCAGCAAAAAGTCAAACAAAATCACAAAGACGCTAGCTGCAAAGTTAGCGTTATTTTTATCTTAAGAAGCAAAATGACTCAATTAGCGAATTTGCTTTAATGCTTATTAATTTAATATTAGCTGAAAACTTAATTAGCAATAGATTGCTATTGAATCTATGGCAATCAAAGTGTGTTCAATAAAAATCCCAAAAAGTCATATTGTTTTGTGAAATTCGGTCACACTGTTAGGACACACCAGATGACAGGTGACGGAGTGAGCGACGCACTTGGCTAATGTTATTTTCTTACTACTTTTTGTGACATGGCACAACAATTGTCAACAATTGGATGAGACGCAGCTCAACTGCCATTAATTTTGGCATTGACTTTGCCGAAAATGAAGCTGTTGGCTTGTGTCGGACACTTGAACACGTGCCCTTTCAAGACGCCCAATGCCTACATAACTCTGCCGCCTAACCAAATAGACTGGCATATTGGCATGTCATTGCCTGTGGTCTTGGGCAAATCGAAGCGTTGCCATGAGTAAGCGTTCTGACTTAAGTGTGGCCAGTTGAGAGCCGCATGAGTTGAGTTTCCTCTTCACTTACGTCACGCAAATGTGTTACGTAATTGTCATAACGGCAACACTCGACGTATAAGCAATTCCCTTAACAAACATAGCTACCCCAACTAAAGCCCTAAGCGGCAAAAGTCCGAGAAAACAAATAAAAGAAATATGGCCCAAAAAACAAAAAGGAAGCTGCAAAAGTGAGAAAGAAATGAGAAAAAAAAAAACAATAAAAGCAAAAACTAATTTAAAATGACCTTATAGTCTGCACAATAGACAAGCCACATTACATGTGCGGCTGTGGGCGTGTTTGTCGGCCACACATACTTAACTTAATTTTGGAAATGCGAGGGCTGTTGGAGAACTTGTGAAATCCAGAAAGTGGTAAGAATATATACAAATAATATATAATATATTAATATAAATTTCGTTAATTTACGTTGTATATTTTTTATAATTATATAATAAAAGTTTTATATTACTGTCACTGAGTCTTAAATTTGTTTGTAATTTTCTCCACTTTTATTTTGTTTTTATATATATATTACATATTTTATTTAAATTTATTACTTTTAAATATTTTCAACTTCATGAACTGCCCGTTAGCCTTATTTTCGTTGCCTACTTTTGGGCGGCGTTTCCGCCACTGCAGTTGTTTTCATTCATAGTTTAGACAGGAAGCTCACTCCCATAGACATTGTCTTCCTCTCTCTCTCTCTATCTTGCACTCTCTGCTATTCCATTCAGCTATTCCCATAACACGTTGATCTTAGCTTTAGCTCTTCCCTGCCCACTGACCGCCACGGCCAACCTTGGCGGGGTCCAAGCCCACATTTAATGCTATAATTTTTTCGTTTTTCGCCATGCTAACGCTTTTGGCCCGCTGTGCTTGACTTTGGCCTGCCTTGCTTCGCTTTGCTTTGCTGGCTTTATACTTCTCTATACTTTTTGCTATTTTAGTTTTCTAACCAACAAAACAAATTGAATCACGTTCGCCTGGGAGAGAAACGTGAGTATTTTATTTTTTCCCGTTAAACATTTTCATTTTTCTTACCGAACAGCGGAGAGTGGGAGAGCCAACTGCAAGTTGTTTTGTCTGATAATGATGGCATGGGGTCAGCTGCTGTTGTTGTTGTTGTTGGTGCCGTGCCTGCTCCCAGTGGCTGTTGAGTGCTAGCCAGTGGACCATAGCCAACACCATCATTTGCCTCATATCATACAGATATCAGAGTTCTGTGTGTGTGTGTGTGCGTCTGCGTGTTTGTACTTTTGTTTATTAAAAAGAGATTGGCGTGCGCAACAGAAGGAAACCAAATAAAGATTTTGTCATGCCCATCCAGAGTTCGTTCAAATGGACCATTCATCATCATTTCTGGCCTGATGATTTTATTTTGATTTCGGTTTGGGGATTACCAGCCTAATGATTTTATTATAGTTTTGATACCCCACAGCTATCAACAATTGATTGATGGTCGTCAGCCTCGCCGCGCCCGGTTCATTGTCTCATTCAGTTCATTCATCCGATGTCCTTTGTAGTCGAGCCCTCATTTAAGTGTTGCTTTATTATATTAAAAGCACATTAATACAATACCAGCGCTATATATATGGAAATTCCTTAAAAATGTATAATAAACTGAACCTAGTTGGGGCATAGACCAAAAGCCGAAACGTCAAACAAGGGCCAAACAATTTGAGACCAGAAATCAGCGCAGCCTGCACAAAGTTTTGTTCGGCCGACACTTTGCCATTGTCTCGAATGGGTCGAAATGAATACAAAACTGTGAGCTTTAAAGATACTTGAATACGCTACAATGCAAATTCTCCTAATAATAAAAGTAATATAATGTAATTATTTATAATAATTTAATCAAAAAATATTTTATCATTTTTAAAAAAAAAATATATATATATATAATTATTAAAAATAAAAAATTATATCAAATCTTGATTGATGGAATTGAACTTATTTAAAATAAGCCATATGCCAATATAAATTTTTTTTAAAATATATTATATATTTTTATAGATTTTTTAAACAATATAATATGCATTTTATAATTATTTCGAATCTCTATAAATATAACTCAAATATATTTAATAATGACAGGAAAAACTCAATTTTTAAATCTATTTTTTTTTTAAATTATTTAAGTTGTATTCAAATTGATTTTATAACTAATATGCCAAGTTCTGTGTAGGGTAGGGTAGCTAACATAAACTAAACCACGGCCCGCAGCATGGTGCCACTTTGACTGACTGCCACGCCCCTAACGCCCTGTAACTAACTGTCTCGCTCCCGCAACATCTCTTTTTCTCTCTCTCCCTCTCTTTCGCCCTCTCTCTCTCTCTCTCTTGGTCTCCCTGATTTTGTCGTAATTACGCGTAACTTTCGACAAGTGTCGCCAGAGAAATCGCCAGCGTCCCGCCAGCTCTAGTGGGTGCCCTACGTGTCCCTGGTGTGGCTGCAAAGTTTTTGGGGCTATGGCGTCTTTTGATGTTGCCCAAGGAGGCGCCATAGTGAATGGCCCACATGGCGGCCGAGGCAGCTGCGGTTTAATCTTCTTTTAAATTGTGTACAGCCTCCGCCCCCATCCACGCCTTCCACACAAGAATATGGACCAAAAGTTCGCCGGCACTTGCGCCTGATAAGTTAGAACAAAAGCGAGCAGCAGTGGGAAAATAGTTGAGAATTCTTTGTGGGGGAAAGTCATTGTTACACTTGTGTGGCACTGCTGCTGCTGCTGTTACTTCTCACTCTAATTAGCCGTCATTGGTTTGTGATTTGTGTGGGCGTCCGCAAAACACCTGATGAAAGGTTTACTTTGGTCAGCAATTTCGCCAACTTAAATTTCTGATTTTGCTGCTCAGCCACATAAATCTAAAAGGTCACTTGACCAATTTTTCAGCATACGCCACAAATAATTTACTGCAAATGTGGCTGGGCCACAATTTATACTCGGCTAAGACCGCATTAACCATGCAGTCGAGAGTCGAGAGCAAGTCGAGTCAACAGCCGACAGCCGAGAGCTAAAGACCAAAGTAAAGTGTATTTAATTAAATTAAATACACACAAATGTGGTGCAGTGTGGAGACGTTGCTTTTATGGCCGGCGTTAAAAGCGTTCAAGTAAATCATTAAGGACACTAAACAGCAGCCAGGCTAATGGCCAATGGGCAATGTTTAATGCTCATTGCTCATTGCCCAAGCCGATCACGCCCGCCATTTGCGGAACCACATTAAAATAGACTAAAGTGCCCAGTGACCTCTGGCTTTATGGCCATTTAATGTAAAACAGTTAATTAGTAACACACACACACACACACACGCGCGCTCATTGGCGTTGGTTATGCAAAATGGCGGCTATTTTTACTGTTGCTGACATTTTCGCCATCTTCGTTGGCAGGTGGCATCCGCTGGGCATCTGAAACGTCCGGCAAATTGCTTTTGATTAATGAACCGGGCAAAAATTGTAAAAAAAATAATGAAATTAAGTCAATCAACGGTCAAATTTATGCGCACAAAGTGGACAGGAAATTGCCCTTACAAAGCAAAAGCTATATTCTAAACATTTTTAGGAAGCAAGCTGTAGTTTAAGGATGCCCGAATAGGAGATATCCTAACCACTTGTATGTAAACCTCATCACCTGGAACTCAATCTATATATTAACCATTGATAAGATACTTGTGGTTCCATGTTCACAAGCTGGGAAAAATGCGACCTATCAGATACTCCGTGCGTGCATACCATTTGCCATTTGTTCAACAAAACTGCACAATCCAAATGCCCATCGGGCCTAACTTTCGAATGGGCACCTATAAAGTACGCCGGGGTCTCAGGGATCCTGCAGCAAACGTGCGCAAGGCATATGGCGCAACAAAATTCAATTTTTGTTCTTAATAAATTTGTGTTTTCTTTGCCAACCCCATTCCATTTATTCATTCAAATTTCTGCCTCGTCAAACGATTATTTGTTTTTCTCTTTATTATTTTTATACATTTTTTATTTATATAGTTACTATTTTAAAAAATATCATATAACTCTTCCAGCTGCTTGTCTTGCAAGCATTCAGTATTAAACTACGAACTTCATTTCAATATGTATTATCTAAATTTGAATACAAAACGTGAACTATTGTATGCCTCCGCTGCTCTATCTATCACTCGTGCTCTTTCTCTCACTCACTGCCAGTGATAATAGCTGATTTCAAACTCAGTCGCACTGGCTGAAATTACGGGATGTCGAAAATTAACATTCCTTTGTCCACACAACATAATGGGCAACATGCCCTGACATTGTTGTTGCCACTGCTGCTGCTGTAGTTGTAGTTGTAGTTGTTATTACTGTTGCTGTTGCACTTTATTTTGAATGCTGTCGGCGAGGGCGTTAGTGGGGGTCAGCGCGAGCAAGAGCGAGAGAGCTACTCAACTGTCTGGCAAGGCCTCAAGGCATGCAATTTCTTTTGGCATTCTACTTTTGTCGCCTTGTCCTTGGCGTAATTATGAACTTAAAAGGCAGCCAGAAGCGTGTCATCAACGGAGGCAACGCCAACGGTGATGCCATATTGTGTTAATATTTAATGGATGTCATTTCAGCGATGCTGTCTGATTTTTAATTGAGCAAAATGTACAAGGATGCAGCTGCATTTTAAATATTTAACGTGCTGTATTTGCTTCGCTGTAACGCATTTCATGTGTATGTGCATTGAGGGTAGAAATACCCCTTGATGATATTTAAATAAATGAGCAGCTGTTTCAGCATCGTCCTTACTGTCACTCATCAAAGGCCACACAGATTCTTTGCGCTACTTTCACTTAATTCATTAGCTGCGGTCGCGTAGATAAAGCCAAAATAAGGAGAAGCCCATAACCTTGGCCATGGCAGCTATTTAAGTTTATATAAAGTAATAAACATTTACAGCGAATTCATTTGCATATCCAAGGAGCTTGCTCCTTCTCTGTGCCTCTTTCGGTAACTGAGAGCATAATTAAATTTAATCCAATTAAATGACAGAAGGAGAGTTAACTTACAGCAAGCTGTGCCGTCCACTGCATCAGTAAAAATGAAAAAAATAAAGAGAACTCATATTAAATATGCATTTCTGTCATCTTTACTCTGAATGACCTTTACGTCAACTTAATTATTTAAAAATAAGCATAAAATAAAATGTAAAAAGCCGCAATGTGCTTCAAGGTAAAATTCAAAAGTTTTCCTATAATTTGAAATGTGCGCGCCAATCGACAAGCGATGTTATCGCAGTGCTGCCACTGTAAGATACGACAAGCAGATGGCAGCTGTTGTGAATAACGTGGCAACCTTCAGCTTGTGTAATAAAAACATTTGATTGATTAAATTATTGTTAAAAATTTTATTGAATGTAATTTTGACCAGAAATACGTACACACCAGCTGTGTTTGTGCTTCCCACCATCTACTTAGGTTGCCCGCGGACAACAAATGGTATGGATCCAAATGGGGAATGTCACCTGCACTGTTCAAGGCCGGCCAAATATAAATTCGATGTTTCTTATATTTTCAGTGCGTTCTAACAAATCGCAATTCTCTTCAATTTGTTGAATTGTTAACTGGCAAACCAACAAGATGCTGCCTGCCATTGTGTTCCGGCAAATACATCGCCCGCTCAGCGCCGGCGGCCTGCATCATGGAGCCGCAACAACATTAAAGCATGTGCTTGGCGTTGGAGGGAGCAGCTTTGTCAATTGTCTGAATCGTTATGCCGCTGCTACCGGCTTCATACGTATCTCCTTTTTGGATATCAATCAGCGTCGCAATTGGGATGTGGCTCGGTTGCGGCTCTACGCGGATGCCAAAAAGCAATCGCTCCATCTGCGCACGCTCCAAGGCAGGGATTTGCTGCAGGGCGTCATAGATAAGCAGCGTGCAGAGTTTATTGAGCGCAAGAACTTCCTGGTAGATGACATACGCGAGGCCCGTCATAAGGTACAAGAACGTGTGCGGGAGAAGATTGTCGAGATACGCGAGGAGCGCGAAAATATCATGACCATACCTAATATGTTGACCATAAGCCGTGCCATACTCTCGCCCTACATTGGCTACGTTATTGTTCAGGGCGACTATACACTGGGCATGAGTCTGCTCGTCGTCGCCGGCATCACAGATCTGGTGAGTATTCAACTTAATTTATTATACATATTAAGCTCGTCTATATATACTCTCTCCCAGCTCGATGGTCAGATAGCGCGTCGATGGCCTTCGCAGGCCAGTAAGGCGGGCTCCTTTCTGGATCCCATGGCAGATAAGCTGCTAATGGGATCCTTGGTTATTTCGTTGTGCTACAGTGAACTTATGCCCATATGGCTGACTGGTGTTGTTGTATTTCGTGATGTGTTCCTAATTGCCGCTGGGTTTGTTATACGCTACATTAGTCTTCCACCACCGGTGAGCATCTGTATACCTTTGTAGCCCTGTTTCTAATAATCAAATCCTTTGCAGAAAACGTTTTCACGCTACTTCGATGCCACCCATGTAACCGCCCAATTGGAACCAACGTTCATCAGCAAGGTAAACACAGGTGTGCAGCTAGCCACAATTGGCATTAGTCTGGGCGCACCCATATGGAATTATATTGGTATGGTGATATACAAAATCCAAATTTACTCAATTACTAGTCTCATATTTAACTTTTACAGACCATCCGGCACTGCATGGACTTTGGTATTTAACAGGAGTGACAACAGTCGCCGCTGCCCTCAGCTACGTCATTAATAGACGCAATACTTTTAAGATTATAAAAAAGAAGACGTAGAACTGAGCATTTCATCTATTATCAAAACTAAAAAAAAAACGCAAATAGTAATAGAACATTAATTGCAATGATTAGTATATAGTCTTTTGTAAACATTATAGCTATTAATAAAATTATATATTTTGTTATCAAATTTGCATTGGTTCAAAACACTCAACCGTTGCTCAACTGTTACGCATAGCGAACGCCTGGCCTTTCGTGTGGTGCTGCCGTACTGTTAACTGCAATCACTATTTATACGTCGCTGAGCCTTAAATACATATAATGTAGCGAAGCTTTTTTATAAATATATGTCTGAAAGTAATTTAATTATTTAGAGCCAATTAAATTATCACCCTCATATTAAAGAATAAAGCAAACATAGCTATACGTACGTCAGCATTGTTATCGAAATATTGAGTATTCTGACATTATATCGAAATATAACATTTCCAACCGTTTCCAGTGTTGCGCAACATCATTTCTAAACTGCGCGCATCATTTTGTTGTAGTCGCCCGAAGTTTTTGAAACGCGAAAAGAAAAATAAATTAAAATATATACTTATATAAAAAACACAACCAAGAAAATGTAAGATAGTGCTACTTAAAATGAAAAGCAACCGTAATATATTAATTTGCTTGCAGGCCTAAAGTAAGTGATAATACAATGCGCGAACTGGAGGACATATTGAATGAGAGCGAGACCTACGGGGATCGGTTGACGGCTTTTCTAAAGCAAAAAACTGCACCGAAGCCGACAAACAATGGCCCTTTACTCATGTGCGATGTGGACATGTCTTTTGATTTTGATGTTGATTTGATAAAACTGCCTCCAAAGCAACAACCTGAAGCAACAACTGATGCGATCGCAGCTGTACCCAAGCACCAGCCTCTTCGTGAGATAACCAATGAAGCCACAGCTCCAATAGATCTTAAAAAGCAAATAGAAAGTACAACTGCTTCAAACACCCAAGAGAATGAAGCACCGACATCGTCTGCTTCTTTTAAACAATGCCAGGCTCCTATGGTCTCCGCATCCAGCCTGAGTCTGACCTCACCTCGCAGATCCATACCGCGACGCAGCGTGCCTGGATCTGATCGTTTACGTCGTGTGGCTATACAAAGACGCTCGCGCAGCTGTGGTCGTCGCGATTTGCTAAATGAATTTAATAATGTGTCGAGGGTGAGCGAAAGCTTTGTAAGTGCTAATGTTAGTCCTTGTAATTTGAGAAGCATCCAATCTAATCAATGTACCCTAATAGGAGCCTCCTGTGAGTAGCACACCAGCCTCAGAGAAGAAAGACACAGCTAATCCGCAAACTGAGCTTCACCAGGAGCAAAGGGATGATCTGCAATCCCAGATATCCAACTCCCAGCACTCAGGGATTCTGAGATCGCAGCGCTCATCACCCGATGGCAGCAATAAGCAACGCACCTATACGATTGAAATTGGGCCCGAGCCTGGACAGCTGCTGTTGTCGCCGTCGAGGAAAAGCAGCCGGAACATCTCTATATCCAATTTATCACTGAGACAGAACCGAAGCCGACTTGGACAGTATAGAGAGCAGGTTGAGCTGTCAGCAGCCCGCCTAAAGATATTGGCGCCTGATACGCCGGCCCGTACTCTTTCGCACACACAGCCAAATCCAGAATATATTGTGCCCGAAACACAGCCGCAGATGCAGACGCAGCCAATGCTACAAAATCTGTCCAACAATGCTATGATGGCACCCTTTATGGTTGTACCCATTGGCTCGATGCTCTCGGTTAATGCTCAGCCAGCTGCTGCTGTGGGTGCCACACCAACTGCTGCTGTGGCTGCCACACCAACTGCTGCTTCAGTGGATGCCGCAGTTCAAGTGAAGCCGGCACCCATTGCAACTGTGGCCAGCCGGAGCATGCAAACCTCCTGCAGCCCGGTTGTTGTACAGAGGCTCGAGGATATCATGACGGACGATGATAGCGACGAAGAAGAGAGGCAGTCAAGCCGAGTACCCTTAAATCTGGCAGCTAGTGCTGGCAACACCAACAGGCAACGTAATTTACGCAGTCGGGCGCAGCGCGTGGACAACTCCATGCAGCTGCTCGACCTACATCGGTCACGCACAAAGGATTCGCGCAAACGCGATAAATGCAAACCACGGCAAACAGTGCTTAATAAGCCCTCACAACCGGCCATCAATGGCGAGCAGTTTGCCTCCGAGCTGGCGCGCATGAGCAATTATGAGATATTAGATTTGCGCAAACGGAACTCCTCAGGCAGATACCGTCCAGTGAATGGTCATCGGCAGCAGGCCACAGAGAAGGAGCAGTTGCTGCTGGATCAGCATATTGAATGGGAGATACTGCGACGTAATCTGGACGACCCAAGCGAACAATGCGCACTCTCCACAACTGTATCTATGTCCGCGGATGAAACAGTGCCTGTGCAATCACCAGCAGCACCCCCTATGGACTTTAGGGACAGCACCTTGCTGGAGCGCCAACAGAATAGTTTCAGGCAGCAGACACGACGCTCGCGCCTCAGGCGCCGTGATACCCTTAAGGTAAGGATTTACTTACTTCATTTAATTATTATTTAAACACAATCTGTTCACTTGTAGAAAACATTTGAGGCTGCATCTTCATCGCCAGCGGCACCTCCTGCTGACTTCAGGGACACTTTAATGCAGTCGCAGCAGAATACGCGACGTTTGCGCTCCAGATATCGTGAGCCGCCAATGGTAGTTGCTAAATCAAATAACCACATGCATTATGCTATAATAATCTTTACCTCAACAGAGTGAGGATGACCTACTCACGGTGTGCACGCCGCCACCACAATTTCGCAGATCGAAATGCAGACAGCGGGAGAGGCGGGAGCAACAGCAGGTGGTACCTGTACCACCTCCGTTCCATTTTAGTGACGTGAACGAAACGGATATAGAAGACGAGACTCTGCACGAGGAGGAAGAGCTCTTGCCACCGGTCGAATTCATTAATGAAGCACAGCAGATCCATTCGTTTGTGGAAGACATACGTATTGAGGAGATTATGGCTGATGACCAGCCAAGTACCAGCACATTTGCCCAAGAGTCCATGAGGCTGAGAACAAGCAGGCAGCTGAAAAGGCAAGAGAAGCAGCAGCAAATAGAGAAAGAAAAGCAGCAAAAGGAGAAGCTGGAATTGGAAAACGAGAAAAAAAAGAAGGAATTGCATGACAAGCAGGGAAGGGAGCTCCAGGAGAAGCAGCGGATGGAGAAAGAAGCTCAGGAAAAGCAAGAAATGGAAAAAGATAGGCAGCAAAGAGAACTGCAGGAGGCGAAGGCCAAAGAAATTGAGCTAAAGAAGCAGCAAGAACAGCTGGAAGAGAGAAGGAAACAATTGCAAGAAAAAGATAAAATGGAGAAAGAGCAGCAAGAGAATCTTCTGCTAGAACAACAGCGAAGCGAGGAAGAGGAGGAAAAACTGGAAAATGAACAAAGTCGACAGGAAAAGGAGCATTCGAAACAAGTCAAACAGAAAAAGAAAGATCAAATACAGGAGGAGAAACAGCAGCGGAATCAACATAAAATTAACCACCCAGATGAGCCCGTGCCACTGCCAGAGCAAGCACCGTCAGAAGATGTCTTCAAGAAACCAACAGCCCGACCGCCACGAAGCAAAGCAGCCAGAAAGAGTCGGCTGGAGAGACAGCTGAATAATTTACGTATTACAGTAGGTGACGAGACGCTGCCGCCGGATGATACCGATGCCAACACAAGTAAGTAACAACTTCGCAATGAATTAGACCAATCACCTATGGTTACACAACTTTCTCAGCTGGAGTTCGCCGTTCCAAACGTGGTCAGGTGCCGCTGTGTAATACCTGGGTGCACAGCGTAAGCGATCCCTTCCAGTTCATGCGCAAAATGATGGAGCCACCCAAGAAATCATCGGTAAACAAGTCGAAGAAGCGAGCAGCCTCAACTGCTCATCCCTCCACCAGTTCGATGGTAAACAAGCCACCGCTGTCTAGCAGCACGCCGCATAGTGCGCCAGAACCAAGCATGAGAAACAAGCGCTCCAAACAGCAGCAGCCGCATCAGAACGATGTGTTAAGCGATTCCGATGCGGTTTCAGGCATCACAAGACTTAGGTACGCGACTGACGAAGACGAGCCCTCTGAGGAAACGGCGATGAATGTAGTTGAACCGAAAAGTGTGTCCAAAAAACGGGGACGCAGTAGAAAGACACCGGTGGAGAGCACCGAGGCACCTAAAGCAACAAAAGATAAACAAAAGAGGAAGAAGCAGCAGCCAGCGTCAACAGGAGATGAGCACGAAACGGAGGAGGAGGAAGCGCTGCCTATACCTGAACCTGAACCTGATTTCCCAAGCTCTTCCCCACTTTCTAATCAGTCGCACGAGCCTTCATCGGAAACGCTAATGTCTTGGCTATGCGGTGCACGCGACTTGCCGCCAGATAATTCCGATATTAGCGAGACAAAGACTGATTCCATGACTGTCTGTAAGTTTTCCATATAATATAGAACTATTTGTACAAAATTTGTAATCTAAATATCTCCTGCCTGCAGCGCGAGCAGCCAACTTACACTTTTCAAACATTGATGGGATTGAGTACGCCTTTTATCACACTGAGGATCGATATTCCATGGGTTATATGCGTTTCCAGCCGCTGCAGCAGCGGGGAATGAAGCGTGCCAAGACCAACACATTGGTTCGTCATAATATAATTCAATGGTTCAGAATCGAATTCATATATAATTTTTAATCTTTAGCGTTTTGTGGCTCTTCATGGAAATTTCGAATTTGAAATTATCAGCCCGGAGACGGAAGAAAGCTGCCATGATATATTGTATACGGGCGACACTATAGAAATAAAGAAGGGTGAGCATTAACAAACTACACTTTATTATATTTCGTTTAACATGTATTTTTCAGGCAGTCGCTATAACATTAAAAACCGCTTGAATAAAGTAAGCGTTATAATGGTCTATCGTAACTGATGTGCAAACATCTCTTTATACACCATTGGATAGTAAATATCACAATTTGTTAATTATGCAAAAATCTTGATTTTGATTCAGTTTTTATCTATGAGTTAATAATTTATTCACGTTTTGTTTTTGTACAAATTTAATAAATAATACCCTTGAAGCCGGTGTAATTTTTTAATTTCGTTAAAATTCATATATTGCGGAACCAGTATGAACAAGTCAACTGTTCAACAGCTGTTGAGCATGAATACGCATCTGTTCTGTTAGAGCTGCCAGATCGTGATCAATAAAAATTACTGCCAATATGGCAACGCCAATTGTGCTCCGAGCTGTCAAAGTAGCTGTCACTCTTTTCTTTCTTTTCCGGTCAGCGAACAGACCTGTAAGTTCGCGTAAAATCTATGCCTAAAATTAAATCGTATAAATTTAGTGCATTTACCAAACAACCATAAATATAAACAGCGCAAAACTACTGATGATTGTGTTACTCATGCCAACATATAAATATTGTTGAAGTGTTTAAAGTCATTTAATAAAAAAAATAGAATGCCAAAGCGCACAATCAAAACAAAATAGTTACTGATAGAATTATTATTGAAATGAAGATATTGTGCAAATAATTGGCTCAGCATATAGTTTAAAGTGTAACCAAAGACAAATAAGTGACTTTGTGCTAATTCTTTGTATTTATTTTACATTTATTTTGCATGCTCACTCGCTGCCATCGTCGACGTCGCTGCCAACTACAAACGACAACAAAATTGTATTGGGTTCTATTTAAACACGCACAGCTGCCAAGATGAGGAAAATTATGAAACAGGGCAAGATCGTAATCGTCCTTAGTGGACGTTACGCTGGCCGCAAGGCTATCATTGTGAAGACCTCCGATGATGGCACACCGGAGAAGCCCTTCGGTCATGCTCTCGTTGCCGGCATCGACAGATACCCGCGCAAGGTGACCAAGAAGATGGGCAAGAACAAGTTGAAGAAGAAGTCCAAGATCAAGCCTTTCCTGAAGAGCCTGAACTACAATCATCTGATGCCCACCCGCTACACAGCGCATGACATCAGCTTCGAGAAACTGTCGCCCAAGGATCTGAAGGATCCCGTCAAGCGCAAGACGCATCGTTTCCAGACTCGCGTCAAATTCGAGTCCGTCTACAAGGAGGGCAAGAACAAGTGGTTCTTCCAGAAGCTGCGTTTCTAAACGTCGCAACTGTCTCTATGGAGGTTTATCTGTCGACGTTTTTTTTTAAGGTTAAATAAAAACGAAATTCTGATCTTAAATGACCGAAACTAGCAATTTTTTTTGTGTTTGTATTCATATAAATGTATATACGATTCTGTAACCCATTGCTTAACTAAGCTGTGGAGCTGAATGTGGGTTTATTAGCCTTCGTATGCCAGGCGCCCTTAGCTTAGCATAGATCATTAGCCCTAGGGTTGGCCTATCAGACATTTCCATGGTTTCATACCATTAGTCTTATTGGTACATTTGTAATACAATTTCCAAATAATCAGAAATAAAAGGCAAATGAATAGAATTTTTTCAATTATTTAATAGATATTCGAACAGAATAATACATTTTGCTTGAATTTAATTTAATGTTCTAAAATATAAAATTCTATGGCTTCACTGTACACTTTCGAACTTGACAATATTGCATAAAGGAGTTTTTGCTTCAATTTACTTTTCGCTTAAGGATCGTGCTTTCGCCTAATGGGTAAACATGGTTGAAAGAGTCGAAGTAGTTCAAAGAATTTCTGGCTCGAACGGAACTCTGCGAAATAGAAAGAAAGTGAATTAGAGAATGGCAGATGAATGGATTTACTATGCCTAAGAATGTTTCGCAATTGAAATTCATATTACCTGTATAACACTTTGAGCGTCGGAGCAGCACAGAACACATAACACATAGCCGGGCGGGGCGGGGCGGGGAGATTTGTTTGTAATTGGTAAAGCAGCGCAAATGTTTTTCCCACATTGAATAAATAAATGTATCGCTTCTAACAGTATTTTTTGACATCACAATAAACACTTTATGCATTGGCTTTGAAGGCGAAATAATTCTTAACAATTGTTGTTGGGTCTGATTGGCTTAGGTATGGGTTAATATGAAGTTTATTATATTATTTTAATTTTTTTTATTATTATTATTGCGGTTTAGTAGGGCTTTGGCTTTCGCGTGCGGATAGGGTGCCTAAGATTGGTTGAAATAGTTTCCATGTGGCCTGTGGAACGGTTAAGCATGGATATTTGTGTTTTTTTGTTTGGGAGTAGAAAAATAGATGTAAATATGTCGGTTAGATTTGTACATATAATTTTTCTTGTTATACATTCAGAGAGGAACACAATTTTGTTGACGGAGAGCTACATACGTGTGGATGTTTCAGTTGGTGTGTGTGTGTTTATGTGTTGTGCACTACGGGAAGGACTACTACTTAGAATAGGTAAAATAAGGAAAACAAAAAACAGCTTAAAGCAAAACAAAGTTCGTTATAAAATTAGTAAATTAGGTGTGTGTTTCTTGTTTTTGGGGTTAGGCACAATTTAGGGGTATAACAGTTTTAACAGAAACGGGTAGCAACGGTTATTTATAACACTTACAGTTCTGTTCAAGTTGAAGTGGAAAAAATAATACAAAAGAGCACGAAATACTTATATAATACAAATTAAAATATCGACAGACTGTGTGACAGTGAAGTAAAGGACAAGCGAATAGATGGTACACATACGAGTATATGTCATGTATAATCGTAAGGTATATAAATAAGACTAAATAGAGCAATAAAAGAACGCCAACGGAAACGAGCATCACTCGCACTTTCAAACACAAATATGTTTAAATATTTAATACAAGTTAATTATTTTACCAATTCACACGCTTGGCACTCAAAATCTTGAGTATGTTTTCAACTACATCGGTGCTGGTATGATTGCCGCCAAGATCTATAAAGAAACAAGGGGAAATATATATATATAGAACTAAATCATGTCTCTATCTAATGAAAACTTATGTTCACACAGATTTTTTCGATCGACAGACCTGGCGTGCGAATGGCATCATTAACAATGGTCTGGTAGGTAGCGTCATAGATAACCTTCGCGTGTTCCTTGTGACCCAAATGATTCAACATATCAATGCTGGCATTGATCATGGCCACAGGATTAGCAATATTCTTGCCGGCAATGGCTGTGCCTGTATTACGGGTGCCAGGTTCGAAGATAGCGTACTAAAAGCAAATCAAAGTTACAAAAATTATAACTATGCAGATATATATATATGGAACTCACGTGGTCGCCATAGTTGCGTCCAGAGATGAGGCCAGCGCCTCCAATCAGTCCACAAATTACGTTCGACACAATTGTGCCATACAAGTTTGTCATATTCATGACATCGAACTGATGGGGATTGGATACGGCCTGCATGCATGTGTTGTCAATAATCATATTGTTGTGCTCCAGCTCCGGATACTCCTTGTGTACACGATTGGCCACCTCCAGGAACAGACCGTCCGACAGCTTCATAATGTTTGCCTTGTGGATGGTCGTCACACGCTTGCGATTGTTCTGACGGGCATACTCGAAGGCATAGCGTGCCACGCGCTCGGCATTATCCACGGTAACCACCTTCATGCTCTCCACCACGCCTCGCACAGACTCGTGCTCCAGCATGGCATACTCACCGTCCGTGTTCTGGCGGATAAGCACAATGTCGATGTCCTTGTGGCGCGCGGGAATGCCTGGATATGACTTGCAGTGCACCACATTCACGTAGAGATCAAGCTCATTGCGTATGGCCACATTGCGGGAGACTTCCGTCAAACTTTGCGACTTCGTCTCAATATTACCCTTGAGCGCAACGCCGTTACGCTTGATGGAGGTAATCGCATACTCCAGATCATCATTGCCCTCGGTGGAGGGATCAATATCGATTACTTCAAAATCAATGGGTGCACCACAATATCTAAAGATTTCACGAACATAGCCCATTAGTTCGGGCCCAATGCCGCCGCCGGGCAGCATGGTAACGCCATGACGGCCACCATATTGTGCCGAGGGTATATCAGTGCCCTATTGGAGGAGCAGGACCAAATGCAGTTACTAATACATATACACAACTTGTATAACCTCAAAAACGTACCGTTACTTTCTTTTGCAAAGCCGATTTGGTGTGTGCCACGTCTTCGGTTTTCTCCTTGGTGACGAGCAGTGGATATCCCTGTAAACAACATAGTATATGAAATTTATATTTGACTTTTTATCCATGATCTATCCCCAACACATTATGTAATTTGCATTTGCTAACCGCTCCGTTGGCCAACAGTGCATCTGAACTTCGCTTTGAAACTTACGCGTGTTAGGAAGGGCACCTGGGCTTGAAGCAGTTTTTGTGTTAATCGAATAGCCATGTTTCGTTATAATATTTTCCAAGTGCCCCTTTCTAATCTGATCAACCCTTTTCTTATTTGCTTTCTGTAGCCACGGCCAAAACGCGAAATCATATGTTTATGGGACGATATTCTTTTCGATAAAAAAAAAAAATAAATAAATACAAAGCTATCGATGTGTAAGCAAATAATCTATCGACTGGCAGCACTGGCAGAAATCCGTGACGACATAAATTATCTTGAAATATGTAAGGAACTATACTTCCGTCACTGGGTTTGCAACTCTTGGTATTCTTTAATATGTACGTTTGCAAAACTTTTATAATTTGTAATAAATTTATAACCTAAACACATAAGACTACTTTTTAGCTGAAATTAAAACTAATTTTCAATTTCATTTCATGAAACTTATAAATCTAGCCACAATGTATTTCGCAGCGTATAAAGTGTTCGGTGTGCTGCTGCATTCTTTGCTCAAATTGCTGTTACGTTAACAACCACACGCATTTCGAGTTTGTTTTTGAATGAAAACAACTGTGATGGAGCATGTGGTCATAGGATAAGCAATTTATATACACTAAACTGACAAATGGCAGTGGAACTTGCGCCCGCCGCTCTCCCGGCACAAATGGATATGCAGGAGCCGGTCTCAAAGATCACGTTTCTACACGCGCTCGTCGTAAGTTAGCAATAGTAAAATTGAAATGCAATTTGTTATAATGTATGACTTTTTTAGGCTGGCGGCGTGGCGGGTTTCGTGGTGGACATCGCACTGTTTCCCATTGATACGGTTAAGACGCGTCTGCAAAGTGAGTTGGGCTTCTGGCGTGCCGGTGGCTTTCGCGGCATTTACAAGGGATTGGCCCCAGCTGCTGCTGGCAGCGCGCCTACAGCCGCCCTATTCTTCTGCGCCTACGAGTGTGGCAAGCAGCTGCTAGGCTATGCTAGCAACACCAAAGATTCACCTTATGTACATATGACAGCTGCGTCCAGTGCCGAAGTTGTAAGTAGCTATCAGGGTGTTAAGATAACGTAGTTATTTTCATAAATTGCCTTTGATATAGCTCGCCTGCCTCATCCGTGTACCTGTTGAAATTGCCAAGCAACGATCCCAAACACTTTTGGGCCACAAACAGCACCAGACCGCGCTACAAATCTTAACGCGCGCCTATCGCACCGAAGGTCTGCGACGTGGTCTCTATCGTGGATTCGGTTCAACGATTATGCGTGAAATTCCTTTCAGCTTGATACAGTTTCCACTGTGGGAATATTTTAAGCTGCAATGGACGCCAGTGACGGGCTTTGATTCGTCGCCCTTAACTGTAGCTCTCTGTGGAGCCCTTGCGGGCGGCATTGCGGCTGGGCTAACGACGCCGCTGGATGTGGTCAAAACGAGAATAATGCTTGCAGACCGGGAAAGCATATCGAGACGTCGTACCATACCTGCTGTAATGCATGGCATTTATTCGGAACGAGGCATAATCGGGTAAATAAAAAAAGTTTGCATATGCTGACTTAATATAAATATTTATTCTTATATAAATTCCAGTTTGTTTGCCGGCGTTGTGCCTCGCGTGCTCTGGATAACATTGGGCGGAGCCTTTTTCTTTGGATTTTACGATCTAACAACGCGTCTGTTGAGCGCTGCAAATGCCTCTGATTAACAGCTTAAATAGGCACATACATATTCTTTAATAAATGTACAAAAGTCTGTGGAACATTTATTGTATAAACTTTTATTTTATTGTCTATGTTAGCTGATATCAAAAGCAAACAGATAACATAGATAATAAGATAAAAAAGTTTATACAATATAATATAAAGCTAGTGTTTAGTCTTTCTTTTTTCTGGATGTCGAAATGCTTGCATTTACTTAGGCACGCAATGCAATATCGTATGCATCGAGATGGACTTGATTTGATTGCGGATAGCTACATGCACGCTGTACCTGTGTGTATGTTTATATAGTGAATAGTGAAATTAAACGCAATAAGTTAATTATCTACTCACAGGTGCTATATGCAAACGTGCGTCGAGCAGACTGGTAATTGCATTTGGTTCATCGGCACCAGCCATGGAGACATCTGAATCGTCATTGTCCACATTTGTGTAGCCATTACGCGTGGCATTACGCCCTTTGAAGCATGGAAAATTGAATGGACGGCGGCGACGTGACATTGCATATACCTTAAAGAAGTTGGTTCAAGCGCATATGCAAATAGGGAAAACGCAGTTGTACAAATAGCAAGAGCGATAAGAAAATTAAAATTAAGTTTACCAAACCAGCGAGCAGCACAACTCCCACCAGCACCAAAATGGGCAGCCATATGTATTGGGCATCATCTGGATGTTCCAAATCAGGGCTTACAGTTGTTATAGGCTCAATATCCATAATGATTCTTCGGAGGCTGAATGAGGATTTAAATCGCCGATTAAATGTAAAAACTTAAGCCGGGCCAGTGTGTCCACAAATAAAAACAATCTTCAAAGTTATCGACACTGAGTAAAAGCAGTAATGGAAGCTATTCAGCGTATGAAGTCTCGGTAACACTTTAAAATAAAAATATCAGTTACACACACCACAATCAATATATTTTCTATATTTTTTATTATATTTCCAACATATTTTTCTATTAATCATTGGTTTCTGATGGCGTGCAATCCGATATTAACTTATCGATATTTATTTTTAATATATCGTTAAGCTTTTATTTTTCACATCGCTAACTGGGCTGTGTTTGGTATCCTCTGCTCTTTATAATTCCAATTAAAAACCCGCGCTGTGGTTTCAAACTCCGAATGGCTATATCTATTGCTGAAATTGTAATTGACGACTTGCGCAATTGCTGTCGCATTTGCCTTGAGCAGCCGCATCATGCTCAGATGCTTGATATGAACCTGATATATGATGAACAAGCTCAGCTAACGTATTACGATTGTTATGAAATATGCACAAATAATGATCTGAGGAAATGCGGGGAGCACGAGCCGCACACACTATGCAAACACTGTGGCGTGGAGCTACAATGGGCATATGACTTTCATAAAAAGGCCGCACTAGCCAGTAAGCAGCTACAAGATATGCAATCCATTGTGCAAAGCGAAGCCGAAGAAGAAGCGGAACAGATCGAAGAAGATAATCAAAATGATGTGTCACATGTGATGACCGTAGAAGGGGATACCTTAAGCGAATTGGAACTAGCAGAACCAATGGCCGAGCAATCAGCCAGTGAACTGGATTCTCAAGGCTCCGCCCTAACAATTGCACAGACGAGTGTTAATGATGTCGAACGCCGTCAACGTTATTCCGGTCCATTTAGCTGTCAGTTCTGCCAGAAAGTCTTTCGCAATCATTCCCATATGTTGAAGCATCAGCTCATACATCTCTCGGATCGTCCGCATTTCCAATGCAGCTCATGCGATCGCTTCTATCTCACCAAGCAGGCGCTCAAGGTGCACGTGGACACGCAGCACAACAAGTCCGGCAGGATGTGCGACATCTGTGGGAAGGTATTTGCCATAGCCAAAGGTCTCGAAATACACATGCGCTATCACAATGCGTTCTTTCCTTTCGGCTGCGATCAGTGCGACCGCAAGTTTGCACAACGCTCCCACCTGAACGTCCATCAGCAGGTGCAGCACAGCAGCGCACGATTCCAATGCGCATTTGCCAATTGCGGCAAGCTGTTCACCTCGTCATCGGCACTGCGCAATCATGAGTGCATCCACACCGAAATGCCCTTCGAGTGCAACGTCTGCCAGCAAGGATTTCCAGTTCGTTATAAGTTACTCAAAGTCTCATTTGCCTTTGTGCCAATTTTAATCTCTTACCCATTTTCAGCAGATTACGACTGCACGCACAACGCAAACATAACATGCAACTGACACAGGAGCAACTAGAGACCATGCGCAAGTTTCATATAATTCGTTCCAAGCGTGTACTGGCCAAGTTTGATGCAACCCATCATTAGCAGGAAGAGGAGGAACAGAAGCCGATTGATGCTGCAACTAATTAAACCAATTTAAACTGCGATTAAAATTGTCCTCCTGCCAGGCAGTCAAAGACTAGACTTTTCTTACAAATATCACATTGAATGTATTTCAGTTGGTTAACAATGACTTGGTTGCACATATAGACATATAGACACACACATATGTATATATCATATATATGATTAGAGTATAGACATCATAAGTGAGGACTTATCAAAATATGGGCCATTCAGTGGCTTAGCGTCAAAGCCAGCGGCATAGCCTTTATTCCTGTGGTTGTTGTATATTCGTCTGGATTCTGTGAGGAGCCCGTCGCAGTGCCCGTCGTGGTATTCGCCACATTACCATGTCCCGTCTCCGTTCGCTTGCGTGACGTTATCTTCTTCCAGCCACGCAGCAGGATTTGATTACGATACTTGGGCGTTGTGAAGGTATAGAGCAGCGGATTGACTGCCGAGTTGAGGGGCAATATGAAGACAACCAGCCAGGCGTAGATATCATCGGAAATGCTGTACTCAAAGAACACCCAGATCTTCATGGCTATGATCGGTGCCCAGCACAGAACATCGGTTAGCACAATGAAAAAGAAACGCACCGCGAATTCACAGTCCAGCAGTGAAAGGGGCGTGGCACTGCGCGTACGCCAAATGGAGATCAGCAGGGCCGTGTACAGCAACGCAATCATCAGCAGGAGGAGCAGATTAACACCGAGAAAGACAAACGCCGAGTACTGCCAGCCGAGTGGATATGCCTCGTGTATGAACAGGGGAAAGCAAGTGCCGGAGTGAGTGCCGTAGAACTGGCTGCTGGAATACCAGATGACGAGAGGCGTCACGGCCAGACCGACGCCAGTAGCCCAAATGCACAGCAGCGAGAAGTAAATAATGCGCACGCTGATCGCGCGATGGCCGCGAAAGGGATCCGCTATGAGCAGGAAGCGTTCTAGCGACATGAAGGCCAATATGAGCATGGATACCTCCGAGGAGCTAACAGCCAGCGTACCAATTGCCTTGCACTGCCACGACTTCAGCCAATCGCGGGCGACCCTAAAAAGAGATTTCCGAACTCAAAACCTAAATGCATATAGAAAGTCGGTCACATACATATGATATTCATCCCTGTAGCGGTAATCCTGCACGCCTAGTATGAGCAGATAGAAGCCCATGAGCAGATCGGCTAGCGCTAGATTCCTGATGACCATGGTCACCGCCACATTCTCATCCCGGTAGATGAAACGACCCCAGAGCACCATCAGATTGCCGGCTATGGAGAGCGTTGTCATGAACCAGGTGGAGTGGCGCAACAAGGGCTTGCTCAGCAGATCCTTAAACGAACTAACGCCATCCGATTTGGGCTTGCACATCAGCACATGCGGCGTCATGGAGCAAAAGTAGAAGCGATCAAAGACTATATACTTCAGACTGCTCATCCTGTTGAGTGCATCAAAGTCTATGCGCTCAAACTCGATGCCTGTCAGATTCAAGAAGGAAACGTTCAGCGAATCTACCAAGTGGCGATCTATGTCCAGCGGCATGTGAGCCAGTGAGCTGTTTAAGGTAGAAAATATGTAGAAAAAAGGAAATAAATATTAATAAAATACATTAATTATATTATAGTATCAAATTACTTATCTTAAAACTCAATTAATTCTTTGCTTTTAGTAAAATATGTTAAATTTTTATTTAAATTAAAGGTAGTTGCAAATACTGGCAATATGTGAATGAGTTGCATTTTTATAAATTGGAAAAATTCATTAAAATATGCAGATCATATGTTGAAAATTTCAAATTTCAAAAATTTGGCATGCGTTCATAAGGACAGAAAGATGGACATTGCAGACTCTCACGAATGAGTATAAATATTAAATATTATATCGTAATTTTATTTTCATTTTCTGATTTTGTTAAAGGTATCTCCTTTATTATTATTATAAAGACGCAACTAAATAAAAATGCCTCATTGTTAGTTAAAGTGCCTGAAGAGTTTAAGTTCTCAAGCAGCGTTTACATTCCCTAAGCAATACTTAAGGTTGTATTTATATGATATTCACAACATAAATCCAAGTTAATTCTTAACCCCAAACGGCGTATGTCTGGTCCCCACATGGAGCCCAAAGCATTTCTCTTTACTTACAGTGCCTCCAGGTGTGTGTTGTGCATAAATGTTGCGCCAGATAATTCCTTAATGGGATTGCCAATGAGGCGGCTGTAAAACAGAGAAACAGACGAATGCATGAAATGGTGCGTCTCACAGACAAAGTGGAAGATTGCGCATACGCCGCATAAGCCAAGTAATAGGCACACACGCACGCAAATATTTTAAGCTGATAAAAGCTAGCAGAGGACAACGTTTGATGACGCTTTCAACTGCCGGCTTACATATGTGCATTTAGTTATACCATGCCTGAGCAGCAGATCTTTAAATAAACATTCACTTTTCTTTTTACAGCCAACTTTAAAAGTCGCAGAGGAATAAAAGATACGAAAATAACAAAAGTGCGACATAATAACGAAAATTCTTATTTAATAGCTGAGATTTCCACTAGCATTCCCACTCTGTCTCTCTATCTCTCCTATTCTCTATCACTATGTGTGCTTGTGCTATAAATTACTGCACACAGCTTTAGTTTATCTTGGGGTTTGGGGCCTGTTGCTCAGTCACAGGAAAAGCGCATCATTCATGACAGCCAGCAGACGTTGTCGACATCCTTGCTGGCTCCAGCTGCAGCCTCTTAGGTCCACCCCCTCGCGCCGTCGCGCCCTACATGCCCTTTGCGTCTGTGAAGTGCAGCAGCTGATGTTGATGCTATTTAGCTCCATTCGTTGCACTTGTCTGGTCAATCAATGCCGGCGTCAACTGAAAACAGTTTGTTTTTATAGCTTGCCGCACATAGACAATACTAACCGAACAGCCCCACCTCTCCACCCCTGATCCCCCCGCTCTCCTTGAGCAACTCTCTGGCTGGTAATTGCTCGCCAGCTATAAAGTTGCACTGCGCGTGGGTGGAAGGAGTGGAGGAGCTGCTATGCTGTTGGCACTAGCTTAACCATAAAGTAAATGTTTTACTTGTAGCATAAATTGCTTTTTGATAATGCGGCCACCACCCTTGGGCGACTCAGACCTCTCGATGGATGCCTGTCCACCAATTTTATGTAAATTGTGCGACATTTAATGTCAGGCTTAGTGTGTTGGTCGTCCGAGCATTAAATGCGCTACTTAATAACTGACAACAGAATGTTTGTTTGGGGACAGCTGTTTTGGGCCTATCGGCAATTGCAGACGACAATTAACATATTTCGCAAGAGGGGCCAACAAGTTGTTAACGCATAAGTATGCCCTGGCCCTATTTAGCCAACAAATAAGTAGCTCAAGTAATGCCTTTTGCTCTTGCACAGGCACACACGCAAATACATCCGTGTGTGCGGGTGTGCGTGTTTGTCTGTCGCTCTGCGGTTGCCTGCGCACGAAAGTAGGCAACATAATGCGTCACTAGAGTGCCCACACGCGCACTTCCACCCACACACAGACCACAGAGCTGGTCGGTCAATGCCCATCTTACATGTCCAACAGATGCGCATAGTTCTATTGCTGCAATGGCAGAACACGAATTGGGGCTTAATAGTTGAGTCAAATGGAACAACGGCAGAACGAATGCTCTACTTTACAGAACAAGAATTTGAACAATAGTTTGAAGAGTTCTGCAGAAAACAGAAAATATTTCTAAATTTTAGAGTATTTTTATTTTTATTTTTTAAATAATTTATTTAATATTATTTTTTAATATTATTTTTTTTTTTTATTTAAATATTTATTTATTTAAAATTATATTGAGATAATCAAAACCCTTTCACTATACTGACATGATTTTTAACATATTTCAGATGCGCATCATTTGGCCCAATCGTCATGCAATTAGCAGCAACTGCACCCTTTGCTGGCCCTTGCAAGCCGTCAAATACAGGTATTAAGCCCATCAGTGGAAATGGCACGTACTGCTGCGAATCCTTGCGAGCAGTGCACCCGCGTGCGAGGGTTTATTGTTTGCTTTGGCATAACAATGAAGTTGGCCGCAATTAACGTCATTGCGCTTAAATGTACAAAGGACTGTCAGAAAGGACACCCTGTACACACGTACAGCTAGGAGGAAAGCAGCTTAGGCGAAATGAGCTGCTTGTGCGAATTTAGCTGGGAATGGCAAAAATCAAATTAGTGCAGCGATTTTTTATGTCCAGCTGGACAGGAAACAACAAGTCAGCAGAAATGTGAGCAGCATTTAGAGAAGACGCTACACATATCTGCAGATACAGACACTAACGCATGTATCTGTGAGATACAAAACGGTGTGCCATAAAAGTCGCATTTGTTTTATGAACTTGACGCCGAGCAACTGTTCAAAAATTCACAGCACGCTTGCAGGCGCATCATATGCATGCAAATAAACAGACGCAGACAGGCGCACGCCCTGGGGGGCGTGGCCACATCAACAGGCAAGCAAAGGATTTCACTCACAGCCAACAATGACTTTAGGGATAATAATGGCCCCACACAGCGCCAATTTCAATAAACTCCTTCATTATGGCAGCACAGCACAGGACTCGGGGCAGGACTTGAAGCTCATGTAGTTCATGTTCACATCAGGCGCTTTGCTGCTTTGTTGAAATTGTTTTCGCATAAAATACAAATTTATTTGCATTTTTATTTGGTCATAATACAGTTTGTTTATTTGCCGTCCCAAAAGTCCAACACACAAAAGCTACACATATATTTGTTCAAATAGATACATATTTGGTCAAGTGACAGCCACAACTTATACTCTGCGTGTCTGCGTGTGTGTGTGTGTGTGGGTGTGTCCTGGCATTGATATGCTGATGCTGATGTATATGCTGGTTGAGTTGGTAAATTTATTAACGCCACAGTCTCAGGGCAGAGTTGACTAAGTCTAGGGCCACATTTATTAAATATGTTATTGATATATTTATGCATGGCAATATATATATATTTTTGGGAATAAAACTTGGGGCAACTGCTGATTTAAATCCTTAAATTGTGGAGTTCTTACGCCAGCTCAGTGTAACTGGCAACATAAAGATACAAATGTATCTCAAACAATTTAAGCTTATGAAAAGTCTTCTCTTTTGTATATATAAAATATTATTATATATATATTAAAGATACTAAAAAATCTAAGGTAAATATAAGAAACAAATGTAATTAGTTCATGAGCGATTTGTATACAAATATGTATTAATTAATAATATTTGCAATTTAGTTCTTGAATGAAATTAATGTTTTCTGTCCACTTTAATCCTCTCTAAATACTTTCCCATATAGTTCTTTGCATTATTAAGCATACGCCATGTGGTGCTCGCGTCGAAGCTTGGCTTCTCGTCACAGCTATTAACATTTTTATGAGCCACTGCAACATTTTGGCTTATAGATTGTATTTTCTGTTTATGCGAGTTGGCCATAAAGGCGCTACTAGGTTTATGCAATAAGTAGTCAAATTAGGAGGCGTGGCTGGCATCATAAAAAAGGCAAAGGGGAACGAGTGATCGATGTGGTCATAGATATAACTATAAATAGATCTATTAACGATTAGAAGGCATAAATTGCCTAAATAAATAAAAACAAAGTCAATATCTGGCTGCTGCAGGATTAAGCAGAAAATAATTTCGATATTCCTTTGTGCAAGGATTCTTTTTTATCTTTTCAGCTTTTTAATCTTTTTTGTGTCTTTCAACTCATACCACTTAAATTCTGTGCTTTTTATTGTGTCCAGCTTCGGCTTTGTTTGCTCTGAGACGAGTTTATTTACCCTGCCCCAAGGGATATAATAATAATTTATATTTTAATGCTAATTAGAGCTGTGGCGCATAATTCATGCTTAGCGAGCTCTTTCCTTCTGTTTAATACGCTTAGTAACATTTGCGTATACTCACATGTCTAGAATGGCTTTCATGTTTGCAAAGGCCTTCAAGTGTATGTGGGTGATGAGGTTGTACTGCAGATCCCTGTGGAAGACAAGTTAGTTTACAGTTAAATAGGTATAATAATACAAATTAATATATATTATAGAATCTCTTCAAGTCAAAAACAGTTTGATGTAATTAAAAAAAATTAACATGTTCAACGATTTCTAAAACATACTCCAAATATTAAATGTGTTCGCCATAAGCTAAACTCAATTCATGTCACTTAACCAAGAAATTTGCTTGTGTATATATATTTTATATATATAACGTTCTTAATAACGCTCTATCGCTCACTTTTGCACTCAAATTGTCGCTGCTATAATTTGTCTAGGTTATTTTTCAAATCATTCTCAGTCGTGCCGTGATGAGCCGCAGAAAATATTGCGTATACGCAGCGTGCGTCAGCTTAAGACAGAGAACGGGCATTAGCATGTAGCATGGACAGAGTAGTGGGCTTGGGTTACTCAAACACACATTTATTTACGTTCGGCAATTTGTGATGCTGATTTATTTTCACTTACCAACGCGCCGGGTGCCCAGACGACCCATTGACTTATATTGTCAGCTATTGATGCATAAATTAATGATTATGTGTAGCCGACGCGCCGACGAAGATGCCTGATAAATGTTTTCAAATTGTCGCACAGCTAGAGATATGAGTGAAACACACACACACACACACCCACTCAATTTGCATGACTCGACTTATGTTTAAATATTTGCTATGGGGCATATGCTTTGTGTAAACAATTGAAAGCGAAATTTATGCTTATTGGCGCATAAATTCAAGCGTCTGAGGTGTCGAATTCAATAACATATACCAAATATCAACTGCGTCAACTGTGCGTATGCGCAATTTGTTTGACTATCTCTGCTGATTCAATTCTGCTGACTGTTAGCCTAGGGGGGTCTAGGGACCTAGGGGCAGGGATAGGAGTGGGTGAGGCTGCTGGGCCTTGCCAGGCAAATGTAACCCATATAAATCTTGTAGCAGCGCCGATGATAGCGCTGCCGAAAACGAAATGAAAGCAAAATGCAGTCAAGAGTAAAAATTACGCATACGCACCATAAAACCTAAGTACAACATATTTCAATAGAGTTTTCGACACTTTATGTGAAGAGTTCAGGGCAAACAACATTTAAAACATTTGAAAAAAAAAGTAACAAAACAAACGAAACATGTAATGAGGCCGCCTTAAAGTGTGCGTCCTTGGCGCATAAACGAGTAGGGATATTCCCTTTCACTTACAGCAGCTCCAAGTTATCCAATAGCGCAAACGTTTTTGCGCCAATGTAGTCGATGCGATTGTTATCCAAGAAGCTGCACGAAAATCAAATTTTACAGCAAATAAATGGTAAAAGAAATTAATTTTTCATTATCAGAGATGGAGCTTGAACAGTCTTTAAATAATTTTTTTTAAATATTTATTTTATATTATAAATATATTTTTAGAAATTTTTATAATATTGTTTATTTATGATTTAGGTCTATATTTATAAAATTTTAATTTTGTTAATCAAAATTTAAATCGGATATATAATTAAGCTTTATATGGAATCCACTATATCAAACTCTCAGGGTAGGCAAACGTTATTATTTATTCCAAATTGCCTTTGTTAGTGTACTTGGACTAAACTAACTGTTTCTTTTTTGTGGGAGTATTTAACTGTTGGTAGCTGTTGGTACCCAAGCCAAGGTCTGTTTGTAGCTCTTTACGCTCGCCTGACCAAATGATATACGTTGACTCTATAGTTAGTTAAGCCTGGTTTTTTGACCATAGCCATTAATTGTGGTGTTTAAAGGCTTTATAAAGTGATGCGCACAATTGTTTACGAACAATTTATGTTCGCAATTAGAGCGCTCATTGATAAACATAATACATATGCTCGCTCGGTGCTTCAGCTTCAATTTCTTTATAAAGTTCGCACACTCTTTCTTTGACAGCCTTTAATGTTAAATGGTTAGCTCGCTGCAAATTGTTATTATGGCCATCCATGGCACATCGTAATGGCATATAACTGTTACACCCATTGCCAAATACACTCTGTGTAGGAGCCCAACACATGCCCAACTGCACTTGATGGCCCCAGGCTCCGGCGTTGGCTCAGCCAAAAAGTTCTGTCACAGACTGCGACGCAGACACTGTAAAGCATTTCACGCTTGAATACATCAACTGAACGCGAGTGTATGAGACCATAAAATCTAGTGGGCGTGGCACTGGCCAGCATACCCAATTTCTTGCCCTTTTTTAATCTAACAAATAGCTGCAACATTAAGTCGCAGTTCTATTCCCAGTCCCAGCTCAACTTTTTACTTACATTTCGACGAGCTTGGGACTTTTGGTCAGCTGCTCGTTCCGCAGGGTCAGACGATTGTGGCTCAAGACGAGCCACTCCAGCTTGTGCATTTCGGCCAGCTGCTCCATGGGAAAGTAGCGCAGCTGATTATTGACCAGGAAGAGCCACTGCAGCGCCGGCAAGTCCCGGAATATGCCTTCTGGCAATTGGCTAAAATTGTTATGGCCCACCTCGAGGCGTTCCAGATGCGGCAGACCGCTGAAGCTGCCCGCTGGCAGCCGTGATATGTTGTTGTACTTGAGTGTGCTGCAGAGAGACATCACCTGTATATACTAGAGACAAAGATCGGTTCACTTAGATTGGACTTACAGTTTCTGTAGACGCGTTAAGTTGGCAAACATATTGTATTTCAGCGTCAAATTGTTGCGTATGATGAACAGATTCGTCACCTCGTCGCTGATGCGTGGCCAGCGCCGCAGCTTGGCGAACCTGCCACAGTAGAGCATCGTGCCACCGCCGCATTGGCACATTCGTGGATATGTTGTTATAGCTGTTGGAATGCACATAATAAAATTATGATAAATAGGATAGTCCATCAAATAAACAAATAATAAAATTTTAAATTTAATTGAGCAGAATTTGAGATTGGAATAATATTAAATAAAGTAAATTTCATCTATAATTTAATTTAAAATTTAATGAATATTTTCAACAAATTTTGAACAGTAAAATATTAATTATAAGTTTGTAAAAAGTTGAACAATAGTTGATTACCAGCATTATCAGATTTTAATATATCAAATATAGAAATATAAAGCACACCAGCTAAATAGTTTACATAGCTGATAGCAGCTGGCTTCTGCCAGATTTTCATTTCTGGCTGAATGAACTTTAAGCGGATTTTGCGGAATTCTGTCAAATACGTACCGCAGGGCATGAACAGGCTTTGATTTCTGCTGCCTGCCAGCGTTGACAAATCCCAGGCGCTGGAGTTTGAGCCACCTATGGTTAGGCGCTGCTGTTGTTGTTGCTGCTGCTGCTGTTGCTTCTTCTTCTCAATAGCATTTCGCACAATTTTATCGGCTAGCTCCTTGCTGCCATAGAGATTGCCGCACTCGACCGGATTCTCATCGCTGCCATCCGCACAGTCGAGATGCTTGTCGCACATCTGACGCTGCGGCACGCACTGTATGCCATTGTTGCACGCAAAGCTGCCCGTGGGGCAAGGTCCTTGATAACAAAAAGCAAGAAGTGGGAAAATAATTAATAACGCAGCATTGGCGCCGCATATTGACCTGAATCGACACAGATTGAGTCGTGCATTTTATTTGTAAAGCGCTTCATATTTTTGTATTACTCATACGTCACGTTGGCCAAACAAAGATCGCATATGAGTAATCTGCAAGCTGTATGCGGAACATACTTTCTTACTCTTCCATGAAAGTTCACAGAAGTCACATAAAACAGCAAATCAATTAAAATTAATGTACAGAAAACTTTTGATTGCTTTTCTATATATTTTGTTCGCAGCTTTCTTGTCTTCTTGCCTGCATTAACATTCTATGTACTTGAATGTTATTATGAGATGAAGTTAGTGTATTAATTAGCATTTGTATAGCTGCTTTGGCTTTCGTTTTAGAAAACATTTCACACTTGTTTCCCATCAGAATGGCCAATACTTAACATATTTATGCTCTGTCTGCCTTTTTACTGAATAACTATGAGACGCCATCAGCAGTTTGATGAGCTCTCAAAGCACCTATTGCAGGCCATCAAATTTAATTATATTGAATTATGTTCCGTAATAACATTTGGGATTTACAGTTGATATTGACTTTGTATATTTGAAATTTAGAAAGCCAACTGTTGGTGATATAAAGTTAGAAATTGAACATTAGGGACCTATAGTTTGTAAGCGGTTAGCGGGCGAGACATAGTGAATCGATTGAGCTTGTCAGGCTTTGGAAATATAAGAATATATATACCTGTATATATATTGAAAATAGTCTGTTTTGTGTCAATTTACATTTAAATTTGTTGAGTTGCAGCAATAATTAGCAGAAGTATATGTCTTAGTAGCCAATAGCTGTATATGTTCTAGCTTCATCTGAGACAGTCGAAGTGTTGTGTTTTGAAGCTACGCTCATGTTGAAGCTACTCTCATGAAACGATTGCGATTATAGAATCGGTAGATAATTTCAAAAGATACATTTTATATGCAACAACTTTGTACGTTTATCTTGACTGACCTCACTTGGCATGCGTTTAGGCCTAAATCATAAATCGGTCAACATGTTTATTTAGAAAATTATTATCATGTTTAAGCAACTGTGAGGTTTTGCTCACTTGGATTTACCAAGTTTTCTTTTTAAGTTTATTTGATTATATTTGACCATAAAAAATAGATTCAGTTAGTTTGCTTTTAAATAAATTGACTTAAATAGTTTCATAGTTCTCTCTCTCTCTCTCTATTCTGCCAAAGCTGCGCTATCATTGGGGAGCTCCTCATTTAATTAATGACAACTTTTTGCACGACAATCAAATCAAGTTGCGTCACTGTGAATAGATTTAGCTGAGCACAACAGCTGTCATATCCTTGAACCTGCTCCTGTGTGTGTGTGTGTGCGAGCTAGGCACGCGCTATGCATTAGTTGCAAACACTTTTCATTTCGTTTTCACTTTGCGCCAGCAGCCAAGCCGCATAAATACAAATCTAGGCGGCATTTGGATATTTGTCTGACTCGGGTTTAAGTCTCAGCGCCGAGTCAGAGGGATCAGCTGATTTAATATAATAATTCTTATATCCCTCATGATGGTCCTTAATAAAATACACAGACGCCACGTTAAGCCAAAATATGACATTCATCAAATATTTGGGCTCCGGCTATGGCAAATCAATAGGCAAATTGGCATTGGGCACACGAAAATCTGCCAGCTCGATGCAGAAATTGCGAAAATGCGAAAATTGTGAAAATGTATTTCCCCATAAAACAAAATACAGCCCAAAAACAGGCGGCCGCAGCAGACGCTTGTAAAATAAATGCGAAAATTGTTTTTGCTCGCTGGCAAAGTTCGTATTTTGTTCCCTCTTTTTTATGGAACGCTTTCATTTTTTTATACCCTACAAGTTCACAAATTACTTTCAAATACTTTCGAGCGCTTCAATTTATGTGCGATATTCGAGCGCTGAGCCACATTTTTGCCATTTGATTTAGGTATATGCTCAAACAGAATGAAAATCAATAGATAGTTTATAAAGTTTGGGGCGACACGCATTCCATTCCAAACTTTTTACAGTTTGTTTCTTTTTCATTGATTTAAATTTGAAAATAAAGATTTTACGAATACAAATTGAGCCTGAATTTCTAAGGTAAGTTAAGAGATTTTGTAAGGCAGTTCCAAATATATGAAATGTGTGAAGGCATGATTCGTGTGGTAAAGGAAAGATTTATATTGAATAAAGTTTACCGTTAATCGAAAGGATCTGATCTATATATAAGTAAGTTAAATTATATTATTCTACGATTATAATTTTAAATCGAATATAGTCAGATCTTAAGATTCAGTATGTATATATATATGTATATATGTACATGTTGATATATAGAATTATATGATATTTAGTTTATCGATTCGTTGCTGTGATTTCTACTTACCCAAGCTTAGATAGAAGACCAGCCCCGACAGAAGCAAAACGATTGCCAGAAAGCATATGCCAGCTGCTATGCTGCGTCCATAAACCATTTTGAAGACTATATTTTATGCTTAACGGTGGGTTTTTCTTTTCTTTTTTGGTTTTTTTTTTTTTTTTTTTTTTTGGCTGGTTAATTATTGGACTGGCATTGTTTTTTCGGCTGAGCCTGGGCGGAGTTCATATTTTGTACGATTTCAAGTGGTTGGGCCATGGCCTAATCTCTGTTCACGCCGTTTTTACTGCAGTTTGTGACACTTCATTGAGCCAATTTAAATTTGCATAGATGTTGCCTATAAATATTAAAGTGGATCTTCGATATTTTGCACTTGAAGGGATTTTAGGAATTGTACATTAATAGTATATGTACTAAATATTTGAGAGAGAACGGCCATATTCTGGAATCCATAATCTTATTGAAAGAGTCTTTGCTTTTAATACAGTCGAATAAACTTGTTAATGGCAGCTTAAAGCTTCTAGTCAATTGAATTTAAGAATATTTGTTTGCTAAGCTGCAGGCATTTTATAATCCGATTGGTATTTGCGAAATAATTGTGTGATTAGCCAGGAATGTGTCTCCATTTTTTATCAATTTATTTTCTGTGTGCTGGCAATAAGAAGGACAAGAAAAAGAAGGGAAGAAAAAAGAGATACTTAAACTTAAAGAAAAGCATAATCATCAAATAAAAATATGCCAACAGGCAGTTAAAATGTTTACAATTCAGAGGGAACAAAATTAATGGCTTTGCCAAGCAGATAGAGACTTGTCAAAAACATAAAAAAGTTGAGCATATGAAGCGAACTTAAACAGAAAGTGAAAATAGATATGACTGAACTGAAGAGCAGTAGCCGAATATATAAATTTTCTATTTATTAGTTCTGTTTTTTGGTTCGCTTGATTAAATTAATTTAGGTTAAAATAAGTTGCGAGAAATGGTTGCCGCCTTAGCCCTATTGACAAGGCGCAAGGCCACGGCGCTCCATATAGACAGATCATAATTTCCGCAAAAGGTCGACATTCGGCCCAAATGTATGCCAAAATGTTGCCTCATTATCTCAATCATCGCAATTGAACAGCATTTGGTGTGGAAAGTGTCGTAAAAACGTAAGATTTTTCTTTATTTGAATGTGTGTGTGTGCGTGTGTGTGTATCTCTGCCCCTCGCTGTGCTTTTCTTTATCTTATTATGTGCTGGGTTTTTCTTCTATTTTCTTCGTCTTTTTTATTTTTATTTTTATTTTATTTTGTTGCCTGTGGCCACTTAATGCTCTTGACCAAGTCAAAACGCACATTTCAAGATGGTGTCAATGCGATAGACGCCCGAAAAAAGAAGCGAGACGTCCTGCCGGGCGACAATTCAATTGAGCGGCAAAACACGCAATGCAAGCTGTCCGCGCGTTTTAAAACGCCCGCGAAACGCCCGCGCGTTTTGCTGACGCGTGTCAATTTACAAAGAGACAAGGATAAGACAGGACTAAACAAGTCCGTGCACAGCGGGCAACTGAAACAGACAACAGCAATTGTTGCTGATTTTGTTTAGCTGCGGCTGCTGTTGCTGCTGCTGCAGCGAAGCCCTAGCTTCGTGTCCTGTTCGTTCCATGCTGACCGTCGCGGCGCATTCGTATTGTGCCAAACAATTTGTGGCAGGAGTTGGCCGTTAGACCACGAATGTGGCAGCAGTATGGGTCACAACACAACTACACTTAATATTAGATGAAATTTACTTGTCAGTTTATGCAGAGTCCTTCAATATCAGGCAACTGCCCCTGCCATGCCATCCACTTATCATTAAAAACGAATTCAGCATTTCTTTTGTTTTTGAGTTTTGAAGATCAAACAAATAAAATTATAAAAAAATGTTTTATTTATTAGCTAAAAGTTATAATGCAATTAGAATTTGTTCTAAAAATTTGTATCTTTAGTTTAATTAATAGTTATATACTTATGTATTATAAACATATAGTATGTATATTGCTGTGACATAGCCCTAAGCAACAAAAATGCTTTGCTATAAACGTTTTGTTTAACTCTTGAATATCTCTATAGTTATATCAAAGTGGAATGCATTTTGCAAAAAAAGCTACAAATATGCATTAAGTACTAATTGTTTAACACATTTCGCAATTTTCGACTATAGTTAAGCGTTTTCTAAACACTTTCCAGGCGGAAATAGTTGGCGACAAAACGATTGCTAATTTGTTCTTTTGCTAAAGCTGCGCTAACTGCTAAGTACATATTTAATAATAATTATAATTCTATTTAAAATGGAATGGGTTATCAATCACTAACAGCACAACTTAAATGTTAAATCAAGGCGTGTTTTACAGTTTTGTTTTAGATACAATTATTGCAACAATTTTCGATTTCTAATGGCGCATGGTGAATGATTGAAATACATTTTATAGACTAGCAACAAAATATGTTCTATTAATTAGGCATATTTCAAAGTTTATAGTTATAGCACAAAAGATTAAGTACATGTAAATTATAAACATAAATTTGTGGGCATGCGATTATCTTAAAATTCAACTAGTTGAATGAACATTATAAAAATTTAGCGAAATTTGTTTGTGCACTAATAAATTAGTATTGTGTGGGTGTGTCTAAAAATTCATAACAATTAACATTGCTTGAAGAGATCCATAAGGTATTTTAGTGTTGATTTCATAGTTTTTGTTAAGAAAAAATATGCACGTTATCGTTGTAAATTTGTGTCTTTTGCAAATATTGTGATTTAGAGTTCGCGCTCTATGCATACTAGATATGTAAATCATTTCCTCTTTTTTTGTTCCCCCAAGTTGCTTGAGTGTAAAAAATATTTCGTTGCATTTAAACGTTATGCTGTTTCTTAGACCCAAACGCCGTGAGGGTTCTTGCTAGTGGGCACTGCCGTCTCCAACTGTCGTGGTGAGCCTATGATGCGGCGACTGCTGCCCTGTTTATTGGGCCCTTCAAGCAAATGCTTGATCTCCTCGGTGGTGGTTACGGTCAGGCTTTGTAGATTTACTTCCTTCATTTCGTTGACAAGCTGCTCCACCTGTCGCTTCTTCTCGACAATGGCATGCTCAATCATGAGCAGCTCCTTTTTCAGATTGTCAGCCGTTTTGTTGGATGTGTCTGTATTGTGCAGTGCCTGATCAATATCACTTTGTATGCGCTCCATTTCCATAAGGAAGTCACGTTCCACAGTTTGTCTAGATGAAATATGTGTTACAGCGTTATCAGTGGATCTATGTAATATGCTTACCTGTTGCTCTGCTGTTGCTGCTCCAGCTCAATGTCGTCCATGAGCAAACGCATTTTGTTCTTGCACTGCAGCAGTTCCGTCTCACAATTGGCCAGCTTGGAGCGTAGCAATGCGATTTCTGACTTTAGTGTCTTCTCCTGCTGTTTCACCAGTTCGTTCTCTTCCTCGACATACTGTAGTGTTTGCAATTGCTCGCTGCCCTGGCGAAATATTTGATCCGCCTTGGATATTTCCCGTGATATGACTTCCAATTCAATCGCATGATCACGCTCTCTGCTCTCCAGAAAAACTATTTCCGTATCAAACTGTAATTATAATTATAATTTAGTAACCTATTGTTAGTTATATTGTCTACAACCTTTTGCAGCTCCAATTGCTGTGCGGTAATTTTCTCGCGCTGAAACTTGATTAACTGCAACAGATCATTATATTGCGTGGCCTGAAACATGCTCTCCCCCTCATCCATGGACTGATTGCTCGCATTGTTATTATTATTGTTGTTGTTGTTATTGTGCGCATCATAGTCGTTGAGGAATGGATTTGTTGTGGAGGATGCATTGGATATAGTCTCAGCAGCGCTGCTGCTGGGCGGCAAGCGTGGCATCTGGCACATGGGACTGTTGCGAGGTGGCGGAGGATCACGATAAGGCGGCGGCACCAGAGCACCATTTGATGATATTGTGGGCGTTTGCTTGTACAGTTCTGGCGAGTTGTTATTATTGTTGTTGTTAATGTTGCTATTGACATAAATATCGCATAGCTGCTCGTTGCTGCTGTTGTTATTGTTGTTATATTCATTCGGACTAGCGCGTCGCAGTTCATTGGTGGATTTGCTCAGCTGACTGTAAATGTGTTGATTATTGTTGTTGTTGCCATTGTTGTTGTTGTTATTATTATTATTGTAGAAATCGTTGTAATCATTTGAAGCGTTCGCATTGCTGCTGCTGCTACTGCTCATGTCCAATGGATTTGAGAGAGATTTCTCATGCTTGGGCAATAATGGCACCGCTTTGTTTGATGGCGGCAACTGTTGTTGCTGTTGCTGCGTAACTTGCTGTTGTAGCTGCTGTTGCTGCTGTTGTTGTGGTATGCCTTTAACTATGCCAATGTTGTCGAATTGTTTGGCATCATAGCCGCTGTAAAAGATAAATACGCTTTAATATTATAGTTGAGTTCTATTTTAAATGCGAGTATAACTAGTTTGCAATTGCTGAGATTACAGCTACTGGGTAAGTTTGAATTTTAGTAAAACTATCATTCTAAAACAATTAATATTATAATATAATTAATTAATTATATGACATCTGATATATGGGAACAATGTCAACAGCATAGCGTTTAAGACGAAATCAGATTTGAAGAAGTAAATACAATAGTTTTTCCAAACTGAAAGTCTAACGTACACAGACAGTCTGTATTATGTTATGCTGATAGAATATGTCTATATGTACACATTTAAAAGGGTTACAGATTTCTACCCATACTCTCTTATTATGCTCGCTTTAACCTTTTTGTAGCTACGCACCCAAAACTTTTTTTCAGCTCTTTTGTTCGATAGCCCAGCTCTACGCTTGACTTTTGCTTTTGCAATGTGGGCGGTGGCGGCAATTTGTTCTCAATATTGTTGTTGTTGTTATTGCTCGGGCCGAGCGGCTTCTTAGTAGTCACGACTGCATAGTTGTTATTAGGCAGCTGCTGCTGTTGTTGCTGCTGTTGTTGTTGCTGTGGTTGTTGCTGTGGTGTGGGCTGCTGCTGCTGCTGCTGTTTGTTCTCGGATCGCTGCAATATAAATTGCACATCATTTGCATACTCGCCCCATTTGAGCAGCAGCTTCATGGGATTCTCATTGGGCGCGAGATGTCGCTCATTATTACGCCAGCGTTCGATTAGTGTAAAGCGTCCCACTTTGCCAGTGGCATGAGCCAAAGCAAAAACGACATCCTGCAAGGAATTATACATATATTAGATATAGTTGTTGACATATATTAAATGCAAAAAAGACAGTTATATACGATATAATACCCTGTCAAGCGTATAGCAGTATATGCTTATTAAAAATATGTCAATATGGATTAAAAGCTGAGACACTAGATTTCCAATAAGCAGACAGGCAGTCAAAATAAGCTTATTTTTTTTTTAGAATATATCAAGTTTTAAAAAACTTTTCACATTGACACAATTACATTTTTCTTTTAATAGGGTATTAAAATCAATATACGCACCTGACAGGTAGTGTTTACCGTTACACCACAAACAATACGCTGTATGCCCTCAACCCAAACTTTCAGCTCCATTTTGTGTGTATGGAATTAATTAATTTGTTTTCGATTTTTTGTTGTTCTTGTTGTCGCTGCTGCTGCTGCTGCCGCTGCTGCCAGAAAATTGCTACTAAAGTGGAGTCTAATTATTTCCAAACGCAGCACAGCGCCGACGAAGCTTGAAATGCTGTCGCGAGGGCAGCGAAGCGTGCGCCTCTATGTTGTTGTTTTTGTTGTTTTATTGTTGATAGAGCTGCGCCATAGTTAGATTGTGATTGTTGTTGTTGCTGCTGCTGCTGCTGCTGCTGCAGTACCAAATTGGGGGTGGAGCTGCACTTCCACTTTTGCTTCTCGTTGTCACGTTTGTTCCCTTTCTTTCTGCTTTGCTGCAGCTATTTTTCCCCAATTGCTTCTGCTGTCTGTTTGTGGCCGTCGCTGCTGCTTCACTTGCACTTATTTCTGGTTTTAAGGCCGAGCGGGTGTAGCGGGTTGCAGGTGTGTGTACGTGTGTGTGCTAGTATATGCTTTACTTCGTGTATGTGTGCGTGTGTTCTGATTCACTTTTTGTTTGTTTTTCGCTTATTAATACTGTTGTCTCCTAGCACACATTGTTGTTCACTTTTATAGGCACCTTATTGTTACTTTGAATATATTGTGCACGCACGATTTGAATAATTATAATACTTTTTTAAAGCGAAAAACAAATGCACAATGCGCGCATTGTTGTTGGCATGCACTTGTACTCGATACCCTTAACAGGGCTACATTAATATTAAAACCAGGGTAGACAGCTCTGCTGAATACGATATATGTTTATATTCGTTTGGCGCGCAGTCGAATTAAATATGATAATTATTTATATGTACAAAGTGTAACGAAATTTAATCAATCTTTCTGTTAGCACTTTTAAATAGTCTGTTAATGGGCTTTACTGCAAAATCTGAAACAAGAAAATAATAAGGAATAATTAATCGATACATCGCGTACTGAAATGCGATTGTTCAGCGAAGCCAGTGTATACATTAAATTTATAAATATCTAACTGCTTATCGATAACTAATAAATGATATACTGTGTATCGATAGAATATCAACAATCTATTTCGCGAGTTGAACGAAAACAATTGCAACTAGCGCAGTAGCAGCGCAGCACTCGTAAAAGCAAATAGTTTTCACACAATTTATATTGATTTAGTGTATACCACAAACAGTATAAAAATAATAAGTGAAGTTCTGCCTGCGGGAACAACGACAACAATTGTTGCTCCCTCTGGGGCCAAGTGTTTCCACATCGCCTACTACCGTGTGCGTGTGCCTGTGTGTTAGTGTGGAGCAGCAGCAAAAAATGGCCAGTGAATGTTACACAGCTGCACAAACATGAACTCGAGTTAGGCCAACTGGATATAGCATCTGTTTTTGGGTGCAGACGTAGATACTAAGTTTAACGCGTTTTCATTTCGGGGCGCAGCGGCCATAGCTGCTGCTCAGTTAAGCTGCGTGTAAACAAAACAAAAGTCAAGAAGTGGAGCAGCGCGAGCTAAGTTAACAATAACAACAACAACGACAACAGCACTAACAACAACAACAACAACACCTATCACAATGACCAGTCGTAGTCGAGCTATATTAAATGTTAATCTCGATACGGTCATGGCCAACGATCCGTTGCGTGAGCTTTTCGAGGCCTGTAAAACAGGTGAAATAGCCAAAGTGAAGAAGCTGATAACGCCACAAACGGTTAATGCACGCGACACAGCTGGACGTAAATCGACGCCATTGCATTTTGCAGCGGGTAAGTGACAAAAATCCTTTGGAGGCACCAGCACACACTCGGTCACTCGCTCTACATGCTTCCATGAGTTGAAGGACTATTTGTCTAACGGTGCCCTACACACAGTGTTGCGCAGTTGAGCCTTTAGCGGGAATTCTAGCCTTTTTAACATAATGAGTTTAGCTTCTCTGAGTTTCTTAGCGTTATATCTGTAGCAAATGAGTTTGTCGTCTGCTTTAAATTAGGCTCAGGTTTATTTATGGGAATGCTGTGCCAACCCCCATCCCACCCCTATTGATTCACACATATGCACTCGTTGCTGCTGCGGTTCCGTCCTTGATCTAGTTTTGGTTGCTGTGGCGGGCGTCATTGTTGCCTGGCTAAAAGTCTGTTCGCCGCCCGACACTCACACCCCCACCCACAACTGTCCGCTGGCCCTGCGCACGCTCGGCTCGCAGAGTTGACCTACTTTTTGGATTGGTTTGGTTTCGTTTCCGGAACCCTCGACGACCGCCCAGCATTGACTATGTGTTGCATTTGGCATTTGGCCCAGCAAACATGTTTTGCTATCTTGCGCCTGGTCAGCATCCTGCTGACGTCGTTTGCATCTGCTGCTCTTTTGGCCTTGTCTACGCACCCTTTAGGAACTCAGTGGCTCAAATCACATTCAACTTAAATTACGAATTTCACTTTTTGCTCTGTTGCCTCGCCTGTCACGCCCAAGCGCACGCAGTTCAACCGCGGCCCCAACTCCTTAACTAATTAAAAAATACCTTTTGTCGCTTTTGGAAAGAGGCGTGTACGGCAGCCGTAGGCGGGGGAGCGGTACTTGTGAGTTTCACGCCCTTTGCATATCAATTTTTGCTGTAACTTTTTTCTTTTGAATGCCCTGCTAACGGCTATTTCAATTTGACTATGACGCTTATAATCTATTCAATATTTACTTTTAATTAAACTAATTGAATCTAGTCTTAATCTAATTTTTGTTTGTAAATAAATAATTAACATTTTAGAAAGTTTATTTATATAATGATTTCATATTAAATGAATATTTTCATAATTACGAAAATAAAAATATTATAATTTACATATTATGTATTTATTTATACATATAGTTTTTGTTAAATTGTCAAATTGATATTATATGAGTTTATTTATCATTTAAGCAGATCATTTAACTTATATATTTTCAATTTTGACTGTTTCTTAAAGCCTCTATGCTTTCTAGAGTATTTTAATCGTCGTTTCGAAAAATTTTCCGTCTTTTGTTGTCTATGATTCATGCTTAGTTTTTTGTTGCTTTTTTGTCAGTTCGTCTTGTTTTTTATTTTACGTTTAACTGTTTACTGTTTTGACTGTCGCTCTAAACTGGTTTTCCAGCCAATTTTTAAGTTATTGTTGTTGTTGTTGTCATGTCTTTTGTCACGTTCTGAAGACAGACGAAAAAAAAGTGAGATCTACAAGCGCTGCTATTGACAGAGTTTTCACCTTGTTGCTGACAATGTTAAGTCTAAGTAAACTAGCAAAAGTAGCTACGGCCCGCCCCGCCCCAGTCCGCCCGGCCCCACACCTGTTGCAAATTGTAACACGTTTTTATATAAATATCAGAGCACACCTTCACTCGGCCAAGAATTTCATTAATTTAATTTATATCCGATTCACTCTTATCTGCTGTTTATTTGCTCAGCTTTCTTGTTTGCAAAGGCGATAAGAAACTCGATAGCTATTGCTGGCACGTATACGTATCCGTAGCTAGAGTCTCGGAAACTCTAGTTAGACTAAACCTTCTTGGCTACAGCTATAAACATGCTAGATTTATAACATTTCCTAACAATTGTTGCATTAGCCTTCACACTCTTTTGTCTGGCTTTTTTTTTATGATAAACTTAGCCAAGCTCTTTGCGCTCAAGGAGTTTGCTTTATGGCTTGAATCAGTTCAAACACAATAAACATAACAATTATAATAATAATAATAATAATAGCAATAACAGTAACAGTTGTTGCACATTGAATTACCCAACTTACGTACAACTTATAATATTTTCCATTCTATTAATTTTTCACGCAACATTCGCAATTGTCTTGACCAAGTTAATAAAGTGAATGGTTAGCAGCAACGAGTTTCGTAAAGAGTCTTCAGGGAAGACTTCGCTTATAAGCCAGTTTTCGTTACGGTTCTCAGTGCTCTCCAAGCAATAATTTTATATACATTAATTACTAGTTTAGTTGAAACGAAATTTGTTTTTACTTCCTGCTTGTCGAAATTGAAGTTGTACTAATAATATAACTCTATAAGTGCATTAATCACTTTTAAGGGGTAACAGTGAGGCACCCTAATGTTATAATGCTCCTCATTTATCTGTATCTATATTGATTATTCCTTCAACAGTTAAACTATTGTAAGATCTTCATATTTATGGCTTTAGTCTTCTATTCAATAAACAAGATATTTACTTATTTTATTGTATATTCCTAGTCGTATCTTTATACGGCAAACGTATTTTTCAACTATCTTCTTTGTTGGGTGACTAATATTATGGGGTGGATAGATTAAGTGAAAAAGCCTTGATAAGAAATAAGAATACAACAATTTCATTGAAAGTTCAAATTATGTCCAATCTGAGCTGTGAAGGTCTTTGATGTCGGAACAGAAGTGAGAAAAGTAGAATGGGAACTTAATATATGGCATATTCCTTTAAGTATTGAAATACTTATGAATTATATTTCCCAATTCTTTATTTAAATGTTGCTAAAACTTTATTAGCTTTGTAGGCTAACCTTTACCTTTGCTCTGGCCAGATCAAAGAGAACCTGTTTATACAGATGTGCCGCGAGGTGGTCTTGTGTGTTGACAGCTTTCGTTAGCTCTGCTCTGGATTGTGTTTTCGTTGTTTTGTTATCCAAACAATAACCTAGACTAAGATTTATGTCGACCCCAAGGTTGCGCGCAACGTTCAGCTCAAAGGGAATGTCGTGGGGGGTGCCGGGGGGTGGTAACTGTTGGAAATCTGTTAGTCGCGAAGGTCTCAACCCCCCAGCGAATGCAGAGACAAAACAAATGATGACAGTTAGTTAACCATGGAAGCCACTTTTAGGGCTTTCTGCCAGCTCATGCTTAGCATTGGTTCTAATATGATGCACTGACTGTCCTCTGCTTCCTCTTCCATTGCAGGTTATGGCCGACGAGAGGTGGTTGAGTTTCTGCTGAACAGCGGCGCTTCCATACAGGCCTGCGATGAGGGTGGCCTGCATCCGCTGCACAACTGCTGCTCCTTCGGTCATGCGGAGGTGGTGCGCCTGCTGCTGAAGGCTGGCGCCAGCCCGAACACCACCGACAACTGGAACTACACGCCGCTGCACGAGGCGGCCAGCAAGGGCAAAGTGGATGTGTGCTTGGCTCTGTTGCAGCATGGCGCCAATCATACCATACGCAATTCGGAGCAAAAGACCCCGCTGGAGCTGGCCGATGACGCCACACGGCCAGTGCTAACGGGCGAATATCGCAAGGATGAGCTGCTGGAGGCAGCACGCTCAGGTGCTGAGGATCGTCTGCTCGCGCTGCTCACCCCACTCAATGTCAATTGTCATGCGAGCGATGGGCGTCGCTCGACGCCGCTGCATCTGGCCGCGGGCTACAATCGCATCGGCATTGTGGAAATACTCTTGGCCAATGGTGCCGATGTGCATGCCAAGGATAAGGGCGGGCTGGTGCCGCTACACAATGCCTGCTCCTACGGCCACTTCGATGTCACCAAGCTGCTCATCCAGGCGGGCGCCAATGTCAATGCCAACGATCTGTGGGCATTCACTCCGCTGCACGAGGCCGCTTCCAAGAGCCGGGTGGAGGTGTGCAGTCTGCTGCTTAGTCGCGGTGCTGATCCAACGCTGCTCAACTGCCACAACAAATCCGCCATTGATGCGGCCCCAACGCGGGAGCTCCGCGATCGCATCGCCTGTAAGTGTGCCTGAGAGAGAATTTGAACTATCAGCTGCCTTATAAATATCTTTCTTTATATCAAGCAACTTATAGTTCGAATGCAATTTTAAATATTTCTATTATTTCATTTTATAATATCAATTATCAAACTTATCCTGTATCCTCTTTCTGTTGCAGTTGAATACAAGGGACATTGTCTGCTTGACGCATGCCGCAAATGCGACTTGTCGCGTGTCAAGAAACTCGTTTGTGCCGAAATCGTAAACTTTGTGCATCCGTACACAGGAGATACGCCGCTGCATCTGGCAGCCGTTTGTCAGGACGCGAAACGCAAGCAGCTGGTGGAGCTGCTGACACGCAAAGGATCGCTGCTCAATGAGAAAAACAAGGCGTTCCTTACACCCCTGCATCTGGCTTCTGAGCTGATGCACTACGATGCGATGGAGGCGCTCCTGAAGCAGGGTGCCAAGGTTAACGCTCTGGATAGCCTCGGCCAGACGGCGTTGCATCGTTGTGCACGCGATGAGCAGGCCGTGCGCCTGCTTCTGTCCTATGCGGTAGACACCAACATTGTGTCGCTGGAAGGTCTGACAGCAGCACAGCTGGCGTCGGATAGCGTGCTGAAACTGCTCAAGAATCCGCCAGACAGCGAATCGCATCTGCTTGAGGCAGCCAAGGCAGGCGACTTGGATGCAGTGCGTCGCATTGTGCTCAACAATCCACATACGGTCAACTGCAGAGATCTGGATGGACGCCACTCAACGCCGCTGCACTTTGCTGCTGGCTTCAATCGCGTGCCCGTTGTGCAATTCCTGCTGGAGCATGGCGCTGAGGTCTATGCAGCGGACAAAGGTGGCCTTGTTCCGCTGCATAATGCCTGCTCGTATGGCCACTACGAAGTCACTGAGCTGCTCGTGAAGCACGGCGCCAATGTCAACGTCTCCGATCTGTGGAAGTTTACGCCGTTGCACGAGGCAGCCGCAAAGGGCAAATATGATATATGCAAGTTGTTGCTGAAACATGGTGCTGATCCTATGAAAAAGAATCGCGATGGCGCCACACCTGCTGATCTCGTCAAGGACTCCGATCACGACGTGGCAGAGTTGTTGCGTGGACCCTCAGCTCTGCTGGATGCGGCCAAAAAAGGGAATTTGGCGCGAGTGCAGCGCCTCGTTACAACGGAGACGATCAATTGCCGGGATTTGAATGGGCGGAACTCCACGCCGCTGCATCTGGCCGCGGGCTACAACAATTTTGAGTGTGCCGAATATCTGCTGGAGCATGGCGCCGATGTCAATGCCCAGGACAAGGGCGGACTCATACCGCTACACAATGCCAGCTCCTATGGTCATTTGGATATTGCTGCACTACTCATCAAGCACAAGACGGTGGTCAATGCCACGGATAAATGGGGTTTTACGCCACTGCACGAGGCCGCGCAGAAGGGACGCACGCAGCTCTGCTCCTTGCTTTTGGCCCATGGCGCCGATGCCTATATGAAGAACCAGGAGGGACAAACACCCATAGAGCTGGCCACTGCCGATGATGTAAAATGTCTACTGCAGGATGCCATGGCCACATCGCTCAGTCAGCATGCGCTCAATGCTTCCACGCAATCCCTGACAGGCACCTCACCGGCCCCAGACGCAGCAGCATCCAACTCAGCTTCAGCTGCATCGGCAGCAATACCATGTGCTGCAACTGCGTCGGGATCGGCAGCAGCTGCATCTGCCATGCTCGCACCCACGACGGAAACAGTTTTACTACCCTCGGGCGCCTCCATGACGCTCAGTGTGCCAGTGCCATTGCCTCTGAATAGCTGTGCGACCCGTCTCAGTCCGGCACAGGGCGCTGAAGCACATGGCGCGGAGAACTCGGGCAGTGAGGAACTCTTGTCCGATCCAGAGTCGATAACAAATGTGTCCGGTTTCTTGAGCAGCCAGCAGTTGCATCATCTGATCGAGCTGTTTGAGCGCGAGCAAATCACGCTGGACATACTGGCCGAAATGGGTCACGATGATCTCAAACAAGTGGGCGTCTCCGCCTACGGCTTCCGACACAAGATACTCAAGGGTATCGCCCAGCTGCGAGCCACAACGGGTAAGTAGAGCTACAGACCTTACCAAATTATCTTTGCTCAAATTCCAACTCTTGACAGGCATTGGCAACAATGTCAATCTGTGTACGCTGCTGGTGGATCTTTTGCCGGACGACAAGGAGTTTGTCGCTGTCGAGGAGGAGATGCAAGCCACCATACGCGAGCATCGTGACAACGGACAGGCTGGCGGTTACTTCGTACGCTATCACATAGTTCGGGTATGTTGGGCAAAAGCAAACGACTCGCTAGCTTTAATTAACCCTTTCCATTTTTAGGTGCAAAAGGTGCAGAATCGTAAGCTGTGGGAACGTTATGCGCATCGACGTCAGGAGATTGCCGACGAAAACTTTTTGCAGTCAAATGAGCGCATGCTCTTCCATGGCAGTCCCTTTATTAATGCCATTGTGCAGCGTGGCTTCGATGAGCGACACGCCTACATTGGCGGTATGTTTGGTGCGGGCATTTACTTTGCCGAGCATAGCTCGAAGAGCAATCAATATGTCTACGGCATAGGCGGCGGCATCGGCTGTCCATCGCACAAGGACAAGTCCTGCTATATGTGTCCGAGGTAATGCTTAAACAGTAGTCGATTGAGGATAATTTACTTAGAACTTGATGTTGTTTCCTTTAGGCAACTGCTCTTATGTCGTGTAGCATTGGGCAAATCCTTTTTGCAATACAGCGCAATGAAGATGGCACACGCACCGCCTGGCCATCACTCGGTGGTGGGGCGCCCGTCGGCGGGTGGTCTGCACTTTGCTGAATACGTTGTTTATCGTGGCGAACAAGTGAGCTTTGGATGCTTCTACTTCTCTACTAGTTTCACTAACCGTTTGAACTTTGCAGTCTTATCCAGAGTACTTGATAACCTATCAAATTGTGAAGCCCGATGATAGCGGTGTGGAGGAAACAAGATGATGGATGCCCTCGGTTGGCTCGACGCCCACAACATCATTGCCAACATTGGCAACAGCGCAACAGCAACCACAACAGACCTCAGCCCCAGTCAAAGCCACAGCCACAGTCACACTTAAAGCTCCACTTCCAGCTCCAGCTCCAGTTGCCAAGCGGCGGCACAAGCTCGCCCAAAAATATCAACAGCCAGCGCCGCGTTTACCATTGTCGTTGCACTTACAGTTGCAGTATCAGCACTATCAACCGCAGCAGATGCAGGCGCTGCCACTGCCGCCACCGCAGCCGATGGTGACCACCACGCAGCCGGCACCGGCAGGCGTTTTTAACTCGCACAACAACAACGTCAATCATAGCTATAGCAACAATAACGATAACAACAACAGCAGTAACGGCAGCGGCGGCGGCGGCGGAGGAGGAAGTAATAGTAACAATAACAACAATGATATGTCACCCATATCGAACAGCAACAGCTATTCCTCGGTTGATACAAATCAAACACTATTGAACTCCATTTCCAATCAGCGAAGTGGCGACACCAGTCACAGCCACAGCCACAGTCAGAGCCACAATCAACATCGTCCGGCGCCGAGCCACAACCGTAAATATAGTCAATACATGATCATCACGCCCGCCGTTTCCATTGATCGCGATTTTGAGAAAGAATCGCATTTGGATTTCGAGGACTTTGCCAACGCAGCGCACAACAACGGCAATCTGTTCCGTTTGGGTCTGCGCCGCAGCGACAGCAGCAGCGGCGACGACAGCGGCAACAGCAGCGACAACAGCTTTCGCTCCAACTATAATCCATATTTGCATCACAGTCGCCAGCCCTTGCTGGCCAAAAAGGGCCACAACAGTGGTGGATCCCATCAGTTTTATGCCTTCTCCAGCTGGCGCTGGTGCACCCTGCTGTGCGCGGCAATGCGCTGTTTTGGCGCTGGCCATGGCAGCCAGGCGCCCTACAGCAGCTCCTTCGTACCACACCATCGTCTGCGCCGCTGCAGCTCTTACAATGCGGATATCGCCTACGATTATGAGCATTTTGCGGCGCCGTTCAAGGCGCGTAAGACTCGCGATCATATGAATAATATTACGTATGAGTTGTGACGTTGGCCGCTGCCAATAATCGTTATTATGCATTTGATCTCTTTGTCGCCGTTGTATTTGTTGATCTAATCCTACAATTTCAGCTCCTTAGACTCTTTATTACAAATTATCATCGTTAGCTATAAATGTCGTGTACTGTGTGTCTTCGTTTATTCTAGCTACAATTCCGATTATCAATTATCAAATGAAAACAACAGCAACTATAAAAGAAGGGCAGCACATTTTTTGAGTGATTTTAATTCGAACTTACGAGTAATTAATAATACTATATATATATATATATATATATATATACAAGAAACGATCATGCGAAAGAAAACAAATACGAAAATGAAAATGAATATGCATAATGAACGCGCGTTTACTTAAGTGTTTAAATTTAGCTAATTAATTTACAAAATAATGACAACAATTCAAACTCCAATTAAATTTAAATATACACTATATATACAAAATAAAACAACTGTATTTGAGTTATTAATTTTAAAATGTTCCGCCAAGTAAATACGTAGCAACGAGCTCCGAGTTGGCTGCAGCCCGAACAATACCGTTGAAAAAAAGAAAATTAGTTTCTATATCAAACACCTTTACTAGGAAATTTAAATTTAGCTGAGTAGTTTAAGAAATATGAAAAAATCATAGATTCTGTTCAAATATTACCTAATTTTTTTTCATTTTCAACATTTCGTCTTATACATGCATAGCAGCAAACTTGAAATTGAATTTAACACATTTGATGTTGGCAACTCTGTCGGAGTATAGCTGTATAAGGCTGATCACTATAACACTCAATGCTGTTGCCTCCGCTGCAGTCGGCGTAATTTGCAACTGTCAAACCGCTGTCAAGTTTAAGTGCGCCCACAAAATGTTTCAAGCTGGCGAACGAAGTTTCTTTTTTAAGAATAATGATGATGAATACTAAAATACGCAAATATCTTTCTTTTGGCCACGCACACATAATCACATTTCACTGTCAAAATGCGGCACTTAACGTTGTGGTCTTCGTTTTTCACTCCTCTTTCTTATTCTTTTCCACTTTTTTTGGTAACATATGCAAGTAATTTGATTAAATTATATAATTACAGGGCAACTGGCAGCAGAGAGGCGACTGCCTGCCCAGATGAGACGCACACAGACGTTGGTTGCGACACTCACTGCAGGCCGGGACTAGTGCAATTTGTATTTTCACATAACAACAAATAAGCACCAGGCACGACCTACATCAGGTGACGTTTTAATGTTGCACAGCACTTAACACACACACATACAAAGGCAAAGGTGCTAGCTACACACATTCCCATAACAATATCAATAAGCCAAACGGGTCGCGAGCCTGCCCAGCCATTACAACGTTCCATTGCGTGGCTGTAATTTAATTAAAATATAGACACATTAATAATCCAAATGCAGGTAAATGATGCGCCTGGGGCACATTGCCACAAATTGCCGTCATATTTACGCTAGCTGTTGCATAGCCGCATATTTGTCTCACACAGACACACACACGCACACTAAAAAGGCTAATTGTTGGTTTTATTCAATTTGGCATATATAATATATATGTATATACATAATATAGGATTGCCCCCAGTCAAGTTTTAGTTTAAATTACAATTGTATTTCTATTGGTTTTCCTCAATCTCCATTAGATATATCTTCTTCGTCCGTGCTGGTGATTTCCAGAGCTTTCAGCTTCTGCACATGGCATTGCTCGTTCGCGATGGACGCTTGAACTAGTTCGCGTGTAAATTTCTCAATCAGTCGCATGGACATTGCATGAGGCAGCTCATTCAGCGAATGCGAAACGAATTCGCCAAAGGCTCGAAACTTTGGATATGTGGTTGATGCAGCTGTTGTTGTCGCTGTGGCAGTCGGTGCGCCCACCGTTGCCGTTCCCGCTGATGCTGTCGCTTTAGTAGCTGCAGCAGTTGTTTGGCCTTCTTCTAAACGTCGTTTCGGTGCTGGCGCGTCCTCCTCCAACGTTCGCGGCGAACGCTTAGGCTTGGCTACGCGCAACAACTGCTCCGGCTGGCGACAATTGGACGATTTGTCATTGAGTATGTTGCTATTGCTGTTGCAGCTCATTCCGTTTATGGGCGTGCTGCTGTTTGGTATGCTGCAATGTATATGTACAAAAGTATTAATATCATACTCATAGCTAGGTGCTGTTCTCACCTGAGCATCGTGGTCACTGGCAGCTGTCCGTCGCATTCATAATCCTCGATATCCTCATAGTCGGCATCCAGTTCGTGCTTGATGCATTTGCGCAGCTCGTTGTTTTCGCTGTTCACATCATCCACATCGAAGGGCTCCTCGTCGTCCTCATCATCCGGCTGCCCATCAAGCGACTTGCATTGCGTCTTATACGAGCGCCTGGTGCGTATGTGGTCTGAGAGAAAACTCAGATTCTCATACAAGGGCCATTGGCTAGCTGAATTTGGGAGCACATTGTTTTCCACTCGACGCTTTTCAATATTATAGCGATTCCGCAGCGTAATCATGCGATCGCGCAATATCGAAACTGTATACCACAATATTCACAATTATTTAAAATTCCATATATTTATATAATATGTACTCACCATCATAGCCCAGTTTGTGGGATATTTGCATCCATAGCTGGGCCATATGCATCTTATCCTTGAAGCGCTTATTTGATCGGTCATAAAGTGCTGGGCGCGAACGATACTCGCGTATCAGACCCAAATCGAATTCCCCGGTCTGTGCGTAAGAAGCTCGCGGGCGTCCCCGACCCTTGGGCAGGTGGATGGGCAGCGAGGTGATATGCGCCTGCATATGCATCAGCGGGGAGGATGCACCCTCCATTTTTACGTTCAATTCCGGCTGTGTTTTCATTTTAATTTAGTTCAAATTAAATATTAAAATATTTCAATTTTTTTTTAATAATAAAAAATAGTTTTCAGTTGTTTTTAGCACGCTGTTCGCGCTAGCGAGAGACAGCGCATAAAGACTCAAAAGCAAATGAAATAACAAAAATAATGAAAAAAATATATATGAAAAAAATTTATAAATAAAAAATATTTAGATGGTGTATTGGTGTGTGTGTCCGAGCGTATGTATATATGTGTATTAAATATGTTTACAAATACGCGTTCGCTCTCTCGGGTAAAACTTACTTTTGATTTGTAGACAAAATAAATTTTTCTTTTAACTCAATTTGTTTTTATATTTAACACACAGCAACAGCGGAAGCAACAACAACAATAAATTAACGAAGGCACTCACAACAGGCGGGCGAGCGAGCGCGGTTGCTCGGCTTGTTGTTTTTATTTTATTTTATTTTATTTTTTTTTATTAAGAGAGACGACGACCGCGACGTCGACGCCAATCACAAAAATGCACTAAATGCGCGCAAAACAAATAGCGCAAAAATACCAAAAAAAAATAAATACTGATAACAGCTGATAGATGGCGCGCGAATTTAAATTTAATGAGCGTGGCTGAATTTGATTGCACTTCAATTAGTGGATTTAATTTATATATATTTTTATATTTCTATTATGTGAACATGAATATTGTTTTACTACGTCAATTAAATGTCAATTATTGTTTTAATTTGACTGAATAAGATTTCTTGTTAGCAAACTCACCAGATGTTCCATGCTAAGAAGACACAACGGTACCCAATATTTTCAACTGCAATGGAAAAAAAAAATTAAAATGATGAAGTTAGATTCTTGAGTTCTTAACAAAAGTGTTAGATTTTTAAAATTGTAAATATTCGATGTACGATTAATATAACTTAACATACTAAGTTATATTTTTTTATATATTTAAACTTAAGACAGCTGTCTACTTATAAAATATATATGTGTATATATTCAGATCATATTTGTTGTGAGATAAACCGCTCATAGGCCGGGACAAGTGCAATGTTTGAATCAAAAGGCAAAACGTTGACACCTTCCCGTCCTGCAAGCAATTTATGATTAACGTATTGCAGATCAGATTTTTATCCTCTTTTATATATGTATGTATACATAGATATAGAATTTCACAAGTGCCCCCAAACTTAAGAACCGAATTACAATATAATTATGGTTGCTCTGAGAAATAAAATTAAAAACAGGTAGACAAAAGCAGATCAGTGCCTAAAAATCTCATATTTCAATAACAAGAAAATACAAAAAAAATTGCATTTCATATTAAATTTCCGCCCCTACTTGAACAGAAGAGCTCAACTCCCCCCGGCCTCTCCTTGATTTTGGAACACCTTTGTGCGGGCGAGAGAACAATGGATTGGAGAGCTGAGATCTCTGCTCATGAGAGCGAAACTAAAGTACCTTTGGCCTAGCAGGTAAAATTAAACGCCGCAAATCAAGCGTTAAATGCCATTTACTTGCGCCTCAAGGAATTTCCTCTGGTATATACATACATACATATATATATGTATATGTATATGTATATGTATACATATGTTCTGTATTTTGTATATGCTCTATATACTAGGGTTTTATGTGCTGCTGTTGGGTCCATTAACAGTTGACTAACATCGACAAATTTTGAAATCCAAAGCGTGACAAAATTCGTAGAAAAACGCTGGAGGCTTCAAAGAGCGGGCAATTATGAATTATGTGAGCGCTGCTGAGCTGAACGGAATTGCCGCAGCAGCAAAAGCAGAAATCAAAGTTTCAGAGCACTTACTACATATTTATGTATGTATGTATATATGTATATATATATATATATATATATATATATATATATATATATATATATATATATATATATATTATGTTTCTGTGTGGGATTTGAGACGGAGCTGCGACAATTTTGTTAATCTCCTGTTTTTGTGGCTCTCAGCGTATTTCTATGCTGCTTATCTTTGGCATAAAAAAGGGGGGAGCTCAGAACTGCCTCGCGCATATTTGTTTATAAGATCGCAGTCGAGCATTAGCTATAAGTTTATTGGCACACACACACATAGGAAATTTATACCCTCCGCTTACGAAGGAAAAAATGGAAAGAACGCTGCAATAAATTTATATTTATTTATTTTTCTTAGGCAAATACGCCCCCAACGGGCCAGCAACAACATCAACAACAGCTCCAAGTGGAGCTGCCCGAATTCGTGCTCGAGACTTCGGCTGCCCCATTGAGGAATTGTAAGGCAGCCGGCCCAGAACGACCAATAATAACGGAAAGCGGAAACGCAAATAGACGCGCGATAAAAAAGAGTAAGAGAATGAAAGAGAGAGAGAGGAAAGGGGAAAACCAGAACGCCACATAAATTAGAAATAACTAATAATTCATTGAAAAGGCTAGCAATGGGGCTCATGTAATAATATTTCCTTAAGCAAACAGCTGACATGACTCAAACAACCCAGCGCACTCTACCAGCTAAAACTAGCGTTTTTTTGTGGCCACTCAAAGCTTGCCAACACTGTGAAGTCAAGCAACCCACCACAGGCTGAAGCAATGAACGCGTGAACGCAGCAAACACTTCGCCTACGATCAATGGTAAGTGGCGACAGTGTGTGAGAGAGAGAGAGAGGGAGTGGTAGAGGAAGAGTGTGTGCGGAGTGTGAATGAGTTGCCAACAGCAACATAAAGCCACTAGTGCTGCCAATGCTGCGATTATGCTGCACATGTCTTATGCAGAGCAGCAGAAACGCATGAGACAGATTGTAAACAAGCGACTGCATCAGCTTGTAATTATAATATTATTTAAGAAAACTTGTTTTTAAAGACGCGCAAACTCATAATAGTACATGTGCCATACAATTATATTATATTTAGGTCAAAAATAAGTGCTAAGGAGAGTTTAATAATAAACCCAGATGGAACTTACAGAGCTTAATATAAGTACTAAATATAACTATAGTTTGTAAATGCCTATTTTTGTAATATTTCAACAAAAACATCATTTGATTTTTAAAAATAATTTATTTAAACATTTATATATTGTTATAAAATTTTTATTTTATACTTTTATGAGAGATGTTTAAGAACCCTAAAAATATATTGTTGTTTATTGCCTCAGGGACTTGTGTATGCATACGGAAATGTATATAAAGCGTTGCTGATAAATATAACTATCTATAACCAAGGGGTAAGCGAGTATATTACTATACATTGAGCTCCTACTCCAGTATACACCTAAGCTAAACAAAGATTCGGGGTCAATTACCACACAGCTGATAGTTCATATAGGCCTCTCTGAGACGTAGAATAGCATAACATAACAGAGCCCCTAGATTATGCTATAAAACTTTTATTCTCTTTTGTCGCATCTTTGTGCTTGCCATTTACTTGATGGCTTATAAGCATTTTGAGCATTTAGTGTATTGGCTGTAAAGCTGGGAGCTTCCTTGGCCAAGCCAGTGGGGGATTAATTAACAGCAATGCAATCGTAAAGTGAGTCATAAAAAACGAATGCACAAAACGCAGCGATAAACATGAGCAAATCTGTGCATTTATTAGGGTATATAAAGTGCGTTGCAACTGAACACTCTGTATATACATAGATGCATTTATGTTGAGCTCCTTTCACGACGTTTATAATTGCGAACGGCCTTTTGTCTGTTGCCTGTTTAGCCTGATGCCTGTTGCCGCTGCCTGTTGCCTGCTGCCTGCTCGGCCTGTTCTAGTTTGAGCGGGAATCATATTTAATGACTGCCAGCCGAGAGAGCTGCCAATGGCTCGACAAGGAGATAGGCGAGGAGGGCGACACTTGGAGGAGAGGCACGTTAATGGCTGCTAGCCAAAAAGAGTTGGCTCTCTGGCTGGTTGGCTGTTGCGTCTGCGCTGGCAAAAATAACTGTATTAAATGGCCAATACCGATGGCAATGCCAATGCCAATGCCTAGGACAGCCTCAGCGTTGGCTTAGAAAGGTTCTTCAGTGCGGCCTGTTACAATTTTTTGTTGTTTTTGTTTCGTTCTGTTTAAGCCATGAAAGCCAACTAGAAACCCGTTTCTGTCGTCTGCAAAAGCCGTTTGGCCTGGGCCTGGCCCTGGGCTGTGCCTGTCTCATCTGTTGTCTATTTGGCGTGGCAGTGCCACAGCCTCCCATCTGCTGGTTGCTGCCTCCTCCTGTTGCTGTGGGCCTGTTCCCAGTGCAACATTTACTTTGTTGCCGAGATGCTTTCTCTGCAAGCGTGTTGCCAGGCTGCAGCAACTCCAACTCCAACTCCAAAAGCGAGCTCGCACTTTGATTTGCTTGCAAATTTGGTTCTAAGCCAACGTAATCGAAATGCAATTAAGAACTCGGCTTTTACGCTCTTTTAATACCCTGTACGGCTTGGCCCGAAAGGTGTGTGAGGCAGGTGTGGTGTTATTTATACGCACATCATCAAATGGAACTTTCAGTTTGGAATCTACAGTATCAACAAGCATGGCTAATGGAAACTGAATCAGTCCTGTATATTTGCATGATGACAAGCTTTCTTTTGGAGTGTATCTTAGGTATGAAACAAACTTAAGATATGAATCAGGTTTCATAATTCGTTTCGTACAGTTTATCATAACTATCAACAGAGTGCAGAGTAACTGTCAGTCGAGCATACTCAACTGGAGCACCATTGTTTTACTATTTTGTTTTTGGCTTTTGATTGTGCAACAGTTCAGCCTGGCTCTCACACGGGCCTGGGTCCATTTTGATATGGCTTTTAGAAAGTCCAGTTCGAGTCCAACTTTGGGCGAGTGCCATTTGGAAAGGCGTTGACGTTGGCCGCAGCACTCGTTGCCGTAGATTCTGCTCTTGCTGCGGCTGCGTCTGTTGCCATAATTAAAGGGTTACGGCCATGGCCAAGACATGCCAATCGCTACAAAGCCCGCCAGTTGTGGCCAGTTCTAAGAGCCGATATATATATATATATATACATATATCTGCTGCCATGTGAATTGTGCTGCTGATATGCATAACGGTGTTTTAATATTAGTTGGCGCAAATAAGTGGGCATGTCTCCTTCTGCTCTTACAACAACATCAGTCACTGCCCACATTCCCACATATGCAACTATATACTTGGATCTGCTGATAGTTGCCTAGTCATTTGCTTGATATTGTTATGGCATAATATACGTTCATTGTCTGCACACACACACACACACACACACACATACACACACTGCATTACAGTTTGAGTTACACTTGTTGCCGGCAAATCTACAGTTTGGCCAGCAATCAATTGGCTAGCAGTGCGCTTCAAAAGCGTTTAAACAACTCAAATTGTGGCTGCAAATTGGCATGCTTAAGACTTGCGCCTGTTTTTTTGCTGTGTAGGCTGTGGGAAATTGATCGAAATAGCATATGATATAAGAGAAGCCAAAGTTAAGAATGCAAGGAAGAATAAAAGCTGATTTACAGTTGTTTTAATTCTTGCTTTCTCTTCCATTGTGTTTGCCCATTATTCTTTGGGATTTCTAGCTTTCAATTCTTTTTAAATTTTAGCTTGATTAATTTCTGGAAATCATTTTCGCTATCTTAAAACTCAGAAAACAATAAAAAATATTTATATTTTTATCGGAAATATGCGTTATCAATATGCCTGGTTAAATTCCGATTCCATTATAATGTAAGACGCCGTTCTTAAAATAAAAGATTTTTTTTTCAGTTTTATATCAAAATATAAAATATTTTCCAAAAATAAAGTTTGAAAATGTTATCTATGTTAATATAAGATTCTGTCAGAACTCTGGTTGCGTTGAATCCAATGGGAGTTCCATGATGCCAGCTCGTTAGCAATAAAAGTAACATTCCCCACATAGCTCAGCTCCAGTGAGAGATAACTATTTGGATGTTTGGAGAGGGGAGCACATAAGTGAATGCCTAACAACTCAATTACTAGAGCCTGATGCGATAGTCTGAACAGTTAGAAGTCAAGCAGCTTAAAATGCAATTAATAGGCCTGAGCAGACACACACACACACACACACCTGGAGCTGGACAACCTGCCTGTTGCCAAGTCAGTAAGCAAATCATTAGCGGCAAAATTTGCGCCCAGTTATAATCCGCAAGACATAGAAACCCAAGAGCCGAGCTCACATTTCACAAAGTTCTCACACAAATTTCAGATGCGAGATTTCATGAGATGCTCTGGGATGCTGCGCAACGTGGCATTAAATGTGTACCAATTATGTTCAGTGTCTGTGTATGTGTGTATGTGTGTGTCTGTGTAAAACTCGTCTAAGCAAACTTTTGGGAAAGATCTTCAAGAATTTAAGCCTCAAATTTCGCGCAGGCGAACCACAAATTTCCAAAGAGCTAAGCTGAAATTTTAGTGAAACGCTTATTAAGAAAAGGCTGCCCCATAGTTATATGGGGCATTCCACTATGCGCGCGTGTGAGTGTATGTCTGTGTGTGTGTGTCGCTATTCGATAGCGCCAATTTGATATGGGGCCAAGGAGCAAGCACACAAATTAAGTTTCATAGGAAGCGCGAAGCAGAACAATATAATAAAAGAAAAAAATGAAAAGAAAAAATACTACCTGGACAAAATATGCTGTCGCTTTCGCACTGGCGCTGTCTCTCTCTAATTTCGGATGTGTTCTCTGTTTTTTTTCTTTCTCTCTCGTTATTCAGTTTAATGTGAGGATCGTAAAGCTTAAGCAGTTAAGGAAAGGCAGAAAGAAAGTTCGTTACGCCAATAAAATGACGCCTCATTTAAGGAATGGACAAAGCTATAGAGAGAAATTGAGGAAATACTTAAATTTGAGGTTAAGTTTATAGTTACGCTTAATGAGCAGTGGAAAGTCGGGGAGTTTCATCTTTATCTTTCGTGCAAAACATGTGAACCCTTAAATAAATATATTAAATATCTGCCAACTCGAGTCGAATGCCTACGTTAACTTCTCTATATATGCATATATAAGCATAGCCATATTGACTCCTGAGAGCACACAAACCGAAATCAATATCCAATCATTAATCGTTAACTAATTCCATGAATTTTGGCAGACGGCCGGCACTCGGCAATCGCCTTTATATACCAAGTTCCGAAAACGCAACCAGACATGCCACACTAAAGACATATATTTATGCCCCGCTTGGCGTATTTAGAACGGAGCTCAGGCAAAAAAATAAAAACAACAAAAAGCAAAAATATCAAGATAAAAATATTTTTCGGCTGCCCTTTTTTAGTTTTGCGGCAACAGCAGCTGCCCGGCTGGCAGCGGACAGTGGCTCCTAAACCAGCCTATTTGTTGTTGTTGTTATCGTCGCGTCGTCTGCCCAGCTACCAACAGTCCGCTGTGATCCTGGGATCTCGTGGAGCTTTGCGTTTTCAATTCGATTCCAAGTTTTTGGTGTTTCGTTTTCGATTTCGATTTGGGAGACGACGACGACCATGAAACAATTTTATATTTTTGCCCTGAAGATCAATAAAATTTTACCGACCAACTGTATTTGGGTATGCGGCCCCAACAAAATTAGTGGCCAAATTGTCGTGCAGAACGAGTTTTGGGTCACATTTTTGGTTACACACAGTACAACAACAACATATATATGTATATAATTTGAACTTCATAAATTCTTTGCAGAGAGAAACTGAAGTTTTGCTTAATTTATGAGATAGAGAAAGGGCGATCTATGTACATATCTGTAGGAAATGAAGTGGATCGTGTAAGGGTGCTTAATGGAGATAAAGATTGATATGCGATAAGAAATATTCGTTTCTTTTTTTGAAAAACTAAAAAATAGGTAAGAAATCCTTATTCATATTAATATTTACTTAACTGTTAACTATTCTACTCAATACGTAATTACAGATATTTCCAACGAAAATAAGAAAAGAGCTTGGCAACGCCGTGTGGGTTCCTGCACTGCCGATCGGTCCATAAGAAAGGTGCGCTCCACAATTCTCAGAAAAAAATGTGCCTCGGCTGCTGACGCTGCGTGTGTGTGGGAGGTAGGGAAGTTCGCAACACTGGCAGCAGAGCAGTCGATGTCTGCGCACGCTGCAATCAACATTCGCAGGCCGGCACTAATGAATTTGTATGCAAACCGCAGACATTTCATGTTTCATGTTGTGTGCCAATGATTTGGAATAAAAACAAAGAACGGTGGAGAGCAGAGAGTGGAAAAAAGAAAGAAAAAAAAAAACAGTAACGGAAATGCGCGCAACACATAAAGAAAAGGATCAGCGGCAACATTTTGCGAAATTAGTGCAGGCGGCCAGAAAGGTGTTTTTTTTTTTCTTTTCTTTCAGAAATTAAGTATTCATATACATATACACGCACAAACAAACATACATACATATGTATGTACATATTTTGATTTATGAATAAGTAATAAAAATTATAATAATGAAGGCGCTGACATGGGACGCAGAAGAGCGGCGTAAGCAAATGAGAAAAAATTATGTTACTCTGGCAGCACACGTGATGTCTCTCTCTCGCTCGCTGCCCTTTTTGCTGCTCTGCTTTTGTACGTGTTTCCGTTACTTGGCGCGCAAATTTTGTAAAGCTACAGTTTGAATACCGTTGGGGGTGTCTGCATTAAAGCAAAAGGATGAGTCACAATACTTGAGCACAATGAACTACTTCTTTGTACCGTTTTATATTTTTATTTTTAACGGCGTTTGTAAATAAATGAAAAGGCAAAACTGAAAGTAGCGACAAGCTTCTGCGTCGTTAGGGTTAGGGCCAGTATATACCTTTCTCACTTGCTCCAACGTCCTGTTGCCGTTTAATTTATTGCGTCATAGGCTGCAATGTTAAGCGCTCACTCGAAGTAGATGTACATATGTGTGTGTGTATATGTATGTGTGTGGCTGTCAAACTGCAAGCGTCAGTTATTTGATGGTCGGACATAAATACGGAATTTGGACTTTGTACAGGCTGTAAAAAGTTTAGAGAGCGTCTCTGCTGGTGTCGCTGATTCTGCGCTGCCGCTGCACCCAAACGCCAAACGGTTAAACATAAAAACTAACGGCAGTTTTATAACTCTAGCTTAAGATTACCTTTTGAGTGCATAGACTACGTCTGCCATCTTGGTCCTCATCGCCGAAAAAAATTGAGTTGAGCGCAGAAGAAAACCATTTCGGCGACGAAAAGTTTAACGGACGAGTGGGCGCAGGCGCAGGCGGTTTCCAAGATCCCCGAAGATGATACACAAGCAATCAAAAGAAATGCAATGGCTGTTGCGCTGACTCTTTCCTTGTCGTGCTGCTGCACTTGCTGCACCGTTAGGTCCACGCTGTAAATTTTGGCCTCGGCCTCAGACTGAGCCACAGCGCGAGTTCAAGATCAGCGGCTGCCGCACCCACCAAAGCTACATCTGCGTAGCATTACAACGGCGACAGCAGCAGCAGTCGAAATGTTTTTTGGCATATTTTCAGCATGTCTCTTTGCACTTAAACACACAATTAGTTTCTGTTCCTTACGTTCAGCACTTTGTCTATCGTCTTTGTTTTGCACGTAACGGTTTTGCAGTTAACAAATAAAAACACATAGCACAGAGACACAAACACCAACAAACTTTACCGAACCAAAAATCAACTTCGACAGATCATTTTAACGGCACAGCTCGCGTCGCCTGAGAAGAGTTCTTATTTCACAACCGTCCTCGCTGATGGTGCGCGCGCAATTGATTCCTGCTTCAGCGGCAACGTCGCTCGTAAGCGTCAGCCACACAGAAAAAGAAGAAGAGCTCCTGCTGTTGCTTCGCTGCAGCGACGTAGTCAGCATGCCAGGCGAATGAGCGTACACAAAGGCAGCGATGAGCGCTGCCGATAGTTTTAAGCCCGACATCGTATGCGCACGATGTGTGTATGGTTCAAAAGTGGTGTTTTCCAATCACGAGCTGCGTCACGACAACACGTTGCGTCCCGTGCGCATCTCCTACAAAGTATAATAACGGACGTTTTTTTTGTCTTCTTGTTTCGCCTTTGCAGCAGCGACATAAGCCAGCAACGGCAGCAGAAGCAGCAGCGCTCGCTACAAACTACAAAGAGGAGCTCATCGATCTTGCGTTAGGGGTTTTTGTTTGCGTATGCGCCGACATGCTTATGCCCTACTTGTTAGGTGTCTTATGTGTTTTTCTTCGATTTGTATAGAATATTATAGAAGTCCTTAAGGGAACAAATCAACTGTGGGGGGCTTTTAATAGTTTTAAATAACAGAGATTTATATAAAATATAGATTGTAATATATATACATATGTATGTATGCATGTGCGAATAACAAGAAACTGATGCTATGAGTACTTGATCTCTTTTGTGTTCCTGGAAATTTCTAGGTGTGTACAATGACTGAATATGGCCATGTAAACTATATGTACATATGTATGTATGTACATATGTACATATGTATGCTAGTTAAATTTTGAGAAATAAAAAGACATGTAGATCAAATTGATGTATGTATAAATATGAATATACATACATACATAGAAATAATATTTTAACTTATCTAATCTTTATAATTAGTATATAAACAAACTAGATGGCATCCTCCCAATCATTTAAATAGTATATTATATTATATTGATAGTCTCGTTCAACCAATTTTAAGATCCCACTCTACAGCTTTATAGTATTTCTGTATTATAATAACTCTCAGAGTCATGCCTAATGAACACTTAAGATCTGCCCCTTTCTGGATGCCTTCAAGGCGTTGTCACTTAGGATATACAGAAACTGAAACATATATATTATTTTATTTTAGACTTTAAATAAAATATGAAAATAATTAGCTAAAAATGTACGTAATTAATGTGCCGAGCCCTGCGGCAGCAGCAAAAAAAACTTCGCAACTCAGTCCCGAAAAACTCGAATATTCCAAATCTTGCAGAAACAACTCCATTAGGGCGGCCCACATTTCGTTGGCAGGTGCAGCGTGTTGCACCTTGATGTGGCAGGGGTAAATAAAAAAAGTAAAAATCATGTGGAAAGTTTTTTGTTGTTTTATTTTGCATGGGCGCGTGGCTAGAGAGTAGAGATCGGAGACCCGCATGCGGCAGGACATCGATCGATGACGCGTCGCATGTGCCACTGACTATAGTCACTCGCCACAGAGGAGCAGGCAGAGAGAGAGAGATAGAGAAGAGGAGGCAGAGCAGAAGCAGCGGCAGCAATTTAGCATAACTGCGCGAATGGCACAGGCATCATTAAACACATTAACAGACACACACTCACACACATACATACATACATATGCAGACTTGGCTAAGAGCTGGCAGGTGATGGCCAAGAGGCCGACAAACAGTTGTGGCTGCTGCTGCTGCTGCTGCTGCTTGGAATTGAATGACGGACAAATTGACGAACGGACGACGCGAATGACGCTTGGGCAAAACTGTACTGCGCAGCCGGCGTTCACTTTAATGAGTTTAACCCGTGCCTGCGGCCAAGCTGCTGACCCCCTCTGCTCCCCTCATCCGGCGCTCAGCTCCACTGCTGCTACCACTGCTGCTAGTTAATTACAAAAGGATGCGCCGCCTGCCAGGATAACAGCTGCCTCGCTCGCAAGCCGCAACACGTAATGCCAATTGATTTGCGCAAAGCTCAGCGTTGCCAGCGGCAGCTGTACAACTGGATCCTGTGCAGATCCTGAACTGATCGCCCAGACACTCAGAGAAATAACTGACGAGCAACGTACTTAAGATATCGTTCAGTAAATATAAATTATTTACTGATAAATATTTACTGTACTTCAATATATATTAGACTTTTTATGTAGAAATATTTCCAAAATTTATTTAATAAATATTGTTTATAATAATAAGTAAGTTAACAATATTTAAATAAAGTAAAAGATATTTTGCTTAGGAATCACATATATTAGAGTTTAGAGTTATGTTCAGAGCATAGGAATTTTTGAGCTTGTGAGAACTTCTATTACAATACTCTTAGTTTTTATTGTGTGTGTGCATTTCTAATGAACCACATTGTCTCGCTCAAAGAAAGCACAACACACACACACACACGTACGCTCGCACACCCAAAGATCTCCTGAAACTAGTTTGCGAGGTCTTTGAAAGAAACCGGTAACATTTATGAGCCCAGTACCCAAGGTTTCCCTTGCATCTCGCAAAAAAAAAAGGAGGAGAGGAAGAAAAAAATTCATTGAAGCGTTGGAAATTATGTTTTGATTTTCCATATGCCATAGCCCCGCCAGAGTTCCTAACGAACCATGCCAAATTGTCTAATCTGCCAACTGTCTTCACACCTTTGACGCGCCGGCATTTGGTTGATGGGTTCGCCTTTGGCTCGGGGTCTGGATTGCATATTACATTGTCGTTTACAAGCCACCCTATAGCTGCACCCGATACTGCCCTCTAGCCCAACGAATGGGCCATTACACGTCGAGCCAAAGCACACACGACCCAAATGTTTAATTAATTGTTTGTAATTTGTTTATGTGTTCGAAGCAATTTATTTCGTCCTCTGGGCTGTGCCAGGCAAAATGTTACCACATCATTCAATTTGTGAACTCGAAAGTTCCAGCTAGCTGCCTGGACGAGCCAGGGATATTATAAATTGCGGAAAAGTGTTTGGCATGTGTCGATCGTTGATCCTATCTCAATCATTTCAAGGGAGAGTTCTTTGAGCTGTTCCTCCAAGTGGTCCTCTATGTGCATATGCATCTATTTGAGTATAATATAATAATCTAATAGTCATAGACATAGTCATAGCTGCTTTCTCTCTAACTCAAATATTTTCTGTTTTAATAATTTTCCCATGATTCCCAGGGATCCTCGTTGGCTTCTCATGAAACTGCTCTGTGATCCTGCGAAGTGTGATGCTCTTGTTGAGCTTTTTAAATATTCTGCCTGCTTATGTGCTTAACCCTTCTTTGTCAAGCGCTTGAAATATTTTACATAACAATAAAATTGCTAATTATTTTGAACGGTCTTCATTGCTACACTTAAGGACTGAATCACCCCATTTGCAATGGCCCATCATGTATATACTCTAATTAACATAATAATACAATTTGACTATCATTTTCGAGCGATCTTGCGACCATTGATATTATTTAATCAGCCCGAACTTCGATCCCTCGCTGATCGATCGCAGCGCCCATACATGTGTGTACTCATGTATGTGTGTGTGCGCGTATAGACATACATATTTTTTAATAAAGTTATAAATTTGATCAAAACATAAACGTGACATTGATCTACAGCCGCTGGGTGAATCAGAAACGATCTTGCTGATCTTTTTGTTTCTCACAGTCCGAGAACAGAAGGAAGTATTCTTTCAGTACTTTGAGACAGTTTGCGTAAATTTCGGCGATTTTATAAAAGCAAGCGCTACTTAAAGTGATCGCAGGGCAACTTTATGATCAGCAAAAAGCAAAAAAATAAAATAAAGAGAAGCATATCAAAGCAAATAAAATCAGACAAGAACAACATGTGAACGATTGCAAATTACAAGCAAAGATCCGCACTGAAAGCCCGAGACCAAAGTCTCCGTCTCTGTCTGTGTCTGTTCATGTGCCTGTTCGTCTGTCTGGGGGTCTGTTAATATCTGGCGATCAGGAGGACCAAGTTACTTGAACTTTAAGTCATGCCCTCACGGCAAGTATTCGCATTTTGTGATGGCATGTGTCATCAGCTAACATAGTCAAGCTCTTCTATATGTATTATAAACTGTTCTCTTTGAACTAGGCTCTCTTTGAAGCACTTTTGATGAAATTTGGTACAGTTGCTTCTGGGCAAGTTAGCTAAAGCATGAGAATGCGAATAGATCGGTTGAAGTATGATTCAATATGCTATAATAGGAGAGTTGTCTTGCTCAATTTCAGAATCTGAATTAGTTTTCATATATTCTACTTGCTGTCTCGTCTGAAGAGCATTCGATTTTCTGTATCTGTAGATTGCTGATCTTGTTTTTCTTCTCAGTTCCTTTTTTTGGGCTGCTGGCTGGCAGCTGCTTCTTTTGGGTTTGTCGTCATTACGAAAAGGAAGCTAAAGACAAACGGATATGCGTTGCACATCAAGCAACTGTTTTTTGTTTTCTTCTCTTCGGGGCTTTTCACTTCGTGGCGTAAAATAAATTGTGCGACAGGTGCGACGATGTCGACAACTGGACCCAAAAAAAAAAACAAAAAAGTAAGCCCAAATATAAGCCAAAATGCAACCTTAACCGCAGAATCTGTTGCAAAGCTTTGGCCGTGTCTCTCGCATGTGTGGGAGCGAAGCTTTCGATCCTTTGTCGATCTCCGATCTTACAGCTGCGCATAATTGCCAAGTCTCGACTGCAACTGCGAGTGCATTTACAAGACGCAGCTGTTACTTCCGCCTGAATGAGTTTTAGGGTTTGCATCGGGTTTGTATCGGAGCACAATCGTTGCTCTGGCTTACAATAAGCTGGCTACTTAGACGCTTGGCTCGTTGGCCTGATCCTTTCTCTCTCGTTCCAGCTCTTTCTAATGCTAATCCTGCACAGGGCCAGCTCGCTACCTGCCCGCTTGCTCTGCTCTCTATCTCGTATTCTTGCTTGCGGGTGCTCAAACATCCTATTGAATTAATGTGCGGCATTAGCAGCCAACAGGTTTGCGTCTACTGTGCCAGCAGACATCCTTTGCTTACTTTGTTTCTGGTCTCTTACTAGGAAAATCCCGCATCGATCGTGCCACGCATGGATCATGCAACGTTTTAGGGTTATACGTCTTTTGGGCACGTAGACGCAGCGAACATTAGCTGAAAATAACAGGTGTTGACTGATTAGTTTCAATGGATACTCGCGGGTGCGATCGCCAGATCGCAGGATCGGCTGTGTAATGCCCTGCGGCACGTATCAAATTGATGACTGATGATCGACTATGTGGACTATGTGCCGATTGCCACCTGTAAGGTAATACAGCTTTGGGTACAGTTGCGATCGCTGCGACCGTACCCCGAGGCAGATGTTTGCATATCGCATTGAAGATCACCGCACACACACACACACACACATACAAGCACGCCGGCAATTCTTTTTAAAAGCAAATACTCGTTGTGTTGTTCAGGGACCTGCAGCTGGTCGAGGCTTCATATTTTGCATTTTGAAAATGCAAACAACAAGCGAAACGAAAGGCAACGAAAACAACATTTTTGGCAAACACAAAAGGATCAGTCGCACACAGACAAAAGGCATCCTGCTGCAGCCAGGACATGCCACGTTAGGCGAAAGTCCTGCATTTCCGTTGATTTATTACAATGCTCCATTGATTGATCTACAGCGAAATTTGTTTGCGGCTTAAGCAAAAAACAAAGGAACGACCCGACCAAAAGATAGTCCACATTTGTATCTATAGCTCGCATTATCTTCTGCATGGAATCTTGCGCAAGCGGATTTTACATTTCATTTACCTCGAGCACTACTTCAAGATCGATTGATTCGTTGTCCGCTGGGAAAACGAATTTGTCAGAGTTTTCCTTGCAATTTTCCCAGGTGAAAATTGCTCAGATCTTTACCGAAGATCTTCAGATAATCTTCAAAGCAAAAGGTAATATGAAAGCTGTAGAAAAGTAACTCAAAAGTGTAGTAGAATAGGCAATAAAACAAAGTATTAAAACTGCTATCAACAAAATAGTAGTAGTAGTAGGGTAGTAAGAATTAGTAGCGGAAAAATGAGTAGTAAAAAGGTAATAGAAAAAGTAGTAAAAACTAATAAAAATTGTTAAAAATTATTAAACAAAGAAATATTTAAAATAAGTTTAATGAATCAGAGGAACTTAATAATATCTTTAATTTATAATCTTACAATGTGATCATCGCCTTTAATCTTAAAATACTTTTATTATTATGGCATCAAAAGACCCTCTATTGAAACAGCTTTATTGAAAACTCGCACAAATTCTCGATCAACCTAACTGACGATCGTTAATCGGTTACAAATGATGTGTATATGGGACTATATCAATACTCTTTGGGCGTCAATGAACTTTTGGGTGTATGTTACGTACGATATTCCCCCTCGATTTCGGCCTGAAGATCTGTGCAGCGATCGCTGATCAGCGACAGATCTCTGACTCTGTTTGCGATGCCAGCCTCGATGTTTGCTCAACAAAAACAAAACCCAGTGCAAAAATGTAACTGAAATTGTGTTTGCAGTTGCCTGAAAGCAAATCAAGCGCAGATTGAGTTCGCTTTTATCTTTTTCAACTTTTGTTTTCAAGCTCATGCGGCAAGCAGCATCCTTTAGATGCAGTTTCACAAAATATTTATGAGATATAAAAAAAAAAAAATATATATATATATATAATGAATATACGCTAAAAATTAAGAGAAGCTTTTGGATTTTTTTTCTTTTGATTTAAAAACTTCCGGTTATTTTTTTTTAGTGCGCTCGTAATTTGATCTGTTTATGCGTTAAAAGATATTCGCAAAAACCTGGAAAAAAAAACCATTTAAAACAGGCAACAGCTGAACGCACTGCTTGCACGTGCAACGTTTACGAATCAAGGAGACTAAATAAATATGTAGAACAAAATTTTTGTTTGCAACAATTAAACGGAAATGTCACAAACCTTGTTTGTTGCGTTTCTCAACTAGAGAATACGCATTTAAATATGAATGCACATATATATATATATATATATATATATATATATATATATATATATATATATATATATATCAGGTATACATACATACGTGTGTACCCATTTACATAGGTGTATAATTATGGCTGTTAGTTGATCTTCAGGAAACCCGCAAGGCACAAAGGCGCATTGCATTTGCAAAAAGGCCTACCCAACTCAAAGACGACAAGGACAAGGACAAGGGCAAGGACATGGGACTGAGCCAAAGGACAGCAGGCAGAAGAAGCTGCGCAAAAGCAAATAAGCAAAAAGCGTGAGAATTCGTTTATGTGCGACGCAATTCCACATTTAGCAGCAGCAACTTTTTGGGGATAGTCACAGCATCCTTTGGGTAAACCACCCCATTTCACGTTGCCCTAGTGGGTCACTGCGTAACATTGCAATCCTGTTGGGGGTTGCATAAATTATACATCAGAAGTGCCAATTCAAATTGCGTAGTTCCCAAACTCCTTTGATTGCTTTTCAACAAGTTTTACGCGCTATTTAAATAGTTTATTTGGTACAGTCTCTTCTCTTCTCTTCTCTTCTCTTCTCTTCTCTTCTCTTCTCTTCTCTTCTCTTCTATCTTAGGATTACAAAATCAGGAAATTCTCCTGGAATTATTATTTTTCTCAGTGTATGGCAATTGTTTGGCAATAAAACCAACCCCATGACGAATGGGCGAACTGGAACCCTGCTTGGAGATGAGTTACGCACGGCAAACAATGGGAACATGGCACAATAATTGTACCAAAATTCGACTTCGGCTTTGGCTGAAAGGAATACGCAATAACTTCAATTTTCTACTCGCATTTCAATGGCAAAGATTATGCGTAGCTGGAAGAAGATGACAATCAACGAGGAAACTCTTAGATTCCATGTGTGTGTGTGTGTGTGTGTGTGTGCGTAATTATTATTTTTTACAATTGGGGTTGCGCGGTTGCCAACAATCTCAACAGGGTTGGCCCAAGCTCAAGGGCAACCGGGCTGGCAAAGGCTAAGGGACCCTAACGAAAGTAGATCACACACAATAGGGCCAACGCAGAGGCGAGGATCCAGATTATGAATTAATAATCAAGTTGGCTATAATAATGCCATAACCTTGAGGCAAAGGTAAATAATAATTAAGCCACACACACGCACACACGCAAGTAAACACACGTGTTGCTGCTGCCAGCCGAAGTCGTCGGCGAACGGGATAGTCCTGGGCACAGTCCAAATTGCGTACAGCTGCCACACAACGGCGTCTTGACGTGGATTATTTAATACCCTCTATCCACCGAAACTGTTTCTTAAGATAGGGTTTAATGCAGTTATAGTGAAAATGTATTAAAAGTCTAGATATATAAGTCTTCCCAAAAAGAATGGATCATATATGATATAAATATATATAGATTACTTAAGGATTGATTCTTTAGGCCTTCATATATACTTTGACTGTTCCTTTGCAGAGCTAAGAGCTTTTCTAGCTATCTAAAGATCACAGATGACAGAGCTGAATATCCGATTTACTACTTCTAGTTACCCTTAAGTTGATATCTTTATAGGTAACATAACTGTCCCGAGGGTATCGTTCGGTCAGTCAACTGAGGCTAGAGCACTGTGACTTGTTTTCTTTCTGAGCAGCTGCAACCGCTGTCAAGGAGTGACACCACGTGCCAAGGTGAGTCAGCACCAGCAGCAGGAGGCAAAGCTATTATCCTGGCAGCCATTTTGCGTGGCGCTTAACTTGAACAAGCAGGCAAGGAGCAGCTGCTGAGAACACGATCACACCAAACACATTTATCTCTGTGGCAACCAGTTGGACGCCCTAAGCTTGCAGCAAGTCCTGCCCGCCAGTTGCTTTGTCCTTTCAGCAAAAGCTGTCGGAACCAAAAGAACAGATGTTATGTGTTTCTTTTATTTTGTCTCCTGAAGGAACGTGTTTCCAAACATGATTTATGGCTGAGCTGATGCTGCTGCTGCTGCTGCTGCTGCTGCTGCTGCTGCTGCTGCTACTCCGGTAGACTTTTCTTAGAGCATTGTTCGCCATTGACCAGCTGCTTAGGCTTGGGTCTTGTGTCTTGGAACTGGTTTCTTTATCTGCCTTGCTCTTGTCTCGTTTTTATGGCGTGTTATGATTTCGTATTACAATTAGCTAGACAAAAGGCATGCTGCCTGCCCCGTTTTATTCAGCTGGAGTACAGGCCACATTGTCTATAGATTTTCGTTGTTCTGCAGCCGCATTAAACTTGTCACAATTGTGCAGTTAAGTAGACATTAGAATGTACTCCGAAATGTGAGCTCTTCATTAGCTTGTTGCCACGCTCGTTCCTTTTTGGCCATAATCATAAAAGTCAGGCGAACATGAATCGCTGTGGCATGCAACGCCTCCCGGCAGCACTTAAGACAAATAACTTACACACCTATCGACAGGCCCAGTGCCTGGGGGCGCGCGCGTCTGCGCTCTTCGCTTGGCTTGACGCATTTTCAATTAGTTTTAAATCAGAACTAATTGAATTCATTTTTAGCCTCCGCATCGCTCGCATCGCATCGCATCGCATCTATGCAATCTTATCTTAACAGTTATGATGGTCTGCAGCCAGTGTTTTGGCATTCTATGCCGAAAATTTATTGACAAAAATTTGCAACACAGATTGCATAGGGTGTCCACTAGGAAGCTGCATGACCAGTAGCTTGGCGCGTAGGTAAGAGGCAGCCAGCAGTCAGAACCTGCCATCGGCACATGTGAAATCTATGACCATAGCTGTGCATAATAAATGGAGCACTTGTGCACCGGCTGGGGGCTTTGGCTTCTGCTGCTGCTGCAGCGGCAGCGACGGCGTCGGCTCATGCAAAGCGACAGGTAAATGGCACACAAAAAGGTTAGCAAAAATGAAACCATAGGCAGGCGAATGGCTCGCTGCAAATGGAGTCAGCCTGGTTAAATTTGGATACATAGCTTCCGCAAAAACAAGTGGCGCTGTGTAGTACAACAAAACAATAACTTAAACTGGGCAAAAGTCTACCACTTTCTTTTGCATAGAACGATTTCTGTTTTGAATTTAGGCGCTCGTTATCTACAAGCAGACACAGACTGAATGCTATGAATACATTTTATGACAACAGAATTTTTACGGTTAACAGAAAGCTGTTATAATTAACATGAGTATTCATTGTTAGAATGTCAATCGATATATCGATTATTTATGTTATTCTTGCATGACTCTTTCGAAAGAAATTCGTCATGCATGAAAATTCTGTAATTAATTTTCAATGTAATAGTATAAATATACGATTAATTCAAATTGAGATACCTTTTTGGGATACATTAAAGAAGAAATTTTAGTTCTGCAGAAAATTTTCGTTACAACTATGATCGGACATGCAAATTTGTGACGTCATGCGCGAAAAGAGCGTAAAGTCGCGTACCACTTTGCGTAACATCCTTCATCAACTTTCAGCTGTGTTTGTCCAGTCGCTGTAATCAAAACCAATTGAAACTAATCAAAAAGAGCAGAAGAACTCGCACAAACAGTATAAAAGGTGTAGTTATCTGGAAAGTGGGCCTAAGCTGCACAAAGGTGAGAGATAAAGCGAAAAATGATAAGCGACAAACACTTGCCGGCACAAACAGCTCCGACATTAACATTGATTTGTTGCCAAAAGCAGGTAACAAAGTAAAAAAGATGTTCCGAAGGCTTAGTTCATTGAAGGTCACCAAAATGCGCGGTTTCTCTGCGCTGGTGCAGACCAAGGCGCTAGTCAATGGCAATTGGATTGATTCGTGCAGCAGGCAAACGTTCGAGGTGAAAAATCCAGCCACTGGACAGGTGATCGGGAATGTGCCTGACATGACAGTGAAGGATGCCCAGCAGGCAATAGATGCCGCCAAGCAGGCGTACGAGTCCAAGGAGTGGCGTGCGCTAACCGCAAAGGACCGCTCCAATCTGCTCAAAGTAAAATTAATATTAAACGTCCTGCCAAGACTTGTATACTAAAGCCCTCTAATCTCTTGCAGAAGTGGCACAGCCTCATCGAAAAGCATGCCCAGGAAATCGCAGAAATCATGACCGCGGAGTCCGGCAAGCCAATCAATGAGTCCAAGGGCGAGGTGGTCTATGGCAATGCGTTTGTCGAATGGTTCGCCGAGGAGGCCCGTCGCGTCTATGGCGAAGTTATTCCCAGTGGACAGCCAAATCGCGAGATGATTGTCATGAAGCAGCCCATAGGAGTGGCGGCGCTGATAACACCCTGGAATTTCCCATTGGCCATGATAACACGCAAGGCAGGGGCTGCCTTGGCAGCTGGGTGCACCGTGATCGTCAAGCCGTCCGAGGATACGCCACTAACAGCACTCGCTGTTGCCAAACTGGCTGAGGAGGCGGGCATACCCAAAGGTGTGATCAATGTGGTGACCACCAAGCAGGCTGCACCCATTGGTGAACTATTCTGCAAGAGTCCTGATGTGCGTGGCATTAGCTTCACTGGCTCTACTCAGGTGGGCAAGCTGCTCTTCCGCAATTGCGCCGATGGGATTAAGCGCGTGTGCTTGGAGCTGGGTGGTAATGCGCCGTTCATAGTTTTCGATTCGGCAAATGTGGAAAAGGCTGTGGATGGCGCCATGGCATCCAAGTTCCGTAACTGCGGACAGACCTGCGTCTCGGCGAATCGATTTTTTGTGCAAGAAGGCGTCTATGATAAGTTTGTGACGAAGCTGAAGGAACGCGTTGAGGCACTCAAGATTGGCGATGGCAAGTGCGGAGATGTCCAAATCGGTCCGCTGATCAATCAGATGCAGTACGACAAGGTCAGCGGCTTTGTGGAGGATGCGCGCAACAAGAAGGCCAACATCATAGTTGGCGGCAAGGGGCTGCAGGAGATGGGCAACCTCTTCTATGCACCCACAATAGTCACAGATGTGCCAGCGTCGGCGCAGATCTATACTGAAGAGGTCTTCGGACCCGTGGTCTCCATTATCAAATTCAAGGATGAGGCGGAGGCGGTGCAGAAGGCAAATGACACCAAACGTGGCCTGGCGGGCTATTTTTACAGTGAGAACCTGCAACAGGTGTTCCGCGTGGCCAAACGGCTGGAGGTGGGCATGGTGGGTGTGAATGAGGGCATCATCTCCGCACCAGAGGCACCGTTTGGCGGTGTCAAGGAGTCGGGCGTGGGACGTGAAGGATCCAGTCATGGCATCGACGACTATGTGGATATCAAGTACATATGCATGGGCAACTTAAAATATGACTAAAATCTATATAACACGCGCGCTATAGCTTTAAAATGCAGTCTTCCACTAAAATGCTTGTATGTTGTAAATTCAAACTAAGATTATTATAAAATGTGCACAAAAAATAATGTCTATATTAAAACTTTCAATTTATGTTCTTGCATTTTTGCCAACAAACGACAGTTAACAGGTTTATCAGTCAACCGCCACTTACTTAACAGCACTGCTATGTAATTAACAGTGTTCGGTATTTCCTCTTATTAACATTTAGGTACATTTGTATGGTGTACGCATGGTCAGACGTAAAAATGGGAAATTCTGTTATATTTCGAACACTTCATGCTAGAGACTTGAAATTTGGTACACGTACCTGGGTTAACAACCCAAGATCAAAAAGATATGACGATATATTCGTAAGATTTATATACAATAGATAAGATAACTATATAATAAGATAGCTATTAACTGTGATTTATTTATCAATTTTGTTTCTATTATGCATCGAGTTTGCTAAGTTAAACATGAAAGAAAAAGAATTTGGTATTTTCGCTGATATAACTTTATTAAATATTTTCAAGCAGGGATAAATAGTTTGGGATTAGCTTCGTATACATTTTATGTATTAATTCTGTTTGGCATATAGATTTTAATAGTTTGGGATAAGCTACGTATATATGTTTTAAATCTGTTAGGCATATATATTTTAAATAGTTTGGGATTAGCCCAGTATATATGTATATGTAATAATTCTCTTTGGCATATACATAGATTATAAATTGTTTGTTTGTAGTATATATGTATTATTTGTGTTAGACATATATGTATATTTAAAGTAGTTTGGGATTAGCTTCGTACATATGTTTATTGTCCATGTTTATTAATTCTGGTGGGCATATAGATTTTAAATAGTTTAAGATTATTTATTATATAGTTGACAAAACGAGTGTCACTAATAAGTAATTTTTAATTTTTTTAAATAATAAAATAAATAATAATTAAATAATTATATCACCACCCGGTGGGGGTGTTTTATTTGCCAGGCCGGCGAGCTATGCCCCGAATCACAGCCAAATATGGTTAGTGATATCATTGAACTATGAAAGATAGGGAGTGAAGAAATTAAAAATATTTAGTTTAAAAATTAATCTACAAACATAGCTTAACCATAAAAACAGGAAGAAGAAAAAAAAATATTTATATATTTTAAAGAAATGATAAAATACAACATAAGTAGGGAGAATTGCCAATTCCTTTGCATTCTCACAGGGTATCTCCTAGTTGAGCCGTCTCGACTAGAGCATTTTTACTTGTTTTTGTTGTGTTTATTGTCTCTGTGGGCCGGAAAGGGTTTCTTTCCTACTGGTTTCCCCAGCAGGTTGCGGCCCCCACTTATTTGACACTGCATATTCCACCAATAGGAATAGAGGCAGTAGTTGGATAAGAGCAATGTCGATGGGGGCTCGGCTGTAGCCGTCATGAGCTCTGCTGGTAGATGGTCCAGTGAGAAGAGTCGACGATGTAGCCGTTCAAAATTCACCACCTGTGGACCTGACTCTTGGATGATTGCACGCAAACAACACTCCTTGAAGCTTGACAACGCAAGTTTTTGGAAGTCGCTCTTCTGAGCGGTCAAACCTCTGAGTGCTAGCAGCAATTGAGGCGGAATTGGATTCTTCTCGTCGAGAAAAAACTTGCGTTGTCAAGCTTCAAGGAGTGTTGTTTACGTGCGATCATCCAAGAGTCGGGTCCACAGGTGGTGGATTTTGAACGACTACATCGTCGACTCTTGTCACTGGACCATCTACCAGCAGAGCTCATGACGGCTACAGCCGAGCCCCCATTTCAGTTGCTGAAGAATTGACTCACAGGCATCACATAGATGGCGCAACAACATCATGTCCGCTGATGCTGTAGCCTCGGCATTCTTAATTGTTTTCTCAATTATATCTACCTCCTTCTTGACCATAATATGTATCAGTTCGGCCAATTGCAAGTGTGGAGACACATCGTGATTGCGGTGGTCGGAGAGGGAGCAACCGCTACACAACGCCCGCCTACAGCTGTGACACCAAATTGAATTAGGTGTATCGTGCTCCACACACTGACTGCCGTCGCTGAGTACAAAATGTGTCTCGCTGAGCTCATTGGTAAAGTTGGGCCACGGCATGCGACTCAAATAGTCGGTATTTGGCAGCAGTTGTTGGTCCTTCTGCTGATCCAACATGATCCTGCCCAGGTTGAGTGCCGGCAGCTGCTGCAGCAAAAACAGCAAACCTTTATGCTTGGGGAAATATCCGAGCATCGGCAACGGGGTCTGCTTCAAACATTCCACACAAGTGATGCCTGAGCTACTCGACATGAGCTTCACACACCCGGAGCAGAAGATATGATGACAACTCAGTTCAGCCGGATGCAGTTCTACATTGTTGATACAGTAAGTAGATTCGCATACGTTGCAGCTAAGCAGCTTTAACAGTACAGTTGGTATTTGCTCATTGTCGCTAAATATAGAGAGAGGGATAGAAACAGTAAATTAAATTGAACTGACCCTTCAAAAATTTATCATCTAACACATTAAGTTAGTACAATATGAAATGTTTCCGTTAACTGACTTTTCTTACTTTGTCTATTCATTGCAAACATTGCAAACATTACATACAAAGGAATAAAATTTCATAAACACACACATGCAACACGTAAAGGAAATCCATGTGGCATGTAAAAGTGACCCAAGTTACACAAGCTTCTCGTGCGCGATGCCTTATTTGAGTTTAAATTAAATCCTATTTAGAGCCGTATCAGAATATTTCATATTTACTAATTAGCTTAGCTTTCCTGTACTTTACTTGAGAGTCGTGAATATATATATTGTTAACGGCAGACAAAACACATCTATTGTTTTAGGATTAATGATTGTCTGTATGAGTGTCCTGTAGTTAATTAAGCTTTTGCAAGCGGTGATGACGAGTCCACGCACGGACAGAAAATCAGAATTATCTGACAGTGTGCAAGGCAAGTAAGCAAACTCTAGTCGGGGATGCCCGACTTCGTGCTAATTGCCACTAGGTTTTACTAGTTGGCCAAATGTTGTGTTTTATCAAATCATCAAATTTTTATCATATGATTATCAAAATGTATTGAAAATTAACATTTTATAAAATAAGCAGGCTTATTCATATATTGAAGCTCGGATATTTGCAACTTAGCTTCAATGTTAAAAATTTGGTCGAAGTTGGTATCCAACATTTAACAAAAGTCAAAAATGTGTAAAATATATATGAAACTAAATGAAAACTCCAAAACGTACGATATATAATCTTATTTCTAACTTTTGAATATCGTTTTTAATCGATAACATAAAAACACGATTATTGCGAATTTTTAAAACAAATTCGATCTGCGAGTGTTATATTTTTATACCCCGAACCCATTAAAAATGGGAAATCAGGGTATGTTTTTGTGAAAATGTATGTAACAGGCTGAAGGATCAGCTCGATGCGCTGAGTTGATATAGCCCTGTCCGTCTGTCTGTCCGTCCGTCTGTGTGAATGCTGCGACCTCGACCATACGTAGTGCTTGTTTTTTTTTTTTTCAAAAATTCGATAATTCATCCCGTTTTCTTATTGTCGATTTGCAAATAACGCATTTTAAATACTAGAGACTTGTGTTTCGGCACATACACACATATAAATAACATAATCATGCCCAGAAAGTTTGAATAACAAAGTGCTTCCAGAAAAAAAGTTATTAAACATTTGATTTTCCACAACATAAGCGTCTTGCAGCCCAAGCGCAATCGCTACGTCAACTGGGCGCAGTTGGCAGAGCGTGCGTCTGTGTGTGAGTATGTGTTGTTTGCAATATATGTGTATGTAAACTAAGCATAGAATATTTGAAGTATCGGCACTTCGCAGGGCTCAGGGTATCTCCTAGTAGAGCCGTCTCGACTAGAGCACTCTTACTTGTTATACGACTGTCTTGGCAAAAAACAGAATGATAATTTCAGACCTAGAAGATTTGATTCTTTCTTTTTTACTTGCAAAAATAAATTTAATTAGTCCACTTATACTTGACAGCATTGATGTAAAAGAACTAAATGAGCAACTCACAAATGTTAGCGTGACAAATCTACTAGATCAAGGCTTTTCAAAATTCACAATTACTGTACATTTTAATAAAATTCCCTAGATCTAAGTTACATTATAAGAAAATAAATATTTTTCCTGTTCAACATAATAATATAATAATAGATTTAGAAGAAGGCGACGTGGTGGCAGATTGTCGGACAGAAACCTCCGCCGTATGCGACTGCGCCTCTACAACGACCTTCTTCAAGCAGTTACAGAAGGCAACGTGTGCTCAACTGTTGGTCTCGGGTGGCACCGTACAATGGGCTACACGCCTTAGGCATCTAAAGCCCATAATCAATGAAGGCATCTTATCATCAACAGCGCCATAATTCACGTAGTGGGCAGCACCGGAACTAGGCAGCAGGTCACGGGGACTTATCTAGCCACCTACGATGACCACATCTCACTAAATGGAACCCGCTACGTAAACCATCGGGGTATCCTGAGAAAGAAGCCAGCAGCTTCGACGTCAGGAACAGTCAACATCACGCTATTCCGAGAACACCTGAGCTTCCCGTTTCTACACGACCTGAGTTTGAGTAATCTTCGCCACATCAGGAACCTCAAGGCCGAATTGTCATCAAGGGCATTTGGTTGTGTCATCATCATTGTTTCTCTTGTCTTCCTCCTAGCCATCGGTTTTAAACTACGTCAATGCAAATCGATCAGAGCAAAACCCGAGGACGGGTTTCAACCTACCCGGGGAGGAGTTAACACGCACCTATCAAATATTGCTGATAACGGGTCAGCAACCTCTACACCGGATGTCTTTGCGACAAAGTTGTAGGCGAAATTGGACACCGGCACGCAGAGGCGGGCTGATCGTCCACGGAAGACGCAAGTTCAGCGTTCTGTCGCCCCGGCAGCCGGCAGCGCCGGCCTCGAGCCGTCTTTTAGTTTTACAAAAATTTAGTTTAGAATCTTCTCCGATAAAGCTCACACGAGCACTGAATAATAAAAAGATTCCAAATGACCAAATAATAATAAATAGGCCTGTTATAATTTATACACAGCAAATTTGAAATCCCTCTTAACGGTATACAAAAGCTGAAGTCAATTTATTGATTTTTATAGATAGTATCGGAAAAGTAAGATAAGCCGGTAATGGTTTACACGAGTTTACATATCAAAATTCAGATTTATAGGTTTTGTGGCTTACTCAGAGCTCTGAGGAGGTTTCTGATTAATAAATGTATGTCCACTGCTCCCGTGAAAAAAGTCGTTTACTGACTCTTATGGCACACACAAAGATTGGTCACTTGGGTCACTTTTATATGCCACATGGATTTCCTTTACGTGTTGAAGTAGAACTTACCTCATTTTCTTACTTCTCTAACTTAACTAACACCAGTGAAAAATTTAATGTTTTTTCTTTACACAAGTGATTATTTTAAATTTGTTCGCAGTGTTCGGTTCTCTTCGGTTGCAACTTGCAAGTGCGCTGCAGCAGGCAGCTGCACGCATATTTATAGGCAGCCAGCCAGCCAATATAACGCATTTGTCCTCTCTATCTCCCTACGCATGTCTCTCTCTCTCTCTCTCTCTCTCTCTCTTTCCCTCTTAGTCTACCTTACTCAATTTGCATTGCAGATTAGTCAATGAAAACGAGAATTCAAGGTATAACGGTTTTGTCAAAACTCCTGGGACAGGCAGAAAGATGCGTGGCAGACCCCACGGGATGCAGTCGGTGGCGCCCCACTGCAATATTCTCACTTATACTCTGAGCTCAGCGATCTCGTAAACCACAGAAGCTAGAGAGCTGAAATTTGACATGTATACTCGTGAATACCATACGTAGACAAGTTTTTCAAAAATTCGATAATTCATCCCGTTCTCGATGGATTTCGATAACTTTTTTTTACTTTTCCGTACCGTAAGAGTTAGAGACATGAAATTCACTGTGTAGATCCCTGTTATGAATACAAAGATTTTGTAATTTTTGAATAAACATTTGATTTCGCACAACAAAGGATTATTTGAGCAAAAGTTGGCAGAACGTGTGCATGTGCGTGCGTGCGCATTTGTTTATTTAAGTATTTTAACTTCGCAGAGTTCAGGGCATCTTCTAGTCGAGTTGCGTCGACTAGAGCACTCTTACTTGTTTTTATTGTTATCCTCATCGTCATCGTGCCCAACATCAACAGGAACTGTTGCACTCGCGGATCGTTGCTGCCACTTGCGTTTGTGACTAAAAAATGTTAGCTTAGCCACGCCCACCCTTTGCCTATTGAAGCATTCTAATTTGACTAGGCAATGAAATAAAGGACCTTTGGATGTGGACAGTATGTGAGTGGCCTACAACAAAGACTTTTACAGTAGCCCAGGAATATGTGCTCTTTTCTTTTTATATCCTGAGTCCATTGGGAAAAAGGGTATAAAAGTCTTCTTAAAGTGTATGTAACAGACACCAGGAGGCATGGCAGATGAACTCGACGAGCTGAGTCAGCCAGAGATCTGAAATTTTACATGAATCGTGTCAACCGTACGAAGTATGAGTTTTTTTCCTTCTCCCGTTTTCTTACTATCGATAAAAATCGATAAGCTGATAGATGCTAGAGATTTTTAATTTTCTGTGTAGATTCGTTTAGCAAAGATGTTGTAATATTTGGATATTTAATACCACGCCCCAGTTGCACCAAATTTAAAAATATTTCAAATACTAGAAACTTGTCTTTTGGCAAGCACACACATATAAATGACATCACGATCTGAAAGTTTGACCATGAAAGTTAATCTGCAACACAAGTTATTAAACATTTAATTTCCCATAACATAGACATATTGCTGCCCAAGCGCAGTCGCTACGAAACTTGTGCAGTTAGCAGAGTGCGTGCGTATGTGTGTGTGTATGTGTTGCTTGCAAATGTTGCATGCGCATAAGTCCGAGTGACGCTGAGTAATAATAATCAAGCTCAAGAGAGCGCGGTCTTAATGCAGCTTGTCTCTCTTAGCCAAAAGCTTTGCTCTCTTGCTCGCCAGCATGTGCATGTGTGTTAGAGTGGGAGAGAGTGTGAGAGTGCGAGCAAGCGTCAGCCTTCGCTGATGGCGTTTATGTTCTGTGATTGTCTTTGAGCTAATGACTTCGGCATGAGTGGCTGCATCCGCTACTGGTCAGTGAGTGCACTCGCAAAGCTTTTACAACCTGTTTGCTTTGCTCGGAAAACCGAGCACCACTTCGTGCGCGTGAGACCAGGCGAGTGCACTGACTGACCAGTAGCGGATGCAGCCACTCAGCCAAGGTCATTTCTCAAACATAAACGCCATCAGCGACGGCTTACAAGTTAAGCCAATGCTCGCACTCTCACACTCTCTCCCACACTCACACACATGAACATGCTGCCGAATAGAATTTCAATTTGATTAAGGCAACTTTTTTAATTATAAGAGAATTAGGCAATTGGTTTAATGTCAATTACGTAGTCAAAGACAAAAACAAAACATAAACAAATTGTTTTAAAAAACGAGCGTATAATTATCTCGAGCAGCGCTCTCAAATATTAAGTAATCAAAAGATATTCAAGCCACATCCCTGTGACGAAAAACTTTTATATTTTCTTTGGAAACCGCAAAACGGAATGTCAATAACATAAACATTTCAATAACTTAGGGAAAAATGCACGGAGATGGCAAACGGCACTTCACCTGTGGTTTCTGACCAAAAATGTATAAGCTTATATATATATATATATATATATATAAAAGAGAAAGGGAAGAGTTATCGCATTTTTGCAAAAAAAAAAAAATTCGTATAGCGTATGGTATTCAGGAGTATACATATCAAATTTCAGCTCTCTAGTTTCTGTTGTTTACGAGATCGCTGCGTTCACACAGACGGATGGACGGACGGACGGACAGACGGACAGGGCTATTTCAACTCAGCTCATCGAGCTGATCAAGAATATATATACTTTGTATGGTCTGTGACGTCTCATTCTGCCTGTTACATACATTTTCACAAAACCATTATACCCTGATTTCCAATTTTCAATGGTTTCAGGGTATAAATAAGACACCATCGGTACGGTGTCTTTTATCAGTCGTAATACTAAAGTTTAAAATTTTAAAGTTTACGTTATTACAATTTTGCCAACTATCGGCTGTAAACAGACTTATCGTTCAGCCGCCACGTATTTAACAGCACTGCTGTACAACTAACAGTGTTCGGTATTTTATGCTATTGACTTTTAATTCACTTGTATAGTGTATGCATGGTCACACTTAGTCCCTACTGTCTACACAAGTGCTGCTTTGCTTCCGTGCAATTTTTTTTTTGAAGCAATGTCTGATACAATTGTAAGTAAACTGATAATTAGATTGACAGAGCGCGCTAATTATGCGACATGTTAGTGCTGAGCACTAGAGAAGTGCATATTCGAAGAGTATATAGATGACTCCCTGCAGCACTGTGCTTGTTGATTGATTAAAAACGCCGGCATATAAAAGTTTTGCAAACGCTTCTGTTGTTTTTGCAGTCGCTAAAAACAAAGTTTTTAAACGGATTATTTGCATTAAGTGTTCAACGTGTGTGCTGCTAGTGCAGCGCATAATTGACAGTCAGTCGATGAGTACAGAGAGTGCAAATTCGTTGCAGCGACGCCAGACAACAGACACGACGCCGGGCAGACACACAAACAAAGGTACAATGACTTGTAGATTTTGCAGCGAAAACCACGGACCGATAGATGATGAGAAAAGAGGAGGCGGAGCGGTGTATGCCTGCAATCGTGTATTTTTGTATTTGTGACCATGGCAGTGGAAACCTTTTCTCTTTTTGGCACAGTCCTAATACAATTATTTACATATTATAAGTAATGCCAAAAAACGATATTTGGTCCGAATTTGTTTTAATGTTGCAGTTAAATGCGAGGTTTCATGTCGTACAGTCCATTACGCTAAATTTCAAGCCTTTTAGGCTAATCCAAAGTAGCTTAAGCTACGTTTAACAACCACACCAGCAGCAGCAGGCCTAAACAACAGCAACAACATCATGGCCAGCGCCCCTTTGCTGCTCGAGCACTTCATCTACAAGAAACGCAATTTCGTTTATGCCTTTGTGCGACATCGCCTCTTTACGTTATGTAAACAATCGGTGTGATCGATGCCTGATACTATTTAATTAAGTAAAGAAACTAATCATTACATATGTGCTGCTTGAATTACAGCTTATACGCGTGCAGTCTGCGGAGGGCATCAAACGCATCGAGATCTCGCCAAAATCAAATCTGAAACAGCTCTATGACAGCGTACAAACTGTGCTCAAAGTCGATGGCTTTGGCCTTTTTATGGAGCGAAGCTTTGCCACAGAGCTACAAGCAAGTGGCACCCAGCTGGTGGGCAGCACTCTCAAGCATGGCGACATGGTTTATCTAAAACAAATTGCGGGCACTTCATCACGCGTGAGTTTTTCATTACAAATTATATAAGCCTCATTTCATATTATTAATATTATATTCTATTTAATAGCGCACGAGCACCACAGCGATTGATAAATTGTCGTTCAATAGCGCTGCCAAATTGTCCAATGAGAAACTTACCAACAGCACACGTCCATCCATTGATGTGATCGAGGATGAGGTGGATCAACTATTGTTCAAATCTAGTGGCACCATCAAGCGTGAACGCGATAGTAAACTGTAAGTTGATCAGAAGGCGAGCAGATGGCGGATAATTTGCTAGCTGCAAGATAAACTAGAGAGTACAAAGCTTTTGGCAATGCATTTACTCTGAGCCAAAAAAGTTGATAGTTGATAGTTTATCTCCTTAAAACTAAACTTATTCAAAAAAAAAAAAAACTAAATTATATTTTATTTCTCATTAAATTTGCTTAGCTGTCATCACAATGTCAATGGTCGTTGCGTTCATTGCTCCGCGTTGGAACCATATGACGAGAGCTATCTGAAGGAACATAATATCAAGCACTTGTCCTTCCACTCGTACATACGCAAGCAGACGTCTGGCATGGATCATGGAAAGTACTTTGTATTCGATGACATTAATTGTCGCATTAAGCCCGGCTGTCGGGAGCATCCACCATGGCCCAAGGGCATTTGTTCCAAGTGCCAGCCGTCGGCTATAACGCTCAACCGTCAAACCTATCGTCATGTAGACAATGTTATGTTTGAGAATACAAAAATTGTGGAGCGCTTTTTGAATTATTGGCGCACCACCGGCCATCAGCGTATGGGGTTCTTGTATGGAACCTATGAACAGCATACGGATGTGCCGCTAGGCATACGTGCCAAAGTGGCGGCTATCTATGAACCACCGCAGGAATCGTCGCGCGATTCGATCAACATCTGTCCAGATGAGGGTGCCGATGAAGTGGATGCCGTAGCCAAAGCATTAGGACTTAAAAAGGTGAGCATTCGATCAAATCGTAATTTTAAATCATTTTATCAACGATACTGCATTGATAGATTGGCTGGATATTTACGGATCTACTTACGGAAGATGCAAGCGCTGGAACTGTAAAACAAATTCGCGGAATTGAGACACATTTTCTGACCGCTCAAGAGTGCATTTCAGCGGGTGAGCTGCAGAATCGTCATCCGAATCCATGTAAATATGCCACAAATGGCACGTTCGGATCAAAGTTTGTAACCATTTGTGTGACTGGTGAGTGTTGCTTGGTTATGTGTATTATATATATATATATATATATATATATACACTTTATACTTCTGTCAGGTGATCAAACTAAACAGGTGCACATGGAGGGCTATGCTGTGTCCGCTCAATGCATGGCTCTCGTTCGTGACAATTGTCTAATACCTACTAAAGATGCACCCGAACTTGGATATGTTCGTGAATCGACCGACAAACAATATGTTCCGGATGTTTTCTATAAGGTAAGTAACATTTAAATACGGTAGATAAGATTAATTATAATAAGATTACTATCAATTGTGATTAATTCCAACTAAAATTTATAGTCAGTCCTAGCTCCGTTTTGCTTCCAATGATCACAGTTTTTAGGAGTTTCCATTATGAATCTAGTTTGCTAAGTTAAACTTGGAATAAAAACAATTTAATAATATTTTTATTGGAATAACTTTATTAAATATTTAACTCTTGAATATTGTTAGACATATATTTTGGGACTATCTTCGTTTATATGTATGTGTATTAATTCTGTTGGGCACATTTATATAGTGCGCTTGCCAACTTCAAACCGGTCTATTTATTATGACATTGTCATTAGTCATTTGTCATTTTGATGTGCTTGTATCTTTTTGTTTTTCACAATGAAAGCTGTGTTTAGCCAGTTTTATCTTCATCTTAAAGGAATTTAAATCATACGATTAATGCTGTTCGTGTTCCGCCTTCATATATTTCAATATAACGTTCTATATTCCTGCGTTTTTGAGCACATTTTGAATCTTAACTAAGTTTGCTTTGCACTCATCGAATCATTTCTTCTTTGGATCGTTCTAACTATCCTGCAAATTTAAATGAAATAGTATAATATATTGGATTATGAGTTTAAGTTGAATATATCAATAAATTCGTAATTTTATCCATTTAAGCATTAAACGTTTCTTGCAAAGAATTTTCGCTATGAATTATATATTAGCTTGGATAATTTTAAGTGCATTGACTTGGTTAAATATAACTTTCGCAGGTATTCAATATAACTTTCTCAGATAGTAATACTTTGATTATGTTTTCTTCACTTATTAAGTTTTATAGTGGTATTTTTCGAGTGTAAATTTATGATTAAGTTGATTGCTGAACAAGAACAAGTTTATTTTTTCATTAAGTTGATAGATATATCGAATAAAACATTTATATTTCATAAAGATTAATATTTTCGACTCTTAAGAAATTCGTATAGACTCGCTCAAGCTGTTGCCAAACGAGCAATATTGGAGTCACCATCAAATTGGAATCGATGACAGATTGTTTGCTTGCACAAATATATTAATATCAGGCTTAAAACTTTAATATTTATTTTAGTTTTAATTTCGCTGTTTATATTTTGCAAATTTTGAATGAAATTTCTTTGTGTTGCTCCACACTTCAAATACGAATACATTTATATGGAGACTTCAAAAAGTCATTTCGTTGTTGATACCCTGCCTCAGGAAATAGTAAACTTTAAATCATTTTTGGCAAGCTAATTGTATTTAAAATTTTTATTATTGTTCAGAGATTCCCTTAGATTCACCAATGTTTTCAGCTCCGTTTGCAAATATTAAACACATAGACAAAGTCAGTGAACATTAAATATGTTTATAATTATTAATATTTCAAGGAAACTGTAACGTGAGTTTAATTTTGATAACCAACTTAAATATGACTAATACTGTTCATGTTCCACTTTCAAATACCACATTCTGCATTTCTTTGCAATCATTCTCAATTTAAATTATGAACACATTTCATTCATTAAACAAATGTGCATTGAACTCTTATTTTCCTTTGGTTCGTTCCAACTATCCTACAATTCAAATAATATACTCTAGTTTGTGATTTTTAAGAAATCTCCAATTGATTTCTTATTCATGTACTCTATGCTCAAATGAAATATGTTAGGAATCTAGGAATAACTGTTAATTGACTTGGAAAATGAGTTTATCATGAATATACCAATAAATTCGTAATGTTTTCCTTTTTCGCACTAACTTGGAGTCTTTTTAGAACAAAAACACTTATATATAACTACAATGAAACTTGGGTGATATAAAGTTCTTTCGAAATAGTTAAATATAATTTTCAGACATTTATTTAATACTTTGAATACCTTTGTTTCACTGGCTCAATAAGTTTTGTATTATTTTTGTGTATAGTTTTGTTAAAATATTTAGCATTAAATTTTTAAAGATTGTTTTTTTTTTTCTTTTCGCCGCAAAGTATTTTATATAGATTCATTTAATCTGTTGTCGCGAACATATCGCTAGCTAGCAATATTTGTGCCAGCATCAAATTGAAATCGATAATAGGTTATTCAGTTTCAAGAAATTCATTGATATCTTGCTTAAAACTATTAATTTTAGATTTACTTTCATTTTGTGTGTATTTTGTGACTTTTCTGTGAACATTTTTTCAACTGTTGCATTTTTTTAAATGACGTTAGATATTTTCAATAAAGTTCTGTCTGCTTCAATCTTAAAACACGAATACATTTATACGAGTATATTTATTGATTACTTATTTTTTAATTAGTAATTCGTAGCGAATCTGTGGGTGCTCACAACTTTTAATATGCTTTTGCTTTTATCGCAAATCAATCTTTAAATTCGTTCAATATTTGATGTAAACATTTATCAACTTTTTCTAAATACACTCAAAATTCAAATTTCGCTTAGAGTTTAATTGAAATCTAAACTTTAAATAAATTCTCAAAAATTCGTTTTTGTTTTCTGTTGTTTTATGAATATTTCCGTAATCAGATTACTGGAAATTAGTCGGTTAAGACCGGTATATAGCTTGTTTAAAATTTCTGTTAAAATTAAAAAAATAAAAAAGTTTCCAAAAATTGTGTATGTAGCAGGAAAAATTTTATTTCGGATGCCTTTTATGTATTACTGTAAAACACCTATAAAAATGTTTCCCTAATGGATTAGAAATACAAAATACAAAAAAAAAAATCAATGGCGTACGACCTTGGCAGAAATATTTGTCATATTTTTATTGTTACTAATTTTCTTTTAATTGAAGATTATGCTGTTCTGTATCTGCTTATATCATTAGAAAGTCAAAAGCTGAGGTATATGCATAGAATAGAGTTGCCCTTTATCTCGTCTAAAATAATAATATCTGCCAGGGCGACCATGCAAACAATCTACTTAACAAGAACCGCGTCGATACACGCCACAATTCTTAATCGAAATGCTCGTTATGGGGACTCCATTTGAATCGCCGTTGCTCCCAATCCTATCGAGCACATCGATACCATCCACAATGAAGCCAAATACAGCAGTGGAGGTGAACATGTCATTGATCATCATGCGGAACTGGCTGCCCACAAATCCATTGTTGTCGTAATGCTTCAGACCACGACGCATACTCACTGTGCCTCGATGTGCTATCAATCCGGTCTCATCTGGCGTAAAGAAGCGATCCTCAAATGATGAATAGCCGCCGCGACCATTCTGCAGCTCAAAGTCGCCCGTGATGATGCTCTCATGGCTCCAGATCTGAAATACTTTGCAGCCCTTAAATCCAATGCCGCGTTCGTGCAAGATAAGCGAACGAAAGTTTGCTGCCATTCGCGGGGCAAGGTCCTCGAACACCTCAATTAGGATGCGACCTATCCAGTTGCCTGCCATTTCAAAATCTAGAAAGAAAACGGGATTGGGAACCTTTGAGGGGGTATAATTGTTTGGTGAAGAGGTCATCGGATAAATGGGAAGTTTCGGAAAGGGGACACCTTGAGCGGCTTTTAATGCTGCTGCAGCTGCTGCTGCCGCAGCAGATGTACTGGGCATGTCAAAGTTGAAGCTGTTGATCGGCACGGGTTTGGTCAATCGTCTGGGCTTGCTTGGCTGCTGTTGGGCTAGAGGTGGATGCAACATGGCGGTCATCGGTATAGGGCGGTTACACGGTGGCTTGTTCTTATTGGAAGCAAGTGGCTGTGGCATCCTCAATTGCGGAGTTGAAAAAGTGACCTGCTTCGATAGCTTCTGATTGAAGTTATTATTGTTACCAATCAGTTGGGCTTGTGGATGCTTGTCTTTGTTGCCCTGTATGGATTGGTTTTTCTTGATGATGATGTTGCGGCTGCTGCTGCTGGTGCTGCTGCTGATGCTGCTGTAAGTGCTGGTTTCCTCCCAAAGTGTGCTGAGGTTAGCAAAGAACGTGGGCCATGGCCAGGAGGGACTCATCACAGCCTGGGTTTTCTTCTGCATCTTTTCCTCGTACTCTTTATCCTTCTGCTCTTTGTCCTGCTGTTTATTCTTCGGTTCTTTATCCTGCTGCGGTTTATCCTGCTGCCCTTTATCCAGCTGCTCTTTAGGCTTCTGCTCCTTATCATTCTGCTCCTTAGCATCCTGTTCCTTAACCTCCTGATTAACATCCTCCTTTTCCCCGTAGTCATTAGTGCGTTCGAAGATGTGACACTGTAAATTCCACCAGTACGTATAGATGCAGTAGTTGGTTAGAAGCAGCATCGGTGGTATCTCAGTTTTAGTCATCGGGCGCTCTACTGATAACTGGCGCACCGCCATAAGTCGACGATGAAGTTGTTCGAAGTCCACCAGCCGTAGATTCGACTCTTGGATGATTCCACGCAGACCGCACTCTTTATAGTTGTAGAACGTAATTTTTTGGAACTTGGCATGCATGTGGGTCATCTCTTTGAGCATGCGCAACATTTGGGACGGCGCTATCTTGCCCTCCTTGAGTCCACAATGCTGCAGCTCGTGCTTAGCGCGCACAAACCAATCGCGAATGTGGCAGAGCCGAATCGTGGGTAGATGATGAAGCATTTCATGCTTCAGTTGCTTATGCATCGCCTCAGAGGCGTCGCATAGACGGCGCAGAAGAGCCATGTCCGCCGATGCTATTACACTGGCACCGTTGATTTCTTCCTCAATCAGATCTATCTCGTACAGGATCATGTGACACATGAGCTCGCTCACGTCCAAATGTTCCGACATATTGTGCTCCGTGGAAGAGGCTGCATCGCAACTCATACACAATAGGGCGCTATCACTGCGCACAAAACATTCCATGCTGACCTCATTTATCCAGTTGGGCCAGGGCGAGCGGCACACGTACTCAGTATTTAGCTGCAATTGCTGGTCACTCTGCTGCTTCAACATGAGCCTGCCCAGGTTGAGTGCCGGCAGCTGCTGTAGCAGAAACTGCAAACCCTCATGCACGAGCAAGTATCCGAACTGCGGCAACGGCATCTGCATCAAGCATTCCGCACAAGTGATGACCGAGCTCCTGCACATGAGCTTCACGCATCCGGAGCAAAAGATATGGCGGCACCTCAGTTCATTCGGCTGCCGCTCGAGATTGTTTAGAGAATAAGGAGATTCGCATAATCTGCAGCTGAGCATCTTAAGCAGTTTTCTTGGTATCCTCATAGAGTCGCTAAATGTAGAGAGAGTGAGTGAGAGAGTGAGGGAGAGAGAGTGAGAGTGAGAGAGAGAGAGAGAAAAAGAGAACAATAGATAGTGCATTAATATATATATCTTAATTTTTCGAATGCGTATGGCATACCCGAGTATACATGCATGTCAAATTTCAGCTCTCTAGCTTTTATGGTTTTCGAGATTGCTGCGTTCACACTGACGGACGGACGAACAGAAAGTCAGGGCTTATGGCCTCGACTCGTCGATCTGATCAAGAATATATATACTCTATGGGGTCTACCGCGCCTCCTTCTGCATGTTACATACATTCTCATTAGATCATTCTGCTATATTTATCACTATAATTGAATATTAATTCATTTAGATAGCAGAATGTACAGCTTCTGGATTTGTTAAATCTCATGCTAAATTTGTTCAAGGATTGTTTGTTTAAATACCTTTTTTATTTATCGTGTGCCCTTGATGAACCGCTGCGCACTGTACTATAAAATGCATAACAAGTAAAAGGGACGAACCTTTTGCATTCTACTAAAAACTATTCCAGGTATTTGCATCAATAAAGCGTCCGAGTCGAGTGGAGTCGAGTCAAGCTTTATTAGCTCGCTCTCTCTCCCGCTCCCTTTGTCTCTGTGACTCTCACTGTGGGTTTATATTTGTCTTTGGTCAATTTAATTCACTGCTATCGTATTACAGACAGTCCACCAGTTGCAGTCCTGTAAAGCAAACTGCCCGACTTGCTGATACCTTAACTACAATGACACATTGAAACATTATAAAATGAACTTACAGCGATATAAATATTTCAAGCGACTGGTGTAAATATCATATGACTGCTATAAGCCACAGACTGAACAAAGATATGATTTACTGTTAGCACATTTTGAATGATATCAAAAACATCAACGCCACGCATGCACAATATATTGTGCTCTGCTCTTTCTGTGAAAGTTTTAATTATTATATTTTGCGAAAATTTAAACTGGTTGTTTTGATCATTATGCTTCAAAAAGGGACTGACCACAAAGTTGTCGAGCGGCAACCTAAAGAATATATTTAATTAAGCAACTTGTTAAAATAAAATGCAGAATATTTCGTAGTACATTTAGTTTGTTGTATCGCTGATAGTGTTTCTGTATCATTTTGTACTCACTCAGGAAAGTGAAATGTCACGCTGTCCGTTCGTTTGTCTTTATAACCGAAACTCATATCGTCTTGAAATTTTTAATATAAGCTCGTGTATACCATCGTCTGGTAAGGTGTTAAGATAGCCATATAAAAAAATAGCCTATTATTTGAATTTTTTATAGAACTTATTCCAACTTGTTGTTTTCTGTTGGCTACTTGACTAAAGCAAAACTCATTGCCAGTCATAGCTAATTGACTACAGCAATAGTGGGTAGGCAGACGGACGGCTTTCAGACACAGACGTCAACAATATTTGCTTGGCACTTTGTTTGCTCAAAGCCAACAATTTAATTGTCTATCACCTACTGCCAGAAAATAATGATTATAATATTCACACGCATATATATATATATATATATATATATATATATATATATATATATATATATATATATAATGCTGAATATATTACTCATAAACAAGCTGAAGCTTCGCTTTATCATGTATGGCTGCTCATCTCATCGTCGATGAAAATTTTCTACTTACCTTCAATTTTAATTAATAACAAATTTAAAAAAAAATACTAAATTCATTTAGCTCAAGTGGTTCATCTTATCTGCCATATCTGCCTCAATATTATCTAAACTGCAGTTATATGTTATTACAATCGATTTTCAGATTTTATTCAAAATCTGTAAATCTCGCAGCTTTCGCAACATCCACCCAAATATGTTCAGCGTGACAATTCTTTTAATTTTTTACTTTTCCTCTTTTAAGTCGCTAGTTTGACAGACTTTAATGATTCCCTGTTGCGAGTACACGATGTCATTTCTGCTAATTTCAGTAAAACTCAAATACGGTTTGACCTTCAAAAAAAATAAGAGCGAGTTTAATTAGTTAGTTGGCATGCGTAGTGTTGATCCACTTACAGCACCCATCATCAGATCCGTCATGAAATACAAAATTATTTGCTTTTTGCCAATAAAACATCAGCTAAAAACTTTTTAATTCCTGTTTCATAACTAGCAGAAAATGCGCATTTTACACTTGTTAAATCCAATTAGGGAGACAGCCACTCACATGCGCATGTGTGGGTGTGGGCGTGTGTGTGTGGGAGTGTGCGTGTGCATGTGTATGGTTGTTTATGCACATCCACACACCTGTTTGAATTTGTCCTTCTGTAATTTGCACATTAAACATTTTTTCATGTTTCCCAGCATAATCTGTAGAGAAGCGTGCCTGCACTTAATTTAGCTCTTTCGCGAACTGAGAAGAGTATATTGGTTCTGTGTAATGTCCGTCTGCCCGAATGAGCGTTATGGCCTGCACTGCTAAGACTATGCATATATTTTGAACTGTTTCAAAACAGACGTGAGCTGAGCACGCTTAGTTTGTCTATTCGGTGCAACAAATGTGAGTATTTAAAGCCAGAAATGGATTTGCAATTGGAATCGATATGCGCCTGCTGTCCAAGAACGTGTGCGACAGGTTTTTTGTTTTGGTTTCAATTTGGATTAAGTTTCTTTGTCATTGCCATGGACCAATTATTGTCAGTTTCTGACGAGTCGTGGGTGCGTTGCTGCGTAGGCGGTGTTACGCTCTGCGTGTGTGGATGGCTGGGTAGACGCGCGATTATTCGAAAGTTGTCGTTTGCCGACGGACTGTGATTTTATATAAATCATTGTTTAACACAGCTCTTACCTTATAATTCGTCGAAAAGCAAGCATTCATAGACAGATTTCTAAGCTGATAGCATTAAATGCATCAAATTCTGTTTATTAGGATTTATTCTGCACACAAATCTAAGGATTAAATGCTATCGCACTGCTAAAATTGTTTTAAGAATAGAATTCTGTTGAAATCAAATTACATATAATTCAATACAGGGTTGTGAAATTAGCATTCTATCTTTGGATCATATGAGTGCAGATTCAAGAAGGGAATTTGCATATTAGCACATGAAACTATCCGCATAGCATTGAGAACAATAAAATTGCATTTACTCCTTTCCTTTTCATGCGCACAGTGCTTTTAATTTGCTGCCCACAACCAATGTGCTCTTTAACGGGATATCAATCAAAATTAACGTTCATAGGCGCAACAGGATATTCAAATGTGTGATTGTGTGGTGCTGTGGTCAGTTATCCGTTGTATGCCATCAATCAGAAATTACCGCCGCTCGCAAAATTTCTGCAATTGTTTGAAAACTAGAGCCATTTCATATAGACAATGCCTAACTGAGAGACAATGGAGCTCCAAACATGAGTGTAGACAAGCTGAGTGGCTTTACACCCATTATTCAGGGTCGCTGTGTAGGCCTCTCAAGATAAGAAATTGATTGGCTCAGTGGAAGTGGAAGTAAGTGGAACGCGTTAACTGTTCATAGAAAACTATTGAATTCTATAAGCTGCTTTGCCTGTTAGTGAAAGATAAGGAGAATAGGGAAAACGGCTTTAATAATCTTTAATGCGTGCCATAACAGCTTCATTTCTGAGCACCTTCCTATTGTTTCATATTTGTTTCGCAGCGATAATTATTTTCTCATCAAATTTTGTGGATATGCCCATCCAACAAATTAAATCGAACTCAACAATGAAAATATATAGAGTTAATATAGATTGTATTATATGTATGTTTCTATTATTATTATGTATTATTCTATTATATGTATTATATGTATATATCCATAAATAATATAGTATATATATCTGCAACTCATATTTCATTCTAATTTAGTTTGTAAATTGTAATTTGCTTATGAGGAATATTGAAATATTAAAATTAATTAAACTCGTGTTAAACTAAAGTTTTCAATCAAATCAAAATTCTCCCGAATCAAATAATATTGCTGTGTCCATTAGCTACTTCCGTGTGCTCGCATTTATTTATATGGAACATCACGGAAACCCATATTTTGTCTGTCAACAGAAAACTCAAAATTCTTTGTAAATTTCATGGCATTAGCAGTACGCATGTACGCATCGGATGTGCATGCCACACGTCTTTCTTACCTCATGTTGACAATGCTTTTCCTTCACGCAAGTAATTAGTATTTTTTATGACGATTTGAAATGTTTGTCTTTTTTTACTGATTTTGCTAAAGTTTATTATATTTGAATCAAATGCACGGTATTTCACAGTACACTTCTAGGCTCTTTTTATATGCGCTATTGCAACTGTAGTTAATTTATTACGATTGATTATTGTTTATTGTTTTTGGTTCGACGTTTGTTATCACTTGTCTACCTAGTTCGAGTCGCTTTGTGTGCTCTTGCACTTACAGGAAGTTAGAGCTTTCAGCATATTATTTTCACTTTTTGCACGAATTTTGTTGGCTTTTTTAAGTTTTTTGTCTGCCTTTTCGGTTGCTTGTTGCTCTTCTTGCTCGACTTGCTGTTGCTCGTCGATTTGTTGCTGCTGCTCGTACCGTCGGGCTTTACTGATTTGCCAGCTGACAGCGCGGACTCGGGGCGGCCTGCTGTATTGCTGCTGATAGTGAGGCGCTGCACTGGCCCTAGAAGTGGAGTTTCTCCCAAAAGCTGGCGATACAGTTGACGATGCAACCGCTGTCCAAAACATTGTTAATATTGTAGTTGTTGTTGACGCGGGTGCCAAGTTGGCTAAACATGATATTAGACGGACAACCCATTGAAATGACACTAAGTTGAATTTGAAGTGATGCTCCAGTTGGTGCTGCAGGTGTTGCAGCTGCTGTCGATGTGAAGTTCCTTTCCAAATGAAGTGCATGCAAGAGCGCAACGCACTTTTATAGCCAGCCAGCCAGGCAACCAGCAAATGCATAGGTGAGCGATGAAAGCTTGCGCTCTTAGCTCGCTCTCTTAAATTTGGCAGCCACGGACATTGTTGCATGCTGCTGCCAGCTATGCTTCGAGCTCAATGTCAATGTCAAGTGGTGTTGCATTTCTATGACTGTCTGCCTGACTGCCCGCCTACCCACCCACACGGCGCACACACCGTCACAGCCATTGTCTTTCTCTCTCGCTCTTGCTCTGTGGTCAATTTACCATGTTTGATTAGTCAATTCCGGAAATGTCTTGTGTCCGACTGTGCGTGCAGGCTGTGTGATTCTTGTGTTTATGGCCAACATTTCTCACTTTGCCTGCTGCATTCCATCGTTTCTGGTCCTTTTTTTGTTTTGTCGAACACGAAAAAATTTGCTTTGGCAAACAGAAATTCCAACTGCTTTGCATCAGATGGACCTTTAGTGCATGTCTGTGCATGAGAGTAGGAGCTCATGCAAGCTTGCCTAACTAAGTGTATCTTGTGTAATGTGCATGCATATATATGTACACCTATGCCGTTTTATATGGATATCTTCTATAATTTAAGCGAAAGGCATTTGCGTATGTATTTTCATTCGGCGTTGCATCTTTTAGGCGCACTTTCAGTTCGCAATGACAAGCTACATTTTGGCTAAGAATTACTTATGTGTGTGTGAATATATATATATACCAGTTTTCATGCAGACAGGCGCACGGAGGTAGCAATGCCATCCTACCTGTGGATTCCATACGTCTGCTTCTGACCGTTGCATCCGTTTGCAATATCCGTAACTTCCTTTGAGGTTTGTGGCTTTTGGTTTCATATGAAATATTGACCTGTCTATGCGATGTTCAATCTGGGCATTTCAATTTAGCAGCTATATAGTTAAACACAAACTGCTCCTTGAACATTAAAGCATAAAAATACGAATTGAATTGTGCTATTAGTGCCCATTTCGCTTGGAGCAAGCTTGCAAAGGAAAAAGCGGCAACATGATAAAAGCGAAAAAGCCAAACATGGCCATAGTCGTGCATGGCTCCAAATGTCCTCTGATGGGCCACATACACTGGATACTGCCATCGGTAAATAAAGTACGCTCCAGTCGGCAAACGGTGGGCGTGGCTGGGCGCACTGATTCGCGTCACAAACGGAAGCGGCAATAGCTTGGACTGCTCACATGTGATGACCAGGACGGCGTGCCTCAAGTGCAGCAGAGCAAATTTAAGTGCAACTCAATAAATGGTCCCGGACCAAGAGATGCCAGGTATATGGAAATGTGTTTATCATCGATGCCGATGACATGATGAATGATACTGAATATTGTTGAATGCGTTGAACACAACTGGCTGAAACTCTTTGACGGGTTTTAGGTCAAAGAGTTTAAACTCTTTAAATGTAAGTCATTTTATTATACCCTGAACCCATTGAAAATGGGTGTAATGTGTATAATGTTGTTGCGAAAATGTATGTCAGAGAAAGAGGCGTGGTAAATCACAAAAACCGGAGATCTCTCGGTATGCAGAAACTTATTTCCCAAGTAAGTTCCCATAATAATACGTAAGTGCTAGCATGCTTGTAATGTATTTGTCTCTATTCGTCTCTGTGCAGGGCTTAGGGGATCTCCTAGTCGAGCACTCTCACCTAGAGCACTCTTACTTTTTTAAATGCCACCTTCGTAAACATCGACCTTTGTATTCCACCTGTTTGAACTCTTTGAGCTTTTTAGCTCTAAAGCAGTCGAAAAAGTTACGCCCAGTTGTGTTCAACGCACTCACTATATTCAGTACCGCTTCACATGTCATCTTCGTCGTCATCGGCATCGATGATAAACTCATTTGCATATACCTGGCATCTCTTGGTCCAGGACCATTTATTGGGTTGCAATTAAATTTGCTCTGCTGCACTTGAGGCACGCCGTCCTGGTCATCACATGTGAGCAGTCCAAGCTATTGCCGCTTCCGTTTGTGACGCGAATCAGTGCGCCCAGCCACGCCCACCGTTTGCCGACTGGAGCGTACTTTATTTACCGATGGCAGTATCCAGTGTATGTGGCCCATCAGAGGACATTTGGAGCCATGCACGACTATGGCCATGTTTGCCGTTTTATACCCTGATCCCATTGAAAATGGGAAATCAGGGTATAATGGTTTTGTTGAAATGTATGTAACAGGGAGAAGGAGGCGTGGCAGTCGCCATAAAGTATATATATTCTTGATCAGGGGGACAAGCCGAGTCGATTTAGCCCTGTCCGTCTGTCTGTCTGTCCGTATTTTTATGTACATAGGTGCTTGTATAGCACGCGCAGGTCACGTTTGTTTTAAAAATTCGATTACGCATCCCGTTTTAATGTTATCGATTAAAAACGAAATCGATATTCAGCTAAAGAAATCTATCTAATTAATATTTATAGCTAGTGTTCAAATTTTGTTGTTAGTTTTTTGTCTGTTGAATACAATTTTGATTTTTGTTAAATTTTGGTTCCCACGCCCCCTTCGTCCCCTTAATACCAAAGACTTGTGCTTCGACACATACCCACATATGAATAACATAATCATGCCCTGAATGTTTGAATAAAAAAGTCCTGCTAGAAAAAAGTTATTAAACATTTATTATCCACAACATATTCGTCTTGCAGCCCAAGCGCAGTTGCTACGTCAACTGCGCAGTTGGCAGAGCAACTGTGTGTGTGTGTATGTGTTGCTTGTGATGTACATAAATATAAATAAAACATAATTCGCGGTTCATCGCTGGGTTCAGGGTATCTCCTAGTCGGGCGCCATCGACTAGAGTTTTTCTACTTATTTTCCTTTGACTACCTTTTTCGGTCCTTTGCAAACTCAATATAGGTTTTTGAAACTTGCCCCAGGCTAAATAGGCACATTAGTGCCCATTGTGTTAGTAAACACAATTCAATACGTATTTTTATGCATTAATGTTCAAGGTGTAGTTTGTGTCTAACTATATATGTAGCTGCTAAATTTAGATGTTCAGATTGCATATCAGCATTTCATATGCAACCAAAAGCCATAAACCTCAACCACTGACGCCTTTGAAACTAAGTTAACTAGCTACGAATATTGCAAACGGATGCAACAATCAGAAGCAGATGTATTGGACTCAGACAAGCTTATACATTTTTGGTCAGAAACCACAGGTGAAGTGCCGTTTGCCATCTCCGTGAATTTTTCTGCAAGACGGCTTTCGGTTTGCAGTTCACGTGAAGTAAGCATTTCCCTAAGTTATTGAAATGTTTATGTTATTGACATTCCGTTTTGCGGTTTCCAAAGAAAATATAAAAGTTTTTCGTCACAGGGATGTGGCTTGAATATCTTTTGATTACTTAATATTTGAGAGCGCTGCTGCTCGAGATAATTATACCCTCGTGTTTTAAAACAATTTGTTTATGTTTTGTTTTTGTCTTAGACTTCGTAATTGACATTAAACCAATTGCCTAATTCTCTTATAATTAAAAAAGTTGCCTTAATCAAATTTAAATTCTATTCGGCTTATATATATTATATATTATTATAGCTAGGCAAAATGTCAGTTAACTTTTTTTTTTTTGATAACTTGAACCCATTGAAAATGGGAATAACATTTTAAACCACGTTTTGAGCCTAAACACTGTTAACTTACCTTTCATATACGTGTTTTAAAATTATTCAAATCTTATATATTAGACTTAGATTGGTCAAAATTTGCTGCGTATTATTTTGTAATATTTTTTCGACGTGGGCGGCTAACTGTTGCATGCGCATTAGCTTCGAGTGTGGCTGAGTAATAATAATCAAGCGCAAGAGAGCGCGGTCTTAATGCAGTTTGTCCTCTCTTAGCCCAAAGCTTTGCTCTCTTGCTCGGCAGCATGTGCATGTGTGTGAGTGTGGGAGAGAGAGTGAGAGTGCCAGCATTGGCTTAACTTGTAAGCCGTCGCTGATGGCGTTTATGTTTGAGAAATGACCTTGGCTGAGTGGCTGCATCCGCTACTGGTCAGTCAGTGCACTCGCCTGGTGTCACGCGCACGAAGTCGTGCTCGGTTTTCCGAGCAAAGCAAACAGGTTGTAAAAGCTTTGCAAGCGTCACTTCCTCGCCGGGATGTAGGTCATTGTAGTAAGTAGGCTAGTAGCAAAGCAGAAAAGAGCTTAATGCATGCACCAGGTGTAGCTCCCAACCACACAGTCAATAAATTTAGTTGCTTAGTTAGTTTTTTATTAAGTGTTTCTCTTGATTTCTTACAAATATATTGTTTGCTTTGTTGCTTGCAGGAGAAGGATCAATATGGCAACGAGGTTCAGCGAATGGCTCGTCCACTGCCCGTGGAATATCTGCTGGTAGATGTGCCCGCCTCGACTCCGCTGCAGCCGCAATTCACATTCACCGAGTACGACAAACGCCAGCCATTCCCCATCGAGAATCGCTATATCGATGGCCATCTGCAGGACTTCAATGCGTTGAGCAGCTATCTGTCCGCCTGGGCAGATGAAGACTTCCTCGAGGCCATCTCGGACTTCCATTTGCTGATCTATTTGTACAAAATGGATATGCTGCCGTTGCGCCAGCATATGGGACCGCTGTTCGAGGCTGTGCGTGCCAAGAATCCCAACCAGGCGGCCGAGTTCAAAGCTGATGAAGTCTGGAAGCTGCTGGAATCGCTGGTCCAGGCCAGCTCCACTGGCAGCGGGTGAGTGCAAAACACATCCATTTAACTAATGACATGCTAATGTTCGTTCCTCTGTTCACTGGGTTATCAGTGGCACGACCAGCTATCCCAGTGGTGCAGCGGCCAGCCCTGGCGCAGTTGGTGCCGACGCCATGGATCTAGATGCCAACACCTGGACATGCAGCCACTGCACCTTCATCAATCGCGGCGAGTTGAACTCGTGCGAAATCTGCTCGCTGCCCAGATAAGAATTCAATTAATTAACAGCGTGCTCCAGCCGTCAGATTAGCGCGACGAAAAATTCTGGTTTTAAAGCGACACTAAAGATTCATCATACTTACTACACAACTACATATAGCAGAGGGGCAGATGGATGAAGTGAAGGTCAATCGAAGGCGAGCAATCTCATCGCATCCCGTACGCGTTCTCTATAAAAGTAATCTTGCATAAGAGTTTTATAAAAATTTAATTTATTCCTAAATAAATGTAAATTGTTGAGTATACAACAAATGCGCATATTTTCGAGGCTAATGTATTTATTCCCTGGGGACTCTTCATATGCATAGAATATCGATATGGACTCCGCCTGCAAATCCACCGTGATTCTTTCCCTAAATTGGATGTCTATACTTTAATATTATAGTATTACGTTCCATTATATATACATAATCACTTGAACTAGGTATTTGGAGAAAAATAGAACAAGTCAGAGTGCTCTAGTCGAGACTGTGCGACTAGGAGATACCCTGAGCCCTGCGAAGTGCCGATACTTCAAATATTCTATGCTTAGTTTACATATACATATATTGCTATCAACACATACATGTTATCGAAATTTATAGATAATAAGGGAATAGTATGAGTTATCTCTAGCTTCTGGGGTTTACGAGATTGCTGCGTTCACACAGACGGACGGACAGGGCTGTATCAACTCAACTTTTGACAAAAACATTTCCCATTTTCAAAGGGCTCACGTTTTAAAAAATGTAACATATAAAGCAACCTGTGGCAGAGAAGTTCCTCGACATCAGCTTCCAAAGCTGTCATAGGGCTCAGTTTAAATTCAGTATTCAGTTGTTTCGGAACTTTTCTAGATTGAAGCGTATGTACCTACTTATAAGGCAATTCGGTTGATTTTATTTAAATTAGTTAAGAGCGTAATTGTAATGATGGCTTTTCGATTAGTGTCTGCCAACTCTTCAATACGTGGACTCCTCAATGCTGTGCCGAAGGTGAAATGTAGATGCTGTGCTGATGCAGCCAGTCGATAACGATTTCTCAATTCCTGTATTTCAGTTAAATTTTGGTAAACATGGTATAGTTCGAAAAAGCAGTATATTTGCGGGTAAGTGTTACAAGTCCTGCGAACGTATCTTTGGGCACTTGACAATGCATCGTTTGTAGAGCCACCCGTTCCCTGGACGGATGACCCAAGTATTGTGTTCTCGTCCACTGCATTGAAGCATCATTGGGGGGTAAGTCAGTGCATTGTTGATCCAGGAAATCGTATGACCCCACAGCTAGCAATCATTCCAATTAAAACTAAACTAAGATGAAACGTAGGTCGCGTAAAAGTATGCAATACAATATAAATATTTTTAAATGGTTTTAAAAATGTTTTTAAATTCCTGAAACACTAGAATCGAAGGTTATCCGTAGTCGCTTCCACAAGAGCTAGGACGCTCTTAGAGAATCTGTATGTCCTCTTGTAGTCTATATATATATATTGCTGTCATATCTACGCCCATTTTACGAGCTCTAAGATATAGTTAAAAGCGCTCATCTATTATAATGTCAATTTACACATTTAGATAGAATTGAAAAAGATTTTTGAGTGCTCGACTAAGAAACAAAAAATCAAGAATATATATGTTTCTCTATGCAAAACTAATTAATCGTAATATACAAATACCAGATACGAGTTACGAGATACGAAATGTAACGGAAAAGTTAATCAAAAATTATTTACTGGGTGTTGGAGAGCAAATGCAAGAAATAATTCGATAAAAGGTCTACAGTAATAACTATATGTATATATAAATATTTTTTATGTGAAACATTTATTGGTATATATATGTATATATATATATAACTATGTATGCGTATATATAATATTATGTATATATAATTACTGTTACGTAGTGTCAATCAGATGATTTTTGTTTGTTTTAATGTATTCATTGTACGCAACTAAATACCAAAGTGTGTGTGTGTGGGTGTGCATACTAGTTAGGCGCTAATCACTAAGTATACTTTATATTTATAATAATTGTTAATATTTGTATGTATGTATGTATGTTTATTGCATAAGAAGCTAAAATGTTGGAAACACCATTTAAAGAAGTTATGGTACTTAATAATCATATAATTATTATATAACAGCTTGGGTTTTCGTTTAACTGCATAATATTTATAAATACAGAATATATAGAATATATAATTATTTATTGTTATTTCATGTTAAATACAACTTGCAACACAAAACTCTACGGTATTCATATGTTTAACTTCTTTTGTTTTGCATCTTCAAAATAATTACACACACACTCAAATTATATTATATATATAATAAGCAATATATATATATATATATATATGTATATTGCTTAACTGTGTGTTTTTGTTGATGCTGCTTGTTTCAGTTGCGATGTATTGTCCACTTAAATAGTTGCTTTCATTATGCGACTTTTATCCATAAGTTCAATGTTGTTCAAAGCATAGATTGCTGAGCTTTCTAAGATAATATAAACATATATATATATATATATATATATATATATATATATATATATATATATATATATACTTTGTTTGCGAGCGACATGCTTGCTTGGGAATGTGTTAGTGTATATATGTGTGTGTGTGTGTTTGTTTCGTACAAATTAAAATTAATTTTACAGTATTCCCTGAAACATAAATCAAAAGAAATACTGAACAAAATACTAAAAGCGTGTATTTAGTAATAGAGAGAGAGAAAGAGAGCAGAAAGTTAACATAGAAACTACTAAAATAGTATTTTGAAAGATGTTAAAATGTGGAAATTGGATGTGGCAATACATATGATCAGGAAACGAGGCGTACATTATAGTTAGTGTACACTGTACACTGTATACTATATACGATATACATTATACAAAGTCTAATATGACGGTGGTTTCTAATTCAACTATCAGCTAATTGTTGTAACTAGTTTAATCGCAACTATTATGCAGTTAATCAGCTAGGCTTACCAGCTACACACTTTTCGGGTTTTTCCCTATATTTCATGTATATAGGGTATATATATGTATACATATGTAACGTAGTTATTGTAGATACATATTATGTTTTCTCGGGTGCATTGTACAGCAAAAGTGCGTGCAAACTAATTACGACAAATTACATTAATTACTTCAATTCATTTATAATATTTAAATATATATTCGGCTTTTGCTTTCTCTTCTCTTTGAAATCAAATGCAAATTTTTGTTTTTAAATTTCTTTTCTGTGTTCTTTTTGCCAACACATTTTTCGTTTATTTCGTTTTCAAATGTTGAGAAATTTCTTGTTCAGGGTCTGTTCCGATCATTGTTTTTAGCTAAGAATTAAATACAGAGTTTACAGTTTGCATCTTGTATATATATATATGTGGAAAGAGTTATATATGGGGGATTTTTTTCTGTTTTTGTTTTTCAATTTTCTAAATGAGTATAGAGCGACAGGACTCGCATGTTGTATATAGATGTGTCCCGATTTACGCTAATTACCAAATAAATAATAATTGTTTAAACATTACCAAATATATGTTGGCTGCAAATTGATACATTACATACATGTATATATGTATATATATGGGAGCATATATGCCATATATATGTATAGCTACATGTCGAGAGCTAAAGTCAATTCAACTTCTTTTAAATATATATATACTTATATATGGGTTGTTGCTTATGGCCTAGAAGATATACGTGACAACTTAGCATTACAACTTTTTATCATATTTTATAATTGTTTTTTTTTTCTTTTTATCTCTTTTAATATAATGCACTTATCGCTTATTAGTATTAAGTTTTTCTTTTCGAGAAACAAATTTACAACAGTTAGCGAGTTCTTCTCTTTCTCCGTCTGTTTCTTTTCCCAGAGGCATGTAGACTAGTTAGTGTATATATAGCAAATCAATTGTGGTTTACAAAGGGTTTCAAATCGGGGTTTCTTTCGTTAACAAATCTCCTAATCCAACACTCTTTATATACGTTTAATTTTACATTCATTTAAAATTCCTCGTTGCAAAAATTGTACTGATATTTACGTCTAACAAGTTCGTCAAATGAAATAACTACCTCAGCTGCTGCTCTACGAGCTACAATACTCGTTTTCAAATTCAAAGTAAAGCCAAAGGTTACAAGGAAAGTATAAGCAAATAAACACAGATTACACAGTTCTCATATACTATATATGTATATAATGAACCAAACTGAAGCTACGTTTTCAAACAAATCATTTACTGAATTTTAGTTTTGCGATTCTTTTTGTTGTCAATTAGTTGCTGGAAGACGAGTCTAAGTTATATATATAGTATATATGGTAAAATATATATATATTTAATTTATTTCATTTTTTTCTTAGCCAGTTCAAGAAGTGTGTTGTGGCTTAACTCACCTTTTGCTTTGAAAGAAATCCTCTGCTGTTTTGTTTTTCTTTGTGGCTTTCAAACACATTAAAATCGAAAATTGTTTCGCTTCGTTTCGTTTATAAGTACAAGTACCGTTAAGCCCAAAATATAGCTCATAATTGATATGTGACGAGCTGTTCAAAATGTTATGTTCCTTTTTTTGTTATATAAGAAAACGTTTGTTTTTTTTTTTCATTACTTTTCTGCTTAAATATTTAATTCATTTTGCTTAACACTTAATTTTATATTAATATATATATGTGTGGATTTTTAATGTTTTACTGTTGTCTTTGATTTCGTTTACTTTTTTAAATAAGCATAAATAGCGTATTATTTCGAGCTTTAAATATAGTAATATATAGTTCCTCGCATATAGAAATTAATAAATAAATAGCATTTGTTATGTAAACTGTATACGAGAGCCAAGTTATCCAGCTGCATTGCTTTCAAATTATTCAACACCTTTTACAACGACTTAAATGTTTAGGCTTAAAACTAAATTTCTTAATGTCATTTGCTTTTGCTTTAGATTTCTTTAGCAATATAATAAATTAAATATGTTAAATTTGATTTGTTTTACATAGAATATTTCTTTTCAGTTGAGTTTTATATTTTTCCAGGAAAATAATTGCTTTTATTCTTTATTGTGTACGTTTTAGTTTTTATTTTTAAATTTATTTTCATTTAAATTTAACTTTTTTCTCGTTTTTGTATGGGGTTTATACTTACTTATTTCTGCTAGAGTAGATAGATTATTGATTTGTGGCTCCTCCACATCAATTGACTAGCTTTTATAGAGTATATATGTGTGTGTGTGTGTGTAGTTTATAAGGAAATTATAACAGGGCCAAAAACAATAGACAAGAAGCCAAAAGAATGCCCAACTAAATTCTAGAGTAACTCAATTTGATCATTGTTAATTCTGGATATTTTATTTGGGTTTCATATATTTGATTCTAATCACCTGATTACTGATCGAATTTCTCTAAGATTTCTCATGTTTTTTCGGTTTTGGTCCTCATTTGTCAGAAAATCAACTACGTTTTGGTTTCTTTCTTATACAAATCGTTCTAATTTTAGTTTGAAAACCCATTCAGTTCAAAAAATCAAGACACTTCAAATTTTCCACGATATATCTCGTCTGGTTTTGAGTGTAAAAGTTTTCTAATAACTGCTGCGTAACTCCCTTTTCAAAGTGATATGCGTTTTGTAGCCTCACAACAACAGCTCAGCCTAGGGTTATGAAATGTTTGAACTCCATTGTCGAAGCACGACTTAGTAGTAAGTATTTGCCACATTTTGAGACGCTTTCTTATATATATAATAGATATACACATATAATATATATATATATATATATATATATATATATGTATATATATATATATAGTTAAAGGTTTCTCTAATTGAATATATCACGGTCTTCCTAAATATCGCTGTATGCATGTAAATATCTATAAAGAGTTTGTCACTCGACTTTAGTTCTATATGTGTCTGTGTATATATTCATCTTGTTGTTGTTGTATATATATATCGAGTATAATGAGAGAACATCAACATTATCCAATTAGATAATATAATATTTATATAGTACAATAGCTAAAATCCGATTGACTAACGTTAAGAGTTGTTTTTTTGTTTAGGTAATTTGGTTTACGAATACTGACACTTGAATGCTCTGAAACACAGTTGATCTTATTGTCATATGATGTATGTATGTATGTATGTATTTATGTATGTATGTAAGTATGTATATGTATATATAATGGTATATAATGCCATCTAAATGGGGAAATTCTTGTTTTAGTTGTCGATTTTGTAGTATACTGTGAGAAGATGATATGGATTGCAAATTGTTGATCTTGCATTCTCGTTAAGTTTATATATATGTATATATAGAGAAATAGTATATAGTTTGTATATAGTGTTTTACGCAATTGACTACTTAAACATGTTCCATCATGCTTTTTATAAATATATATATACATATATGTATATATATAGATATAGCTATATATGTTTGTTCTATATGGCTAAAAATGTATGTATGTAGAGTACTATATAAGTTTAGCCTATAAGTACGAAAAAAAAACCCAACGAATTTATAGTATGTGTGTTTGTGACTGTACTGTGTGTGTGTCCCATATATTACAGCGAATTTGGTCTTATAATCGGCGATACTTCTTGGTTTTTTATGATATACTGTAGAATGTCGCTACCACAAAACTAATGTATGAGATAATATATAATTGAAAAAACTGAACAATTCAACTATATATCTATGGTTTTTTTACTTTTAGTTTTTATCAAAAATTATATGTATATATTTACCAATATATATAAAGAGCGCTATAATATATGTTCTTTTACTTAGTATATATATCAAAATTCGCAAGCTACTACTTGGGATTACACAATTGGTTGATATATCAAAACATTTCATTCGGGGTTTTTATACAGATCTTTTCGAATTAATATTTTTGCTTGGTTTCGACTGTTGCTACGGATTATTGAGTACAAAACTAATTTGTTTTTTCTTTTGGCAATTGATATCACTTTGAATTTTGGAACTACTAGAATATGTTAAGAATATGGAAAATGTTGTGGAAGCATACAACTCGATAAATGTTTGAAGTCATGATAAAGAAATAGACTATAAACAAATGAAAGCATTTCCAAAATCAAAATTCGACTAGGCAAATACTAAGGCTAGAGCATTTTTTTGACTTCTTGCGCTAAAAACAAATCGTAGAAATACAAAAAATGCAATCATAAATGTTTTTTATTTATTAAAAAATATATAATAAATAAATGGTATATTTTATTTGTATGTTTAGGTATAAATAACAATGAATTTTTGTACACAAAATAAGTTAGTACCGCTTTGTAAACTCTCAGGGCTGTGTATATAGAATGCTGAGATCTAGGCTCATTTTGTTAGATTTTGGCTTTAGATAAAAAATGTTTGCATTGAATGGCACCAAATAGCGTTTAGTGGAATGTGTGCTAAGTTCTTAAGCGTAAACAATAAATAAATGGGAATAAAATATACTAAATTAGTCGTGTGTAATTGTGGGTGTGTGTGTTTGTACTAAGTAAGTGGAGTATTACGAGTCTAATATTCAGCCCAGCAAAATGTTGTATAAAAATTATCTTTGGTTTGCGAAATGTGAGACAAGGTTAAAGGGAGTTTCTTGGGATGCTGTACAAATACTTGGAAAATAATTATAATATAATATATATACATATGTATATATGCACAAGTTACTCACCTTCGAAATGCAGTCAGATACACATACACATACAGTTACATATATATAAGTACAAAGGAAACAAGAACACAAAATATATATATAAAATATCCCCACCTGGACACAAGATAAAAATACAGAGAGAGCGAGAGAGAGAGAGAGAGAGAAGTGGGTAAAAGAAGAGAGAGCGAGAGCACAACATTTACAAAAGAACAACATAATAAATAAATATACAAAAATATGATCAATCAACTATATATACAAATCTAGTAAATAATAAAAAAAACACAAATTCTTTTTTTGCTTGTTTCATTAGCAAAGTTTTTGTTTTTTGTTTTTTTTTGTTTGTTTGTTGTTGTAAACCAGTTTTATTAAACACAAAAATTACTTCAAATTGTTTTTGTTTTATAATTATATGTAGTGTGTATGTGTGTGTGTGTGTGTGTGTACACATATATATAACTATATATACATACGCAAATGATTACTTTCAAATGATAGCTAAGTAAATCAATTCATTAAAACTAAAGTTGAAACATGCACGTGAATCAAATTAATTTGTTTCTCTTGTTCTTCTTTTCCGTTTATCGAGTACACATCTTCTTCTGCTTTATTTATTTTGCAATGAAGTCCGTGTAGTGTAGTGTATATGTATTTGTTTTTAATGCAAAACTGAAATGCAAATGCTACAGCTAAACAATTACAAGTAGAACTAAAACTAAGAGTAAGGGGAGTTTCTGTATGTTTCATTAATACAATAGCTACTAGTTTAATTATTTAACGCGGTTGTTAATTGATGCGCATGAGTAGAACAAAATGTAATTAAAAATATTTAAAAAATATAAAGCAAAGTACAAGAAAAAATATAAGAGAGCAATTATGAAATATTTAGGGAAAGTCTGCAATGTCGACTTTATTACTTTTCAGGCATTTTGTTTTGTTGGCTCTTAAATAGTTTTCTATGGAGAGAACAAAGCAAGACTAAACTAAATGTTGAGGGGGGAGAATAGAGGGTATTCTACAGATGAGAATGCATGGTATATATGTGTGCATGTATATAGAGTGTGCTTCAGCTGAGTCTACGGTCTCCAGCTCTGCGCACAGTACAACGAAGTTAAGGAAATGAAAATAATGCAGCTTTATGTCAGTTGCCAGTTTTATTATGATGAAGTACAGAAGTAGAGAGCAAGTGTGTATGTGTGTGTGACAGAATGAGTGTGTCTCCCTGTGTGGGTGAGGGTGTGAGAGAGAGTCTGTGTGTGTGTGTGGGGCGTGTGTGATGTTAGTTCGATTCTCTTGTCTCGTTCTCTGTTTAACTGCTATGCTGGGTGAATTAAATTCGAGCTCAAAATACTAAATAACTAAATTATGTAGTGTATAGTTATTTTGTTTCCTTCCTTCCTTCTTCAGTTTCATTTTGAAATTTATATAGTTTGTTTATACCGTTATAGGTTTGTATTAATTTATCATACGAGGCTTGAGCAAAATTTATGTTTTATTTTCTCGCTTTCGTTTCGCTTTTTCAATGAGCTTTGATTTGTTGTATTATATATAAATAATGTTTTTTTTTTTTTTTTTCATTTATAAATATGTTTTTATGTTATATCATTTATGCACTAAAAATTATATAAACTGCTACAATTAAACGCAATCACAATCGGTGGTTTTTTAAATTGTTTTTTTTTTTTGTTTTTGTAATTTTTGGTTTAATTTTTGTTTTGTTTTAATTTTATATGAATATGTTTTTTTTGTTTTGTCTCTTGCCTTTGCCTCGTGGGCTGCTCCTTCTTGTATTTGTTATTGCTTATCATTTTTTGTTTTCTCGTTATTATTATTATTATAAAACGCGTGGGGCGGTAGCGTAGGAGCTACGGCCTTAAATATAATACTTAATACGCTTTCAATTATGTATGTATGTGTGTGCTTGTGAGTATGTATGTGTCTGCATGTGTGTGTGTGTGACACTAAGAACTAAGTTAAACCAAAAGGTAAAGCAAATGTTTGTGGTCATGAGATTTGTGTGGTTGTTGTGTGTGTTGAGTGTGTGAATGCAATTGTATGCAAATTACATAGATATAGATAGACAGAGAGAAAGACAGAGATAGGGAGAGAGAAAGACAGAAATATTGATAGAGCGGGACTGCTTAGACATACATGCCCATGCCGTACATGCTGCTCCAGTCAACGCCTTGGAAACTGGACATGTCCACGTTGGCCAGCGCATAGTTGGGATAGGCAGCAGCCGGATTGGCAGCTGCGGCAGCTGCTGCTGCAGCCGCGTTCAGCGGATTGCCAGCCACAAGCGCTGCCTGCTGTGCGGCTGCCAGGGAATGGGCATTGGCGCCTGCCCCATTAGCCGCATTGGCTGCTAAGGCGGCGGCAGCGGCCGCCGAATGGGCCTGTGAGGCAGCGTTGTTGGAGGCAGCGGCTGCTGCTGCAACGGCGGCGGCATTGTGATGATGTTGTTGTTGCTGCTGCTGCTGCTGCTGCTGTTGATGATGGTGCGAATGCTGCTGATGCAGGCCAGCGGCGGCGGCGGCAGCGGCATGTGCATGTGCTGCATTGTGCGACTGCTGCTGCTGATGGGCGGCCACAGCAGCCACGTTCTGGGCCTGATGGGCCTGCATCAACGCGGCGTTGGCAGTGGCGGCGCTGGCGGGTATGGTGTACGGAGCATATCTAGGACGAGGAGAAAATTAGCAATAGTTTTGTACAATCACTATGTATGCCGCTTCTCTCACCTGACGCTGTGCAGCGCTGTCTGCGGATATGTGGCCAGCAGCTTGCCAAAGTTGCTTTGATTGGCCGCCATGGTGGCAGCGGCTGCTGCGTTTTGTACTTGAAACGGATTCTGTGATATGAGCGCAGCTTGCTGTGCGGCGGCGGCTGCGGCCGGCGATTGCAACAGCTGTGTGGGTGTCTGCAGCATGGCCAAAGGATTCATGGCAGCGGTCATGCCAGCGGCGCTACGTGCGCCCAACAGTTGGCCAGGTGCGGTGGGCAACTGGACGCCCAGAGTGCCCAGCATGATGCGCTTCTGAAGCAGCTGGGCGGCGGGTGTGACAGCCTCTTTGGGTTGGGCCTTCTTGCATTCGACCTTCTTGTTCTTGATGGTATGGAAGTGTATCTCGCAGACGCGGTCCACCACATCCTCGTTCTCGAAGGTGACAAAGCCGAAGCCGCGATGACGTTTCGTCTGCTGATCCATTAGCATGACCGTCTCCTCGACGGCTCCGAATTGACTGAAATAGGCCTTCACCTCTTCGGCGGAGGTGTCCTGCGAGACGCCGCCTACGAATATCTTTTTGGTCTTGTTGGCTTGACGTGGCCGATTCTTGGGAGTGGCATGCTTCGGATCGATCTTCTTGCCGTCGAGTGTGTGAATGGGCACCTTAAGCACCTTGTCCACGGTGCAAGGTTCTTGGAATGTGATGAAGCCAAAGCCGCGGCTGCGCTGTAAGTGTGACGGAGAGGAAGAGAGAGAGAGAGGGGGAGAAACACAAAAGCGACATTGAGTTTAGTAAATGTTAGTTCCAAATTTGGCAGGTTAGAGGCAGCATTTACGAAATACGTATATACGTATATATAAATCTAAATTTGCAAAGTGATCAGCTAATTTGCAAGTTAATAGTTTGTAAATGTCCTACGTAACGTTAGCAAAAAGTTCAACAAAGTTAAATATCAATGCATCAACAGGCTCGTAGAATTCAGTCGATGCTACCAAAAACTCAACCGAAAACGAAAATAATAACATATATAAATATAATTAGGTATAAGCTCAATTTAGAGATATGCAATGAGTACTTCATGTGCGTCAATCAATATTCCAGTATGTCCGTGGAATAGTAACTCGGCAAAGCAGACTCCTGCAGGGAATACTCTTGTAATGCAGTGCGCATTGGTAGTAGTAGAAGAAGAGATATCGAAAGCTCTGCCTGGCTTCCAGTGGCGTGCCAACATAAGTCTTATACTAGTACTCTTATACTATTATCAGCTGAGAGTACTCATTGCATTGCTCAAATTCCCTTTCCCTTGTTTAAACCAAAAAATACAAATTAAAAAAAAAAGATTATCAACAAAATTTGTCCAAGTAAAACATATATCAAAATTATGTAATTATGCTCAACTAATAACTAAAACTTGTACTAAATACTTTTCAGATCGGATCAATAGAATTAATCAATTTGCAATTTGCCATCAATGATAATCCCGCTCTAAGTATATACACAAATATATATATATATATATAGGTATCAACATCAGCTCATTTTTGCACCTCTTCACTTTTCCAAATAATATTTTTAACAATAATACAAAGTTACATATGAGGCCCAATATATTTATATATATAATATATTATATATATGCATTGTGTGTGATAACTCTTAAATGTTAGATAGATTGATAGATAGGTAGAGAGAGAGAGAGAGAGAAATAGTGTAAAAACGGAGCAAACGCATTTACTATTTCAGTACGATTATAGAGAGAGAGAGAGTGAGAGAGAGTGAGAGAGAGAATACTTATGTGATGAAGTTTTATATAGATACTCCTAAGTACCAATTAACGAATAGCTTTCGGGCTTATCCCATACAATTGCTTGTTAGTTTACTTAATATTAATAATACGCTAAATCTATATACATATACATATATATATATATATATATATTGCTTATAGCTAACTTTTTTTTCTCTTTACAATCTGTTACAAATACATATCAATTGTACAATTTGGAATACAACGATTGACTTAAGCCTAAGGCGCATTTGATTTTCGTATAACCTTGCAGAGGGATAGTGCGTATGGCATTTCAAATCTACAAATTAATGGATTACTTCCTGGTTAGTTACGGATAACATGAACTCTATGATTTCATCTGCAAGGATATCGTAAGCCTCGGTTAGCCGAAGTTCTTCTCATTTCTTACAATTTGTTCAAGATGATAGCTACTTATGATATAGTACCTCCCCCAGCAGGGCAGCCTATTGGTTCGATGTAGCTTACATAGGCAATTATATAGTCGTTAAGTGTACAGTAAATATTTCGGATTATTAAATGTCAATCTTTGAATAGTTACAAAAGAAACATTTCTAATATTAATTGAAAATTCCCATAAGCTTTACAAATGTGGAGCTCTTGGCTCTTCCATCAATAAGAAATCGACTAATTTATAGATATATTATATTTGTATAGTTGGGGTAAATAAACTACGCAGGAAGTTGTTAAGGGATATATGCCAAACGAAAATTATAATAAAAGCAAAAGTCACATAAAAAAAGTAAATTACTGGTATAAAACTAGGCTAGAGCTAGTGATATATAAAGTATGTAGTCTTACTGCTAAGGGGGTGGGGGGGAGGAAGAGTTTCGTATTTGTTTTTCACTTTGGTACAGGATAACGGAGGTATTGCTGCAGCTATATTTGCTCTATATCTAGTTATATGTCAAGTACTCATAGTTAGTTTTGGGGTTCATCTTATTGTTTATCGCTTGCCTATCATGAATATATATATAATATACACATAATATATATATATAGATGTTAAGTAGTTAAATTTCTTGTTTGATTTTTGGTAATATCTTTAGTATTTGGGCACGAAACGCTAAGCATAACCAAGTACGGAATACGAGAACGATTACAATTAATTAGAATACGGTTATACGATAAGAAGGTATTTAAGTTTTGCTCAGAGTTATACGAAAGATACGAGAGAAATAGAGAGAGAAACAGAGATTACGATGCGCCAGCTGAGTTTTACGCTAAACGTGTTTATTTTTATACAATTACAATTTGGCGATCTTTATGTTTTTTTGGGATTGCTTTCAACATGTACCTAAGACGTCGTTAACGAGACTTGTAGATGGGACTCGCGCCTCCTTTAATTACAGGGTCTGTTGCGGCTGACGTAGCGGCCTCCGGCGCAACAGCTGCGCATGCGTCAACGTTCCAGATCCAAATGCCGTTGGCGGCGCTGTGTCTATCCATAATCCGTTCACTTTTCAAGTATATATATGTACATATATATATTTTTTCATATAAATTATATTTATATATTTAATTTGTAGGTACATTTTGGTGTTTGTTTTTCATATATTCGACTACGTAACATACGCTAGCTAGACTTTGCTTCCTATACTTAAAAACTAGTTGTACTTGGATGGTTCACCTATAAGCAGGACACAGGACACACACACATTCACACAGACATTGAGCAGTTGGCAAACCAGTTTTCCTTCCTCTTTTTTTTTTTTTTTGTCTCTTTTGTTTGTTGGAGCACAACAAAAGGTGTGTGCACTGTTTGTCTGTGTGTGTGTGTGTGCTTGTGAGTGTATGTGTAGTTTTTGTAGATTATATTTGTTATAAAAGGGCATACGGTTTGCTTGCGTTTCTCTTGACTATCTGCGACAAGGACAACCCCCGTTAGGATCGACTGCTTTGGCGAATAAAACTGTTCCACTTCGAATTCGACTTCGAATGTTCGAGTTCCCTCGACGTTTTTTTTTTGCCATAATTGCGCAATTGCGCGCAGCAGGCCAAACTACCCTAAGGCGGCTCAGCCAGGTTCGGCTCGCGCTGCTGCCATTGTCCTGTGCCGCAGCATTAAAAGTGTATGGGGAGAGGCAAAAACAGCTGCGCGCACAGGACTCGTCTCAACGGCAGCTGCTATTTTTAATGGTCTACCAAAGCACGAGCGCGCGCGCAACTGTCTGACGACGGCAACAACAACAACTATAAGCAATATATATATAAATGTATTTATATGCATATATATGTATGGAGCTGATTGTCCGCTTATCAACCGGACAAATTGCCTTAATACGCTTGCTTAAAATGCAATTTCCGCTGTGCCTCATATGTCAGGAAGCGACTGTTAAGTTAAGTCTGCCATTTGCTTAATAACTTTGCTTAATAACAGTACAGGCTAAAATATTACAACCAGTTAATGAATTTATGAAAGCAGTGCAGAATGTGCTTGACACTTTATTGTATAATATTTAAATTGATAGCGCATAATTTTTTATGTCAAACTGTAGACAAGTACGTTAATCGCAAGAGTCTAGTGTGAAACCTGATGTCGTCGATTATAATATGCCCTGCTGCTGTCTTGTTTGTTTAGCTGCGCCTCTGCCTGGTGGTTGTATTTTGTGTCTTTTGTTTGGCACGTAACGAAAAACTGTAATTCTAAACCGGAGAGAAACCAATAAATAATGTGAATAATGCAAAAATAAAGAGCGAGACCAAGACCAAGAGCAAGGAAGAAGGGCACAGACCCAGACGCAGACAAAGGGCTAAAGCAAGAGACGCAACTGTAGTAAATCACAAAATTATCACCGTTGCAGTTGTAGTCGAGGTTGTTGTTGGAATTGCAGCTGCGCGCAGTGACATCGAGAAATAAGGTGATAAAAGGAGAGAGCGCTGACGGACTAACGAAATGAAGCAGCGCGTAAATTTAGCTGCACAATCTGTCAAATTTGCAGAGAGAGCAAAAAGAGAAACGCAAACTCAAGGGCAAAAAAAAAAAAAAAATAGAAGCAGTAATCCCCAAAAAGACAGAGAGAGTGAGAGAGAGAAAGAAATTGAAATAGAGAAATTGCCATAGACATTGGTGGCTAAAATATTAGGAATAGACTACATGTGGCTTACCTGAGTGACCGGATCCTTCATGATGAGCACATCTGTGACGGTGCCGAACATATTGAAATATTCCTTGAGCTTCTCCGACGATGTCTGCCAGCTGAGCCCACCGACAAATAGTTTGCCTGGAGCTGGGTCTGACAGGCTGCCGCCACTGTTGCTGGGCGTGGAGCGACCCGAGGAGCTGCTCTTGATGCTCAAATTGGCAGCGCTGCCATTTTGTGCAGCGGCTGCATTCACATTGTCCACCTTCAGAAGGGCCAGAGCGGCCTGCTGGGCAGCCGCCTGCTGCTGCTGTTGTTGTTGCTGTTGTGCAGCTGCCTGCTGCTGCTGCTGGCTGACGTTGCTCTGTGCACTGGCTTGATCCTGTACAGCTGTGGGCTGCTGCTGCTGCTGGGCTGCCTGTTGGCCGGCGGCGCTCTGCTGCTGTGTCTGCTGCACCTGTGCCGCCTGGGCAGCGGCAGCGCTCTTCAGCACCGCGGCCGTGGTCAGGCTGCCATTGATGGCGGCCACATTGCTGTTGGCAATGGAAGCGACCAGCGCATTGTGCAGATCACGATTGTGATGCGGATCGATGAGGCCGGCAGCGGCGGCTGCAGCGGCAGCGGCAGCATTATCAATCGGATTGCTGTGGGCATTAAAGAAATATTTGTCAGCGGCGCTCAATAACTCCTCATGCGGCGACTGCGATGCCGGCAGCGACTGCGCCAGCGGCAGAGGCAGCGGCAGCGGCGGTGGCGGCTGGTGGTGCAGCATGGTGGCGCCCTCCTTAAGAGCGTGCATTTCCTGCTTCAGCTGAATCTTGACGGCCGTTCAAAACCACAAAAAAAATCAAACTTTTCCCGTTTTAATTACTTCCACGTTCGCGTTTAATTTGCACTCTCTTTGCTTTTAGTTTTAGGATTATTTTTAATTTCAGTTTTAATTTTAGTTATCAATTATTAATTTTTATTTAGTTTTGTTTGCCGTTTCTTGCGCTGTGAAATTCGCTTTTTTGACGTTTCACGTTTGGTTTTGTGCTTCGCTTTCTAACTTCTCTTTTCGATAGTTCTTCTTGCTGTTCTTTTCGCGATTTGCTTTTGTTGCCAATGGCAATGGACGACGCTTAGTTTTATTTATTTTCTATGTTTTCCTGCTTAGCATTTGCACATAAATTAATGAAAATGTCCGGACGGCACGAAGAGCAGATATTCATATATACCGATGCGTATATATATATTTATTTGTATCAAACGAACAATTTTCCAGTACTGTCTATAAGTGTTTACCAAATAGAACTCAGATTTGCTTTGTGCTCTAATGAAATTTTTTTTTTTTATTATTTTAACTAAACGTCTGCGCGGCGCGACTGCCAAATTCTGAATGCGTCGCAGGATGTGTGCGAGTGGCGAGTGCTCGGGCTAAATTCGATTTGCGAGACTGCGAATGAGCGTGCGCAGCGGCATTCGAAAATATACAATGCACTCAAAAGAGAGTGTAAAAGAGAGAGAGCGAGAGAGAGGTGTCTAAAGCAAAGACAGCTGTCATTTGCTGTGGTCGGGGTTGCCCAACAGTGAGCGAGCAGAATGTTGGCGAAGGAAGCGAACGAGCAAACGAGGATTGTCAGGTAGCCAAGCAGGCACGTACAGCGCAGTGTTGCACAGGTGCTGTGCAGTGTTGTTAAGCGACTGCCTGTGTGTGGGAACTAAACTGCTGTTCCAGTGCCTTTTGAAGTGTTTGAGAGCACTTGAAATACTAGTTCGACTGTGTTTATGATTATTTACGATTTATTTGTAGGTTATTCTTTTTCAGTACTTCTACACCTCTACACATCTCCCGTTACAGGCGATACCGGTACTCGTAATTACCGCAATGGGGATTGCCATCGAATTTCTTGTGATAATGCGATTAGCAGCTACTCGTGATGATATATGGTATACTAAAGATGGTGCACATAGTGACTTCATCGAGACTCGAAAGGGTTACAAAGTGCCCATACGAAAGGTGAGCAGAGTCAGAGCCACCTGATGTGTCCTCCTTGCTGATCGCGTTATATTTTCTTTCAGCTAATGGTTATTAATCAGAAGTATGAGAACCCACCAGGTCTAATGGCGGCTATTCAAGGGGATGTGGACGGACCAGACTTCTGTAAGTACATAAAGAATCCAAAAAGAAAAAACAGCGCTTCCAGCTTAGCACAACGAACTGGGATCATTCCAGCTGGGGGCATAGTTATGGTGCGCACATTATGCTTTCAGCTGAGTTCACAGTTCGCGTTTCGGTTCACATTTGTCGATCTGGAGGCGTTGCAAATGTTTTTAAACTGCACATTGAAAATGAAAATCTAATGGACATTTTGGAATATTTATACGCATGCGTACTTATGCGTACACAGGTCCTCCAGGCGACAAGTGTGATAAGAGTGGAATAAATGGCAAAGTCCTGGCCGCCCACGCGCTTATCGGCATAGGCGCACTATTAGCGATGGTTTCGCTATAACCATATTTACAAGCTTGTAATCAGCCCAATCGCCAACTAACTAATTTAAATGAAATTTGCATTCGTGCATCATTCACAGCCAAGAACAGTAAACACAAGAAGAAGAAGTAATCCTTGTTTACCAGCCAATAATTATAAGTAGTGGAGTGTTTTGTCATTCGACAAGTGATGAAAAAGTGGGGAAAATATCTTTGTCACCGTCTGACGAAAACAAAATTAATTGTTATTATTCGAAGGAAATGGAGAAATTTTCAGTAATGCCTTTATTATATAGCAAGCCATTAAAAATGAAACTGAACTTCTTTGTGTTTTATTCATATGCTAAGTTCTGCCAACAGGATATGCAGGTTAAATGTAATTCGAGATGTCCTTTTTGTCAGAGCGCAAACCACAAGACCAGAAATGGCCGGTGAAGTACTGCTCAAACTGTTCGTCTGAGTTAGGCAAGCACTGAGAACTGCCGTCGAAAATGTACTGCAAGCAGTACACAACAATACACAACTCCAGGCATCCCTCAAGCTGTGCAAGCAGTCAAAGAAAGCAGTTCACACATTTGGTTCACAGCATAATTAGCAAGCAGTTTATTTAAATAACAGGCAGTGCATGATTTAAAAATTTCCTGTTAGCAATTGCTGCGCGCGCATCGCTTCATCGTTTAAATGCGTTACTACGCGCTGCCTGGCTGTACTTTCTGGGCTGTCAACTGTCGGCACTTGCTTCCAATGCAGCTGCGCAGTGACCACCGCAGAAGGGAACAGCGAAGAAATATCCCTCAAAAATATCTATGGCTAGGACAATTTTCAAGAGACAGATTTCTTGCATATATATATATATATATATGTGTGTGTGTTAATCACAAACAAATCGAGGCAGCGACGCCTGCAGCGCAGCACAAATGCGTTATGTGCGTTATTGATTTTAGAGAGTGAGAGAGAGAGAGAGAGAGAGAGTCAGAATGAGGAAATATTGCCAAATGAAATTGATAAAATAGATTGCAAAATAATTTAATAAACCAGCGACAGCAGCAGCTGCATCAAATTTTTGCCCAATTCCTGTCTATTTCGGTTATTGAACTCTGCTCGATTTCTTTCTCCTTTTCGACAATGGGCGTGTCGTGTGCTGGCAGGCGGGGGGGTCGGGCAGTTCTATGGCTGCCGCTGCTACTGACCCAGAAAATGTCTGCGTGTGCGTGCGTGTGTGTGTGTGTGTATGTGTGTGTATGCGGGGCATTAAAATATTTATGGGACACAGGAAAATATACTTATATGAGGTGACGACGCTGAGTGGACACTACAAATAGCCGGATGACATCAGCAGCGCCTCCTCTAAATCTAATTCGATTAGGCGCACTTACAAGTGCCAGCGCCCGTTCCCCCCTCCATCCGCCCGCCAGTAAACATTTTAATTGCGTCAAATAAACAGCACGCTGAAGCATAAATCATCAAGTTCAACGAGCAAGCCTGTAACTGCATTGGAAATCCGCTCGAGGGGGACGAAAGGGAAACTCAGTTAGGCGGAAAAAGCTTATTTCCACTTTTGCCGGCCAACAAAAAAGGAGACAACAAAAAAGGACCGCTGCCAACAAGGGCAACAGCAGGACGACATCAGCAACAGCAACATCAGGAGCGGAAAATGGAAATGACAAGTTGTTGCCTGCGGGCGCACCACGCGGCGTATGCGTTATGCGAAAGTTCAGGTTTGCCTTTGTTTATTTTCATGCCGAAAATATGTCTGCAGCGACGAAAACAAAAAGGGCACGAAATAAGAAAACAACTCACAGGCGACAGCTTCATCACAAATTATTCTGCCCAGTAATGAACAGGGGGAGCATAAAGCAGATAGAGAGAGAGAGAGAGAGAGAGAGAGAGAGAGAGAGAGAGAGAGAGAGAGGTGCGCAACACTCGTCTGTCTGGCTGGTCCAGCATCAGTGGCCAGTCGTTGGCACAGATTGGCCACATTTTAGTGGTCCACTGAAAGAGTTAACTATGGAATTCATAGTGATACTTAGATAATTTACAGTCGTGTCCAAAATCATAGGCACACACACGCTTAGAATTCATGTAATATACTTGACCGCAAATATATAAATATAATTCGTAAATTATACAGAAAAATTCGTAAAATTACAAAAATATATAATTCAGCTATTAAAATGATATTTCATTAATCTAGACTTCATCAGCTTGAGTAACCTGGGCTTATCAATGGTTAACAAGGACCTTTAGCAGCTATATATGCTATTCCTCTGATGGTCCGCCTCATTTTAATATGAACATATATATAACATACGTGAAATCATATTGCACTCGTCTTATACATGACATTTTCTGCACAGGTCAAAGCAATTTCAATTACATTTAGCAAATCGTTGAGCAATTTAGTCAACCATATTATTTCCCAATCATAAAGTATCTCGTATCTGCCTTTTCATTCTCTCAATTTTATCGTTTCGTTTCGTTCGCTGACAGCTCGAATCCGAATGGTGATTATCCCGTCACATTATACGCCCACATGGACTGCAATCAGTTAAGGCCGACAAATTGCAACTGCATTTTAAATGACAACTAAGCTGGCGCCCAGCAAGAACACATCAGCAATGCACACCTGAAATGCTTGTAAACAAATTGCGCTCGCAGGTAAACGTCTGCCCCACCTGGCCATGCCTCTGCCTACCTATCGACCTCCTCTACTACCCGCCCCACCCACCTCTAGTGCTTCAGTTCAGACTCCTACTGCTCTCATTTCCAATCATAATCGCGCTGTCTTTAGCCACAATGCGCATTAAAATCAGTCAAAATGCGGCGCTAAAAGTTATGTAGATACTAAAGTGCAAGTGGAGACGACTCGAGCGGAGGCAGGGGCAGGCGCTATGCTGCACATTTTCATTGAGTAAAATGCCAGGCGAAATGAAGACCGAAGCAGCGGGCGAGTGTGCGAGGAGTGTGTCGAGGGTGCAGCATGCCAAACCCCGCACTGCCCGCTTCAGAGGCAGCATATGGAACAACTTTATTGTTTTTACATTTGATTTCCATGCTGGGGGGTTGGAACGGGATCGGGGGCTGCTGCCAGGCACTTGCAGTGCTTGCAAAGTGCACGTCGAAGAACAACGCATAAATTCAACGGCCACAACAACAACGACAACGACAACGACGACAACTAACGAAGCCGCTTGGAAAATGTCTATATATCATGTAGCACAAAGAGAGGGCTGTTGCAGAGGGTGTGTGTGTGTGTGAGAGAGAGAGGGTAGAGGGTGTTCTATGCGGCTTGGAAATGACAAACGTAACGTAACCAAATGACTGGAAAAGCAACCCCCAACACACGAGATACACAGCGAGAAAATCATCTATGCACAAATTACAAGCGGCAAAACTACAACAAGCAAAAAGTGAGAGAGAGCGAGAGAGACAGAGGGAGACGAAGAGAAAGCTCAGTCCCGGCCTGGCCGAAAACTACCCTTTGTCGTCATCAACTACAACAACAACAACAATGCAATTCGCTCTATTTCGGGGGAGAGTTCCTTTATGTTTTTTTTTGCAATTGGGAATGCGCGCGCAACCCTCGAAAAATTTTTTGGTGCGTGGTCGTTGGCTTCCTTTGGCTGCCTTTCAGTCAACTTTGGGTATTCGTACGTGCAATTTCTCGACCGGCTCGCTGACGGACTGCCCGGAAAATACATAAATTGGAAATAATTGTAAATCAAATCAACAAAAAGCAAAAGCGATTGCTATGCAGCAGCGAGTGAGCTTCCAGCTAATAGAATCCAAATGCAAACTAAATACTGCCGCGCTGGCTATAAGGAGCCCTATCTGAGTGGATATCTACCGACTCGTCAATTGTGGCGCTTGCCAGTGATATTGTCCTGTCACAGCAGTATTGTACGTTAAGCAATTGGTACTGCTGAGCCGGGGCATTAACATTGTTGAGCGTCGTTAGCAACCAGAAGAAGCAAAGCCTCGGGCAAAAGCATATCTAATCGAGTCACCTATGCGGCATATACAGAAGAGAAATTCAAAACACACTAGCACATACACACACACAGTTATACCAACACCAACACCAACGCATCAACTAGGCATGCATGTGTGTGTGTATGTGGAGAGACCGGAAAAATCAATTTTCCATTTTTAATTCAAAGCTAAAAGCACACGCAGAGCGAGCCATGTGAGTGTGTGTACGTGTGTGTGTGCATGTGTATGTGTGTGTCTGTGTGTGTACTTGATAGCAAGCCTAAAGGATAAGCAGGATGCTGCAAAATCAGCAGCTAGGCCTGAGAAGCACACACTCACACACAGAGACAACAAGCGAGACAGAGCGATAGAGACAACTGCAGAGAGCAGCTCAGTGCTGCGGTAGCCCAGCGTAAAAGAGAGAAAGAGAATATGAGAGAGATAGAGAGAGAGAGAGCAAAGAGCGCGTGTGTTTAAGTATAGACAAAAGCCAAGCGAATCATTTTGTCAATTGAAACTAATTGAATACAAATTTGAAAATGTTATTTGAAAATCTAAAGCAACCGAAAAATATTTAAATATTTGGTTATGATTAGGGCAAAGCGACCGTTAAGCATAAACAGAAGATTCTTTGGGCACGACCACACCCACTGCCAAGTGGGGGCAGAGTTTGGCTTTTCCCAGTCTCCGCTGCCAAAAAGTGTTGCCAGGCGCAAAATGCCGGGTACGTTCGCGATGTCCTGTCCAGCAGCACGGCCCGGTCTGCCTGGGCTGCTGCGACTGCAGTGCCCAAAAAAATAGCAGTGGAAAGGAAGAAAAGCAAGAGGAAAGCCACCCCTAAAATCCAAAATATACGTGGTATATGCGACGCAGCGCATTAAGGGCGTGAGGGCAAGGCGCATATAGCCCAAAAAAAGAAGGAAAGAAGGACGGACATGGAAGGCATATTCCAAGAGCACGAATGACAAAAGAGATTTTTTGGCAACAACAACAACAGCAAGGATATCTGGCAGAAACGAGATTTAGTGCAGCATCAGCTTAAGGGTTGCTTCCCTTATATGCAATCGCATGCGAGCTGATGATGAAGTTCAATTTGATGTGTGTGGGGGGAAGGAGAGCGAAACAGTTTATGCTACAGTTTTTGATAATGCACAAGCATCAAAAGGATGTGCGTAGGTGTGTCTGTGTGTGCGAGAGTCTGCTGTTGCTAAATACTTCGAAATTGGTTAAGCGTTTGTTGTGTTTATCAAATTGACAACGCTTAACTGTGCTTGAGGTAGCCTAATTGTTTCAACAAGCTTCGCGCCGGGTTACGCATGTGTGTGTGTGTGAGACAAGGAGTATGTGTGAGTGTGTGTGTGTGTGCGAGCCGGTTACGGCTTTGCATGTCGCTGTTGAGTGGGTTGTTCACTCCAGCCGATGGTGGTATGAGGGGCAAATGCAATTTAATATGCATTACTGCAAAGTGGTTTTCATTATATGCAGTTTTGTGGCTTTGCGTTTCTCTCGATTGGAGTGGGAAGTGGCAGTTGTGGCACGGCGAAACTAAACACAAATTGCAATTCGATATCAGCTTTAACCTAGTTAGATGCCACATACAGCAAGCAACTGCTTAAACGAGCTCAAATTAGTTCTTAGAATTGCATATGAGCAGCTGAGCACAGAGAGCATATTCAATTAGAATTACAGAAAGACATCAAATATTCAACACATGGAAACACAAGTTAACATCGCATGTATTTGGCTAGAGTTTATGACATTGCACAAAAGTCGTCTCTAAAATACTTTAATACTAATAGATCACAAAATATTTGAAAGATTTAATATCTCTTTTCTAGATATATTTTATGTATAATTTTTCCCCATTTAATATAAGAATTTTTGTACTCTTAGCTTAACTTAACTCTTTGTAAAATTGATAAATTCTAAAAGATCTTGAAAATCAAAATATTCGGAAAACAATTCATAAAACTATTCCCCAGTATCTGTCATCACACTTTGCATTGAAACACATCTGTTACACTTTATATACATATAGGACAAGCCACTACTTGATATCAAAACTCTGCTGATGACATAACCTGGATGCTCTCTAAAGCACTGTACAGAGAAGAGTCTGCTGACTTTTTATATGCTTATGATCTAAGAAATAAGTCTTGCGAGTTAATAAAATTATATTAAATATATTTAAAGGAAAATGTGTTTGTATCTATGACTATATAAAAGATACTAAAATGAATATAATAAGCGATTATCTGAAAATATATATAATATATATATATCTTTATACTTGAATATATAACAATCTAGCTCAGTTTCAAATGTATATATAAATATTCTATAAATACTTTACTCTACTTTACTTTACTCTTAAATCTTTCTAAAGAGCTCAGTAAACTCTATCAAACTCTTCTCATATGAACTCTATTACCCATGTTCTGAATCAAATCGAATCAGTGAACCAATCAACCCTACTTCCGTGGCTTGCTCTAGGCAGTTGTGGATGCAACGACAACGGTTCAAGCGGAAGGATCGAAGGCGCCAGCAGACGTTAAGACTGTTGAAAGAGACAGGAAAGAGTAAGGAAATTACGTTGACCTAAAAATATAAATATCTATATATTTTTATGCTCATATAAAAAATTGTAGCCGGTCTTGGCACACACACACACGCACACAAGAGGATACGGCGGAATGCAAATGCACATGTGACACACATGATGGAATAGGATGGCAAAATGGCAGACATGACGTCAATCTTTGTGAAGGTAGGTGTAGGTGTGTGTGTGTGTGTGTCTGAGTCTGTATGCATTGCGGGTGTAAGTAGATGGAAAACTCAAGGGTTAAAGTGAGTGCAGGTGTGTCCGCATTACATGCAGCGAGAGTCCCTCTCCTCATGCAAATTGTCGGCGGTTTTGTCAGCTTATTAAGTGCTTGAAAGCGCATAAAAAGGACAACAGGAAAGGGAGTGGGAGGATTGCATAGCCACTTAGCACTCAGAGACAGAGTATGAGATGAAGAGAGTGAGAGAGAGAGAGGAAGAAATAGATGCCATTACACTTCAAATGTGGCTACGGAGGTAACGGTGAGGATTTTGTAAGAGCTGCAGGTAATTTCGTTAATTAATAGGTGCGACAAAAGTTGCGTGGGCGTGGCAGTTAAGTTTCTCAAAGTGCGAAAGCAAATTAGCTGTGACAGTGCATGCGTGTGCTAGGATGTGCAGGGAGCAGCAGCTTATTTACATGCAAAACAGCTGCAGCAAGCCCTAAGACACACATGTTGAGGCAATTGACTGAGGTAAACACTTGTCAACTATCCCCAGCATCCTATTAACTATTATTTATTTATAAATTGCTGGCTGCCAATTGACAACAGCGAAAGAGGTGTGTTGTGAGACTCGTTTCAAAAGTTTTCGTCCTTTGGGTGGATCCTGTCGCCTCAACTCAACTTGTGACGTCGCCTAATTGAATTTAATATGGCCCAAGGATACATGCCCAAACACATGCCAGTCCCTAACGAGCCACAGGCATTTGAAAGGGCTGTGCCCGTACAAAGGCAAAAGTTTTGTGCCTGCACAAAAGCTGCCCAAAACATAATTTGGCTATTTTGCTGATATTGAAGTGGGTCAGTCGAGCGAGACAAATGCAAAAGCTTTCAACAATGTTAAATGTATAAATACGCAATAGCAGAAAAAGCTATCAGGACGTTTGTTAACGACTTTTCGGGCAATGTTAACTGTAAGTTGTCCTGTGCTTTTGTGTGCAGGAAGCTTTCAACTGCTTTACATTTCCACTCGTATTTTACTGCCATACAAGAAGTTCAACTTCATGCACAAGCGTCAAGCAGTTCATGTACCGTAAAGCAGTGCCACAAGAAGTTTACAGTTTTGGCTGATGCATGTTATGTTAGGCTGTTCTGTAAATGAGAATCATGTTCAGTTTAACACATTATTTTGAGTTTGGCTTTCGAAATTAGTTTGCACTTGATACCAAAAGTATTTAATTTGTGACGTATATTTTCTGAAAGGCTAAAAAACTATAAATTCAAATTATAATGTCCCAAAGATTACATAAACTTTAGTTCTCAGTACAAAATTCCTTTCCAAAAACAAAATTCAACTCATTCGTAAACAAAATTAATGACTAAAAGCATGTTAATAACATGTGTAAACAAATTCTGTCACAGATTTTGGCCCCAATCATTTATGGGGCTTATTGTTTACATATCTTCGACTAGGAGCAACAAAGTGTGGGCAATGGCTGAGTCAGCTCTAAGCGCTAAGATAAGTAGTCGCAGTGCGAGCATAAACGCATCCTGTTCAAAGTCGCAGGATGCAAAAGTGAAGAGGTGCTCGAGAAATGCTTCAGTCGCATAGTGGAAGACCCGAAACCCGTCACCCGACACCCGACACCCCAGACCTCCGCTCCACAATCTGTTAAGGCTCTTGTCTGCTAAATGCTGACACCAAGCCTCGACTCAAGTATTTTGCGGGCAAATAGTCCAGGCTGTATGTGTGTAGGCCGGGGCACCGTCATAGACATGGCAAGGGGTCTCTCACTCTCTGTGAGCGAGCGAGGGGGCGTGGCACAATGTAATAAAAGTCACTCGAGTGACATTTTTGAGCTTGCAGCTATACGAGGCATAAGCAGAGAGCAAACAAAGCGAACGCTGACCCCCAGCTCTCAGTTTCAGCTTAAGGCCCTCGAGCCCAGTCTCTTGCCACTGTCGCGTGTCGCCGCCTGCTGCTGCTGCTGCTGTAGCCTGTTGTTCCTTTACAGCCGCTTTTTAATCGATTATGGCGAACGCGCATTGTTTGCCGCAAATCCTGTCTGAGTGTCGCCTTACAACAGCTGCAATCACAATTGCTACTGGCAAGCTGCAATAGCTACAGCCGTAATCCTCGAATCGAGTGTGGCTCCATATCGTGTTTTCTGTCGTGTCACGATGCAACTTGATAAAACATAACTATAGATTTTTCAATTTATGTGCAAATGTAGTTTCAGTAACTGATAAGCTGGCATTTACTACAATTTGAGAGAGAGGGAGAGAAGTATGGATATAGTATTTATATTCAGTTGCTTTTCAGTTTCCAAAAGTCTTCAAATAAGTTTCGACTGCATATATCAATGCTGTTAGCCAGAAGTAAAGTTTAGTTTCGTTCCGCTCATCTCTAGCGCGCAAACATTGTACATTGAACTTGCAGCCTATCGCATTCTGCTGAGCCATCATCTGCAGCCAGCTCATATGGAGAGGGCTTCCCTTCACCTTCGTCATCTCTTTTTTATGTAAAATTATAATGTTGCCCCTGCAACATGTTCAATAAATGCTGTTATCTATGCTGCAAAATTGTCAAGTGTGCACTTGAGAAACTCATTTCAAGGATTGCGCTTGCTCCTTCGCACAGAGATAAAGTAGAGTGAGAAAAAAAGGGGGGCAAGAACGAGTCGAGTTTGTATTTCGGTTACTTTTTATGCTTCGTTACCTGCGTATGGGCTTTGGACGTCACGCACTTGCTTCCGTTCTTTTTTACACACATTTCTTTTTGTTTTCGTCACGTTTTTTGTTTGTTTGCGATCAGCGATAATAAAAAATGCACATTGTTTTGCTGCGCGCCAACGCGTGGGGCTCCGTTCAGCTGCCTGGCCACCCCACGCAATCCAATTCAGCCGCAGGAAATGCACGTCCTTAAAATGGCGACCGCTTCAGCTTTCAGCTTTTAATATTGTTTTTCCTCTCGCCCTTCAACGTGCCGCATCGCATGTCGTCATGTTTGCCTGTGGCATGTGTGAACTTACCTGCAACGTAATCAGAGAGAATATATTAAGATTGATTAGAATACGTTTCTCATAAACGATGCGGCATAAAATGGTTTATTAAACGTGTATATAGGAAATAAAGAGTGACTGAATGGAGGAGGATTTTGATATATGTTTAATGATAAGTTCGTCTTTTTACAATATATTTTGTACTTATATTTAAAAAAATATAAAATAAAATATTTTATATTATTTAATATTGCTGCCCAGCTGCATGAACTTAATAAAAATAAAATAAATTTGAAATAAATGTAATTTGCTTTATAAGAAATTATTTGACTTAATAAATATTTGTAATTTGCTTTTAATTTCCCCTATTTTCATTACATTTTCAATGCCGGCCAAAACTAGTCTAGAAAGCCAATGACAACTCGTCGGCTAGACGTTAACAGTTACAGACGTCTTGGTGCATTGACCTATCCCAAAAATGTGGCCAAAAAAGCAAGTGTTAAGTACTAAGGCCGAAAGGCAGCGAAACTTGGTCAGTGGCACATCGCATGTTGGGGCTGAACTTTTATTGACTCAACAGATTAACAGTTAATGAAGTGGGCAGAGGCGTGAGTAAACGGCATTTCGTATTATTTATTTATCTCTTTTCTTTCCGCAGAAGTCTTCAATAATATCCGCTTGTTAAGCATAACAAGTATGTGACTACCTTGGCCAAACCGAAGCTTGAATACGCTCGAAGACACGCAGAAGATAAGATATATATGCATTGGATAATATAATACAAATTATATATATAAATTACATCAATTCTATTCAGATTTTAGCTATATACAAAGAGAAAAGCAACGAGTTTGTCCAACATATTCTCATTCAACTGAACTAATTATGGTAAGGGTATCAAAACTCAAGTAACGCCTCCAGTAAAAAATGTCCACTCTTGCACATTAATAGCTTCTTCGCTTTTTTGGTCTTTATGCAAAGAGAGTCAAAAAAAAAAAACCAAAAATACTTTAAGCAAATTATGAGTGAGGAGAGCCGGAGAAAAAGTTTCCAGCCAGTTGTTAATGTGAGTTCGTCCGTGTAGTTCGCTAGTTCTTAAAAAAGCGTCTGAAAAGTATCCAAAATAATGAGTTCGTAAGCTACACAAAAAGTATCTCAAGTAGGCAAAAGCACACGACAAGATGCTTTTGCTGGGGCTGCTGCTCATTTGTCAGTCAGGTGATTATCATTGATCAACTCGGGACTGCTCTCAGTGTGCGCGTGTGTGTGTGTTTGTGTCTGGATATACTTGTGTAAATGGATATTGCTCCAGTTTCGTCTAATGCATTTTCATTTTGTTGCCAGCTTGTTTGTGGCACACTGCAGCGGCAAGGCAGCAAGAGGCCAAATCTCTGGGCAGGTTTAGAAATGGATACGGGAGGTGGATGGAGGAAAGCAACTACTCGTATGCTGATTACAGAGCAGCAGTGCAACTCGATGCAGGCAACAATCAATTGCGGGTGGCGGAGGAGGAGACGGTGGCCGCCCAAGGACCCGCAGTGCAAGTAAAAGTGACAAATGAAGTGGAAAGTGCCGTGATGAGGGCAGCTGCAGCAGCAGCAGCAGCAGCAGTAGGTGCAGCAGCTGAAAGACTGCAGCTAAATGGAAATGAACAAAGCAAGGGCAGGCATGAAGGCATGCAAATCGCAAGGACATCTAACCAGGGCATCAGCAGCAACATAAACTTAATGAGACCCGATGCGCTGCCAATATTGGAAAGGCATAATTTCGACAACAACAACATCAATGACAAAAATTCGACTGGCCCAATGGCTGGTGATGAGCAACTATTGCGATTGCAGGACTACAATTTACTGTACAATGCCGAGCGACAGACATACTTTCAGCTGCACTCTAGCAATGGGCGTGCACCGAGTGGGCCGTCGCATGGTAATCGACTGCTGCAGCAGGTCGTTGGCAACAAGCTGAGCGCTGCCTTTGGCCTGAATGTCAATGACGGCAACGAGTTGTTGACCACGCAGACGGTGAGGCTCTACGATGCCGTCTCGCTGCGGCAATCACGCTTCAATCCCTTCCAGCCCACGCGGTAAGTTATGAATGATGCATGGCCACGCCTACAACTATATGTCTATGTCACCAATATTTGCACTCACTTCGCACCTCACTTATTCTGTGTATTTTGTTTAATTCAGCATTTTTCTTTTAAATATATATATATATATATAAGAATTATCTTCTCTCTCTTTTTCCCTTCCTCTATATCAATCTTTCTCAGAATCATCATCCACGGCTGGCTGGGCAATGCACATGCCAATGTCTACAGCTACCTGGTGCCAGCCTACCTGAACCTCAGCGGCGGCAGCTACAACATTTTTACTGTAGACTGGGGACGTGGCGCCATTGCCGATTATATAACGGCCAGCTATAGGGTGAAGCCCGTGGGTCAGGTGCTGGCCAAGTTTCTGGACTTTCTGCACGTGGAGGCGGGCATGCAGTATGAGGATCTGCAATTGATTGGCTTCAGCATGGGCGCCCATATAGCCGGGCTGGCCGCCAAGCACGTGCAGACCGGGCGTGTGCGTGTGATACGCGCCCTGGATCCGGCCCTGCCCTTCTTCCGCTACGCGCAGGAGAAGGAACGCCTCAGCCGCAACGATGCCAGCTACGTTGAGGTGCTGCACACGAGCGTGGGCAGCTACGGCTTCGATCGTCCGCTGGGCCATGCTGACTTCTACGCCAACTGGGGCAGCCAGCAGCCGGGCTGCTTCTGGCACGAATGCAGCCACTGGCGTGCCTTTGCTCTCTTCAAGGAGAGCCTGGAGGCGACGGCCTTCGAGGCGAAAGGCTGTCAGCCGAGCGAATGGCAGCAGTTGACGCGCCACAAGCTCTGCCCGCAGCCAACGGGCAGCAGGCTCCACATGGGCGGAGATTTGGGCGAGCTATCAATGGAGCAGCTGGCGCAGCGCGAGGGAGTTTATTATTTTGAGACCCAGGCGAAACCGCCCTACGATATGGGGCCAGTTTCACAGAGCTAGCTGAGCACAGTGTGGCATGTGGCATGTGGCATGCTAAAAGAGCAACAACTACAACAGCGTAATGAGCAAATGTGCAGCGCGCATTTTTATTTCTAATTAGTAAGCGCATTTGTGTGTGTGAGTGGGAGTGTGTGTGTGTGTATGTGTGTGTGTGAGTGTATGTATTTCTAAGAGCTGCGCTGCAAAATTAAAAAATGCTACCATGTGTAAAATGCTTTTCATGCCAGTTACAGCCATAGAAAATAGGCAAACAACAAAAACGACTTGCAACGAGCCTGCGAACAAAATAAAAACCAAAAACCCATGCGAAAGTAGTTTTCGCCTCGCATTTTATGTGAATATAGAAAAAGGTATTTGCAAACATATCGTAAAAAAACTCTTAAAAACATGCTACCACTTAATTAAGTAATTGCATAGATTTTCACGTAGTTTTTTAGAGAGTTCTGCAAGTGAGTTTGAACTGAAAATGTGTCTAGATTTATTAAAAGCTATTTAATTTATATATTTGTAATGTTTAGCCTTACTTTGCTGTAGTCTATTTACTTTATCTGCATTTATATTTGCTGAAAATCTTCTCTATTTCCCATATTGCTATTAAAAATTCAGCTAAGCCATCTCATAGTCTGAGTTTCATTTAAAATTTGAACAAATGGAAACAAATGAAAACATTTGAAAATGAAAAATTCTCAGTTATAGGAAAACAGCTATAACCTATGCGCCCTGGGGTATCATGGTAATAGATATAAGATATTTTTATAAAAATAAATGTTTATTTATAAGACCACAGGAATTTTATACAAAGCAGCGCAGCCTACGGCAAAATTCGCGGTAGCTCAAACATTCATGTTAAATATTGAACTATTTGCTAACCTTTGGTTTGCTTTCAACAATATACTTATCAAGGATCACTTAAAAAGTTGAATTGCAACTACTTAGGTATCTGAGTTTTAAGTTGATAAGAACTGTCACTGAAGCAGCAGACACAGACACAGCCAAAGACACACAAACGCGCAGACACACACACATGTAAACACCCTTGCCGTGTGCCAGCCACAAATTATGAAATTCCGTGTAATTTGTAGACAGGTTTTTCGGCGCGAGGCCTACATAAATTACACATATAGACCCCGACACCCACACCCACACCCACACCCACACCCACCCACATACCCACACACTTTGTGTGTGAGCAACACATTTAATAGCAGTAGACAAAAGACCGTGCAACGTCTGATGCTAACAAGCAGCAGTGACAACGACTGTGCACGACTAGTAAATGCCCTGTAATTTGTGCAACAAGACTAAATATGTAATTAGCTGTGTATACATATATATAGTAGAAGACTATATTAGCTTGGCATATACTTTTAGTTTACACCCATTATTTACAGGGTATAGAGAAGAAATCACAAGCACAGGTTGCTTGCCTTTCCTTTGCTTTCAGTGACTCGCCTGTCTGTCCCGTCGACACTTTGTTGCATGCATATTGCATGGTGCATACTTGTAGGCGCATGGCGCATAAATTAAAGATGGCGGCGTGTTGCAAGTTGCACGTGGCACATTAACGACTTGGCACTGGCACGAATTAAGCTTTAATTGGCCCACTGTGGGTGTGTGCTGGCAAGTATCTGTTGTAAACACTTTTTGGGTCGCACGGCTGCCATTAATGTGATTTCTTTCCACATCATTTACGAGAGCCTAGACCCAACTCCAACGGGAACGTGGGCAATGCCAAATGACGAGCGCAAATATTTGCCAAAGCAAGCGAACAGCATAAAACAATACCGAACAAAATCCATCTCTCCTCTTCTGTTGTGTTTTTCAGGCAGCCCAGAAATGTAGGCAACACATTTCTGTTTCTGCCTCCCCATTATTTCGCCCCAGAGCACAGTAATAGATTTGTTGAAAATATTTCTGCTAGATATACATATACATATATACATATACATATCATCCACATTTAGATTAGAATGTTGCGCAGCTTCTGAGGTTAAAGCTGGCGAGCAAAACTGTGCGACAAATTGCATATAAATTATTTTAAAGTCGCAAAACTTTTGACATTGTTTTTATTTTTTTAGTAGGTGCTCGAGGCGCCTACAGACCGTAAAGCTGAGTTAGGCACTCGAAAAATGTCATAATGGAGTTTCTCTAAGCTTCGAGGTTGGACAGTTGCCTGCCACAAGCCACAAGGAAGGGCAACGACAGCGGCGGGTTCATTAAGGGCTTTGTAGAGTTTTATCATTTATGAACTTACTGAAAATCTAAGTCGACATGAAATGAATAATAAACAAATTAAATTTATAAATTATTAATAATTTGTTTAAAATTTAGCAATTTTATGAAGCCTTCATTATGCATTTTAGTTATTGGAATTAAGTGAAATAAAATTTCTCTCAGAACTAAACAGGATTATTCATTTAAAATAGTTTTCAAGTTTGTTTTCTAGTCTCAAGATATAAGAGCACTCTAAAACTTGCTTCCTTTTACCAAAAATGTTCCTTTGAGAACTTCTGAGGAAGCCTTTGGGCAAGCCCAACAAATTCTTATTTGATTATTGTATGCATTAGCTTGCAAATTGAATAGATTTTTGGGAACCATTTATCACAAGACTGTAAAATCTTCACTTGAAAACATTTAATTGGATTTGATTGTTGCAGGTGAGTAGGAGATGAAATGATTTTCTGAAATTTTGCTTACCATAGCATGGATTCTAAGTAGTTCATGTTTTGTTAGCTGTTTGCTGGTGTCAAGACAAGTCAAGTTGGCACTCACACGCCCACACACACACACGCGTACACACACTGGGGCAGAGCCACAAAGTTAGTTGTGAAACAAACTCAATTTGCGTGCAAGTTTTTGGCAGCAAAATTTGCACTTGGCAACACATAAATTGCACTTTGTATTGTTGTAGCTGTTGCAACTGCGGCAAGTGGCAAGCGGCAAGAACGCTTTTGTGGCAGCGCGTGGAAAAACCCGTCACTGTTGCCGGCTGTGCGCTGTAAACCAAACTGAAATGCGAGCGAAGGCAGACAGACAACAAAAAATACAAAAATACAAAAAAAAAAAAAACAAGTAAATAACGAATACACGCGCTAATTTGTTGGCCAAGACGTACGTTGAGGGCCAAACGGGGTAGTTTAGCTACCAGGCAGGCCTGCAAGACACACACACACACTCACTCACACCCACACAGTCCTCCACTTGGAAGCCCTTCAAATGTGCTACCTTCTTCACTCTGCCCCTGCCACGCCCACTGCAAAAGACTTGATTTAGATACTGTAGAGAACTGAGCGCGCTGCGAAATGAACTGCACAGAACAGTGCGCAAACAATGCATTCCTAATGCCCGACAGGCTGAAGCAGCCCATCTTTAACCCTTTGTCGCCCCACTGCGCCCAGCTCACGCAAGTAGCTAAGGTATACTTATTTCTGTATTTACTTTTTTGTTTGTTTTTGGTTTGGTGTTTGCCAGCTCCAGTCACAACCTGTCATAAAGTGTCGCGTCGCGCGCTTCCGCTACCTGCCACGTCGCACTGCCCGTCTCCCCCATCTGACTTCCTTCCCAGGCTGTCAGTGGTGCTTCCTGCTGCTGGTGCGTGCTTAACCCGCAATGGCTTCCGGCGCACGCACTGCAGCCGCAAAAAGAGCACATTTCTTGTGAGCGCATTGTCGGCTTTGGATGCACTTACACCAGCTTTGTTAGCCCCCTCTCCCATTCACTCACTCGCTCTCTTTCTCTCGCTAGCTAGTAATAGGCATTCGGATTACATTTCTCAAGAGCCTTTGAGTGTTGCCTCGAGCCTGGCACAAAAGCAAGCTCAAAGAGCAAAACTGTCAATGCCAACGACCAAAAAACATTCTGGAACAGCAGCAGCAGCATCAGAGTGCAGCACCGAAATAAAACCTGCAGCTTGTTTGTTGACTTGCAGCAAATAGAGAAAATGAAAGCTTAATGATTTACTGGCAAATACCCTGTAAAGGAACTGATTTTTTCAAATCTTTCAGCCAAAAGACAGATTCAAACGTGCTTTAGCTGTGATCAGCTGTAGGCAGTCTAGCAATCATATACAGATACGTGAGCTTCTGCTACCCTAGACATGGCCTCTCCTACAGGGCATAGGAAACAACGAAACACATTCCGCCACAAGTTACACAAAATGCTAGAAAAGGTCTTTATATGTATGATGCATGAGTATGTGTGTACACACACACACACGCATGCACACATGCACATTCCATGCGTAGCCCGTGTGCATGCTTGGCAAACAGACAAAAAGTAGCAGCACTTTGAAACCAAAATGTGGATAACAGTTGACCAAAACGGCAGCATGGCTTCTATTCACACCCCCGAAAGATGACACAGCAGGTGCTGCCTTGGGGGTCATTGCAGGCGCATAATGAATTGTTAGAGTGAACACTGTGAAAACTTAAAGAGCTTGAGGAGGAAAAATCAAATTATGCAACGTTTGAAAGCAACAAACTTACTATTAAATTATTGGAACAAAATATATATGAGATGTAAGTTTGCAGTTTAGCCAAGCACTTGTGCCTAATTTCAGTGTAAAACTTGGCAAAATCCACGCAGACACTCAAACAATTAGCGAGACAAAGGTGAGCGTGTGCGGGTGGCAAGCGGCGGCCTGCCTGGCTGGCTGGAGAACTAGCTGAAGCGACGTCAACTGAAGCCGTACGACGACGAAAAAGTTTCAGTTTTTGTGCAAACAAATTGGATTATTTGATTACGTGTTTGTGCCAGAGACCAGAACAGGTATACGAAACTCAAGTGGAGGGTGCTATAAAGAGAGGGAGAGAAATTTCAGAGGGAGGCTAAGAGTCAGATTTTGACGCTGGCAATTTTGTAAAGCGGCCAAGGGAATAAGTTTTAAGAGCGCCAAGCGTATTGCAGGGGTTGCAAGTTCAATTCATTTACAAAAAAAAAAGAAAGAAGAAAAATCGAAATGAAAAAATAGTTTTCTTTGGCTTTGAATGTGATTTATGTGGATTTTGTTTGCCAATTGGCAAATATTTGCTACTCAGCATGAAGAATAAGAAGAAGCAAAGTGGAAGCTATAAAAACTAGAATACCAATTTGATATAGAACGTTTGACAGAGCTGCAAACGATTGAGCTCAACAAACAACACAATATAAGCCGACAATATGGTTATAATAAATGAAAAGTTGAAAAGGTCAGAGGCCAGAGTTTAGTTTCGCAACAAATTGCGAAATGGGAAAATAAGACATCTGACGTTTGATTAGATGTGAACACAAGCAAAAGCAAAAGCTTAGATGAAAATTGCAAGAGATTTTGCGAGAAACTATAGCAGATAAGAAAATCATATTGAAGTGAGAGGGAAATAGCAAAGGCTGGAAATGATTAACTGAGAGATTCAAAAGATAAATAAGCAATTTAATTGATAGTACATTTTATAATAAATATAAGCATTCATTGAAGCTAATTCATAAGAATTAAATTGCCTAATGCCACAGAGGATAAGAATTAAATTGCCTAATGCCACAGAGGAACTTGAACAGACTGAGAGAGAGAGAGAGAGAGAGTGATTTTATATCAAGGTAAACAATCATAATACATAATTACACTTTAGCTTATTCTTTAAGATGAAATAGGTAACTGATCTTCATCTGTTGCCCATGGCAACGCAGAGCAATTTTCATTGCTAGTTAATTGACTAATTGACTAATTGACTCAATTGCCAATGGCTAAAATGACAAGCAGTTAAGTGAAAAATGGTTAAAGAAGGAGAATAACGAGAGACAACGACTAAATGCCAATTGGCGTCCAGTTTGTTGTGCAAGGGGCGTAATAAAATAAGAGAACTCTATGCAGCAGCAGCAACAAGCATAAGTTACCTTGTGGCAGCTGTGGACAACAGTTACCTTTTCCACAGACAAATTAAAAGTCAATATGGGCACACACACACTTACACACACACACACATACATAGACACATAGATAGAGACCTTTAGCCCGTGTGTGCAATAAAATTTATTGTTTCAAGCTGGTCGCAAATAGTTAGTAAATTGCTTTTGGCTTGGCCGGTTTCGAGGCGTTCACACTGTGCTCTTGCTTGTTTAATTGATTTATATATATATATCTATATATATTTATTTATATACACATACATTCGATCGTTTAGTCTATAAAACATGTATTGCGAAAGCCCGCAGTTGGCGAGTGCAGGCGACAGCTGCTGGTGTTGCGGCTACTTCAATACGTGGCAATGGTGCGTATGAGTAATTTTTAATTTATATTTAAATAATCCAAAAGGCAGACTTGACACTTGCCAGGCGCACGAAAAGGGCTAGTTTTTTTTTATTTATTATTTCGTTAGGGCTCACTTTTGGCCCGTCCTAATGAGCTGAGAGCCCGCAGCCCGCAGCACCAGACCAAAACAAACAAGCAAACATGCAAGAGGCGTTTCAGCAAAGGCGTTCAGCTAAAGTGTGAAGCACTGTGGACAGCAGCAAGAAGCAGAAATACGTGGAGGAGGTGCTTAAGGGTGTTTTTCTTTTCGGCCCGTTTGATGAGAAGTACGTTAAACATGTGCTAGTTATGCACAATCGATATGCGATATAGTATATACTCAAGGGCCAAGCATTTTTGTGCTGACTGGCAGACAATTAACCCTTTACGTGCCAAGTGCTAAGTGTGTGTGAAAGTTGATTGAAAAACTCGACTCTTAACTTTCGAGCCAGAGAGAAATCGTTTTCCGCTCACGCCCTGTCCATGCTAGGCATTTTAATTGGCATTGTTGGCTTCATTGTTGCCCATTAAAAAGTTGACTTTAAGGCGCAATCTGGTAGCGCCTCGAACTCAGCCTGAAGCCTGTGGCTTAGCTGTTCCATTGCCTAATCAGCACTGCTGCAGTGCGCCTGCCGTATACGTTATTTAATTAAGTTAATGCTCGCCCTTCAGTTGCCTTTGTATGCTTTTAATGAGGTTAGGCAAATAAAATGCGCATACGCCATGTGCAACGCGGCGTATTTCATGACAGCTGCCATTTATGGCAATTGGCACGTCGAGCGCCCAATTTGCGTTGATTAAATATATACTTAAAGAGTTTTTGTCTAGCTGAAGGTTACGATTGTTTATGAATTACATTTGGACACATGAATACACTGGAATAATAGCGAACATTGAAGCTATTCGTACAGCCCTCAAGATCAGAAATTCCTAAAACAAGTTCAATTTAGATTTGAGATGTGAAGCTACAGCAACAAAGTTCAGTTGATCAAGTTTCATTTGATGTTTACATTTTCGAGTCAGTTGTGAATCACTTTTCAATCTCAATTTGCAACAAAGATTATGTTATAGAATATTGTGAACAAGTTTGAAAAGTTTGCATAGTTCGTTTCTCAATCAGCTTCAAATTTATTACACAAAGTAACCTTTTAGCATTATAGTCTTAAGTATTTGTATTCACGCATCTAGAGTAGCCAGGGAATGAAATCTGCTACAAACCAAGTTGAAGTGCTCAGATTATAATTCATTCCACGAACAGGTCTTGATCCTCTACTATTTTCATCAAATAAATATTTATGTGGAGTTAACAAATGAGAATAAACTTTAAGCGCATTGCATAGAATTAGCCGCTAAATCATCTTAAAAGTAAATACCGAAAGGACCCTTTTAGCACTAACTATTAGTATAAGTAGTTCCTAGAACTGATGAACATCAGTTTAACACTGTAATGCCAGGTATATTTAATACTCAAGTTTATATTGCCGAGCTATGGAGAAGTTAAATACTTAACTGTTGAGCAAATAATATAAACAATGTGACAATTTAAAGAGAATTTCGTTTAGCTGCTGCTGCTGCTGCCACAACTGGAGCATACAGGATTCGACTGCAAGCGGAAGTTGCATGCAAATGCACCAAGACAACTGGGGATTAAGGAGCAGGTCTAGCCAGGGAATGAGAGTCTGCCACAATACAAATTGAAGTGCTATGCATTATAGTTCATTGCACAAGCAATATGATTTCAGCCATGCCAAGCTGTAATCGCTCGACCTCAAGCCGTATAACTGGAGCCAACAACTTTTAACAATAGCATTCAGTTTTGGCCAGCAGCACAGGCATCCGCCACCCAGCCAGCCAGCCAACTGCTCTCCTGCCAGGCAAACAGAGTGCAGCTTGCATATGCCATGTGTCCAAGTCTGTTTCATTTAAAGTGTCCCCAGCTTCGGTTCATGCGAGTCTCTATTTGATTTAGCTTGGGGTTGCTCCGGCTCCTCTTTGGGTCAAAAAAAAATGTTCATGATTTTTTGCCATTTGCTGGCATTTCTCTCGCATACTTTTATTTCTGTTGCATCCACGATTTTTTTTTTGTTTTTGCTTCTTCTTACTTTTAGCAATGGCTCGCTTTTATTTACTTGCATCGCATGGCGCGTGTGTCTGTATTTCGTTGCACGAACAGGACGAAAATTAAGCAATTCCAGCAAAACGGCAAATTTTCCTTTCTTTTTCTGATATGTAAATTGAATTTTCCATATTATTTTTATTTTTTATTGGCTTCTGACGATTCAAGGTTTAACAGCTCAATTATTAATGCCAAACGACATTTAATTGGCCCGATAAGGAAATTTAATATATGAATATAGGAGAGTTATTGTTTGATTTCTGATAATCTGCGGACTTTCATAAGAATATATATATCGGGTTTGAATATTTTCGTTAGCCAACCTCCCTCAATGTCTGAAACGCTCCAGGTAAAGCACTTGAACTAAAGCCAAACGCAGTAGCGCGCGTTTTTACTTTCATCTCATGCCCTGAAGCTGTAGAACTCGTTTATATGCCAATTACAGAACCGCAAGAGCTGCCAAAAAAAAATTAATTGGGAGAGGAAAATCCAAGCTAAATTTCAAGTGGCGCTCATCGAAACTTTTACGAGGCTTTTTGGCAAAAAGTTCATCAAATTTAAAAGCTCCAACTCAATAAAAGAAAAACATTTGTTGTTTGTTTTTGGAAAATGAGAGCAAAAAGAAAAATGAGAAATTATTTTTGTTGATAAATTTTAATGCATGCGCTGAGAAGGTGAAAAACCAGAAATAAAACATAAATATATATGAAAGGAAAACAGTTTGGCACGGGCGCAACTTTTGCCACAGACCATTATGAAAATTAAATGAAAAATAATCTTGAATACATAAAGTATACGACACGTTGCCAGATACTTTTTGCGATGCTGCTTCCCTGGTAGCCTTTGGCAAAGCTCGAAACAGGTTTTTGTCCTTAAAAAGCATTAGCGAGTGAGCATTAAAAATGAGTAAAGCAGAGGGAAGATAACAAGCTGTCGAGATTAGAGCGAGAGAGCATATGCGAGTCTACTAATGTGCTTATATAAATCCAAGGATTCCCTTCGTCTTTTGTTTTTGCTCTCTGTGTAACCAGTTTACGTTTAACCCATTTACTCAATGTTTTCAAGTGCTTACCCCACATAAACGGCAGCTGGTTGCGGCTTATCAATAGATACTAACCTGCAAGAGACACAAGAGAAGGAGAAGCAAAGGAAATGCGATTATAATCGAGGGATAAGGCAAATATATATTTATATATGATCATATAATGAGAAGGCTAATGAGAGAAAAACAGCTATTACATGAATTGGAGCTATAAATAACACCGACTACGCGCTCACCAGGCTAGGGAATTGAAATTTATTGTAGTCTATAGAATTTTCATAAACAGCTTACGGGCCAAGTTTTACTCGATTATGCAGCAAATTGCATTTGAGTGGTGGGCTGAGCGGGAGCCACGCTGCTGGGTTTGTTGTTAAGAGTAAAATAAACATAGGGAAGATGTAGAGCAACTCACTGCTGCTGACTAAGTGCATAAAAAAAGGGGAAAAGAAGAAAGAAAACTGCGCAGCGGCAAATGAATGGCGGAAGTTTAAGTGTCATTGGAGACGGCGAAAGGTGGTATAGATCTAATGGTTAACAACTAGTTGGGGCTGAGCACATTTTAATGAGACCAGACTCGAGGCCATTAAAGCGAAAGCCAGATTATTTTTATGTATATATGCCACACATCTCTGGCATATTTTGCAGCATCAGCAGAACTAATTTAAAAAGTTTAAATGGGCTTTTGAACTAGTTGCATTGGAATACACAACTGTTGCGCTCTTGATTTGACTGATTACGCGTAGCCAAGCTGGAAGTTGAAGTGAAGAGCTCTTGCTGAAAATACTTGAACAAACTTTTGCAACATTATTCTACGCAGCGAGTCACATACAAGTTTTCATCAAGAGCACATGCACAAAAGGCAACGCACGTAGAGAGCTCTTCAGCCCGCCCCAAATAGCTCTTGGAGCTCACAAAATTTGATTTCTAACGGCAACAGTTTCCTTCTTTTTCGCCAAAATATAAGAAAACGAAACTTTCAACGCACCAGCTGCGCTTAGAGAGAGATGGCAATGAATCCGCTGCGTGTGGACTAGCCAAATGTTGCTCGTCTCGTTGCATGTGTCAGAGAGAATGTAGTTAAGCAAACAGACAAACATAGTGTTGCATATTTATGTGCTGCGCGTTCAACTTTCTGAAGGCCTCTGCACGACTATGAAATTAAAACAGGAAAATACGAAATGAAATAAAGACAGCCGCAGACTTCAAATTCTCCTACCTAAAGCACTGACAGCTGTTAAGCAAATAGAGTCAGTTTCTTTAATATATAACAGAATATGTATATGTAAATATATACCAAGTTATTTATATATATTTCTGGGCTTGTTCATGTAGTAATAGCTTTATCTGGGCACAGCAGCAGTTCGCATTAGAGGGTATAATTGCTTCGACTAGTTCGAGTAATTCGTTTTCTTCATTTTACTGTCATGTGATGAGTTTCTGTGGCAAAAAGAAACGCTTAAGGATACTTGTGCAAGATTTATGACGTGTTAGTTTTTTTCGTTTTCAGTTTTTATATTTTTCGAGTGGAGTTTGCCACAGGACTTGCAACAAGTCCACATCTTTTTTGCGCAGCAACCCACTTGCACATGCATATGCATGTTAAAGCGAGGACATGCAATTTTTGTTCCTTTGCCAAGTGGCGCTCATTTTTTAATGAGCGCCCCGGAAATATGTGTGTGTGAGTGTGTGTGTGTGTGTGTGGGCGTCTGTCTGTGTGGCGTTCGTTTTGATTTATGAAGAACGCTGCGCAGCTGACGTTTCGTTGGAGGCTGCTGCGTGGGTGTGGCAGGACATTGGTTAAAGCGTGGAGCGAGCAAAAAAAATAATTTTTTTTTATGTGACGAACGCATATATGAAGTATTACTGCATCCTGTTGCCGTTTGCTGTCCGTAATGTCCTGTCTGGCCCGGGGCTTTATGTTTACTCATTGATATTGTAAGCGCTTGCCTGCCTAAAAGTTGACTGCCAAAGTCCTTAAACTGTATTTACGCATCGCACACGCGTCCATTAATCAAGCAATTTATCAAACATGTCATTCGAGAGCAGCAGCAGCCACAATTACGAGGGGATTGGAACAGACACTTGGCATATTTTGGATTTGATCGTCATTTGCTGAATGTCGTTTCTCTCTCTCGCTCTCTGTCGCTGTCGCTGTCTATCTATCCCTCTATTGGCACGTCAGAAATGTGAGCAACTTGCAAGAGATTCTATCAAAAGTATGTGCCACTTTGCAGCATGAAGAACTATGGGACTAGTTGTGATTTTATGGTACGAACTAAAAAGTTAAGATATACAATATTCTACATTTCATTAGGATTTATAATAAACTTGTGTTGCTATAATATAATTTAAATATTGATATTATTTGCTTCTGACTCTATTAAATATCGGATATTGGTCTGCCCTTAAATTGCTTTGCCCACAGTGCCAAATCAGGCAGGAAGTTAACTAAATTGACTGCTTCTTCACACTGAGTGTGGGCCTGTCTGTCTCTGTGTGTGCAGTTTCGATTGGCATCGATGTTGTTCTGCCGCTGGCTCTGGTAAGCATCAACCACAATTCTGGGTCATGTCAAAATCGTAAGGCTTGTCAATCAGCTTTATCATTTTGCAAGTGTACATGTGTGTGACTGTGTATCTTGTAACGCAAAACCGGCATTAGTCAATTATGTTCTGCCTTAAAAGCCATACAAATGCAAACAAGTGCGGCCTTTAGCTTGGCTTAGCTCTTAAGGCAATGCTCGAAGGCGGTCCTTTCGCTCAGCATAAAAGTATGCTACAATTTTTGCATGCACAAACAGACGCCCCCCGCACACACATGCATACATAAGCAGCTAAAAGCTTATAGTTCATCAAGTGAAAAAGTCTGGAGAGTGGGGCGAGGGGGCAAAGCGGCACATGAAGAGAGCTTAAAAGAGGTTAATAACTGTAGACACTGGCAAGCGAAGCTTGAAATGGAGCTGGCGTAACTGAAACTTCGGATCGCTCGCCTGCTTTCTTTGTATGCAAGAGGAAATAGGGGCTGCATGTGTCTGTGTGCGACTGTCGATGTGTGAGAGTGTGTTTGTGTGTCTCAAGAATGTGTGTGCAGGGAATAAGTTATGGCAGGTTGTTTTACATGCTCTTTTGTAGTTAAATGAACTTAGGGGAGAAAACTGGAGTGCACACATTTTATTCATTAAAAGTGTAGGGTATAGTTGCTAGCCATATACCCTATATTATAGTGTGCACATTAAATCAGTGTTTAATTTATGAAAATTTGAAACTCTTTTTACAAAATCCCAACTCTATTTTTGAATATAAGCTCCAGCATAATTGTATAATTCTTAACTTTTCATAGGCTTAACTAACCAGTGTTGGCAAACGAGTTTATTGTTTCTGTGTTATATATATACTAATATATTTATATTTTAAAAATTAAATTTATATTATATATATATTTTTTTTTTCAACCAAATACATATTTTGCTTTAACTCATCATGACTTTCTTTCCTTATATATACCAGAGTAAGTCTGCTTTCTTTTCGTTTATTTTATTCAACTTTATTCATTTCACTCTGCCGGAAAGAACTTTGCATTGTTGCTCTCCATTGTGTGCACATATTAAAGCATGCATCTGCATGCATTTTGGCAAAAGACCTGCACTCACATCCTTTGCTAAGGCATTTATGCATGCATCAACCTGTTTGAAGGAGCAGATGTAATTTGCATGTGTGTCAAAGCCGAAAGGATGTGGCACATAAAAATGGTGACACACTTAGGTGCCTACATTATTTATATATATATTTTTCCTTTTCCTGTATGATCGATCTTATTTTGTTTACACCGCTGTCACGCCCTCAAGCGCATAATTGAATTTTTATGACTTTATCGAGCTAAGGAAATGCCAAAAAACGGCAAAACAATAACAAGCGTCGTAAATAAATGTCTATATCAACGAGGCACAAGAAAGTTCTAGTCCAAGCATTTTTATGAGCTGCCATAATCGGAAAATTTTGGCTTTTGGGATTTGCCAAACTCAAAACTCGTTTTATTACCTCTGAACATGCGACAATTGTAACGCCTATAAAACACATGCTTATATATATATACATATATATCTATGTATATAGCCAAATATTTCTATTTCCTTTTCTATGTCTGGGGCGAGGCTCTGCTAACTTGGACCGTCTAGTCGGCCCTGCCACTGTGCAAAAAGAGAAAAGCCCACGCAAATCCAAACCAAAGTCATTTCCGTGTAATAAAAGTCTGGCGCATTGCAATTTGCGTTTTGCAAAATGGGCGTGGCCAAGTGCAATGAACCGCTTGGAAAAACTGGCGGAGCCATGCTTTTGTAACATGGTCGAGGATTTTAGCGCCTAAAAGTATTTTTGTGAAAATTCCAAAGTTGGGGGCGGACTGACACAGCTGATAAGCAGGCAACAGAGCAGAGCGGACACACAGAGACACACGCAGCTATAACAATTGTAAAACTGACAGCCTTTTGCTGTTCTTTGTTGCCGCGCAATGATGGGCAGTGTCTGGTGATGTTCAATACCCTGTAGCTCAAATTGGCAAAGCATATCAGGCTTAACATGTGACTTGTTCTTTTTGCATACAATTTAAATACATATTTAATTACCAAGCAGGGCTTGAGAGATATCTAATAAGCAATAAAATATACAGAAGGCGAAAATAAATTTCTTATATATATATAATATTAAATTTTTGTAAAGTATTTTTCGTGTTCTTACATCAATATAATAATAATACATCAATTTTTCATTTTAATAGAGTACTTTCAAGAACCAGATTCACACATCCTGCAGTCCATACCAAACTCTTTGTAAAGCTTGTCTAAAAATATATATCTATGCATGCACATACAAGTATATCCACTTGGCAAAAAATAGAGAATAACATGAGCTTATTACGCTCTGTTTTTGTTGTTTCTATCTCGTTTGTGTGTGTGCCTATGTGTATGTGTGTGCTCTTCCGGCTGCGTTCAGTCTTTGAGAGCTTTTGAGTTCGTGTGTGTGTGTGTTTTTTTTTTTTTTTTTGTCTATTTTGTGTGGCTAGTTAAATATTTATGTGACCTTTTTAAATACCCTGCAAATGTCCAAATTGATAGGTGGTCTAAAAAGTATGGAATTCTTTGGTACCAGTAATTAAAAGTCGATTTAGAAAGGTATTCTAATTACTATTGTTTATTTAGGCTATTATAAATATTTCCTATAAGCTGATCAAAGTAGCTGTCATTATTTTAGAGTATCCTGAACTCGTTACCACATGTTACTTCCTCTCCCACATTTAATTTATATTTTATCTGCTTGTATTTCTTGCTCTTTAAAGCGTTTTCAATTTTTGTTTGCATATTTTTTTCAATTAGCTAAAATGAAAATTATAATGACCACGCCCCACCGCTCGCCCATCAATGTTAAACTGACCAACATATTTAGGGCTATCCAAACTCAGTTGAACGTCTGAGCCCAAAAGCCCAGCTAATTTCCCTAACTTAATTAACTTGAAAAGCAACATCTGCTGCCATCTTCTTTCTTTCTCTCTTCTTAGGCATGGGGCGGGCTGCCATTCATTTCACGCAGAACTTTAAGCATTTGTCTTAAATATTAACACAAATGTCAGGCCAGAGTGCTTGACTGATAGTCTCCAGACAGCTTTAAGATATCTTAAGATAATACACAGTTTCTCACATAACTGTTAATTAATGAAGAAATTTTCAAGTCTAAGAACTGTTTTTTGACACAGATATATCTAATATCACAAACTTTTGTATTATTTATTTTCTAATGAATCTAAAAACTTCACGACAATGAGCTAATTTAAGCTCTCGTCTTTAATGAATTGAAAATGTTGATAAACACAATTCATAATGCAGTTGAAAAACAAAAAGCTCACTTTAGTTTCAGTTAGAAGACTTTGCAATTAATGCACATTAAATATTTATTCAGAATTCACGTGGATGCTATCGGCGAACAGGTGAACTGCGGGCGACCTGGCCACCAGCAATTCCAAATGGTTAAACGTAACTATTTGAATAGCGCTGCGACCGGATTGCAAGCTCTGCATAGGGAATGTTGACTGAACGCCAAACCGGATGCTTCAGCTATACAATACATAAAGAGTGCGACGGAGAGCGAGAGAGAGAGAGAAAGAGAGAGAGAGAGAGACAGAGACAGAGAGGCAGATGGTTGTATGTTCGCAGTTGTGTGGGTGGAAGTTTAACAAAAGTTTAATTGAATTTCTGTCGCCTGACTGACGTCAAATGGGCTAAGAGCTTTAAATATAAATATATAAAAAACCTTTGGATTGTGGTTAAAGCTTGGTATACACTTAATATTCTATATAGTACAGATATACATATATAATTTCGAGCTAAAGCGTTGCAATAATACGTTATCAATGGCAAGTAATTGTGCTTGGAGCCACATCCTTCGACCACACATATTCACAGACATCAGGCTTCAAGCCACAAACAGTTGACCTAGCCACACAAATTGTGGATGCCGCAGCAGAACGTCGCATGCATGGCAAGTAGTTCAAATGTGATTGTGTGCATGCAGTTGTGACAGTGTGTGTGTGTGTGTGTGTGTTGGAGTATTATGCAAATTTATTCATAGTTTCCGCTTTTTGACTCATTATCATTGACTCGCCGCCGTTGATGTTCAGCGTCTGCGTATAATTTCCATTAAGCCCGTACCACTTGCTGTCTATAACAAGCATCTATTACCTACACGCGGTGTGGGTGATACACGATTGACACGCTGACCTCCAACGATAGTTTTTAATCAGATAGTGTGCATTGATTTCAAATGCTTTTAGGTCATGTGGAAAATTGAACTTGTGTGCCCATGCACTCACTGATACAGAAAATAAGTCTTTAATTATCCTTATATGGGAGTCATTTAGCCAGCACACTCTGAAGACAGGTAGTAAAGATGATATATATATTTAATTTGAGAAACATTTTACTGCCTCAACTAATTGAAATTGTGAATCTTAATCACTTACTCGTAAAAAACAGTTTAAATTAATTACAGTTCCTGAACTTGCTTAGTTTCATAGCTTTAATAAATAATCAGTGTCGAGCAGTTATAAATTATTGATTTCTTATAAGCGCATTAATTATAAGAAGCTTAAGCCGAAGTCAACCAGTTGGCTGGGGAGTCCTTGGCCAATTGTCTCACAGTCCTGACCCCGCAAATCCCCTTTGTGCTATGCGCAGTGAATTGTGCGTCTGCTCGAGCATTTCCAAATAGATAAACGCATTTAAATTGGTAGAAAGTGTAAACTTTGCCACCAGCAGCAGCAGCAGCAGCAGCAACAAAATCATGACCAAAATTTATGTTGACAACGCGTGCAGTGGGCACAGCGCCAGTTGGTCATAAGACAGGGCATCTGTTAAGAGAGCAGTGGGGGTGCTGGCCACGCGCTGCGGGCGGGCCAGCAAAAAATGAAATGACCAAAAAGCGTCACGCAGACAAAAAGCCCGCTGCAGTTGCAGCAAATGCCATGGCGCTTATTAATGGGTCATGTGTGCGCTGTAAACTTTGGCCAAAACTGAAGTTGGCCCTCTCTCAATTGCTGTTGTTCTTGTTGTTACTGCTGCTGCTGCTGCAGCTGCAGTGCTTTAAACTTTGCCAGCGCAAGTTGCGAGCGAAAAAGTTTGTGGCCCAACTCGCATAGCTCAACACCCGCTGGGTGCACAGCCACGCCCCAACTTAACCCAAAAAGGTGAGAAAAGCGTGAAGCAGCAGCACACACACATATATATGCATTCACACATACATACATTGTACATTAGCTAGTTCATTTTTGGTAATTTCCCTGGCACAAAATTATGAGACGCATTTGCATATTTTTCAGTTAGCAAATAACGACAACAAAGACTACAAACTGAAAGCGCGTTACGGAAATTTGCATAAAACACTTATCGCCAAAGGCGCTACAAATGCATAAATCATCATCATCATCATCCTAATGATGAACTACAACAAGAGCCGATAGCATTTAGCTCAGCCAAGAGATGGAACATTAGAGCTGACAAAATGCCATGCTCGTGCGTGATACGCTGGTATACAACAGCAACACAACTAAACATGATTCAAAATAGACTTGAGTGGAATTTAGAGCCAGCTTAAAAGGTGTGGAGAGCGGATCCCATGAACTATGACAGACAACTTAGGTGTGTTAGCCAGAGTGAAAACTTAGTAACTAACAACATGACTTGAGCATGACATTAACAACTAAACAAGACTAACTAAATAGACTGCTCGACTGCAACTTCAAACCATCGAACACATCCCAGCAATTAGTTCGAACCAACTTCAACCCAACACGAAAGAGCCCAGCTCTGAATTTGTGCTTGTGTTGTATCGGTTCACCTCTAGGCGACACGGCGTATGCGTCATAAATGTCAAATGTGCCCTTCGTTTTGCGATTGCCTCCCTTCAAATCACAATATCGCGTGTAGTTGTTGCTGTTGCTGCTATGGCAATATTTTCGAATTCATGTCAAGCATCTGAATTGAAAATTCAATGTGTTTGTAATTGCCAAAAATGGACGTTCGGATTTTTGCCCCCACAGGGACTAGGGCTTCCAAATTTTGAACAGTGCTGTGCTGTGCAATTGCTGCGCTCGTGCAAGGAAATGAAGTTTACGCAGTGTGACGCCATTGGCCATTGGTAATCGACAATTGTGCGCGCTCTGTAGGAAATTAAGTGGCTGACGATTGTGAATGGCCCAAGAGCACAGGCGAAACTTTATGGAGCTCTAGCTTATATTGATTAATAGATCTCGACTGAGTTATTTGCAAGAAATGGCTTGTGCTTAGCCTCATATTAAGACTTTCACGCCAAACAAGAGCTGTGCGGCCATTTTCATTTATAAAAGTTAAGTTAAAATGGGAAAACCAACTTCATCCGATGGGAAATTGCTAAAGAAGAAGAAGCAGGAAGTGACGGAAAACAAGCGGCAGATTTACTGAATTAAACAGACCTTGACTGAGCTGGCGGCAAACCCCAATATATATTCTCCTTTTCAGAAGACGAAGTTTATATACCCTTGTGTATAGCGAAAGAAGATTGAAGAACTTTATGTTTTGCATAACTTTGATACATTAATTTAATTATATTATATATTTGCCATACAGCCTGAGTAAACTTTTTTGTTATTGTTTTTATTTATTCTTTATAAAGAACCCAGGCAATTGGGCTGTGTCATGATCTATGTACATATAAATGATGTTTTAGCTTATTTACGCTGTTTTTGAGTCCTAAATCTAAAATGCAGTCAAGTGCGTGAATACAAATTTGTAAACAAAGGCCACAAGTTCACAAAAAGAAAGAACACAAAAAAAAGTAATGAAAAGACAAACAAAAGAAGTTAAACTGAGATCTGTCGTTGACCTCACGCGTAATTAAAGCTGCCTTCAAACTGAAATTCTGTGTCGACCGGAAGTTGTTTAGCAAACAGCTGACAAAAAAAAATCCTTTTCGGTAACAGAAGAAAAATATGCACACAACCTGTGGGAATTCCATGAATGCGCGCTGTCGGATTTTGGTCACTAGCGGAAAATTCAAAGACCCCAAAAACACAAATTGGAAAACGGAAAAAAAAAATGGGAAAACAGGGCAGAGGCATTTTATTGTCGGCCAAACGGGGTGACAATAATTGGAACGGTCAAAGCATGTTTCGACTTTTGTTATATGTGTCAGCAATGCAGGTTGGTGGACAACAATTTCAACCACTTTCGATTGCGCCACATTGGGAGAGGCGAGATTTAATTGAATTGGCACTGGGGCTCAGCTGTACGAATCGCACGTGGAGAGTTTGTTTTGTATGCCAAGTCTGAGATTTGGTTTCTCAATTGAAAACGAAGTCTCTCCAGTGAAGGCCAGAAACTGTAGGATAAATACATTTACAAAAATCTATAAAATTTCAGCATATACTAAATTTAAAATCAAACAAATTTCTGGCATTTAGATTTTGAGTTAAATACTATAATTAAATGAACACCTTTTTCAGTTTGTAAAACAGAAACTCGCAACTGAAGCTAAGCGAATTCAGTTACTCTTTTCATTGCTCTTTTGCTGTATCAAAGTGTGAACTTTTTCACTGAAATTCTGTTGGAAATATTGCTTGGAATTTGTGCACTATCAGCTGCCGCGCCAGCTCTTCTTACCTGTTGTTTTATTCGCTTGCGCTGGCGGGTCTATTGTGCTGCAATCGTTGCGAGTCTCGTGTAGTCTACTTTTTTGGTGCAGCTGCAGTTGCCACAACAGCATGATATAAATTGCAAAGCAATTAAATTGCACAATTGTGGATGTCGGCTTTCAGTTTGCAGTGCTTGTTTGCGTGTTGTACAACATTTTGTAAGGCCTGACATTTTAGCACCTTAAAAAGCAACAAGAAGAACAACACTTACAGCCAGCTGATCGCTGGCAATTCCTGCTTGTTTTTCAAATGCTGAACATGTGGCAAATGTGGCAGCTGCACGCACCCACCGCTTGTTAGGTTTGTGTCCCAGCTAAGCCATTGCATGACATGCATGACTATGTACTGAGTTCATGGCGCACACCCACAACTTGAACCACTCTAACAATAACAACCATCAAACAGGCGTGCTTTAGTTTCGCCTTCCCTTTGCTGTTTTGTTGTTACCGCATTTTAAATAACAAACAACACAATTTGTTTATAATTACACATTAGCGGATAAAATATTGCGCATGCCACAACGGGCGTGCGAGTGTGTCTCTGTGTGTGAGTATGTGTTTTGTGACTTGTATGCATGCTGTTGTGCTAGCTGCATGCCAGACAGTCCTCTCGCTCCATTTCTCTCTCTCTCTCTCCCTCCCTCTCTATTTGAGTGCATGTGCTGCTTGGTGATAGGCGCCTTCGCTGTATGTAATTGGCGTTGTTATGGCGCCCCCCACGTGTTTTTTATGATGTGGTCTATGTGCGCTAAACTGTTTGTCATTATCGCCGATTACGATTGCGATTGCGATTATTCAATTATATATGTCCATGCGTGTAATTGGCTTGCTGATAAACTTATAGCCATGGCTACAATAAGCGGACTGTGCGAAATGTCAGACGCCCCGCAATCGTAGGTTTAATCGATTGATATAATCTGACTTAAATCAAATATTTAAATGATTAAAGTCATGTCTTATGTTTTACATATATTTAAGTTCTGAGCTCTCTTTAATACAATCTTCATAAGTTTCATTCGATGACAATAAACCATATTTGATTTAGAAGTCAGCTCAAAAGTTCTTCTCTATGAATGCAAAATTGCCAATTTATGGCAGAGATAGTTCCTCAAAGCTTCTTCTACATATTTCTGTCAATTTGTCGCACAGTTGCATTCAACGAAAATGAAAATCGATTTTTGGCAGCAGCAGCAATAAAATTGAAACGTTTCCCACTTCAATATGCTCGACTGTGAGTTCGGTTTAAGTCCGCTTTTCTCTTACCAAACTTCGATGATGCATGTAGAACAAATTGTTGAAGCTTTTAGCATTCACAAATCACAGCGCATGCTACAGATAACAACTATAATACATTAGTATAGTCAGTAAATGCATTTCAATGGCCCTCTGAACAACACCTTTGAAATTTAACAACCGAAACGTGCCGCTTGACCAAAGCTACCAACACATAATCAAGTCTTTGGTTAAGACACAATCAAACACACACGCGCAGCGCTGTCCATAAACACGTAGCACACATTTATGAAACATTAAAAGGTCTTACTGGCTTGAAACATTGTCAAACAAGTTGTAATACCTTCGCAGCCTAACTCAATGTTTGACCTGTTGCATGTCGGCATGTGTGTGTGAGTGTGTGTTATAGTAACAAACAGAAGCAACCGCATACAATAATTGCCATCCTGCCCAGATGCCCAGACGCAGCGGAGGAGCAATGAAAGTTATAGCCATAGCAAAATGCATTCTAAAGTGCCTTTTAGCTGCAGTTGCCCTTTTGACCACAACGTGCACATGCACTCTGACTCTCTGTGTAATGGTAACTCTGGAAATTAAGGCCCTTCTGGTCAGTATTCAATTATATAATTGCTCCACTTACTCTACTCAATAAACAATTACAGAGACTGTGATTGGCACATGAATATTTCAATTGAATTATATTGAAGTTGAATTGTTTTGACCAAGGAATGATTTATGCAAAATGAATGGACTTAGTTTAATGATTCTTTTGGAATCCTAAAAACAGAAGACTACGTTTCAGAAAGTACATTAAATCTTTAGGAATGTAAAAAAAAGAGTTTGCAAGCTCAAATTCGCAAAGCAACAATTATAAAATTTAAGCAATGACAAAAATCAAAATTTTATTATTTTAAGAAATATTTAATATAATATTAAATATTTCAAATAATAAGAAATTTAAAATTAAAACAAACTCAAGTAAAAATACAAAAATAAACTCAAATTTTAAATATCACACTGTTAATAATATAAACCATTTAAATAAATTTATTTACTACACATTATAAATATACTTTCAAATAACTCAGTCACTATGTTACTTTCATCTAATAGAAATTGCAATTTGACAATATTGAAAACACATTTGAACGCTAGCCAATGGAGTGTCGATATATATAAATGCAACTAGCTAATGAAGCAAATATGATCGTCTTAATGTAGTTAGATGTTGGTTATGGTTATAATTATAAGGTATTTGATAATTGTGTTCGGTGTAGCAGCTTTCGAGCTTACCTTGTGGCTGTCAGGCAGGCAAACGCTTTTATTGGTGTCTGAAATCTGCAATATACAAAAAAAACCAGAAAAGAAAATGTCGCCACTGGTATAAAAATTTTCAATTGCTCTCTATGTAGATTTTATTGTCGGTTTATACTTTTTCATTTTTTTTTTATGTTTTTTGGGTAGTTTTGAGGTATTTAATGGTTGGTTTTGGATTGGCAAAAATATTGCAGAATATTTTTTTGTGGTTACGGGGTGAGAGATAGGAGCACATGTTATTTCTGTCTATAGATGCGAACTACATTCTGGTTGCACATTTTGCTATGCATAGTTTAATGTATATGTAGATAGAGTATGTATATATATGCGTGTGTGTGAGTGTGTGTAAATAGGAAGAATATAAAATGGATTTACATATTGTATGACCGACCACTTGTTTTGAATGCTTTGCGATTGAATGTAAGGGAAAATTTGTGATATTATTATTATTGTTGATATATTTAGTTCTTTTATTGGCATTATATTTACAAAATGCGCAAGTTCTCGAAATTGTTAGAATTTAGTCATGGATATTTACAATGGTTAAGAGGAGCAAACGTTTGCCAAGTGGAGCAATTTCTAGATAGATTTTACATCAATTTATGAATATATTGCAAATTTAATTCCAACTCCACTTTGACCAGCGTCCAAGAATTTCCAATAGTTTCCTATGCGAAATGATGTACTACCACACATAAAAACAATACAACCTGTACAGTGTACACACAAAAACAGGGACAACTACATGTTAAGCTATAAATACATAGGTAAATAAGAAAGAAATATAATTTGAGTTGTTAAAAATGTGGATGTAAAATGCAAACATGTTTGTGGCTAGCAGAAAAACAATTAAATTTAATTAATTACAAAACCAAACCATTTACATATAGGAACACGCACACACTCGCACATTGATCAAACACAAAAATGTTTTTTTTTTCTTATTAATAAACAAATGTAAGCTACGCCGATATGCAGGCTTAATAATTAAGCCTTCCCTTCGCTCGTGTTTTTGTTTGTTTATTTATGCGCATAAATTATGCTATAAATTTTGCATAATATATATACATAATTTGCCAAATGCAATTTATATCTGTTTCGTTTATGCTTGCATACTTTGCGGGGCAAGAGCGGAGCTAGGGCTGAAACCAACAGCTAAAACTAGAGTAGATAGAGATACGAAATATTTATACTTATATATAGGACTACAGCCCCTATAACATGATTAGGCAATAAATATTATTAAAAAGAGCTGCTTACAATTAACATTTAGAAGCAACACCAACAACAACAACTACAACAGCAACACACATATAATAAATAGCTAGAAAAAAGATCAACAATAGCGATGATAATTGTTATACGAATTACAATATAGACATTGATATTTTGTATATTAGTTTGTGTTCGTTTCCATATTTATATAAACTGAGGTACACACCAGTGTGGTATAAGGGGCGTATGCGTGATATTATTCGATTATACATCTGTTTCAATTTGTCATTTGCCAATTATGAGAAGCTAAAACCGATGAGGCAAACTGTGAACTGTCAACTAGCTAACGGTTGTATTTATTTGAAAATTATTTAATTTTGCCTTTCATTAAAATTTTAAATAAATCGGAGTTATAGTGTTAGAATGTTGTAGACACGAATGAAGAGTTATAATTATTAGCAGCTGTGTGGGTTGACCTGCAAGGAGACAAGAGTCGAAAGCTAACAATAGCTCTATGATGTTTCCTATATATATAATATAGACTCTATTAGTATACTCTCTAACAACAGCTGTGCCTAACTTCACACCAAGTTGAAGTTGATGTTGTTGAAGTTATGTTAAGGATCTTTTTATAGCATGCACTACATTGCCTCGACAACAATCTGCGTTTCAATCTTCTAGAAATTATTCTACTCTCATGTTAGCTGACACAGATTCAAGACATTTCCAGCTTAAATTTCCCAACACTTTGCTGCTGACAGCTCTCTCTCTCTCTATATCTCTCTTTAAAGCTCCAACACATTTTGGCACCTTTTTCAGCTGACAAGCTCTTATGCATCTTCTACCCTAATTATTCGCATCGCAGGCTAAAAACCCTGTTAGCTGGCTAAAGCTCGACGACCAAATAAATCCGTGACACCAAAATGTCAACAAGCACCATCTCTCGAGCTCTAGACTGAAAAGGCTAATGAGTGAAAGAGCATGAAAGAGGGAGAGAGAGGGAGAGAGAGAGACAGCGAGTGGTGAAACCATGGGGCGGAAAATGCCTGCGGCATGCTCGTAATTAGGAGCATAAATTGCACTCATGAATTTTCGCATGTTACGAAAGAAAGTCAGCCAAGTGAATATTTATGAATACAGAAAAGTATATTCATATGAGCTCCAGGAATATATCATTGCGCATTTTGCTTTGACTGAGCTAATTAAAACCGAAAATGCTAACTAGTTAATTATATTTAAATAAGCTGATTGATAAGACAAGTGTAATGCAAAATAAATAAGGTCCATCTGGCATCAGTTTTGGCATTTACAATTCAATTTGGCGCAAATGGTACGAATCTTGTTGGCTAAATGCGGATACAAAATGTTTGGCAAATTGTCAAACAAAAAGCATTTTTAATTTCCTGCCATAAATTGTTTATGCAAATGTACAATATATAATAGAATCTTTGCCTCTGCCCCCACAGCTGCCGCGATTTGTTGCACTAGATAAAAGCGAAAATTGGGTATTTCGGTGTGTGGAGGGACGGGTTTTTGGTTCTGGTTGCGGTTAGGGTATACACATGGTTAGTGTTACTTTTTTTTTTGTTATAATATATTTGTCGAAAAGTTAAATAAATAAAACTACAGTAAATACAAGTTACAAATGTTGCGGGTGTATGAGGAGCTTGTTGTTATTCATAATATATAATATATGTTTGCATATAGAAATAGAGTTTCGATATTATAAATAAGATAAGGTTAATGCATACATATTGATTATTATATATATATAAATATATATATATTAATAAATGTTATATCTTTAATATGATATGTTGTTCTAGTATTTATTTACGACTTTTAGCTGCGCCCAATGCAAACACTCAACCAGAGTTCTCGCTTACCTGCAATGAAATCGAATAAAAAATATTGAATCAGTTTTAAAAAATATATTTACTTATCAATATTAGATGTATAAAAAAAAGTATATATATATTATATTTATGCAATGCAATATTTGTTTCATTAGGGACCTTTCAATTGTTGATATGCATATGTATTTTTGATGAGATAAACTGGCATTGAACATGCGCCAGACTGCGGACCATTTAATATTAGTTCTTTTTGACCAACAATCTGTGTAACAAATCAATTGAAAAACTGAAAAAATACATACTAGGTCGCCTCATAATATTAATGAAATAAATTTAATATTACAAAAACTTTCAGATTTGTGTACCTAATTGGATTAGTAATCAAATGTATCGTATAAACTCTGATTTCGCCACAGAAAATCTCTTTAGCTTTCACAAAGTTAAGCAGCTCAAAAGATCATAGGAACTAAGAGGTTCCACGCTCTCACTTTTTCTCTTCTATTTTTCTGCGCTTGGCGCTACTTGACAACCCTGTCAGCTTTTGCTGCATAAGCCCAGGTCATTTTTTCGTTGTCAGTTCTGCGCATCAGCGCGCTTTGTGCACAAATCTGACACAGAGTTGAGGCAGCGCGAACTTTTTATACATACGTATATCTCTATCTGTATCTGTGCACAACATATAGCCGTTTTTATTTGAATAAATCCATGAATGACGAATTGTTACTGACAATACTTGTGGGGCTTTAGTCTACACTTTTCTGCTATTTTTTTTGTAGTTTCTTTGCCTGGGTCTGAGGTTGACTGGTTACGCGGCTTTTGTTGCCGCTGCAAATGGTTGTTGTTATTATTATAGCAACCATAAACTGCATTTTAATTGCAATGCATTCGCTTTGTTATTCCAGTTCGCTTTGCTTGTTGCAGTTAACCTTGGGAGCGCGCCCCACATAAATTGCCGGCTCGATGTAAAATGTATATATCTACGCTTGCTGTCAATCTTACATGAAGCTGCAAATATATATATATGAAAAACACAGATATGCGTCGAAGAATACAAATTATATATTTATATGCAGTCTATATGTATATATTGTTCATATATAAAAACCAAATGCAAATAAAATATTTACAAATAAAAATGCTGAACTATTTGCCTTGATTTTTTTCTCTTGAAATTGTGATTGACTTGTGTTTACACTTTCCGCAATGCGTCTAAGTTGTTCTACGTTTTCAGTCAAGAAATATTTTTTTTAATAAAGTCCAAGTAATAAAATAACTATTATTCCATATTCTCTTCCATATTAAAACTTTTGTTTATATTTTTATTTTCAAACTTATTCAAAATCGAATCCTTCCACACATTTTTGCCTGCTTTCCATCCTAGCCATTAATAGTTCATAAACACAATGTGGGCGCCGAGCTGCACACTTGATCTATAGGTACGTATATGCATGCATAATTGCCTTTCATCGATTTTATGCAGTTTAACGAGGACAAGCTCCGCAGTTTTATGGATATAATTTAATATGCGTTAATTATGCCATTTATGGCCAGCCGAAAGCTGGTCGCATCCGAGACATATGCGTTAAATTGCCATCGTTAAGAGCTCTCATCAATTTTTAAATGGCTCGTGGCTTAACCAAAGCGACCATATATACGGGCTATTAAAATGGAAAAAACCAAACCCGCGACAGAATTGTCGTTGACAACTATCCACAAGATACGCCAAAAACCTCCAGGTTGATATGCCATGTGTCTTTGCCAATAAATCGAATAGTTGCAAAGTATCAGGTTAACGTCCATTAATATCAAATATCAAACGGACCGAATTTGTGACAAGTTCTAACTGTAATAGGAGCATAAAAAAAATACTCTTTGGCCAAAAGTTTCCAATTGCTGCAACTTGTCAACAAATTTGTTTTTTTCAGCTTGGAAGTTAAAAGCAAAACAGGAATTGCTCGAAATTGGCTCAATTTGTATGTAAATTTTTAAAAAGTTTGATTTTAATGGATATGGAATGAGCAAATTGGATCTTTAAAATGTCAGCTTAGACTGAAGAAGGAATAGAATTAAAGCGAAAGCTGAGAATTTAACTGAGAGCGAGAGAACTTTAAGGAAGCGTATATTGACAATATCAATATTTGACGATAATATGATATATTTTAATATTTCATTTATTTACTTAAGTTTATAAACAAATTGAATATTGTCTTTAAAAAAAGTAGAAACCAGGAACTAAATTTCTGTATACTTGTCACATTCCATTATAGTCAACTGGCTTAAGTATAGACTTTTCTTTCATCTTAGCAACAAGTTACTCTTTAAGGCACAAGCATCTTTATTGCATCAAGTTAGACAGCCACACACACACACACACCCACATGAGCTTACACAACACATTGTCACTTTGCTGGCACAAGAATGAAAAAAACAGAAATGATGTGAAGGAACTTCTTGGCAAGTATAAAATTTCATGCAGCTGGCAGTTTGGGCAGAGCGAACAATACGAATGTTGTCAGTTACAATACGAGAAAAAAAATGCGGCACACATGACTAGCAACAATAACAACAACAACATGAACAGCAACAGCAACAACTTCGAGCAAAGCAAAGATATTACAATACACAACAATAACAAATAACAAATAATCGAAATCGTAATAGAAATTGGACTTATCACACATATACACACGTGTGAGTGTGTGTGTATGTGTGTGTTTATGTATATGTAGTCTACTTTTGGGCCACGCTTTTTCGCTGTCTTTTTATGCGAGCGAGCAGCAACTTTATCCGTATGCCGAAATCATACAAATACGCAGAAAATAGCTTCACATGTATTTTGACGAGGCAGCAGAGTATATCCAACTTCGTATACCCTATGTTTGTGGCAAAGCAACCAACGGCAGCCTAAGCAGCTTAAGCTTAGCTTTGGTTTTTTGTCAGCAAATTTATTCGTATAATGGTATTCGTATAAGCTAAACATGGCTAATCTATTATTTTATATCACAGTTAAATTAAATTTCAAATATAATTGAGCAGAGTAGTTGATGTAGTGCATCGAGTATCTTCGAGTCATTCTCTTCTATCCCAAGCGTATCCATTTAATTTTTTGGGGTGCCACAACGGATATGGAGGTTGTATAACTATGTGTTAGTGTGCTCGTGTGTGTGTGTTTTTGCGGGTGTGCGATATGTGAGCCGTAACGAATTGCCGCTATGCCCATTGCAGTTGCTCCGTTGTTGTTCTTGTTGCTGTTGTTGTTGTTCGTCTAGAGAAACAGCGAAATGGCAGCTCAAGTACAAAAAGTTGGCGAGACTCAACCGCAGGCCGGCAATGGCACAGCCTTTCTCATGCCGAAGGACGAGCAGTGAGAGCAAGAGGGCTATGCTAGCTGAGCAACTTTTTAGCTACAAGTATGGCACACACTCACACACACACACACACACACACACACGCAAAGCGGAAGGGTTACACACACGAGCACAGGAGACGGCCGCATTTTCGTTTACTGTAAATATAATATTTTATTGTACAATAAATACAGAAATGGCGCGCTACTTCGCCTTGGCCAGAAAAAAGGATTCATAACATGAAATTGCTTTTCATGATGGCACAAAAGAACCCCAAAAACACATACACACACACACAGACGTACACACATGACTGGGCTTATGTGGGGGCCACAAAGGGTATTTCGTATCGTTGTTGTTGTTATTGTTACTTTCTCAGCTTAGATTTTGGTGGGCATGTGCCGTTGTTAATGGTTAGATATGTCTACATAGGCTATACATTTCATAACTATAACGAAACCCACAAGAACTGCGCTGTCATAGAAATGACGCTAATAATAATACCCTGGCCAGAACAATTAATTGAATTGCTGTCAGCTGGTTGAAAGTAAGTATTAGAAGTTAATTAAAATCTTGTTGAATAGTTCTAGAGAGAGAAAAGTGAGTAAAGCAACGCCTATTAAAGTCAAATCAAAATAGATAAATATAAACAAAGCAGATGAGAAGATAATACTTATGGAAACACTGTTTGCATATAAACACGCCATTTTCCCCAAACGTGAAACCATGTATATAGCAGCTAGGGTATCCGATTGCCGTGTGTGTCCATAATATTGCGCCTTAGATAAGAGCTAAGCTGCCCCCAAGTTGGAAGTAATGAGAAATATGAGAATGCGCACCACATCATAGATATAGATATACACACACATGCATGGGCATAGAAACTGTTTGGGGGTCAATTAAGCTAGGGGAAGCCAAAGATGTGCTGCTGGGAAACCATATTCCCTCGACAAGCTGAACAAGCTGAGATATGCAAACATTTTCTCATTAATGAGAACTAGTATAAATAAAACTTCTCCGCATTGGATGTTTATTTCAATGACTATATATATCCGATTTCGATTACGATTTCAATTAAATATATAACAAAATTTACAATGGTGTCAATAATCTCTGACCTTTTCAGCTTGTGCATATTTTTATTATTTTACTTTTACCGATTGCTCGATTTTGAAAACCAAATTCGGTTCAAAATCAAAATTTTTCCCTCGGGCTGCGTGTGTCAAATTTGGGACGTAAACAAAACGTGTTAAAATTCGTAAATATTTGCAAACAAGCCAAAAATACGTCCGGGGCGATTTAGAGAGTGCCCAAAGCATTTATATGGGCTAGATCAATGCTAAGCAAAAATTATTGAAATAAATTACATTTCTATGCTGGCATCACTCGAACAGCTTGAGCTGCCGGAGCACGAAAGGGGGCCACGTAGAAATCCGATATGAAAATTTATTTGAAGCAAATTGAACTCTGGAATTCGAGAATTTGGATTTATTTTAGACAGAACTCAGTTATTTGTAGCTAAACTGCATGGAATTTTCTATTGTTATTTATGGAAATTTATTTGCTGATTTTTGTAGGTTGGCAAATAAACGAATATAATACAAATATCTTCAGCAAAAGAGACACGTACTTAGCTAGTTCGCAAAACTTCTAAGAGACTATAATTAAGATAAGAAAACGAATGTTTTTTGTTTTCTAATTGATTCAACTTCTGATACATATTTCACTCTCAATTGTCTCTCAGAAAAAAGTATTTCTCACTGCAAATCAACTTTCATTTTCAGCAGCATCCAATGTGAATAACAGCAACAATGAGGAAAAGTCGTATGTTTTGATTTGGTAAAATCAACAGTTGCTCTATTTTTGTTGGCTGCAACACGCGCTTTTGGACTAGAGGCAACAAACTGGTTGTTGTTGCTTCGTTAAGTAAACAGCAACAAAAACAATCAACACCGTTTTAATAATCGCTTTGCGGTTGTCGCTGTTGTTGTTGTTGTTGCTTCTGCAACACTTTTTAATTTTTATGAGTCTTCAACACTTTTAATTAATATTGTTACACACACACACACACACAGACTCAAAGCAGTAGCGGCGGCAACAACAGCTCGTTGAAATCATTAATTGAAATTTAATTACGCTTGTGCAACATAGCAGACCACGCCCCCTGCCCTGCCCGCCTTTGAAGTGTGGGCACGCTCTGAGCAATAGCAAATTGTTTGATTATTGCAAATGCTTTTGCAGACATATTTGACTTGTATGTCGCATTAGCCGACTAGCGAATACCCTACACAAATAGAGTCTGGATGGATTTAAGAGTTTAGCATAATATTTTAATACAGTTGACAAACTCAAGTGAACTCTTGACAGCGTTTCGCTTTCTGCACTTCTATGCCTGCGGCATGCCACGCCCCCAGACAAACGCCTTCAGGTATGTTTCATACGCTTTGATGCGCACCACAACGCTTGACGCTTGGCGCTTCGCTGACGCAGCTTTCCGGCCTTGTCCACACACGTTTTTACCTGCCACGCCACGGAGCATGGGGCACCTCAGAGAGGCAACAGAGTATGTGATTTATGGCTCGTATATATATATATTCATTTATTATGCGAATCTGTTGATACCCTTTGCCTAGCATGGGGACCAATTTGTGGATGATCTCATTGAACCACCAAATCCCAAGTTTCACTCTAGGCAATTATTCATCTCTTTCATAATTCAGTTGAATTGAATGAGCTATGAATGAATGAGGACAACTGGGTTACCAATGTTTTTATTTCAAGCAAACAGATGAGGCAGCGACAATTCCGACGAAATACACACTGATCCATGACACATATGCTACAAACATAGCGAGGGTAAATGCTGAACCCGACTGAAATAACATTTGCTGTAAGCTTGGTAATAAAAACTTGAAACCATTTATTAGCATAAGCAACTGATTTGCCACAACTCCGCATCTATTCAATGAAATGCTTCAAAAGTTTCAATTTGTCTATACGAAGCATTGGGAATTACGTTTTGTCAAGTCTGAATTTTTTTTTTTTACTTTAACAGACTTCACTAATAACTCTTGAAGTCATTTTTCACTGCAGCAGCATTTGCATTGGGCATTACACATACACACACACAGAGAGAGAGAGAGAGAGACAAAGACATATAAGTATATGCTTGCAGTATGTAATTATGTGCCCAAGGAACTGGCACTAAAGACAGTGCTCAAGCAAATGGGAGCAGGCAGGCAGCAGTTGAGTAAAAAATAAAATAAAAGACGCATATGCAGACATACGGTCCAAAAGGAAGCCAAGCAGACGATGACGCTGAAGAAGCAGCAGCAGCAAATGACACTCTCCCAAGAACAGACCCCAACCAGAGCTCCCATGAGTGGAACGAGGTATATATATATGTATATACAGGGTATACATATAGAACCTCTGTTCGCTTTACCTTGAACTCAACTAGTGAACTTCGCAGGCTGTCGACTGCCATGACTGGACTGAATCAGAAGCAGAACTGCTAACTTGTGTGTGTCTGTGTGTGTGCGTGTGCGTGGAACAGGTAAGCACACGTTTGCTTTGCATGTGCTGGTGCTGGTGCTGGCCAACTGGCAGCCTGTTCGAGTCGTTTCCTTTTAACAAAAAGAAGTAGAAATAATAAAAACGCTTTGTGCGTGGTTCCTTTTTAGCCCAGAGTTTTATACACATGGCCCGGCTCGGCCTGCCCTTAACAGGTTTTCATAACAAGTTGGCAAAAGCCACTTGCGGAAATCGTGTGTGCGCCGCCTTTAGATTTCACTTGTCAAGGTTGCAGAAGTGCCAGCTGCGGAGGCTCCCTGAGCCGACCCAGTTAAGAGCCTGCTTAACCTTTCGCATGATAAATTGAGTTTTCATTTTTATTGGGATTACATATTATGACACACATTTAAGCGCTGCGGCAACAGCAGGCATTAAAATTTTGTTAATTCAATTAAAGCAAACAAATGCCAATAGCTGGAGTCATGCGTACTCAACGGCAAGTTATCCTGCAATATAAGTTTACAATTTATTTGGGACATTAATGGAAGACAAATATCAAATTGAAACTTGAACTGAACAACTATATAAATGATTAAGATACTTCAAATATTTTATCTGTACAACATATTTAGTGGTTAAGTCTAAAGAAGGACGACGATCCAGTACCCTGGCAGCTTATGCTTTCATATTTGTATCTTTTTGCCACGAGGCAATGACACCAGTAAATTATTATATAGATGACACTCACATGCATATACATATATCTCAAATAAACATCGATTGCTGTCTGTTGCATTTATTATGGCACATTCGCAGATGTGTCGAATGAGGTGTTAAATGGCAGTGAGGGAGAATTTTTGTCAACAATAAAAATTAATTGCGTTGCAAATTCGTGCATATTCCATGACAATTTGGTGTTTGGCTTATTTTTTTCTGACTGCATTCAACATCTTTATGGTATCATCAATCTATATGTTTGCCTGAACTTAATTGCATTTAATTTGCCATAAAATTGTTTGCTATAATGCATGCCAAAAGGGTTTCTTTGGCTCCAATTGAAAACGTGCTGCGCATCCATAAGATACAAAATTTCGTTGGCCACGTCAAGCGACAGAAACACAACAACAAATTAAGGCTTGAGACATGTCTTACATACATATATATACAAATACGTATATACATTATTTTTTGAAGAGTCATCCAATTGTGGGCCAGGCACAATTTACAGCAGCTGCTCTCTAAAACATATTTATTATATTTCAATATCATTTATTTATATTTTTATACACATTCTCGACAAGGTCATGCACTCGCTATTTGCAAAAGGATTTATGACAACAAAATTTAGCAGCTACATATACATGTTATTTTCATATTCATCATTCTGAATAAAGTCGCACGCATGACATTCAGGCGCTAAGTAAATCGAACTTGAAGTTGAATAACCCATATGTATATATAAATAATATAAAGATATGCATATGCACGTTGACTTGAATGCAATTCGATGGAAATCCGCTGTTTGTTTAGCAGGCTGAATCATGATAAATGGTTCCGATAAAATTTATGCATGTATATTCTGTATGACGATGACATGCATCGTGTTTTTTTTACCTTCAATTTGAATGGATTATTTCGACTTTTATAAAGTAAACTGCCAGACGAGTTAACAAACAGCCATGGCAAAAAATAAATAAATAAATAAGGTATATGAAGCGACAATCAAAAATGGGTATTTTAAATGGAAGTTCAAGTTCATAAAATAAATAATAAAATATAAATATATATATAAATAATAAAATACTTTTTTTTATAAAAAATGTATTTAGGTAAACATCGTCACATCTCTGTTTATGCCTATCTTTACTTTGACAAATTGAAAGCTGCATTTGTAAAATCTCATTCTCAAGTATAGAACTTGCGTTTTCCACCGTTTTTTGTGTCAAGCAACAAACCGCATTGCAATAAAAGCAAAAGCCTCAAATCAAATGCGTTCAAAAGAGTCAAAAAAATATTTACAATGCGTTTGAAAGTGGAAAAATGCATTAGGCAGCCGCAACAAGCTGCAAATTTTAATATTTTTTTCTTTATAAAGCTTTTGTTTTATTCACATTTTCATTTTTGATGTGTGGAAATGTGTATTTGCATTCAAAAGTGGCTATGAGCGCTTTGTAGTCAACATTCAGCATTACAATCGTCATGATCAGCTGCATCATCATCATCATCAACATTATCAGCTTCTATTGTTCCACAGTTGTTGCTGCTGTTGTTGTTACTGTTTGCTGGCTTTTGAGCGCCATAATTGGAAACATGCATATTCCCCATTGTGCGGCAGAAGAAGAAGCAGCAGCAGCAGCAGCAGCAACAGTACCTACAGCAAAAGAAACAGTTCGCTGAGTTGGGTGGCGGTGGCAGCTGATGATTGCAAAGCAAACAATGCCAAGTCAGTGCCAGTGGCAACAACAGCAACAATAGTCGCTGCCACACCCCCAGTCCGACGCTTTCCCTTTGTCCCCGCTCGCAGCTAAAGCCAAATAGCCAACAAACAGTACCCCCCCAAAACACAGAAGGCCTCAGAGCTATTGTATAAATGTTGTGCGCGCCATTTGGCAAACATTTTTATTATCATGCAACACATTGTACAAAGGCAGCCAAAGTAGGATGAGCAGCGGGGGCAGCGGGCAGCACCGAGGCAGACGCAATTTGTTGCCACAGCTAATATTGCACTAAAGTTTATTAGCAATCCAACAGAAGCAACAGCAACAACAATGCTATATGTGTCACTCAGCAGCCAGTTAGAAAAGCAAAATAATAAAAAATTAAAAACAAATAAATAACAAGCGTGTGAAAACATTAGGCAGCTATCGAATATTAAATACCCTTACACACATATTGAGTGGTCAAGCTAATTATGAATTATAATCATAAACTGTTTTTGGAAATAATTATTAAAATTATATAAAACTGTAGCTTTGAGCTTTGAGCTACAGTTTTATATAGACTGTATTTAATATTTGCATCGTTTACCTAACTCTATTGCTTCTTCTCTCCTGCTAACAAACTCCCTTAGTTCCCTTTGCTTAACCTCATGGGATGCCACGCTGTGTAACAGATTCATAATGCTCTGCTCCAACCGCGCAGCTATACACATTCCGACTTCTTCATTTTTGTGTGTAATTTCCTTAAAAGCATAAAAACGATTTGCCACAACAGCCAGCAGCATGTTTTGTTGTTGAAGCAAAAATTGTCAATCTCTGGGTAAATGCGGAACAGATGCGACCAAATCGCACATTAAATCGCTGCTTGCAACTGTTGCAGTTACTGTTATTGTTGTTGCAACAGCGGGAGCTGCAGCCATGTAGTCGCCAAATATGGCAAGCGTACCACAGCAACAACAAAAACAACAACAACACGTTCGTGCAACATTATGTAATCTACGTTTTCTTCTTTTTTTCCGTTTGCCTTTGGTTTTCTCAGCTTTTCATTTTATATTTTGACCAAATGCCTTTTCAATGCTATAATTTATGAAAACTGTAAAATGTTTGATCAAAATGTTGCAATGTTTTTTTTTTATAGATAACATAAATAATGCATGGATTCACACTGCTCATAAATGTTTAATAGAATGCCAAATGCAATGCCCCCAAAAATGCAGTAAATTGTTAGCCAGCAAACATTATCTGAATTCATTGAGGCGTTCAGTTGTCGGCGCACTCGTAATTGAAACATTTAGAGTTGTGATTTATGCCATGAATTTGTGAATTATTGGCCTGCGTTGAAAACAATTTGCATCCAGATTGAACTCAAATTGAACAGCACAAAAATCGAAAATGCTAATTTTATTATATACCAAAATGTACATAATAAATTAATATATTAAATTAAAGAACCAACACTAAATTAAATCAAAAAGACCAAAACCACAAAAATTAAACACATTTTTGCAACTGACAATAAAAATCTTTTCAAGGCCTAATTGAAATGAAATGAAGATAAAAGTCTGTCACAATACATGGCAAAAATATTGACTCCCCATAACAATTTCATTTATTTTGCTGAGAACATACTTTTCTCTATATATTAATATTCATATATATACAGTCTGCTCCTTCGTAAACTCCTGCAATTGCTTGACATCAATTCAATTGAATCTGTTGCTGCTGCATTTCATGCATTGCACAAGAATCAATATGTCGTAAATGCCCTTTCAATTTTCTGTTTTATATTCATGCTGCTGCATATCCTGCGGAACGAATTGCTGCTTGACTCCTGATTATTATTCCACAAAACTGACCATGAGTATTTCAACACAAAATGCGGATCCTTCGTACGCACGACTCAAAGGAAGGAGAAGTCACGCAGAGCAGAAATAAAACGGAAGTCGTTTATTTCGTGCTGCTGACATAACAATGAGAATGGGCCTTCAAATTAAATGGACAGCACGAAAACACGAAAACTGAGAGACAGAGAGAAGAGAAAGAGGGGGCCAGCCATGCCTCTCTTCAAAACAGAAGCCTTTCAGCAACAAACAGTCAAGAGAAGACATATTTCCATTATGTCAGTTTGGCATTTGCTGTTTACTTTTCAAGCACTATTTTTTCAACTTCCTGCACTAGTTGTTATCTAATTTAGTAATAGAGAGCAGAGTAGTGAAAGAGTCTGTTTTCTGTTAAGCCTTTGCGAGCCAACGGGCCGCTTTAAATATATCCGGCAACATTTTACAGGCGACTGCAACTGCCATTGTTCTGCCAGTCTTTCAACTATTTACAGTCATTAATTATGAGAAAATGTTTTTCATATTGCTTTGGCGGAATCCTGCAGGATATATATGTATGTGCTTACTGCAGTAAATACAGCTTCGCGCAATTTGCCTAATGGCTTTGGCTTTAGAAATCTATTTCGGGTCAGCAACAGCACGAAGGCTTTCACAAAAATGAATAACTATACTATATAGTCTGGCTTTGTCGGGTTCAAAATAATAATTAACCCACATAACAATACAAATAAAAGCAATAAACAATAACAATTCATAGCTCGGGTTACGTATTGCTCAGGTACATTAACCTCCTACTTTTCAAGCGAAGACCACAGTCAAAACAAATGGCGAAAAGATTCAAAGTCAAACAGCGGAATTTGCAATACATGACTCATACACACGATACTACCTGGCATATATTGAGCCATGTATATGTGTATAAGTAAAGCAAATCCTCAATTTAATTTCTCAACTTTTGTTTTGGCCTGTAATTTATTGAGCCGCAAGGTATGCGGAGGAGCTATAATTTTGGACGCCAAAAAATAAATACAGACAAAACAAAAACACCAAAAATAATAAATAAATAAATAAATAAATAAACCTGACCAGTCACAGCCAGTTTCAGCATTTCGTTACCTTATTTATTTGATATGACAAAGACAAGACGCTGTTGGCTGTGACAAAACGTCATCGTGCCATCAATAAAGCGTCATGCATTTATAAAAATATAAAAAGTTTTTTCTTTTTAGCCGTGCATCGTAAATTAAAAGCTTTGAATAATGTTGCAGTATTTTTCATTTTATATACACACTATATTCACAAAATTTGGAAAGGTATATTTGTTTACACATCGACACTTTATAAAATCCAATGTTTTTGTAATTTTTAAATAGAAATAAAATAAATATATATATAATATATTCATTTATTTGATATTTGAAAGATATAATAAGTTTACATTCTTCTAATATAGGACTACCCCTAATAAAGAAAATTCAGTCTAATGCTCCCCTAAAGTTTAGCTGTGAACAGAGCACGGGTCAGTTGGCTACGCTTATTACATATGTTAATCTTGTTTTTGTTTTTGGCATGACTAAGTGTAAGAGGAAGAGATTTGAATTCACTTAAAAAGTTACGCCCACGTCCATAAAAGGCCAAAATTCCTGTATTTAAATTTGGATTATATTAAACAAAACAACAAGAGATACTTCCTATTTTAGGATTTCGTAAGACAGTTTAAGCAATTTACATATTCGCAACAAATTTTGGCATATTCAATATTTAGGCATTGCAGTAAAGTTGAGTTGTGAGTGCAAATCAGTTTTGAATATGTTTTCGTAGTCAATTTTGTAGTGCAGTATGTAAAATAGTTCCGGTAATTGCTTGGCCCCAACTCGACCCGAGACACAGTTACGAGAGTGCATTAAATGTTATTGCATGTGATATTATAGACAACTATAAACTTAACGTTAGCAGTCAAGTCATTCAAACAGCTGTTGTGGAAAAATTGAACATTAACATTATTACGAGGCACTTGCAACTGCCAAATGGCAGTTGACTTCAAATTGCCGCCAATCTAGAGATAATAAACTCACAAATCACACACGGAAGCCGCGAGAAAGAGTTAATGCAACATAATGTTGAACAAAGACAGCAAAACAACAGAAAGAAGAAGAAAAGGAAAGTGCAGTAAACAATGCGCATTGCGCAATGCCAGCACCCAGCTCTGATATAATAAAAAACTTGATAGATGCTCAGATCTTTTTTTTTCTAAACATGATAAACTGTGTGAACCAATTGGCCGAGACAATGTTTAGCCGCAAATAGGGGACCAAATTTGTGACATTTATCATTCGACGGCTGACTTTAGCTTCTTGTTAAAACTTATCGACTAAATACAAAAGCGAATTATAGCATGCTGATGTCCATTGTTAGGCAAATTAGTCGCACACAACACATAACACACATATGTATGTATGGCATAGATCTGTGATTTGAAATTGTGTTGCTTTTATGTAGCCAAATATCATCAGCTACTTCATTTCAGGCGCTCGCCACGCGCTTCGTCATAGTGAACCAAAAACAAATGTACAAATTATGCTAATTTCGCATTTAGCTTTTGTTGTCTGCCGTTGCCTTACTTAAATTTGTTGTCTTTCTATATCGTTGATTTGCCAAAACAGAATTCAATATAATTTATCTTAATAAATTCCAAGAGAAAGGCATTTTCGATGTGAGTAATTAGATTTGGCTTGTCAAATATGTAAAATAATTGCAATTGATAAATGTCTTCCATTTGATTAACGAGTATCATATTTTGTATGGGACATAGAAGCTAATTGGATTAGCGAAAGCAGCAGCTATAGTTTATTTATAGTTGTCATTATACCTAGCGATATGTGATCGATAGGCTGGAATATAAAAGTTATATTACCAAAATACCTGTTGATAATATAGATAGCTCCAGCTGTAGTTGAATTCCATCCTTCGATCAAAACTCCGACTAAATGTTTTTAAATCCAATTAATACACCGACTATCGATAACCCACTCCAGCACATATGTATTTTTTAACACCTATTATAAATCAACAATAAACAAAGCTAGGCGCCATTCCTTTATATATATAAATACTTATACATATATATCTATATATATATATACATAATATTAATTGAGCCAGACATTAAAGCGGATTGAAAACTAATGACAAAAAAATACATATATATATAATTCAGCGGTTAAATCTATTATGTGGTCAGTTTTGGGGCAACAGCGGCTCGCATGGTGCCAATTAACCCAATTAACTTGATATATTCATAGCATGCATATTTAATATAGCTCGTTCATCGATAAAGCCAGCCCTGGCGTTGTTTAAAAATACCAATAAAAGTGCGCATAAAATTAACATAAATTATGCTACGATTTTGCTCATGACAGGTATTTGTGGATGTTGCTGCTGCCGCTGGGGCGTTAGTGTCGAGATCTGACAAATAATATCTTCCATATACATAATGATGTACAGACATATATAAAGTGTTGGCATTTTAGGCATCTTGATTGAAAGATTACGCAAATGAATGCCAGCCACAAGATGAGAAGGAAAGAAAATATTGGAAACGCTGCTAATTATTTCTTGAGGGCAAAAAGTTGAAGCCGTGCCTTGTTGAAAATAAATTAATTAACTTGGGGCTGAGTTAAGCCAACACCAGACGCCAGCTAATTAGTCTGCTGTGGTCTTCTTGTTGTTGCTGAGGTTGTTGGCGTTGTTGTTGTTTGCATTCAAGCCTAGAACAATGTAAATATGCACGATGCATCAGGTTAGAACCAAACTTACTAGGCCAACATTAATTGACACAGGAACGACACAAGCTGCAGTCTAATCAAAAGCAGTTTGTTAGACACTGATTAAGTTGATACAGTTTCCGTTTAATTATAATCAGAAAGTCAAAGATATTTTTAGTAATATTAATTTAGTCTTATAATTTTATAAGGTATTATATCGACTAGATTTCAAGCTACAAAGCTCAACTACCAGCAGGATAATTAATGTAAAGCCCAGCTAGGGGAATGCAAGGTTGCGGTAGCTGGTTCGTAACTCTGGCTCTCGACATAAGCACCTGATGATGAAGTTACCAAGGCGAGCGAGCGAGCATGTTGCCAATGCACTTTATTGCTCTCACTTGGATGCATATGAAGTGAACCGGAGCGTCGCATAACTGCGCAAATTCTCAGCTACAACAAAATTCTTGTGAAAAAAAAACGGCAGAAAATATTTGATAAAAAGTTGTTGTTTTTGGATTTTACTTTTGCTGCTCGGTTAAAGGCCAAGTTATGCGTGCAGCATTTTTTAGCGCCTCCGCGAAAGCCCCAACTGATGACAAATGCATCCCCAGTGACTGACGTGTGGGAGCAACTGCTGTGCCATGCCATGCAACAGCGCCAGCGGCAACTGAGCGAGCGGTGAAGCTGCAACATTTGGCGCCAATTGCAGTTGGATTTTTATGGCATATACTGCGGCAACCACTAACTGCATTTGGCAGTGCGCTTCACTGGCCACAAACCTACAATTTTCGCCAAGCCATAAAAAAAATCGAGAACAGAGCCCAAAGGGCTCAGAGGCCAAGGCTGCAACACCTGCCACTCCTACAGCTTTTTATTCATTTTTATTTTCTGCATGCGAGCGATTTATGCATATTTTCTAAAACTATGTTAAACACTTCGAAGCGCATCTTTAAATTAAATTTTATTTCATCGTTTTCAACTAAAATTTCATGCATGTTTTTCATATTTTGCGTTGGCGACAACCAAGACAGTCAGAGAGAAAGAGAGAGCGAGAGAGGGCTTTCGCCCATGGTCCATAGCATACGCGCTCGTCTTTTTTTTAAGATTTATATACACATGTCATTAGTTGAGAGCAAGTTCCCGCACTTTTAAGATGCGCATGTCGTTTGCGGGTTAACCATGGAAATTGATTGCGGGCAGCAGCTGTTGAATCTTTGGAATGATTTTCGGTTTTTTCTTGTTCTTGAGTTAATTTTAATTTTGTTTCGTTTTTTTTTATGTAGTTTGTTTTTCAAACTTTGCCGGAAGCATATGTGCTTTCATTTTTCATTGCTTTTCAATATGTTTTTAGCATACACACGATCAGCTTAATGTGTCACAAGGAAGACCATGGGAAAGGGAGTCTTGCTTAAAAGTAGCGCACACAACAGCTAGAACATATTGTTGATCTATGGCAATACGATGCTTAAATTAGTTCATTGTTGTCCGAAGAGCTGTCAAGTGTCAACAGGCGCCTCTGCTCCGCAACGTACCACAAAAAACCACTTTGGTGCTCTCAACGACCCACTCAAGACTTTTGGCTCTTCATAAATCAACAGCAAATATATTTCATATTTCAACTGTGGAATTTTAAATACACTTTTCACCCTCTTTTAAGTTAATAAATAATAAATGCTTAAGAGTTTAAACTGTATATTAAATGATAGAAATATTTATTTAATCACACAATTACTGGGTAAATTTGATGGTTGACAGTTTTCTGCCTTCCAGTTTTTACCTTGAATATAATTAAATGTTTCCATAAGTAATTCCCTAAATAAAACATCTCTTTGCCAGCACAGAGACGGGGCCAATTTTATTAGTTGCATATTTATATACATCCTCTATATATATCATAGCATCTAGCTAGACAATTACACTGCTATCTAGCCCGTAGCTCCGGCAAAGGATATAAATTGGAGACATAATCCTATTTCTGCATTTATGCAATTAAGAGGCTTACTAGAAGGCAATACTGAGAATCACACACTCACACACATATACACACGTGTAATCAACAGATGCTCGCAAGCCCTCCAGCGAGTGTTGAGTGCGTGGGTGTACGTTGCATAGGAGCATCATTTTGACGCAAAAGTCAGAGGGTATGCAATGGAATCGAGCTGTTGTGTGTAACTAAATTAGTTAGCTAAACTTATTTTGAATGCATATAAAATGCGGCGTAGGTCATGGTATTAGCTTCTTTATACAATAATTTAATTTGAGAGTGCAGAAGAATTCATGTCAAGTGTTTCGAGAGAAACTACATATTAGACTGATGAATATATGTATGAGTACATTTATTTATATGCTTGAGTATGATTTGTTAGTCTTAAGTTAAGGTCTAGCTGAGATATGAATTAGACCTAATTAACTTCCTACAGCTGCAAATGTTTGATTTGCTTTTTAAGTGTTATATTATTACTCTACTCTTTCCTACAACTGCATACTGAAGTGCCCCGCATTTAAAAAGTATATCAAACTGTAGTCATACACAATCTTTAACTGAGGCATTGATGCACTCAATTAAATATCGTAAGGCTTCCGCATGCTTACATGAAAACCAACGCCAGCATCATATATGTATGTATATACATCCACATATAAGCAACAAAAATATTCCAAAAATGTTGCAGAAATTAAAAATGAAATAGTTTCCAGTTGCAATGCTGCAACTTGACCGCCCAGAGTGAATCCAGACCAGACCAATTGAATCGATATAAAGAAGGCATTCAAACAGACAGACAGACAGAGAGAGAGAGAGAGACAGAGAAAATAAAAATATGAGCGAGATAAGGCAAAGAGGAATAAAAAACCAATTGTAAATTGAAAGCAAAAGTGCACAAGATGCCACACAAGAGCACATACCAATCAAAATAGCTGATGATGATCACAATGATGGTTTACTCTCTGCTCAGCAATCTCACGCTGAATCAAATTGTGGTGCCTAATTGTCTTCCGGGAAATATCTTCCAATTAATGTGGAAAAATAATATTAATAATGGTTGTGAGCTATAGGAATATTGTGACAGGCACACACATACACACACTGGCCACACTGTTCAATTAATTCTTATAAATATGCTTTTTTCGGAGCACTTTCAAGTGTTGGGGCAGCTGCAGCTGTCAGAAAGTTGAAAGAAAGCGTAACAAAACGATGAAAAATTGGCTGCAAGGGCTGGCGCCCAATTTTGGAGTGCATCGAGTGATAAATGCTTTTCAATTATTTATATTTTTATGCTTTAAAATATATAAATCGCTACGAAGAATGTGTTAACGAATGTAAAGTGAAGCCATATTTGACTACTAGAAATCCATCCATGACCAGAGCTGTTAAGTCTCAAGTTTACATAGATGTACATATATATATTTGAGTATGTACGTTTGGAATTTTTAAGTTTAATGAGTTTAAATGAAGAAAATGTTTTGCCAAAGCAATTAAAACCCCATACACTGTCTGCTTTTCTTTACAGGGTATATGGATGCACTATTCTCCACTACAGCTTTTACGCTATTCTCTGCAGTTTCTCATTGACCGCTTGAATATTAATTAAAAATTGTTTACAAAGACGCTTCACACTCAGAGCGTATTCGCAAAGAGTACATTCATTCCAGCTGATGGCTTTTTTGACAAATTGTTGCCCCATTTAGGAGAATGAGTCTCGCAAGTGTAACAAGTTTTGTGAAGTGACGACGCACAAAGGCAACCTTCAAAACTCATCGGCAGCAACTTGGCTTAAACAAAATACAAAACCTACGCATTTACTGAGCGGCGCTGTTTGATTGCCAATCTCTTCAAGTTAATTTGTTTGCGCCCAGCACTCGATCCATATGCACTGGCATAAAAGAAGTCATAAAATTGATATCACTAGCGAAAGATTCAAATGAATTATAAATTAAAAGCAAATAACAGAGCTGGCAGGCAGAGGTTGTCGTTGCCTGCTGGACTTATAAATATGCATACGAATCGATACTGTCCGCCATATTGAGCCATAAAAATCAGCGCAAGTAGTTCTCATATCTATTTATTTTTTCCTCTTCTTTTGGATTGCTTCTTAGACATGTCGAACTGGCTAACCTTGTGACGCACGACGCAGACACGGGAATCTAAATGAGTTGGTTATGTTTAGGTTTTTGTTTTTGATCTCAAAGATTTTGACACTTTTACTTTTCGAGGGGGCACACTCATGGGTGTGTGCTATAATTTTCGTTAAGTGTATTTGGAAACCTGATTCATTGCGCAGCAATAAAGTTTATGTTGGTTTAATGGGCATGAGATTGCTTAACGAAGCCAGCGCAAGGACACTCTGTACTTATGCTAAAATGTATACTTAAAATATATCGAACTAAGAAAACGGAACGATATGTACTTATGCTAAAATGTATACTTAAAATATATCGAACTAAGAAAACGGAACGATAAAAAAAGAAATAGATCAAATATAAATCATATATCGATGATAACCATGTTCGATTTATCAATAAGAGTCTGAAGATGTTGTTATCAGCATTGCTCTCAATTTATCGGTTCAGTTTATTAGACTCTTAGAATGTGATTGGTTTAAATACAGGGTATATGCACCACTATCATACAGATACCTTACTTGTTGCCTTTTGATAATGACGTCTGCTGATTTAGTTTTGTTTTAATGATCATTCTCTTACCTGAAATTAGAGAGAAACGCAAACAAGAAATTAGCTAATAAGTTCATTAGGAATACATTTCAAATGGAATTTGCAATCATAAAAATTGATTTTATTACAGATGACTGGAAAAAATTGTATTATATAATATTGTCCATATCATTTGATGTACATTAGCGTACATAACCAAAGAGCTTATACTTTTATCTCATAAAAACTCATTAGTTAAATTCTTTTTCTTTTCCTTGCTTTTTTCATTCATTCACCTTGCTAAAATTGATTTTTATGTGCCTTTTTTAGGGGCAACTGAAGCGAGCTGCTTTAGTTCGCAGACTACTTAAGCATTTGACGAGTTCGTTTAAATTAAAGCTCGTTTGTTTTCAATATTAAAAATTCCAAAAAGCCGGTAAAAATATACGGCTTAAAACTGGCCCAAGCTGCGCTATCTATAAAAGTAGATAAAGATTAAAACACAAAGCCTGCATAATTAAATCAAGATAATATTCAATGCAAAAACCAGACTAAATACGCTTAATATATTATAGTATATAGATATTTTTGTTTTTTGTATATCTAGCTACCTGTTTTACACAAAAACAAGATGCGGGCGTATCGATTCGGAAAATAGTTCTAATTTCTATTACTATGCTCGCTTTAAATTAAAATGTCATCTAGTTAGAGCAGCTCATTAATTATTTACTCTGCACCCAAATGCAGGCCTGACTCTGCCTCTGCCCAGGCTGAAAGCGAGCTATATGAGTTAGCAAATCTATACGATATAAACCAAATGGCTGCGCAGTTTGGCCCCATAACTCAGTGTCTATACTTATGGGTGTTTATATATACATATATAAATTTGTGTGTGTCTGACTTAGTATGTGTGCTTGGCTTGCTAAACACAACAACTATCGTCAAGAGCTGCCTGCAAAATGGCAACATTGTGGGCGTGAACAGCAGCTGCACTCAGAATCAATTAACGAGCCATTAAAGCTAAATGGTTAAAGAACAAATATTAAATCTGGGTTACTATATACTCCTTCATTAACTACAAAAACGGCATATTAGTTACAGCTTTGTTTCAAATGAATCTAGATTGACTCAGCAGAATTGAAACATGAAGGGGTATGTCACAGTCGGATATATATCATATGAAAATGTGGCTTTAGCTGAGTTGGCGATTACAACATGGCTAACAGGTGTATAGCAATACTAGGTAAAGTATCATGACCGCAGTAAGGCTTGGTTCCATTACTTAGACTATTAAATTTAATAATCAATAAGATTAATGTATAACAGACTGTAATTTAAAATATATATAATTTAAAAAATCTATAAATATTTACCTTAACATCTTTTCGCACTTAATATATAAATTATGCTAAAGACTTTATAGACCCGTTTACGGCTTACAAATCTTTCATGCTTGTTAAGCAAATGTTCATAGTGCTTTAAAACCTTCCTAAACATAATCATATGCATAAATAATGCGACATGAGCCGAGCTAATTTGTTAATATTTTTATGATTCGTTAATATCTTATTTTTTTGTATATAAATATATTTTTTTTTTTTTATAATCAAACCCGTCACTAAGTTGACTGTAGTAGCTGCCATTATGAATAATGTTGCATAAATTAAGCAATTTAGTGACATTTGGTTTTTAATTAAAACAACAAAAATGTATTATGAAATAATCAAAACCTATTAGCTTCTGTCTGGCCAACAATAACAGCGAAACTTTATTTGAATATTGTAATTTTTTCTGCGAACTGTAATGTAAATCGATCGACAATTAACATTTTATTTTCAACGTGCCAGGAAAAGCATTTCCAATTCGAATTTTGATGCTCCGAGTGGCTAACTCGACTGCCAATTTCAATTAAATTGTCAAAGTCAATCAAAGCAGATTGCGAAGCGACGAGTGTGGGGACTTCAATTGCAATTGGATTACAAATTGAAGTTGCAGCTGAAAACGATTGTACCTACATATATCAAGTGCCAGAACTGGCAATACTTCTATAAGCCGCTGTTCGTTTGCTTTAAATGAAATTTAATGTTATCAAGTCTCCGACTAATTAGAATAAAATAAAGTTGAGACACACACAAAGCAGTTGTTTATTATTTATTTCTTTTATCTTCTGCATAACAGCCGTAATTATATCTACAAAATAGTTAGGCGATTATATTATTTTAAAGTTGAACACTTCTTTCTGTCAGTAATAATTTCCGCGCAAAACTTTATTAAAAGTTTCTGTAGCCATGGACTTGAAAACTTAGAGAAACTATCCAAACAACATTTAATATGAAAATGAGGAAATATTTCAACAAAGTTAAATACGACCTTCTATAGCTTCAGCTGTAAAGCTAAGCGATTAAATCTACATTTCTAGCTTCATCGATCGCGTTATCTTTGTAGTGCGCCGCGTGTCTAAGCACACTCAATTAAAGCACCAAATCTCAGTCGAGTGGTCACTCTACTTAAACACTCGAAAGTGTTTGGTTCCACACTCTAATGTCAAGGCGAAAAACCTGACGTCCATATAGAGATAAGCCGCGGCCCACAGTTACAGCAACAAGTCAAAAGCTCAAACAAAATGTTCAGATTTTAAAAATAGAAAAAAAACAAACAAATAAACAACAAACATTCAGGTGTAAACAATAAATAATAATTATTTCAATGCGTAATTGAAGTCTAAAATTGGTAGTTATCTCTTTTCATTGCTGTCTATGGCCCGCTGTTCCGCCTCGCACGCAACTCATTTTGAGACCTGTCAAATGCGTTGTCAAAAAAATATTTCTATGAGCGGTGGCTAACGCTATAAAAATAAAAACTAGACAACTTGAAAGGGTATTAGAGGAGTTGTTAGCTTCAAGATACCCTACAGTTCGCATTGATGCCATTTATAATAATATTTTATTTCATATTTTTTAGATTTATGAAACAATATTATATGAGTATCTCTAGATAGGTATATTATAAATTGTCTATAGATTAACCGATTGTAATAACTGGGAATTACAACAAAGTCATAAACATCTTATACTTAACTCTCCTTTTTGCTGTAGTTATATATTTTGTTTCTCATACGACTCCATTAAACTAAATCCAACAAACCCAATATATTCCGTTTACAGGTCATTAAAAACGGAAACTTTTCAAGTAAGAAGAAGTGGCAGCGAACCTTGCCCAAAAGCGTATAGACATAATTTATTGTTACCTTTCGGGCTAAATGTTGGTAATGTTCTAATTACGTGGGCGCGTGTCACATTTTCGTGTATTTATCACAGCGTTCCGATCACAAATAGCAAGTATTTATGGTACTACCGATTGTTATAGCTGTCAGTGTTTGAAATGTTTCTGTTTTCATGAGGTGGGAGAGCTGTTAAGGCTGCTAACATGTCGATTTGACTGGTGTGCGTGCGGGGAATTCATAATTGTTTTATATTATGAAGGCATACGCACTCACTACACACTCTGACCACACAGTGTGCGCGATAAATAGGTGTTGTGGTTAGATAATTGAACTGCCAGCCAAAGGTAAATCAGTGGTTTCCACTTATTCGCTCGAAATGACGGCGTTGGTCAGCTTAATTGCTTAGCTGGAGCTCACACTGATAGAAATTGAAAATCATATTGTTTAAAACCCATCCAAAAATACATAGAATTTGTAGACTTATTAAAAATTTAGTCAAACTATTAGTGAGGAGGCGAAAACATCCCCTAATATGCAATTAAATGATTTCAACTTTCTCTCTCGCCCACAACTATCAACTGGTTTTCTCTTTCAATTATGTGCTTATCACTCAAGTAAATTATGTGCCTTTACTTTACTTTGAGGTTAAATTAATTTTATAAACCATTTCTATATATATAAGTATTTATATCTCACGGGGCTGACGTGCAACACAAATTAACGCCAAATAGCAATCTGATACTTATAACTCAACAGCAACCTGTCAACCCTACCTACGTAGTACCTGAAGCTAGCTTAAAAAAAACAATGACACAGCTCAGTCAACGCTATTCCATTGCAAATCTGCGGCGGCAGCTGTTGAAAGAAATAATAAAATAAAAGTGAAACTTAATGCATGCCTTAGATTACACGCCACAGTTTTAAAATAGTAGAAGAAATTGTTGGCAGAAAATCGAAAAACAATTCGCAGCTGGCGGCAGTTGAGAAACTGTGAGACCACGGAGCAGCAAGCGAAATCTTTCGCATTGGTAGGTGTGGGATGCCATTGTCTCAACGGAATTTCCACTCGAATTACACCGAAACGAAATGTAGCAAGAGCGTCGTAGGCGTTAAATTCCTAACTGTCAGCGAAAAACTGAACAGCTGCAGCCACACAATCAAAAGCGGCTTAGCAGAACAAGCATTCAGGATTATGCATAGCCCGGGGTATACAAACAACTTGCAGGTTGCATGTTGCAAGTTGCGAGTTGCAAGTTGCCAATTTGCCAATTGAAAATTGCCAAAGTGACAACGCCTGCATTTAAGTCCATTCAAATCATATAATTTTAACCAAGAGGCTGCTGCACAAATGTTTATTTACTCAATTGCAGCAAATGCCAAAGTGTCAAACCGAATTTTAAGCTATTGACCATTTTATGCTAGCCATTTTTATGGCACATTGGCGGCTGCCAATCAATGACAACAACTGCAAATTGTCAACGAGCAACAGACATTAGCTGCCAGCAGCATATTCGAATTTGTCGAACAGCCCAAAACGAGCAAGCAAACAGCTTTTCAATACCTCCCGACAACATTAAATTACTCGAGGAGTGTTAATAACTTTCATAGTGCAAATTTGCACTAAAATAAACATAGAAACTATATTGTGTCTACAAGAAGTGATAGGGTAAGATTTTGTACTAAATAAAAATTGATTCAATACTAAATTCAAAATTGATAAATAAAAATTGATTCATTAATATATTTTAATATATATGATATTTGTAGTACAATATTCTTCTTCAGTAAAATCTGTTTGCATATGACCATGGATCATAATGAGTAAATTAACTCTGTTAGTGATCAAATAAATAACTAGTTTGATGTTTACAACTCTTTTGAAGTCAAATTTTCTGCAATTTTCATCAGATTAAAATATAAGAAGCATTAAGTATTCAAATCAATGCAACCAATTAAGAACGTTTTACCTTTCACGTAGCCATCACACGACTAGAGTATGCAGTAGCCGAGTGGAGCATCTTTATTGGACGGAAACTAATTAAATGTAGCACGAGAAATTAGCATGACAAAGCTAACCATTGTAGAACTCTTGATTAGCTGACGGATGGATAGTGCGGTATTTCGGCATTGCTTTTGTTTTTTAATAGTTTTTATCAATTCAAATTCAATTTGCGGGTTATTTAAACTATAGCAAAATTAAATATTTATTTATGTGCGCTGAACTTGATATTGAAAAACTATTAACAAAAAAATAAAAAACTCAAAAAATCAATCATATATTTTCTTTTTTCTTTGGCAAAACGCAAAACAATTAACATGAAATGTGCTGGACGCAACATAAAACAAAAAACAAACACCGCAAAACAACTTTGGAATTTTAAACAAGTTTGCGTTGTTGTTGCTGTCCAAGGTATAAAAATGAAAAAAAAAAAAAAACCAAATAAATTCCAGGCAACAGCAGCAAAAATGTAAGAGAAATACCGCCATCCGCGTTTTCAAGTGGGTTTCAGTTTGGCACAGAAACCAATCCATAAATACCGTTAAAAAAAAATCAAATAGAAAAAAAATATATATATAAATGTTCATGTTTCACTAATTGATTGTTGAGCTTTTTTGGGGCTTGCCAGTAAATATGATATATGAAAAAAGTCCAGAAACAATAAAACCAAATATACGATGCGAATTCAACTAGTTGACGAGGTCAAGGTTAAAGCACAAACGGTAGCATAAAACCTGATCTATAATGGACAAGCTGAATTACAGAAATATATAGGAAACATAGGTTTAATTTAATTTAATCCGAAACACAGTTTCAAGCAGAGATATTGCGAAAGATTCTTGCTAAGCGTGAGAATATTATATATTAGTTTTTGTCAACTTCAATTTTCAGTCCATACAATTTTCGTCATGCACGCAAAATTAGCATAAATAAAATGCCTGACAAGATGCCAAATTAAATGATATAAAATGAAAATCAAAGCCCACAATAATACACGCCACACAAACACACCAGGCACACCCACTTAACGCTATAAAGTGCAATGTGAGTGTTGTCAAAAAATGTCACAACAAGAAAAGATAAATATAAAAAACAAAAGCAAAAAATAGAAATTCTTTCTCAGTCAGGTGAGACGAGGCTTTAAGGCTAACTTCGCGTCAATACACAAGACATGAGGGCGGCATTTTAGGCTCTCCGGCCGAAATTCGAGATCGGAGACTGTGTTAAAAGGCCGCCAGGCATTGAAATTTAAATGCACAGCACATAGTTCGACAAAATGGAAAAGAAATACAAATACACGCCGATACAAGCAATGCATGTGTATTAGTGCGAGTGCGAGTGTGTGTGTGTGTACAAAATGAGTAAGCACATGTACGCAGGAAACGTTAGCACACATACACACAGGAAGTCAGGCAGCAGAGCAGCGAAGCATGACGGCAAGGGGCGAGTGTGTTAAGGGAATAAACTCTCCCGTGCACTGAACAAAGAGAAGAGTTAACAGTTGCGAACTATGAGTTCAGATTAAATATTGTAAAGTTTTAAACGCAAAATAGAAGTCAATAAAAAATATTTTTATATATATTAATTTCTTTTTTTCATTTAGTATATATCTATATTAATCGCCATTTTTATTAAAAATACCCGACTACTTTTCTCTCAGTGTTCTCGCCTTTTTGGTTGGCATGTAAAACAGGTATCTGGCAACGTGGCGTATTAGTAATGTAATTTTAACCCGAAAAGAAAACGTAGCGATAGCCTCATATTTTAGCCAAATGCAAATGCCGCAATTTACCGAAATAAAATTTAGATGCCCATTTGTATTTATCTGGGAGTCTGAGGGTTGGTTATTTTATAACAGAATCAATCAAGTGGAAATGCCAACAAAATGGCAACATCAGCAGTCGCACGCACCGCCATTTCCCAATAAGTATTATTATGTTAAAGAATCCCAGGTAAAATTGGCATAAAAATAAACGCACGTTATTTACGTTTATGTTAAGGCTGCGTTCCCTGGCACTTTCCAAAGATGTTTTTATGCACACAACGAAAAACCATAAGTTTTAATTATAAGCAACGTGGGGGAGCAAAGTGGGGCGACGGAACGCAAATCCTCTCTAAGCAGCCTAAAATAAGTACCACATAATACCCGATGTACTTATGGCACGCAGGTAAACCAGGCTCAGCTGTCTCGCAAGGCTTTTGCTTGTGTCTCAAGTGGCAAATGCCTTGCAAAGTTATGCCTCTGCCGCTGGCACCTACTCCTTCCATTAAGGCGTCCATCCCAGCCTCATGGAGCAGCTGACGTCAGTATCAACAACAAAAGCTAAAATTCTCAGCGTAGGCTTAGGCCAAAACTTCTGCCACAAGCAATAAATAAAAGGCATAAAAAGGAAATAAGCATAAAAATGAAAGACAATGCGGGATAAGCTACCCCAAGAAATCAAAAACTAAAAACTACGAGATCCAGCAAACGACAATAACTACAGCTAAAGTTTCATTTTATGATGTTGATGTTATGTTATATACGTTCTCTAAATATGAACAAAACAGGCAAAATAAGCGACGCCAAGAAGTCTGGACCTGTCACACAAAAGTAGACGCCAATTTATTTGTTTGTCTGCAGAAGCGCCCCTCCCTTAAATAGCCAACAAAAAATGTTTAGAGGAGAAATCCCCTCAGGACAAACTGGGAGAAGAGCTGAAACTGACTTAGAAATACTCTAAAGAGTATTGTTTAAAATAAACAAAATCATTTAATTTGATATATATATACAAAATAAAATTGGGCAACTTTTTCTTATGATTCACTTAGCTTTGACTTCAATAACTGGAATCGTTGCAGGCACACACAATTCAATTTTGCTTTAAGCCATGCGAAATCGATTGCAACTAGCAAACAGCACAAAACCAGCACTCAAATGCATATTCCAATTCAATTTTGTTTTGCAAATATGCAACAACTGTAAAATTAGTTATTTATGAAAGAGAATGTAAACAGAAAACTTTACAAACTATATCAACATGTTGGGATACCCCAGGATATGCCCTCAGCAAGAGTACAAGGCTACTTCCCCCCACTGGCGATGACAGACCACACGCAATTCCTAAACACACACACACATATATATAGAAGTGTGTATGTCTTCATACACATTTAGACATTTACAGGGTGCCTTTGATTCTGCTTGGATTATCTCTTTCGTAACAGTTGCCGCTTGGTATATTTATGGGCTTTATGGCTTCGCCGCGCCTAAATGTATGCCTGCTAATTTTTATTCAAATTTTTCTTATGGCTGCCATCTTTCTTTCTCCCAATCTCCTTTCGTCGTTCTTCTTTTTTCCGGGAGGTTTTTTTTTTTTTGTGCAATAAAAATTAATGGGCTCGTCTGTGTTTGACGTTGATTTTAGTTTGCTCCGTTCTGCGTGCTTCCCGCTTCCTCTTCTTTTTCTGGCTTTTACGGCAACGGGATTCTTGACTTTTATGTTGAATTATTGGCATAGATAAGTAGTAAGTAGATGGATACGCTGCTGTCAGCAGTTTGAAGGTTAAACATTTGACCCATTTGGCCAACAATCACATTAATTGGTTTACGTTAGGGCCCACCCCAAACAGCCACTCAAAATCTTGGTCAAACCGGTATGTTTTCCCCTATTTTGTGTAAACATATTTCGCACAAGAAAAATCACATAAAAACGTGTCAACGGTAAATCAATCTATGGCCCAGAGTCAGGTCGCAACAAACTCATCTAACGCCTTTTCAGTGTCCTTGCCTCCTTGCCGCTGGGGAAATAACTGGCAAAAGGTTACTCAGAAATAGTTGAAATGCCCAGCACAGATAAAAAAACCTTTTGCTCACACTTAAACCTCGTATTATTGAATATTACTTACAACGTGCTTCCATTTAATGGCTTCCTAGGAAAATATAAACCTTTGTTGACGTGCAGTCTTAGTGGTTGAATTATAGGTGAGCACAGTAAGGGAATCTCAGCTATACAGTAAGTATGCTATGTAGAGTATATGCATTTAAATGTGTAAAGAACAAGTTAAGATATTTATTTTTATTGAGTGTAGCATTCCATGATAGAAGTTATAAGAGAATGTATTTACTCTAGGCGCAAAAACGTGATATCTACACTCGGTTATTAAGATCAGGTTTCATTATAGTCAAAGAAGCTAAAGATATATGAAATTTAAAAAAACAAGAACTTATTTATATTTATATCTATATATGTAAGTCGCCATAGGGCAGCACTACCTAAATTTTATCTTGACTTCCCAAAACTTCCCTCTATCTCATGCATTGGCAGAGCATTTAATCCACACATAGACTCTAGTTATTTACATTTTTATTTGTTTTTCTTTCCTTTCATTTGGTATTTATTTGACATATAAAACACAGGAAGGAAAAGCCTCAAAGCAGGTCGTCAGAGCACGGCACTCTAGCATTTTATGGTCTGTTTATTGTTAGGGGTCGCCCCCCACTCCACTCACAGGATACTTTTTTATGCACATTAACTATGTTAAATCAACAAACTATAGTTATTTGTTGGCTTTTATGACCTTTTCTTGATTCTTTACGACAGCGAATCGTTCGTATTACCATGTATTACCACCATGCCCCGCACACACACATGTCTCTTCTAGGCACTCTTTTTTCTGTATTTGTGCTGCCTTTGAAGGTTCGTAGACTACACCAATTTGGAGTGTCCTTGCAAAGTGTAAAATCCATATCGAAATTGAAAGGCGTCAAGCGCGGCACACGCAAGCCAGTGTGAAAGCGAAAAGTTTGGATTTTTATTTTCTGTTTGTTACTGCAACGCAGATACTAGAAAAATAAAATAGAAAAGCAAAAGGGAGAATGTATAAAAACTCATTAAAGTGAACTTAGAGCGCCGGCAACACCGTGGCATGTGACGTGTGGGCGTCAAGACGACCTCGAGAATCAAACAGCAACGGCAGCAGCAGCAGCAAAAACTCAAGCAAATCAGACCACAGACCCAACTTCAGCTCTCGAGAGCTTGGCGCAACTAAGTAAAAATCCATTTCAAAGCACTTAACAACAATGAAAAATTGCTGCTTTGCGATGTTTGTTGCCTCAGCTCGAAAACAAAAATGCAGTCGCATATAGGCGGTGTCTGCCGCCGCCAGCTACCACTCGTGTCGGTTGCAAGTGCAACACAGCTCTCAAGTATTACGGCAGTTTTGGAAGCAACAATTTTGCTGTCGTGACACAGATTCAAATATGTGTTGCATGCGGCGTGGGAAAGAGCTGAGAGATCAGCATGAGCATAAAGTTCAAATGGTCATTGAGGAAAAGGACAAACTCAAAGAGAATATGTGGAAAATAAAGAGAATTTAGTATCAAATACTTATTACATATATTTTCTATAAATTCTATATTATTATAATAACACCACAAGGACTAAAGTTTCCATAGACCAAAGGAATTCAATTCAAGCCTGAAGTTGTCAAAGGCTAGAGTTGCTCAACTAGTTCATAATATAGTTTCTAACTTGATAGCTTTTGTCATTTGCCGCTTAAGTTTAATTATCACTTCTGTTTGAGCATAAATATTCAGTGGCTCAGGCTTTAGCAATGCCCGTCAAAGTGATATATTAGCACATTGATGGGGCATTTGACTTAGTCAAACATAAATATCAAATGATATAGGCGCTGAATTTTTTATTTCGTTTGACTTTTGCTTTTTAATGATATATGCCGCAGTCAAGCGAACGGCAATAACGATCGCAGCAGAGCGTGTGGATGCCTCTGCTGTTTACACCTTAAATTGTTTGCCAAACGGCTTAAAGATATATATCTACATAAAATATATTTCTGTAAATGTGTGAAGAGACGATGATGCTGATGCTGATGCTGATGATGATGATGGCCATCAGCTGTCAACGGTTCTCACCCAAACTGTCCGACTGGGTAAATATTTGCCTGCTGAGCAATTGCAGCGAGACGAAATAAATGGGAAAAAAATAAATAAGAAATTAAACATATTCATAAAGCACACACATATTGGACCGCCAGCCTTTGTGGCCAAGAGCTGAGCCACCTTAATGAGCCGTCTTTGTGTAGGCGTTTTATTTTCTTTCATATTTTGCTGTTTGCCAAGCCGTTGTTAATATGCGCTTTTCATGGAAAAGGTCATGCGTAAAAGACACGTACGAAAAGGTAATCGAATGCAAATAAGAGTGCTCTTGTTGAAGTAGCTAGACTACACGGGGATTTCCTGTGCACTGCGCTTCTGTTCTATTCTTAAATACATTTTGGAGCTATTCTTCTGTAAAATAACAAAAGTAATCGAATGCAAATAAACGGATTCCAGTTGAAAGAACAAGCGTGGGGGAGACGTATGCACAGTTCTCAATTGTTTACTTTATTCTACGTTTGCTGAGCAATGGCACAGTGCCTGAAGATCATATTCAAGGCTCTGTGATGGGCTAACCAACCTAACCAACCTCCTCATTCATTGCCTAAACTCTCAACTTCCCTTCAGTTTCAATTTCCTGCTGACATTTTATTACAAACAAAATTTAAGTTTATTAATTTTGTTTCAAGATTCAAATCTCGTTAAAGGCACAGCTTTCAGCGCCACTCAGACAACCCAAGCTACTTTTATCGCCTACGATAAGAAAATTTAACACTTTAGTCGCTTTTGCCCAGCGGCAAAAACACGACAACAACAATTTTCGTGGGAGTCTAAAACGAACATTTTTCAAAGTAAAGCGCCGATTAAAGTGGATAGATATATCTTTTTGAAGTTAATAAGATGACCTACATAATACAAAATGAATCAAGTTTATTAATGACTGGCAGCCCAAATCTCGGCTTGGGAATTCTGTCGTCCGCCTTGTAATTTATGGTATCAGAGTTCAAAGTACCATGAAGTGGTTGAGAAAGATCGGGGCAATATGAGAGCTGACCTTATAGAAGATAAAAGATCTTATACAGTTTTGGTTCTATTTTACTTTACTTTTGTTCCCTCAGCCCAGAGAAATATTTCCAAAACTCGATCTAAAAAGATGCTGACATTATCATTAAAGTTTCGAACTTCAAAATAAATATGAAATAAATGCTCCTCTGAGACCTTTCTAAAACCGAGTAACATCCATAAAAGCTGTCAAACAGTCAAATAAGAAATATGATGTTCAGCCCCCGGAGTCCCCTGTGCCCCTCTCCTACCCCGTTGACCATATCAAAAGTCGCAAGCAATAAGCGTAGATTATGTACAAACTTGTTCATGCCACGCGTCGTCATTGGCATAACGTTGCGTATACGCAACGCGACCTTAATCGATATTGGCAGCATCTCAGCTGTCGCTGAGGACCAGAAAGCCTATCGTTCGTAGGCGCAACATACCTGCAACGAGAGCAAGAAAATAAACAAGAAAATTAATTAAGCGTTTTCGATACGTGAAGGCAACGAACGCACTTTGCCAAATTAACTGTCTGACCATTTAAACGACGAACTCAACTCGATGTCGGCTCATTTGCTTCATTTGACTCTTGTGCCAGTTGCGTCAAACGCTGCCTGCCAACTGTCAAAATGGCCAATGGAAGTAAGCAAACGAGCTAAGTGCCTCAAATTGTGGATACCAATCGAACGTTATGCAAATGCAAATTGACCAAATGCAGCAGCAACTGGCAGCAGCTGCAGCATTTCTCAACCGCACTGCACTGCGAACCGCACTTCCATTTAGCTTGGTTTCTGCAGCTCTCTCATCAAACTTGCATAGATCCTCTGGCCGAGATTCTGGCCAAGCGCCTGAACACTTGCCAAACTGTCTAACCCTCTGTCTCTCTCGCTCTTTGTGCAACACTTCAATTCAATTAAGAAATGTGCAACTAAAAGCTTTATAAATAAGTAAATTTTGCATAATCTTTGCTAGCATTACACAGTAGTGTCATAAGTGAGAAACTATTAAGAATTACATAGAGGGCAGAGCATAAGTGCTTCCCGTTTGCTTTCCTACATCCTTTGGTTCAGTATTAAGATAACATACAAGTTATCTTTTGCTATATTTCAGGTCTATATTATAGATTTATTTTGAAGACAAATCCTATCTCTTACTTACACCTTAGCTAGATTAACTCATTGCAACAGCTGATTCCCTTTGACCAAAAAGGGCATCAATGCGTCTGCCTTTTTATGGCTTCGACCCTTTCTACTTTTTATTGTAGCTGCCGCTGCTGCTGCTGCTATTACCCCAACGCTTAGAAACCCGCCAGGGACATTTAGCTGATTGAGTTCTGTTGTGTTGCCCGCCTACTGCTTGATCTTTTTCCTTCTCTGCAGTATCCTCTCCCTTCCACATTTTGCTGAGCTTTGCATATTTAATTAAAATTGTAATTGATTTTGTGTTATGCAAAAAGCAGGCCACAGCAACAACAACAATAACGAGTCGCCAAAAAGTCTGTTTTTAATTTCATGCTGTGTGGCAGAGAGGCGGCGGCAGCAGCAGCAGCAGCAGAGGCCGTGGTGTGTCCCAACGTGCCTCATAATTTTTGTGGGCTGTGGCACAGTTTTCTAATTTGACTGCAGGCAGGCACAGCCTCAATTTTTATGGCAACTCAGGTGAGATTTGTTGCCGTTGGCCTCCAATGTAAGAACAAAATTACAACAACAAGGCGTATATATTATGCTTTTATAAAGTATATATAAGACCTTACGTCAAAGTCGCTTTGCATATTGATGGAATAACGTCGTTGCCCAGTCTCCTCCACAACGCCTCAAAGCGAATGCCAAAAGTCTGCAGCTTATGTATGTATATACATATATATACATATATTTTTCACGTTCCGATTGATTTTGTCGCACTTTCTCGCATACAAAATGTTACTTATAAGCCCCTTTGGCATTTGCCCTGTAAAAATCAATTTTCGTGTAGCTGTCAAACGCAGACTGAACCCCTTTTGCCTTTTTCTTTTTTTTTCGCCTTTGTGAAGCTGCTGTTGCTGCTGCGGGCTCAATGCGTGGGCTCTCGAAAAAATAGCAATTCGTTTGCTCTTTTGCGCATTCAGTCAAGTCACGACGATTTGTGATTTTTCCACTCGAAACCATTTTCATTATTAATTATGAGGGGTTTTCATTTGCAGCCACTCAAGAGGAACAGTTGATTGAACTACTTTTTCAACTAAATTAACCTATTCAGCGCTTTAGCCAAATTAGTTAAATAACAAATCTCAACAATTTATCTATTAAAGTCATAAATTGTTTCTATCCGAAATCTTGACGCTAATTCACTCAGCTGTTTTAATATGTTGACCCATTAATTGATGCCTCAAAACAACAGATACAAGACGCCAAAAGCGAACACAATCAAAGCAATGCAGAAAATAACATGAGAATTATCAAATAATAAATTGCGAAAATATAATTTGATATTAGAGGATACATTTTGAACACGATGTTTTATTTTAGTTTTTATATTTCACACATTAAATTTGTGTGAGTCAACCTTTTTTCGATTTTAGTTGAAGGCTGAGTTTCGTGTGTGATTTTTGTAGGGGTGTGTCATCACGAAGGTCTCTTTGGTTTCAGTTAAGAAAAAAACATAAATAATATTTCTTCAAGACATGACAGCACCTAAAAAATGCAAAAACTAAGCATGAAAAGGTCAGGAATTGGAGGAAAGACATAAGCAAATGAGAACACAGCTGAGGGTAATATTTTTACAAGCTTTTAGTCTAAGATAATTGCTTTTTGACACACTTCAACTCAAGATATGAGTTAGATATAAGATTTATTAAAAAAGATTTTTTTTTATTATTATTTTAGCTTCTTGCTTTGAATAGATAGAAAAATATAGATAGAGGGTAGTTCTTTGTAGTAGTCTCTGTCATATTTTCTGTGTATATCCTGTTCTCTGTATACCTGTCTCAATACATAAATACATCAATATATAAATTTGTCATATCTCTTACATTACATTAATGGACTAACATTAAGTAATTTTGAATTTTAAAAAATTAAATTAAATAAAAATAAAATGTAATCAAAATAAAGGTTTTTCCTTAAGAAATATTACATATATACTCTTCAAACACAGACTTAATTCACTGTTTATATGTATTTTCTCAATAACAATAAAGAACTTCAGACAGGTTACTGGCTACCGTTAACTGTTGGCCTCATAAAATAAAGCAACAAAAATATAAACTCCCACACATTAGTGCGTCAACTTTTCAGGAAATGAAAGTCGGCTTTATGCATACGCAGACTATAGCAATAATTTATTTAATTCAACATTATTTTCAGCCAAATAAAGACAATGCATGACAAATAAACAAAAACCATTTACAGCGAGCCCACTTTATGAGCCATTTTTTTATAATGTACAGATATATATATACATTCCCATATTTATATATTTCAATATATAAGGTTAACTGTTTAATGGAATTGAAGCGATTCGCAGTTGGTTTTTCTTTTTTCAGCCATATTAAAACTTAATAGAGCCATTTTATGAACTGTTGTGATAAAAATTAAAACTGATTTCTTTTGCCATTAAAAACAATATGCACAATGAAAGTTGGAATAATTAAAAAATATATATAGACATATATATATTAAATATCGTACGATCTAGTTAAATTTAGTGGAATGCAAATAACTTTCAATCGCAGCTCCCAACGAGTTAAAACCTTTTAAGATCTCTGACTTGGGAGGCTAACAGCAACAACAGCAACAATGCCAATTGAGAGCAGTTTTATTAGTATTATTTTTGTTTGTCGTTGCTCTATTCACATTTGGTTTTTAATTTTGCGCTCGTAAATCGAAATGAAAACGAAACGAAATGAGAGCCACGAGCAGAAACCGGTTAAATGACGCCCAACCAGGTTGGCAGACAGGCAGACAGGCCAGCCAAGGCAGGCAAACAGCAACAGCATTTAAGCCAGGCAAGCAAACGCAAAGCCAAGCCAAGCCAAGCCAAGCCGAGCCAAACCAAACCAAACCAAACCAAAACCAGAGCCAACTTTAGTCGTATAATGCTTGAACCAACGACCGGAGATATATAGATAAAAATCAACTCCAACGCTGTGGCAGACAACAACAGCAACAGCAACAACAAACCCAACGGACACGTTTTGTGGCAGCCGGTAAAAAAAAAAAAGAAAAAAGTTATATGCATACACATATATAAAAGTAGAAGTTCGAATGTGAGAGAACTGAAAAACCAGAAACCTGAAATTGTAACGCAATCAATGCGAAAAACCAGAGTAGAGCTCTAGAGTAGGCGTGGCCGACGCCTAGTGTGCTGAAAATGAAAATCAACAGACAAACAGTGCCAGCCAGCACAGCTGCTTCTGTCATTGTTGTTGTTGCTTGTGCTGCTTGAAAAAGTCAGTGATAAGTTTTATACGACTGTGGAATCGCTCTTTACTTTCCTTTTTCTATTATTTTTTGTTCTGTTCGACCAACCACACGCATTTGGCGGCTTACACCTCATTCACACTTCCCGGGCCAATGCAAGGCAGGGTTTATACCTGATGGGAAGTGGGTGCTGGCATGGCTGGAGGGGATGAGGGTCACTGCTGATGCAGCTGTCAATATGTCGGAAATTGTCAAGCACGCGGCTCCGTTGGCAGCTTTAGCGCCACGTAATTTCGCATTTTTTAAAACATGGAAAAAGGGACATGTATATAAAATGGCGAATATTAAACATTCTCTTTAAGAGATAACGTATTTAAAACAAATGAATTAACAAGCTTTCGAATCAATCAATTATTCAATTTATTATATTGCAAATTAGAGATTCCGGATTTATATGGATATGGATATGGATTGGATGACTGATTGTATATGGATTGGATGATTTGAAAGCTAAATATATTTATTCCACATATTTATTAAGAATTTTAAATTATTTCAATTTAATATTTTATTAAAATTTAAATAAATTCAAGACCTAACAACTTCTTTCAGTGTATAGAAAATTCATGCATTAAACACAATCGAGCTTCAACTTTTATTTCCCCAAAAAAAAATGGAAAAATCAAGAAAATTGTTGTGAGCTTTATTTTTCACGCTAGCTGAGTTTTTGGCGAGTTTTTCGACCGACAGTTACCAATTTCTTTGTTTATAGCCGCAACACGTGTTTTCATTTAAATACACACACACACACACAGGCTGCGAGGGAGGCTGGACTTTTTATGTATATGTTAATGAAATGATAATGGGCAGAAAAATAGGGAGAGAGTGAGCGAGAGACATAGCCTGTTTCGAGTGCGAGACAGCTAGCTCTAATTAAAGCCAGCACAGTGTGCAACCCGGCTGACCAAGAAGAAGAAGACGATTCTCTTGGGCTCCCACTGGGGAGCCATCAAATTTGATGGTCTCCAAGTAGGCAAAGTAATTGCGAGCGCAAACAGAATTAAGTAAATGTCTATTGTTGAAGGCAGTTAAGCTAAATAAATGAACGCAAAAGGAGGAAGAAGAAAAAGGCAGAGGAGAGACAGGAATAATCTCTTGAAGTTTTAATTTATGTAAATACTAGGTGACTACATTTTATTGAATTCCCAAGTAGTTTAATACATAAATAGTTAACTAAGCTAACAGAAGATCCATGAACCTTTTCAAAGGCTTTCAATTATGTTCGTTTTGATTTCACTAGCTAGAAAGCTACCATGCAGGTGTCTTTTATCAGTTTCTACTACAGAATTTATATAATCCTGTTTCTATTCCATGTGTAAACTCTAGAAATTAATAGCTTTTTATTTGAATTGAAGCAATTGTTTGTTTTGAGAATCGTATAGAAGAGCAGAACATCGTATAATTAAACTGCAAACAACACAGCTTTATCATACCATATCATATTATAGCATCAATTTGTATGTGCTTAAAATCCAATTGACGACATTTGAGAATCGAATAGAAGCGCACCATATGCTTTCAATAAATCAACAAACATATTACGAAATTTGTTAAATGGTTAATCATTCCATATCATATCATAACATGCATTTGATCTCAATAAACCAGTTAGCTTTTTTGCTCTCTCTCTCTCTGCTTAGGTGTTTGGCCCAATAAGCTAAGCAGTTAGCGTGTCTCTGGGGTTTCGTGTGTTAGCCATTGTTTACTGTGGAGTGTGTACCCAATGCATTTTTCACTTTCACACACCAGCAAACAAATACACACGCAGACTGACTGCGGGCAAACTTGTTTGCAGCATAACAGTCCTGGATGCCAACGAGTTGGCAGCTGGCAACTGGCAGCTGTTGCTGGACTACACTGTACAACAAAAACTGAAGCTGCATTTGGGTGCTGGGGCTAATTATTTAGCAATTATGTGAAAGTGAAACTTGTTGAGTTTGCTGCTGCTGCTGCTGCTGCTGGTGCTGCTACTACTATTGCGGTTTAGTAGTTTAATTGGATACTGCCTCAAAGCATTTTGTAGATCATATTGTGTGAGTGAAATTTTAAACGTCTGCTCATTAGCAGGAAAATGTGGATGCGGCACGGAACGGGTACAGCCTGGGGATAGGAAGTGCTGAGAGCACGGCATCGGCATCGATGACCAAAAGCAGCTGCCACAAAATTGTCAAATATTTATGCAATTTTATGAATTGGACCCGAACTAATTGCATTTTGCATTGCACTGCATTGATGCAACATTTGCTTCAGCTGCACCAACTTGGCCAAAAATCCATTTTGATTTATGCCATATTTATCAGCACAAAATGCAGATATGTACATACATATACACATATATATATACATATAAATGGGTACTGTGTGCTGGGTGCCAATGAAGCATTTCACATGAATGCGATTTACAAATTCGATTCACACCCAAAAACCACGCGACGCGAAATGCAATTTATTTATACAAAAATACACATGCATATATAAATATATGTATATGTACAAAAAAAAAAAAAAGTATATATATATACTAGAAAAAATACTTTTAAAAAACCACAAAAGACAATCAAGTCAAATTCTATTGTCTTATAGGCTGCAAAACAAAAAACCAGTTTTTATTTACGGCTCTTGGTGTGCAGCATTGTGTTTTATGGAGCATGGCAAAAGGAGACGGAGGTGAGGGAGTCGAATGGGGGGCAGTGGCCCCAAAGACCGTTTGACTTCAAGTGCGCGTACACAAAACTGTAATCCAAACAAATTTTTGCTATGCTTTGATTTGTACTGCCTCGAGCTACGGGCAATGGCAATCGTATTGCATAATGCTTTAGAAGATTTCAATTACGATTAGAAACGGAGCCCCAATATGGACTCTACCTAATCGAATTACAGCGAAACGAGCTCTAGCTTATGGCACAACAATCAACACTGCGAATTAAGCCAAATGGCAAATTATTTGACAGCAAACATGTTCACAGAATTCTAGGATTAAAGCTTAAAAAAAAACTAGAGAACATTCGGCTTTTATTTGGAGGATTAACTTGAGCACATTGGAGTTTATATTCGGTTTGAAATTGATTTTTGTAGGCTTTTGAAAGTTCAAATTGAACAATTCTAATGAAATTCTAAAAATAAACTATAATGTTAAATTGCTATTTCTACTAAAAATATAGCAGCTAGTTAGCAGCTAGTACCCTTCTCTGCACTTCTCATGAATTGACCTTAGGCCATTAAAAAGCAACCACAAAGCATGTGTGCGTTTTCAGGGAAGTTCAGGGTCAATTTTAGTGATTTACATAAAACCTTCGTAAATCTACGAATTGACCAGCAGCAAAAAAATTAAAAGTGAACGAAAATCAAACTAAAAGCTGAGCGAGTTTTTTTTTTCTTTTTTGTATATGGACTAACGCCGGAAACATACAAAAAGCAACATTGCCAACGGCCGGTTGTCACTTATTTATGCATCCGGTCGTTGCAGGCCACCACAAAAAATACAAATGATACAAGATATACCATAGTATATATAAAAAATACAAACTACAACCAAATACAAGCTATACATGTAAATAAAATTCAGCAGATAATACAGAAATACAGATAATGTGGGTACACAGCGATTGTGGTCTCGACTTGAACAGCAAAACTTTTCAGAAAAGTTCCCCCTTAAAATGCGCATTTGTCAGCTTACGAATTCGGGTTATACATTTAGCCCCTACCCGCCACCTTGGGGCTACTACCACCGTGACGGCGCAGGTAAAGTTTAAGTGTAAAAAGCTGAAAACTATTTGCATAGAATTTGTGACAGCGTTGAAAAACTGTTTTAAAAAGAAGTTTCTAATACCTATGAATAACTCGATGAATAGATTTATTTGCAAAAGCTTCAAGCTAACTTGCTGCAATCGTGGTTTTAGAATATATATAGACACTATACACACATATTTGTTTGAAAAGAGGTTTATATATATAAATAAAGAAATTAATTGAGAAAAAAAACCTAAGGAACCTCATTGAGTTATCCAATTAACTCCCTCTGTTATGCTTGTCATAAATTAATATCCATATTATATTCCATATTAATAACCGTTTCTAATTAATGCTCTAGTCATTTATTATGTAATATGAACGTACTCAATTGTAAATGCAAGACAATGCAAAACGAAAACGCCCCTCGCCGCGATTCTCATGAACTGGTTACCAAGTTTCGTAGTCTCATTAAGCTAACCAACTGCTTCGACACAATTGTATGAGAAGCCAAGTAGAAAGCTAAGCCTGAATCAATCATAATATAGAAACGAACTTCTAAGAAAATAGCTAAACTGTAAAGTATAGCTATAAAATCCGCTAAGTGCACAAGCACAGCTAAACTCTAGATATATTCGATTTCAATGGTTATACATGCAACTGTCATGCAAAACGCCAGTTGACAGTTGCCAGCTAAATTCTATTTATCCACGAGATACATTTCTATAGATATATGTATATATGTATATTTAGCATATCATATTTTAGTTGGCAACAATTTCTTGCGGTCTCCCAGTTGCAATTGTTGTCTTGGGCTTGGGCTTGGCCCATTGCATGTTTATCGAATTTTTACGGATGTTTAGATACTCAATTTGTATATAATGCCAGACGTGAAGTCTTTATACCGCCGCCCATATGGAACGTGGCGACTTTGGGTCGCCTTGCGCCCAAGTTCGTGATACTTGATTACAACTTATCTACAAAATGAGAAATGTGCTCTGAGTTCATTGCATTTGACATGCCAGCCAATCAGGCGAAGCTGTTTTTCTGTGGCCTACAAATAACAAAAAAGAGAGAAATACAGAGAAAAACTAGAAAAGTCAATTTCTGTCCACATTTGCTGCTATTGATAGACAATTTCTGTTATCTAGTATTACAGTTGTGCTGCTGTGTTTGCCTTCAAGTGGATACGAAATGTTCTTAAGCACTCACAGTTACTCAAAGCTTCTTGACAAACTTTTATGTTGTGGTCTATTTGAAGTAGAGTAGATTGCTACGAAAGCTGACCATGATTAAACTGACAATGGCGGATCTACGTGTACGAAATTGGGTAGCTCTATAAGCGAATAAACATTTAATGCACACATGTCAAGAGCGAAATAAAAAGTTGACAGCATTTCCGACTGAATTTGGTACGAAGAGGTTTGGATAAAAGCGATTAAACTGACAACGGAGGATCTGTGTCTGAATGTCTGAAAAAATTAAATTTCAATGGACATCATAAATTGAATCAAGACGAGAGACAAAGCTTTATCTGGTCTGGTTTATCATTATACTGCACAAGACAGAACTAAAATTTTTCAAATAAATCAATAAAACTGACCAAATATGCAAAGTTGATTACCAATCGAACCCCAAAATTCCACTTGACTTGACATTAGATGAAAGTTACATATATTATTATAATTATTATAAATTGACCAGGGAATATGAAAGACGCCACAAATGAGCAAATATAATTCAAATCTTATGAAGGCAAACAAATTGTTGCAAAAATTGTTCGCATAACTGAAAATTTGATTTGTTTATATTATAAATGTTTTATTACTATTTCAGCGTGACTCAACTAAATTTCGTACTTTGCGAACGGCTTAAATCATATTTGTCAATTAAAATGCAAATACCTTAAGTTTTTGAGAAATTACCATCAAAATAATTGCATTTATGTATCAGTCGGCTGGCATCAAAGACGTCAAGCTGGGCGCAGTCAACCTTCAGGCGAGATACATTTTTAGATGCAAATACAGATACAGATAGACACACACTTAGACAGAGGGAGACAAACGAAAACTATTTACGCTTATGACAAAATTAAATGCCATCAAATGTAGCTAGTTGGCAAACATTTTGCACAACTTTTAGCACTAACCTAAGCCAAAAACTGAAACCAAATGGCGTAGGTGACAAATCATAGAGGCAAAAAGGCTGCCAAAAATGCATATATATATATAAAATATATAAAATAATATAAAAATATTATGAAACTAATAAATCAAATTGAGTAAATAATGCAGCTAGGTCTCTTTTATAATTGTTAAATATTTTAACAGATTTAATACAGATTTTTAAAGTGTTATAAATGTATATATATATATATAATCTTGCTTACAAGTAAGAGTGTGGCTTGATCACTTTATATATGTTAGAAAAATTAAGTTTTATTGCACTTGGAGAGATTTGTATTAAAATACTTTTGCGCTTGCAATTGCTTACTAGGAAACCGGTCTGATTCTCTGCTGAGAACAAATTGAGATATTTAACGCGTAATCACAGCTGTATCGTGAGGCTTATAAAGCGGGTTTTATATAAGCTACAAATGGCGTCAAAGTATTGCATGTGCCAGACGACAGCCACATATAAACAGACAACAAGACAATGGGTGAGAGGGAGAGAGCCAGTACGACTCAGAAATGCCAATCAATTGATTTCATTGTCTTCAATTTATAACCTATCGATAATATAAATTCCCGACAGTCAGCCTCTCTTTCGAGAGCCAGAGATATGATAAATAGACAACTGTAGCTGGGTTTGTGTGTGTGTGTGAGTGCCTAATGTAACTGTTGGTTCTACATATCGTATACATATCACAGGCATATGCATTATACAGTTACAAACGCATTATATATTATATATGTTGCTATACACAGCTTTGCACTTGACATTAATTAAATGAAATTGTTTTGTCACAGTTCCATTTGCTGACTCTGTACCATGTTGTGCCACAAACTCAAGGCGAGTGTTTTAATTGGCTTTTGGTAAGAGGAAGGAGTACCGAAAACAAGTCTAAGGCATACCCTTACTTATTGTAACTGAAAGAACAAAAGATACAGCTTTGAATCTATCAAATTTAAATTAAAAACGCTGCTGCTTTGTATACTTAAACGTAACTTTAGCTCATAAACCAACCAAAACAGCTAATTCAATCAAATCGAGAATATCATAAAAGTTTACAAACATTCCTTCAACCTCACAGTTACAGTTAATCAAAGTTTTGTTTATTTGTACGTATTTGATTACCATATAAACGGAAGACTTTGCTCAAACCTATAGTTGTTTTGTTTTTGAAAACGAAATATTCCTTTGTTTGTTTATCCAATTGAATTTCAATAGCACAGACTTTGGCTTCCCTCAGCTGCGCAGTCTAACGAACGTTATCATTCGATTTGGCTCTCCCTTTTACACATTGTTTATTGTGTTTATTTGTGTCGCATTTGGCTTTAGATTCTTACATACTCCTTACTTTAGTGAATGCGAATTCAAGTCCAATTATAGAACAAACCTATTGCATATGTAAATGCAAACTGACAAAGACCGCACACAGATACTCTTTACGTATATATATAAATACATTTCTATATCTATCAATCAGTTTAGTTATGTAAAACGTGAAGTACATCAAAATTATATTTGATTTACGCACTTCTGTTTCTATAAGAATATGCCAACGAAAATGTGCAAATATATCGAGCACCACAATTTTTAAGAATTTTATCGCCTCGCAAAGCAATGCCGATAAATATGAAAAAACGAAATTAAAAAGCAATTACAAATCCAATTCTTTAAATGTTGAATAGTGGGAAATGTATTTTTTCGATGCACGAGATGAATACACTTTAACTAATAAAAATATATATAACAAAAGAAATAAATCTCAAATATAATATTTTATAATATGGAAATAAATCTGAAATATTATTTATTATATTTGATATTAATTTCTTCCAATATCATTATTATTATTATTTTATTATTATTATATTATTATTATTATTATTATTATTATTATTATTATTATTATTATTATTATTATTATTATTATATATAATTTTTTTTTTTAATTTGAGATTATCATTTTTTTATATAATAATTATAACTAATAATATATATGGTTTTCGGTTTCCATAAAACTGGTCCGTGTATTGTGGCTATTATATCTAGCCCGAGAATACATATTTTGCGGGTACTTAAACTAGGTCAGTCGCATCAAATATATACTCAACTATAGATATATATCTATATATCTGCTTTTTTCTGGCCGCTTGTCGTTGTCAATTTTGTTAAATGTTTTGAGCAATATTAGCGCAGATCTAGCGACAAATATCTTTTATGTGCCAAAACAAATTTGCAAGAAATTCTCGTGTATGAAATATTTTGAATTTATGTACAAATATTTTGCGCCACCTTCATGAGTCGTAATAAAACATGTGTTAATTAATCAAATACAATTTTAGGACTGGTCAAAAACAAAAAGTAGACCAGCAATTTTCGGATACTTTCTTATTAACTCAATTGATTGATGGGCGCAATTAAAAGTGTACGAAAAAGAAATAAAAATGAAAAGAGTGAAGCCAACTTAAATGCGAGCAATTGATGTTGGCCCACGCAAAGCTGCCAGATGAAGCCATTGGGGGCATTAGAGCTCCAGCTCTAGCTCTCGCTCTCTCTGCCTCACCCTTTCCCCCCGGACAGTTGCACCGCGCAATCCTCTCAAGAAACTTGCGCGTAATGAGCGTCTCATTAATTGTGGTCGGTATTTAATTTTTTATTTTTTTTTATTTTGTGGTCTAAACTTTTGTGCGGCTCCGTTTGTAAATAAGTTTGGCTTGGCCCATTGCGCATTTAGTTCATTAACCTCTCAACTACAATTGTTGTAAATTTTACGTGCTGTTATTGTCTAGCTATTGTTGTTGTTGCTGCTGCTGCTGGCTCCCTCGTTTCGCTCATTGTTGCCGCTAGAAAGCTGCCCGCCGATTGTTGGCCTAACAAACTAATAAAAAAAAGAGGCAGAAAAAATAAGTGCTGCCATGCTCTGATATGCCAATTAAAGTGCGACCAGCAGCTACTCAGATAGCGAAGTAGCTCGGCTCGGCCTTGCTTCGCTTGGCGCCCTGTGTGGGGGCGTGCTCTCTTTTAGGGGCAGGGGCACGGATTGCCTCTCATGCAGCCGACTGCTGGGATAATAGCATAATGTGGGGCAATTATTTAAAATTAGTTATAAGAGCAGATACCTGTAAAAAGCTGTGTTGGAATGGCACAATTTATGTTATTTCTCTATTGTTTAAAGGGAAACTCTTGCATATGCAATCAAGATATCTATGAAGACAATTCTATTTGAACAACATATTCCCATGCTAAAACTCTTAATTATAAGTAAAGAGATTTCTTACGGTATTCAAATTCTTTTAGAATATATAAAAATTGTTATCTGTAAGCCTTTTCAAGTGTTGTTTATATATTTGATTATTTATCATTTATTAATTTCATTTTATTTGATATTTACATATGTGTTCAATATATTACGATAAGCAAACCTCAATTAATGTCATTCAATTGAATCACATGCATCTAATTAGGCTTAATGTAGAATTGCGATAAGGGGCTCTTACAGTCGGCGAACTGTTTTATCATTCAATGCTTGAAGGTCGACTATTGAGCTATCAATATATTGTGCGGCAACGTTTAATGCACTTTTTGTGTAGAGCTCTGTATAGAGAGATCTATCTATCTCTGTCTATTGCTCCCTTGCTCCATTGCCAGCTATCTATCTCCTTACATAGCTTGCCACAAGTGCAGCTTTGGCATTTCAATTAAACTGCACAGCATACGTAAACGCCCACGCAACCGACAAACCAGCCTCCCCCCTCCCCACTCAATCACTCCCTCTACAGAGTTGCAACTGTTGCGTTTCGTGCAAATAATTGGAATACGCCCGCCCACACGATGATGAGAGGAAGCTTTGACAGTAGCTGAAAGGAAAAACTTTTACAATTTTATCTAAAAAATGTCTATGCAAATAGCTAAACGCATCTACATACATATGTATATATATATATATACATATATGCCTCAGAGAGTGGCTCAAAACTTTCCGAGTTGAAGAGTCGAAAGACACTTGAAATTTGTAACTCTAACAGTAAATTATGGCAAAGCCCACACACATGCAGCAGTGTTGTTGCATATGTGACCAGAAATGGGAATAGCTCAAAACTTGGCTTCAATACAATTCAAATGAGAACAACAAATAGAATGAAAAACACTTGAAGCACGTAACTGAACGCATGCTCTTCTATATATACCCGGGAACAGGTAGGTAGATAGGTATTATATGTCAGCACTCTGGCATTAAAGTCAAGGAACTTTAAAGCTGCTTTTCAGGCAACTTTTACCACCAAATATTGCATGTCATGCCATATGAAAGATGAGTGTCCATAAAAATAAACAACAAAAGATTTATATATATAAGAAAAATAATTTTGCGGCTGGTCAATTAGTTGCGGCTTTTTAGAGAACAAACCAGACAGAGCTTTACAGTTATATCAAGTGAAAGAAATAAGAAATTCAATTCAAATTACAATCAGAAGTTATCAGGCCTAGACTAAAAAGAACTTAAGTATATTTATATTTGATTTATATTTTGAGACGAGTTTAATTTCTTAACAAATTTCCTGGGCGCCCGAGCACAGAGCACTACGAACCACTGCATAAATCATGGAAGGTTAAGGTTAAACGAAACGACTTATGCTCAAACTTGTCTCATTTAATCTAATTTAGCATCACGCTAAAACTAACACAAACAGTTTATATGACACCCATTTGGTAGGAATTAACATAAGAGCTTTTAAAACAAGCAAACAACAATATTAAATTATTCAAAATCATGTCTTAAGACAAAAGCAGCTAAAAAGAATAACAAAAAGCTCAATGACACCTTTCAAATCCAGGTAAATAGCTTGCTAAGTACAGCCACAACAATAAACATGAAAAAAGTTAATCCCAAAAAAAAGAATAAATCAATGAGAATCTCAGTAAAGTTCTTCCAAAGAAAAACCACAAGCAAAAGCTTATATTTATGTATGTATATATTTTTATATATTTCAGACTACATAAATACTTGCAAGTAGGTGTTTCAGCTACCTTTCATAAGTATTTGCCCCTGTAGCTGTCACTCAAACGCCCTCTAGCGCACAAATTCACAAACACACTCAGACACACACACGCACACACTGTCTTATGAATAATCACACAGCATTTCAATGTAAATCAGACGAAAAGTGGGCAAAAAATAAGAGAGAAAAAGCAAAAGAAATTTTGACATGAGCTAAACTTGGGGGTAGCAGCTTAATTACGACAAGTTTCTCCGCACGTGTTAACAAGTAACAGTACTCTAATCGTAAGTGATCGACTAGAAGATACCTAAACCCACTGCAGGTTGATCAAACAATAATTTAAATATCAATATTAAATTGAATGACGAATGAAAATGTCGATAACATATAGTTAACATTTTCAGCTTCTGCTAATTATCAGAGCAGCTAGCTCTACAGACATTTTAGTGGCCCTTTGTCCCTCCGTTTCACAAAGACAGTTATCTAAACAATCTACCCTTTTTTACTCATTTCAGTTCTTACTTTCAATTCTGTAGAGTATAAATAGCTCGAGGCTGATAGACACCATCTACCTTTCCTCCCATTCCTCTGGGCACTTGACGCATTATTATTTCAATTTCTTAAAAATTTTAGTTTTGCCGCACTTTTGAGCACCTGGCGAAAATGTGGCTAATTTTATCTGACTAAAACTGTAAGATATATAAATAATTCATAGACTATATCGTGTGTGCTCTAAGTACACAGCAACTTGGCCCAAGAGGAATCTATATCAATTTGTAAATTGGTTTTCAAGTCAAGTCAATAGTCTAGAGTTTAGTGTTTACATAAGAGCAGGCTTTAGCAGCACGTGCGTTAACTAGAAATTTAATAAGAGGGAGGGAGGAGCTGATAGCACCTTGATTAATATGCGTAATATATTATTCTATATCTATAGTCCCCCACAACAGACAGACAGCCACGCGCATAAATAATTACAGCGAAAACATTTAAGCGGATGAATTTGTCTCGAGTTCTGGGCTGCTAATTGATGCGGAAGTTTTGATTTGATTTGTTGCACTCCTTTGAGTCGCATGCTTGAAAATTTAATCAGTTTATACAATTTGCACTTGAGCTGAAACATTGCTTTGCATATTAAGCAGCTTACAAGTTCAAGAGCTTTTCATTGCTATTTAACTACACATATTGAAGATGATCACGGGCTTTGACTGCCAATTAAGCTTTGAATTTCATGAAAATGTTACGCTGTTAACAGAGCTGTATACGCTTTCATGAGTTTGCATTTTACACTTCGTATAACTGAGAGCTAGATCTAGAGATTTATACCAAACTTAATTCTGAAAGCTTTAAATTTATATTAATCATAGCATCATTAGCTTCAATCTCTACTGAAAACTCTATTATTAATAAATAGATTTTAAATATATATCATTCAGCAAGCTTTAAATTAATCATAAACAGTCTGCCTCCCTCAACTTTATCTTATTTTATCTTTCTTCTACATATTTTAAGTCAATAAAACTGTTATTAAAGCTTTATATCAATTAGTTTTCTTTGGCTGTTTTAGAGAAACCAAGCTAGCTCGTTAATCCAAGACTTCAAGTTATCTTTGCTTGCCCAACAATCTGGCCGTGTCAGCTTGCTGTCATAAAGCTTTCCAATATTATTCTTTTGGGGCTCGCCTTGAATAAATACCAATTTATTTTTAACGCAACATTGTTTTTCTTATTTAAATGAAAATTATCAGCACGACACTTGGCGGCGGATATGAAGTATTATGTATTTTGTTCGTTTCGTTTCTTTTTTCTGCTCTCAGCCAGACGCCGAACATAGACAAAGCGCTGATTGGATTTAAAGTGACAGTAATAAATGACAAGAAAGGCGTGTTTCATTTATAAATACGAAAAAGCATACGCAATAGGCGACTGCTATTGAGGACTGTCTGAACTTGCACTAGAAGAAAGCGTACCAAAAAACACCAGAAGCAGAAAGAGACGGAAAAAAATAGAATATTGAAATACGTCGGAGACTTTGGGCTAAGTAAACAGACATCGTGTTGGTCGGCACATTTTAGAGAGCTCTGACACTGACAAGTCAAACAAATTGCAGGGTATTGACTGGGGTTGGCTGGCGGTAAGCAAGGGGAAACCATTCATCGTGCGAGTTCTGCTTTTATTTTTCATGTGTTTTATTTTATTTTTCCATTTAAAAATTTTTATATTTTTGTTTACAGCCGATTTTTGTTTCTTTTCTTCTCATTTTATTCATTATGCCAGTGTCAGTGTTATGCAGCGGTCGCTGTAATATGCACACAATTGGAAATGATCGACTGAAAGATACTCCGTATACATATGAGGATCTTTAATACAAGATTTAAGCAACTATAAATCGAGAAAACAAAATATTTTCACTATTTTATTCCTATCGAAATTATTGAGCCAAGTCGGACACACCCCATTCAATGAGCGCACGGTATAATAATGGACAATGTACGCCGTATTTTGGTTGGCATGTAAAATTCTTGAGTATGTGAGCAGAGAATACTCTGGGGATTGAGGGATGCTGCGAGCTGCTTAATTGTGCCTCAGTGGCATTAAATGCGAGCGTAATTAGCTTAATTATACTTTTTAATTATTTTGTCTGTGCCACGCACAATTGGGCAAAACATCATGACACATACATACGTTTGTCTGTAAGTGCCTCGAAGAACTATTGCAAAATATATTTTGCTTATAGTATTAGTAACATAGATTTTATGTTAATTTCTGTCGTGACACATTCCGTTCTCAATTATTATTATAAATGAAAAATTATAATAAAAAAAAAAACAAAAGAGTCTAATTGACAAACAAACGCAAAACTTTAAACTCTTTTAATTGCCTGGCGCCAGACGGTCGTCACCCGATTTATTTATATATATGTATATACACAAATATTTATACGGCATGAGACATAAAGCAAGTCGAGCTCAGCTTAAGCTCGAATGCCAGCTTCAGGCCAACCAAGTGCCTGCTGCATTGTTTACACTCTCACTTTGACCTAAATGGCCCATTATAAACGTCAAGCTGCGGCAAGTGCCGAGCATTAATAATCCCAGCCAAATCCGCCTACAAGTATTTACAGAGCTCGTTAGGCCAAGTTGCTCAGGCCCAGTGATTTGCAAAGCAAATTGAAATTAATACTAATTATATAATATAAAAAATATATTTGTTAATTAGATATAGTCAGGTACCGTGAGTATAGTTTTATATAAACAAATACATACTTGATAGATATGCTGATTATATATATATATCAATAGTAATATGTAGTGTAATATGTATATTATTATTATAAATTATTAATATCAAATATTATACAAATTGAAATCTTACATGATACGGATTTATTATTATTATGCATATTTAATTAATTAATCATTTTCATATAATATTGTTAATAATTTGTCAAAATTTTTACTTTAATGGTATTAATTTTGTTTATTTAATTATTTATTTTTATTTATTTTTTTCATTTATTTTTATTTTTTTCATTTATTTTTAATTTATTTATTTTTTATATATTTATTTTTTGTAAGTGTTTGTCAGCTCTCACACCACAGTAGCTATCAAATACGATAACTCAGAAAAATGGGCACAACAAATGAATGCAATTTGCGCAAGTAACTTATAAGAATTATAGGTTAATATCACAGCGCTAGAGCGGAGGGACTCTGTAGCTGAGTGGCTGATGAAAAATTTAAAATCAAGCGCCAAGTAAAACAATTTCCATAAATATGCCACTGAGGGAAATTGGGAAGAGTCAAAAAAATAAAAGCAAAAAAAATTCGAGATGCCAAACCACAAAGCGCATTAACGCTTAAATGGCCTTGAGACCAAGTTGGAGCTATTTGTTGTTGTTGCTGCGGCTATCTCATTCTTAAGAACTTTTTCGGCTTCTTTGGGTTTCTTACCTTAAATTTGGCACAGCTGCGGCAGCGGCGGCCGCCGCTTGCAGAGGCGGCGGTACATTATACGCAAAAGGCAGCTTGGCCGCAACGGCTGGATTCTCGAATAGCATTCTGTTGCTGTTGTTGCTGCTGCTGCTTCTGCTGCTGCTGTTGTTGTTGTAGCTGATATAGTGGTAAATTTTGCTGGCTTTTGATATACTTCCGTATCGCGGCACAAAACACTTAAATTATTTCTTTGTTTCTTTTTTTTTTTTTGCGTGTTAATTTCTTTCACTTTTAATGTTTCCTTTAGTATTTTACTTTTTAATATTTGCTCACTGATTTATTTTTAAGTTAAGTACATTTTTTCATTCGAAAACCCCGATATGGTTTACTCAACTGAATACTTAAGGAATATATATTTTATTAACAATAATTCAAGATTTAATTACAAATCTCATAATTATGATCACATTAATTTAAAAATAAACGGATAAAAACGTCTATATTTATATTATATGATTTGTAGTTTAATTCCATGCATCCATGCTTCCATGCGCTTAGCTTAAACAAAAATATCCCTTATTTCCCCGTAAATATCCCTTTCATATGGCAAATCTTAAGGCAAGCACATGTTTTCTTTTTCTCTTCTCTTTCTACTTTTGCGGTTTCCCCCCTTAATGCTAATCTCCCTTCCACTCAATCAATCGTCTGCTGCGGTTGTTAAGTCGCTGCCCGTTAAAAGAATCATCAACTAGTTTTGTTTTAATTTCTTAGTTTGCTGTTCTTGCTGCTGCTGCTCTACTGCTTTTCTGCCTGTGTTTCTTCTTTTTTTATTTTCTTTTGTGCTTTTACTTTCGTTTATATGTATGTATGTTTGTTGCTGCTGACTTCTGATTCTAGTATTGCGCTTTACTCCGCATTCGCTTGCCATTGCCGGCTTTTTTAACACACACAGCGGCGAACTGCTAATGTATTGGCGTGTACATATTTATGTGCGTGTGTTGTGATAAAAAATTGCCTTTGTATGCGGTTGCTTTTGCTGTTATTGCGTTTTGATAAACACACACATGTATTTATATGAATTTTAATTTTATATAGCAAAATTCTTAGGTTATTTTAATAGAGTTTTGATTTATTTACATAAATTATATCGATTTCCATGCATAAAAACACTAACGACACACGCAAAAGCAGCAAAGCAAAAGACGCAAAGAAATATATTTGCGACGTCACTGAATTCGCCGCATACAATTGTATGTGTGTATGGATGCCTTCAACTAAACTACCAAAAAATAAAAAGAAGCGGCAGCGACAGCTTACGCGTCTCTCTGTCTCCCCACTTATATATGTATGTATGTATATACTTGAGTCACTCTTTCACTCACACACATACACACACGTACAGAAAAACGGCTCGACTAAAGTAACGGCGCGTGACGATATGACGACAGCGATTACGACAAACGTCAAGACTTGGAGGTCCGTACAGCGCAAGGAACTTTTGTCAACTGAACTGACAGGAGCGCTCAAACGCCGACCAAAGCGAAGAGCACTGCAAAAGTTGCAAGTTCGCCGAAAAACTCATACGAATTCGCTCTCACCAGGACAACAACAGTTGGAGCCCACTCACCAAGAGAGAGAGGGAAAGAGAGAGAGCGCGCTAACATTTTCGCCGTTTGGCAAGCAGTTGGGGTAAATTCCAAGCGTCTCAAGCGGCTGCTGTATGCAACACACATGAGACGCATATGCAACATGAGTCGATGACGAAGACTGAGATGCCGCTAGCCGCTTCGCGTCACCTCCCCTCCCACATAATCATTTCCGATGTGTGCAGTTCTACAAAAACAATAGGCCTGTGGATAAGCAGTGAGAGCAACAGTGACGAACAACCAACCGCCCGCGTCTTTTATAATGCTTTGTTCTCACACATTTAGCGCGCTTTGTTTTTGCTCGCATTTCTTCTGCTTCCTCTTCTGTTGCTGTTGCTGCCTATATTTTGAAGCTCAGTTTCGGATAAGCTGACGCGTTTGTTGACTTTAAAACAACAAGAGCGCAAAATAATTGTTTAATTTATTAATGCGTTTCACAGTCACACACACACATACATATACAGAGGGGCAGCTTGATATATTTGAATTTTTAAATCCAATTTCTTCAGCTTTATTTGCATTTTATTTTCTTTAATCTAATTTTCGCATTTCAGCTTGAAAAATTGATCCAGATTTGGAGCGTAAGCTGTTATACAGAGCTCTGCTCCTGGAACCGTTACTTATACAATCTTCGGCAACTTTTGTCAAATCTTATGCAGCACATTCTCAGCGTTTCTTGGACAATTTATCACATGTGTTCTTCTTCTGTTTTCGTAGAATTTTTTCGTGGCAGCCCTGCATATACAATTACAATATACAAAAAGTTTCTGAGAATCGTATGCTGCGAACAACTATTTCTTATCGCACATTCGATAACAACAACAAGAACAAGAGCACAAACAACTCTTCGAACTCGTGCACGTTATAAACTAATGGAATAAATTTCCTAGTTTTTATTTCATTATTTATTTTATTTTGTAGAGTTTTTTAGTTAATGAAGCATTTATATTCATGGTTTATCCTGCGGCTATGCTAATTTATTTATTAGGTTTTAATTATTAAAAAAATGCACTGTTTTTGCAATCATTGTTGATTCGTTTAACTAATAATTATTTGAAATAACTTATAAAATTGTTTTAAATTTTCAACATTTCTTGGTATAAACATTTTGTTGTTTAAGGTTTTTTATATTATAAAAACATTTATTTATTATATATTAATTTGCATGCATCACAAGGGCAGCTTGTGCTGCTGTTTGATCGTTGTTGTTTTTGTAGCTGTTGCAATTTAACACGTAATTTAATTTTGCTCATGCAAAACGCCAATTGCTGTCGCATTCAAATTAAAACAACACTTTTTGCAATTCTTATAAACAAATATACAACAACAAAAAACAACAACAATTCAATGTTGCACTTGAAAACTGAAAGTGAGGAATGGATTTACTTCAATCTATCGCCCCAAAATATGCGAACAAATTTGAATTTTGTTTGCTTTTAATTTGCCGCCTTTAACGCCACTTTTCGCCCAAGTAGCAGAACTTTATGTGTGTACGACCACAAAAGAAACGACGTTAACGACGACGCGCTGTGTAACGAAACAACTGTAAACAACGACGGCGACGACGACGATGCGACGCACAAAAATCACCGCACGCTGAACTTGACGTTGTAACGGTCGGAACCAAACTGACAACTAGTGTTGCCGGAAAGCATGGCATTCATTCAATTCGCTTGACAATGCGGCCAGCGCTCTCTCTCTCTCTCCCTCTCGCTCGCGCTCTGAATAGAATATGATTTGTTGCGGCAAGCATAAAAACCAAAACAAGAGCGCAAGATATTAAGTCGCTCTCTCTTTCCTACTCGCTATTGGGATCGCCATGAGAGGCGACCATTTCGAAATGCTACTCATTCATGTGCCGCTCTTCCGCTCCAACCACCCACCCAACAGTTGTTGTGTGCAGCACATAAACATTCGCTGCGATTCGCTCATTGCGCTGGAGAGTCTAGTTTGTTTTGCTTATTGTATGCGGCGAATTCGCCTATTCGGATAAAGCGGTATGAGACAGCGCCACTCAAACGTGTTGGCGTCTGTATTGCTAGCTCGCTTGCACTGCCCACAGTTGCATGCTTCCGTTCTTTCAGCATCTTTGTTGTTGTTTGTGGTGTGGATAAAAATGAGCAGAGCATCCGTATGGAACTTATATTGATGTTGTATAAGATGTTGGATATGCGTTGGGAAATTTGTTATATTTGAATTTGGGATATTTTTTGGTAACGCTAATTTGAAAATAAAATTGTTTCAATATTAATTTTATTAAATTAATAACAAAGCGACAAAATATTTAAAGTACTTTGAGCGTAAATCAAAGCAGATTTTTCGACAGAGTTCCACTGGTTGCAAAGCCCAACATCAAAGCACGTTGCGAATTTTGAAAAAATATTTTTTTTATGTATTTTTTGTATTCATAAAGTTTAAAGCAAAATAAGCAACAAGCGCAGCCCCAACAAGTTCTGCAGCAAAGCAGCTGACGGCGACTGTTTGTTTCCCTCTCTCTCTTTCTCTCTTGCTTGCCTGCTGTAGTATTGTCAGTCAGAGAAGAAACGGAAAAACGGAACACAAGAAACTTGTTTGCTGCGCCTGGAGCATTAAATAAGACTCAGAAATAAAAAAAGACAAGAGTCCCAGCAACAACAACAACTGCAAAAGTTACAGTTGGAACAGAGATGGGTGCGAGGGAGGCAGACAGGTCAAAGGAGCAGACGGAACACGCCTCTACAGCTCTCTTCCCTCCTCACACTCACTCTTCTTTCTCTTCTCTGTAAGTGTCTCCTAGCTGACAGCAATAAATTTGAAACACCCGTCTTCGATTAGCCGCTGGAATGGGTGAATGTGGAACGGCTTTGCGCATGGGAAACGCATTGGGAATGGGGCAGGTTTTAGGGCCGTAGCCAAGGTAAAATTTGTAACAAAGAGCGCACCAAAATCTCTGCCAAACAAATTGGGTCATAAAAGTAATTAGTGAAATCTGCTCCAATACTATATATAATATATAAAATCTTGGCTCCTTTAATTGGCTGCCAAATTTTTGGCGCGCCAGAACTTGTCTGGCAATCGAAACGTTAATTTCAGGTCACTTTTCCTATTGAGCAGCCACACAGGAAGCGAAGGCAAAGGCATGGGTGGAGCAGGTGGGGCTCATTGAGCTGGCAGCATAAGGGCGCAGCTGTTTGGGGGGGAGCGAGCGGCAAAAGGGGTGGAGGCACTCACAGCTGTGAGCTTTAACCAGCCAAAGTTCCGGCTATTAGTCTATTAATTAAACTGCCATAACCTTAAATCACGTGCCATTACAGCTAAACCAGGGCTGCATGGGCGAAGGAGTAAACTTAATGTTTATACACGTTGCTGATGTGGAAAAAGGGTATATTGGCTTTTTGGCAAAGTCTGTCTTGTGACATATTTAGGATTATTTCAGATATTTTTGGCAATCTGAATATGTTCAGATAACACTAGCTTTGAACAGAACTAGAAAGAAAGCTCTAGTCGGTGTTGACCGCTTAGGAGAATCCCTGAACGCTGTCCGACAGGCGGATAGTGAACCGACGGATAGTGCTAGATAGGCTCTGCCTTATGGGGTCTGCCACGCCTACTTCTACCTGTTACAAACATTCAAGAGTAGAACGAGTATTGGCCAGTCGGTTGCGCCCGACTGCAATGTTTTTATGGCTCTAGTTTTATAGTTTATTGCCGCAAGCTAAATAGCTTAAATTATTTGATTATAATTACTATCAAATAAATATAATTATAATTTATTAATTTGCAGCATTTTTAATTTATATATTTATTTATTTATATTTTTTATTTATTTATCTTTAATGTTTTGTTCACTTTGGCTGCTTTTAAGCCTTGGTTCATGCTTTACATGTGACATGGCGGCTCTGGCACTCATTTATTTGCATGTCCTTCGCATATGTTGTTGCTGTCAACGTTGCTGTTCAGTGTTTGTGATGGGCGCATATAACAATTAGCCAAGGCTTAGAGGCCACGGCCTCAACTGCAGCAGATAACAGACACATGTGTTGCCATTGTCAGCCGAAGTTGAGCGCTGTCGTCTGCCAGGCACACAGACAAACATACATAGAGAGAGAGAGAGAGAGAGAGAGAGAGAGAGAGAGAGAGAGAACGGGCAGACAGCACTATTGGGTTTCCCAAATAAGCAGAAATGAAAGGTAACGCATACGTTAGGTATAGACTGAGACAATTAGAAATTGATCTAAGACCTGAGACGTCAGGAAATTACTGTTGACATAACGGTAAATTATGCAAATTTACAGTTGCTTTGAATAATGGATGATTATCCTCAAGTAGAGGAACAGAGCGAGAGCGAGAGTTAGAAGAAGAGAAAGAAGGAAGAGGATACAGGTAGACGGAGAGAGAGAAAGAACAAAAGTTAAAGAAGAGGAGGAGAGCAGAGCATGAGAAAAAGAAAGATAGATAAGAAAAAAAGAAAAGGAAAAGAAAGAAAAGGGAGACTTTAGAGATACAAGAGAAAGAGGCTGAAGATAAATGAGAAAAAAGAGAGAGAATGCGAATGAATAAGATAGTAAGTGAGAGATGAGAAGAATATGAAAAAGAAAAAGATATAGAAAAGCAAAAGACAAGTAGAGAAAGTGCGAAAAAAGGAGAGATGGACAGTAGATAAGTAGAGAAAGAGAGAGAATAAGAAAAAGTAATCAATTTATACAAGAGACATATATAAACAAAAGTTTATAGCTTTATTTATATAATGCATATTTGTACACACTCTTGCTCCTGTGAATCACATAGAGAGGCGATAAGATAAAGAAAACCCAAAGTAACATGTACTAAGTGCTTTCTTAAACTACATAACTTTTTATATACCTGTACTTGAAAACTTTCATAAGCTTCAGCTCATTCAATATTCATTCTTAAAAGTTCGCAAGCTCAAGAATCGCAACTTTCCGAATGAAAACAGAGCAGGTATTGCTCCATCTACCACCTACGTAATCTATCATCCAATCAGTGCACAAATTTGCAAATCGTTTGCTGCTGCCAGTTTTCCGACTGGACACATGTATGGACATGCGTATATATGGATATATCTATATGTTTCTCTGTGTATGGGAAGTATCCTCGAGCATCTGTCGTTGTCAGCGCATCAACGCGCTTCATCAGTGCGCTGATATGTAAATGTCATAAATCATGCACACCTGTCCTCAATGGCAGCATACTACCAAAGCAGAGCGAGCTGCCAGCCAGCCAGCCAGCCACGACAGGGCAAAAGGACGGCTGGACAGATGAAGAGGCCGACAGCGGGTCAGCCGCATCAACGACATTGTCAACGCAAATGCTATGCTCTTTGCGTGTGAGTGTGCGACTGTGTGTGCGTGTGTGTGTGTGTGTGTTGGTTGTGTGGTCAAGCCTTTTGGGCGTGTGTTGCCTTGTCTTTGTTTCAAAAAATTTTGCCAGTGGCATAAAAAGGGGAGCCGCCTGACACTTTGCAAATTGATTAGCATCGTGTAGCGAATGATTTCTGACTAATGGCCAACAAACGGGGTGTGTGCGTGTGTGTGTATGTGTGTACACGTGTAGCGAGTACTTTACTAAATAAAACAAGTTGGATTAGTGACTGCTATTAAGTAGCAGTGAGTAAAGTGGGAAAAATCAGGAAAAGTGATTTTCATTTCAATGCTAACTAAAATCATTAAATATTTTTCGAGAATTTTGGCTTTTATTGTTTTTTTTTTTTATATTTATTGCAGGATCTACAACTTGCCAATGGGAATAGTCACGGCTTGTTTGCTTAGAGCTACGTCTTATCTAAAAGCATAGATAAACAACTGTTCATTATTACCAAAAGTTTGCAAAGGGCTGTTAATAATCGTTAATCGATAAATCGATACATTGTTGAAATGTTTGACTTTACAATCAAATTGATCGATAGACATTGATAAACCATTCAGGCCATTCATTTATCGAAAATATATATATCGATAGTTAAATCGATTTAACATAAGATTACACTTGTATGGATAGACAGATCACAGTAAATACTTAAATAATTTTCAAACTAGCACTCCAATCCTAAAAAGTCAAACATAAAGTATTATCGATTAATAATATTATCGATTTATAATACTAAACATTTTTTTAAACATTTTTTTTTAAAGTTTATAGAACAGAACTATGGTCAGAACAGCCGTATGGTCATGAATTAGTCAAGCTGTTCGATGACTATAAATATAGTCCTACAGAACTCGAAGCCTATGTGTTGTCCTTTGTGAGCTCTGACCAGCAGGTGCTCATAATATTAGACCAGGCTCTCACTAATTGCTTGGCCACAGCAGCTGCTGCTTAGCTGAAAGCTTAAATGCTTCCGGTCTCCGTGCTCTCTCTCAAATATATATATATATACATATATATGCATATATATAGATGCTTTTTTCCGTTCTGGCTTGCGGTTCGGCGCATGTTTAACAGAAAAAACCACAAATTTACATAAATATGCCACAAATCATAGCTGAGCGCGCCAAGTGTCGCCCAAAGGCTGAAATGCCAGAAGCTCTCACTCTCTCTCGCACACTATTTGTGTGTGTGTGTGTGTGTATATGTGTGTGTGTGCGCGCGGTCAGTGGTTTGTCTGACAGCCGAGGCGGCCGGCTATTAAAAATGCATGAAAAGCACAAGTTAATTTTTTATCCACACTTTCAGTGCAATTAAAAGTTACCCAGAACAAAAAAAATACTATATACTATGATAATAAAAAATACCATAAAAAATACCATGCAATATTTATGTGCACCATATGTCCTGGGCGTATTTATGCGACTGCGCCTATAGATTTTGAATGGCCATATCACACCCTGGCTGAACGGGTATTACCGCATTTTGCATTAAATACGTAACGAGAAAATGCTGCAGGTACAGCACTCACTCGATAATTGCGACTGTTGGTATTTGAATGGCTTTTCGATATGATTAACTCCTTCACTCATTCAGCAGCTAAAAATGTTTGTTTTATTCCATTGTGTAAATATATATTATAATATCTTTAGCTTCTGACCGAGTTCATTATCATAGTTCAGGTGCATTTTTATTACAGGGTATTTCATACTTGACAATCATTGAAGTAACCTTTTTTCTGCTAGTATTTTCTGTTCGCTCTCTTCGCAAACGCATACTGCATAATAATAAAATCGCTGGCCCATTGGGAGAAATTCACAGCCACCGACGTCATCATTGTTATGGCTGGACGTGCCACAAATCGCCCGGCACCTACCCCCGACAAACTGTGCTACCCCTTGCCCCCGCTACAGCCCTGCTGCTGCAATGTTTGTCATTAGCAAATGTTGCCTCTTGTACTTTACAACCAATTGTTGTTGTTGTTGTTGTTGCTGCCGAGTTGTGGGTGCCTCGAGCTTGTTCTGCAGGCCAGACGCAAAATTTGTGACTGCGACAGTTTTTGGTGTTCGTCTCTCTGCGCCTGCCCCAGCCCCAGCCCCAGCCTCAGCTTGGCCATTCGGAACGCATCATTTGCACATTTTATGTAGGTGCAACATAATACAGGAACAACATGCTGCTGCAACACGACCACAAACTGCGACTGGACAACGAGCCCAACAGCTGCCGGCAACAGTAATGAGCAGCAGAGTTGTCTAAGCTTGAACTATGCACGAGTTAGTCCACAGTAGACCTGCACTCGAAGTTAGATAAAAACTTTGCGTCTTTTCAATTTACATGTGAAACGTTTCAAAACTATAGCACGCTTTTTGGCACCGTCAGAAGTAGAAGAAACCCAAGAGTAAAACTAGCTGACCCGACCAACGTCGGATTTTCATCTAAATTATTTCTCTTTAGCGCGAACAATATTTGTAGTTAGCCCATCTTTAGAGAGAACTCAGCCAGAACAGTAGAACAGCTGGTCAGAGGCACAACAGCAGAGCCAGAGCAGAGCCACAGCAGACCCAAAGCAGAGCCAATGGCAGAGGCCGAGTTGTGCTAGAACTCAGCCAGAGGCAGATCTATTGGCAGAGGTAGAGAGCAGCAACAGTTGAGACAGATCATCAGCAGAGGCAGAACAGTTGAGCCAAAGCATAGCCAGAGCAAAGCCAAAGCAGAGCCAAAGCAGAGCCAAAGCAGAGCCAAAGCAGAGCCAGAGCAGAGCCAGAGCAGAGCCAATGGCAGAGGCCGAGTTGTGCTAGAACTCAGCCAGAGGCAGCCTCTATTGGCAGAGGTAGAGAGCAGCAACAGTTGAGACAGATCATCAGCAGAGGCAGAACAGTTGAGCCAAAGCAGACCCAAAGCAGAGCCAAAGCAGAGCCAAAGCAGAGCCAATGGCAGAGGCCGAGTTGTGCTAGAACTCAGCCAGAGGCAGCCTCTATTGGCAGAGGTAGAGAGCAGCAACAGTTGAGACAGATCATCAGCAGAGGCAGAACAGTTGAGCCAAAGCATAGCCAAAGCAGAGCCAAAGCAGACCCAAAGCAGAGGCAAAGCAGAGCCAAAGCAGAACCAAAGCAGAGCCAGAGCAGAGCCAATGGCAGAGGCCGAGTTGTGCTAGAATTCAGCCAGAGGCAGCCTCTATTGGCAGAGGTAGAGAGCAGCAACAGTTGAGACAGATCATCAGCAGAGGCAGAACAGTTGAGCCAAAGCATAGCCAAAGCAGAGCCAAAGCAAACCCAAAGCAGAGCCAAAGCAGAGCCAATGGCAGAGGCCGAGTTGTGCTAGAACTCAGCCAGAGGCAGCCTCTATTGGCAGAGGTAGAGAGCAGCAACAGTTGAGACAGATCATCAGCAGAGGCAGAACAGTTGAGCCAAAGCATAGCCAAAGCAGAGCCAAAGCAAACCCAAAGCAGAGCCAAAGCAGAGCCAATGGCAGAGGCCGAGTTGTGCTAGAACTCAGCCAGAGGCAGCCTCTATTGGCAGAGGTAGAGAGCAGCAACAGTTGAGACAGATCATCAGCAGAGGCAGAACAGTTGAGCCAAAGCATAGCCAAAGCAGAGCCAAAGCAGACCCAAAGCAGAGGCAAAGCAGAGCCAATGGCAGAGGCCGAGTTGTGCTAGAACTCAGCCAGAGGCAGCCTCTATTGGCAGAGGTAGAGAGCAGCAACAGTTGAGACAGATCATCAGCAGAGGCAGAACAGTTGAGCCAAAGCAGAGGCAAAGCAGAGCCAAAGCAGAGCCAAAGCAGAGGCAAAGCAGAGCCAATGGCAGAGGCCGAGTTGTGCTAGAACTCAGCCAGAGGCAGCCTCTATTGGCAGAGGTAGAGAGCAGCAACAGTTGAGACAGATCATCAGCAGAGGCAGAACAGTTGAGCCAAAGCATAGCCAAAGCAGAGCCAAAGCAGACCCAAAGCAGAGGCAAAGCAGAGCCAATGGCAGAGGCCGAGTTGTGCTAGAACTCAGCCAGAGGCAGCCTCTATTGGCAGAGGTAGAGAGCAGCAACAGTTGAGACAGATCATCAGCAGATGCAGAACAGTTGAGCCAAAGCATAGCCAAAGCAGAGCTAAAGCAGACCCAATGCAGAGGCAAAGCAGAGCCAAAGCATAGCCAAAGCAGAGGCAAAGCAGAGCCAATGGCAGAGGCCGAGTTGTGCTAGAACTCAGCCAGAGGCAGCCTCTATTGGCAGAGGTAGAGAGCAGCAACAGTTGAGACAGATCATCAGCAGAGGCAGAACAGTTGAGCCAAAGCATAGCCAAAGCAGAGCCAAAGCAGACCCAAAGCAGAGCCAATGGCAGAGGCCGAGTTGTGCTAGAACTCAGCCAGAGGCAGCCTCTATTGGCAGAGGTAGAGAGCAGCAACAGTTGAGACAGATCATCAGCAGATGCAGAACAGTTGAGCCAAAGCATAGCCAAAGCAGAGCTAAAGCAGACCCAAAGCAGAGGCAAAGCAGAGCCAAAGCAGAGCCAAAGCAGAGGCAAAGCAGAGCCAATGGCAGAGGCCGAGTTGTGCTAGAACTCAGCCAGAGGCAGCCTCTATTGGCAGAGGTAGAGAGCAGCAACAGTTGAGACAGATCATCAGCAGAGGCAGAACAGTTGAACCAGAGCAAAGCCAAAGCAGAGCCAAAGCAGAGCCGATGGCAGAGGCTGAGTAGCCTCTATTGGCAGAGGTAGAGAGCAGCAACAGTTGAGACAGATGATGAGCAGAGGCAGAACAGTTGAGCCAAAGCATAGCCAAAGCAGAGCCAAAGCAGACCCAAAGCAGAGCCAAAGCAGAGCCAAAGCAGAGCCAAAGCAGAGCCAATGGCAGAGGCCGAGTTGTGCTAGAACTCAGCCAGAGGCAGCGTCTATTGGCAGAGGTAGAGAGCAGCAACAGTTGAGACAGATCATCAGCAGAGGCAGAACAGTTGAGCCAAAGCATAGCCAAAGCAGAGCCAAAGCAGAGCCAAAGCAGAGGCAAAGCAGAGCCAATGGCAGAGGCCGAGTTGTGCTAGAACTCAGCCAGAGGCAGCCTCTATTGGCAGAGGTAGAGAGCAGCAACAGTTGAGACAGATCATCAGCAGAGGCAGAACAGTTGAGCCAAAGCATAGCCAAAGCAGAGCCAAAGCAGAGCCAGAGCAGAGCCAATGGCAGAGGCCGAGTTGTGCTAGAACTCAGCCAGAGGCAGCCTCTATTGGCAGAGGTAGAGAGCAGCAACAGTTGAGACAGATCATCAGCAGAGGCAGAACAGTTGAGCCAAAGCAGAGCCAAAGCAGAGCCAGAGCAGAGCCAATGGCAGAGGCCGAGTAGCCTCTATTGGCAGAGGTAGAGAGCAGCAACAGTTGCGACAGATCATGAGCAGAGGCAGAACAGTTGAGTCAAAGCATAGCCAAAGAAGACCCAAAGCAGAGCCAAAGCAGAGCCAAAGCAGAACCAAAGCAGAGCCAAAGCAGAGCCAATGGCAGAGGCCGAGTTGTGCTAGAACTCAGCCAGAGGCAGCCTCTATTGGCAGAGGTAGAGAGCAGCAACAGTTGAGACAGATCATCAGCAGAGGCAGAACAGTTGAGACAAAGCATAGCCAAGGCAGAGCCAGAGCAGAGCCAATGGCAGAGGCCGAGTAGCCTCTATTGGCAGAGGTAGAGAGCAGCAACAGTTGCGACAGATCATGAGCAGAGGCAGAACAGTTGAGTCAAAGCATAGCCAAAGAAGACCCAAAGCAGAGCCAAAGCAGAGCCAAAGCAGAGCCAAAGCAGAGGCAAAGCAGAGCCAATGGCAGAGGCCGAGTTGTGCTAGAACTCAGCCAGAGGCAGCCTCTATTGGCAGAGGTAGAGAGCAGCAACAGTTGAGACAGATCATCAGCAGAGGCAGAACAGTTGAGCCAAAGCATAGCCAAAGCAGAGCCAAAGCAGAGCCAGAGCAGAGCCAATGGCAGAGGCCGAGTTGTGCTAGAACTCAGCCAGAGGCAGCCTCTATTGGCAGAGGTAGAGAGCAGCAACAGTTGAGACAGATCATCAGCAGAGGCAGAACAGTTGAGACAAAGCATAGCCAAGGCAGAGCCAGAGCAGAGCCAATGGCAGAGGCCGAGTAGCCTCTATTGGCAGAGGTAGAGAGCAGCAACAGTTGCGACAGATCATGAGCAGAGGCAGAACAGTTGAGTCAAAGCATAGCCAAAGAAGACCCAAAGCAGAGCCAAAGCAGAGCCAAAGCAGAACCAAAGCAGAGCCAAAGCAGAGCCAATGGCAGAGGCCGAGTTGTGCTAGAACTCAGCCAGAGGCAGCCTCTATTGGCAGAGGTAGAGAGCAGCAACAGTTGAGACAGATCATCAGCAGAGGCAGAACAGTTGAACCAGAGCAAAGCCAAAGCAGAGCCAAAGCAGAGCCGATGGCAGAGGCCGAGTAGCCTCTATTGGCAGAGGTAGAGAGCAGCAACAGTTGAGACAGATCATCAGCAGAGGCAGAACAGTTGAGCCAAAGCATAGCCAAAGCAGAGCCAAAGCAGACCCAAAGCAGAGGCAAAGCAGAGCCAAAGCAGAGCCAATGGCAGAGGCCGAGTTGTGCTAGAACTCAGCCAGAGGCAGCCTCTATTGGCAGAGGGAGAGCGGCAATAGTTGAGACAGATCATCAGCAGAGGCAGAACAGTTGAGCCAAAGCATAGCCAAAGCAGAGCCAAAGCAGACCCAAAGCAGAGGCAAAGCAGAGCCAAAGCAGAGCCAATGGCAGAGGCCGAGTTGTGCTAGAACTCAGCCAGAGGCAGCCTCTATTGGCAGAGGGAGAGCGGCAATAGTTGAGACAGATCATCAGCAGAGGCAGAACAGTTGAGCCAAAGCATAGCCAAAGCAGAGCCAAAGCAGACCCAAAGCAGAGGCAAAGCAGAGCCAAAGCAGAGCCAAAGCAGAGGCAAAGCAGAGCCAATGGCAGAGGCCGAGTTGTGCTAGAACTCAGCCAGAGGCAGCCTCTATTGGCAGAGGTAGAGAGCAGCAACAGTTGAGACAGATCATCAGCAGAGGCAGAACAGTTGAGCCAAAGCATAGCCAAAGCAGAGCCAAAGCAGAGCCAGAGCAGAGCCAATGGCAGAGGCCGAGTAGCCTCTGTTGGCAGAGGTAGAGAGCAGCAACAGTTGCGACAGATCATGAGCAGAGGCAGAACAGTTGAGTCAAAGCATAGCCAAAGAAGACCCAAAGCAGAGCCAAAGCAGAACCAAAGCAGAGCCAAAGCAGAGCCAATGGCAGAGGCCGAGTTGTGCTAGAACTCAGCCAGAGGCAGCCTCTATTGGCAGAGGTAGAGAGCAGCAACAGTTGAGACAGATCATCAGCAGAGGCAGAACAGTTGAGCCAAAGCATAGCCAAAGCAGAGCCAAAGCAGACCCAAAGCAGAGGCAAAGCAGAGCCAATGGCAGAGGCCGAGTTGTGCTAGAACTCAGCCAGAGGCAGCCTCTATTGGCAGAGGTAGAGAGCAGCAACAGTTGCGACAGATCATGAGCAGAGGCAGAACAGTTGAGTCAAAGCATAGCCAAAGAAGACCCAAAGCAGAGCCAAAGCAGAACCAAAGCAGAGCCAGAGCAGAGCCAATGGCAGAGGCCGAGTTGTGCTAGAACTCAGCCAGAGGCAGCCTCTATTGGCAGAGGTAGAGAGCAGCAACAGTTGAGACAGATGATGAGCAGAGGCAGAACAGTTGAGCCAAAGCATAGCCAAAGCAGAGCCAAAGCAGACCCAAAGCAGAGGCAAAGCAGAGCCAATGGCAGAGGCCGAGTTGTGCTAGAACTCAGCCAGAGGCAGCCTCTATTGGCAGAGGTAGAGAGCAGCAACAGTTGAGACAGATCATCAGCAGAGGCAGAACAGTTGAGCCAAAGCATAGCCAAAGCAGAGCCAAAGCAGACCCAATGCAGAGGCAAAGCAGAGCCAATGGCAGAGGCCGAGTTGTGCTAGAACTCAGCCAGAGGCAGCCTCTATTGGCAGAGGGAGAGCGGCAATAGTTGAGACAGATCATCAGCAGAGGCAGAACAGTTGAGCCAAAGCAGAGCCAAAGCAGCACCAAAGCAGAGCCAATGGCAGAGGCTGAGTAGCCTCTATTGGCAGAGGTAGAGAGCAGCAACAGTTGAGACAGATGATGAGCAGAGGCAGAACAGTTGAGCCAAAGCATAGCCAAAGCAGAGCCAAAGCAGAGCCAAAGCAGAACCAAAGCAGAGCCAATGGCAGAGGCCGAGTTGTGCTAGAACTCAGCCAGAGACAGCCTCTATTGGCAGAGGTAGAGAGCAGCAACAGTTGAGACAGATGATGAGCAGAGGCAGAACAGTTGAGCCAAAGCATAGCCAAAGCAGAGCCAAAGCAGAGCCAAAGCAGAGCCAAAGCAGAACCAAAGCAGAGCCAATGGCAGAGGCCGAGTTGTGCTAGAACTCAGCCAGAGACAGCCTCTATTGGCAGAGGTAGAGAGCAGCAACAGTTGAGACAGATCATGAGCAGAGGCAGAACAGTTGAACCAGAGCAAAGCCAAAGCAGAGCCAGAGCATAGCCGAAGCAGAGCCCAAGCAGAGCCAAGGCAGAGCCAAGGCAGAGCCAGAGCAGAGCCAAGGCAGAGCCAATGGCAGAGGCCGAGTTGAGCTAGAACTCAGGTAGTCTGACGAAATTTCATGAAAATCGTGAGAATTCCAGAACTTGATATATGTATATATATAAATATTATATATTCATGAGAGGATCTAACTCAGTTCAACCATATATATTTCTACTTTTGTCTGTTTAGTTTATTCAATATTAATTGCTCAATTGCTTTCTCTACCTTGGCATGAAGAAGAGCTGAAAAAGAGCACCTAAAATACTCCTCAATGCGAGCAGCCCTATCTCCCTGCTATTTGCGTTACAAACAACATAAGCTACAAGACGCCAAACGGCAGCTGCTACTCATACCTGATCGAGCCTCCAAAATAGCTCGTCAACAGGTCGACGAGCAGAGTTCGAGTTCGAGTGGTTGGCTCGCCCTATATAAAGGCAAGTCTGCAGCAGAGCTTCTTCAGTCGGATGCCTGATCTTCTGGTGGACAGTCTAGCAGTGGACCTCTTCTTCTTCTTCGATGTGTGGTAAGTGTTTCAATAGTTAATAATATTAAGCAAATTTGTTAATAGTATTAAGCAAACTATTTTAATAATTATAAGCATTGTTTTAATAATTATTGTGAATAGTGTATAAGTTAAAGAGAGCAGCAACAGTTGAGCCAGATCAGGAGCAGAACCAGAACAATTGAGCCAGAGACAAAGCAGACCCAGAGATGAGCTAGAACTCAGCCAGAGGCAAAGCTATTGGCAGAGGGAGAGAGCAGAAACAGTAAAGCCAGACCAGGAGAAGAGCCAATACAGTTGAGCTACAGTTGAGTTAAAGCAAAGCCCTTGACAGAGCCAAAGCAGAGACTGAAGTAGAGTCAGCTGCTTAGCGCAGCCAACTTAACACTGCAACAAATTTGTTTAACGTTGCCAAATTGTTAAAAAAAAAAAAGTGATATAAAAGTGAAAGTTTAATTAAAATGAGATCAGTGTAAAGAGAGCCACACTTATATTACTGCTATGAAGTCCGCATTGCAACCCCTTCAAACTCCTGACACGTCAATAAAGTAACCCCCTCTCCAACACACGCACACTCACGCACCAATTGACATATGCAACACTTTTTTTTTTCGTAATTGAACATTTCAACAACTCTTTTGGCGAACAAATAAAATAACGAGTCAGCTAAGAGAAGAGGATTTAATGTGACAAATTGTTATATATATATATATATATATATATATATATATATGTACATATATATGTGTACTGAAATATACAGTCGACAAATTTGTGTTCTTTTAATTAAACTGTATTTATTTTTTTTGTGCTGCAATTTTAATTTGACATTTATTTTTTTGTCGCTCAGCCGCTGAGCGAGTGCCATAATGAGTATGTAAATTGCTGCAAAGTTATGTCCTCAATTTCGAATGGAGAACTCGGCAGTTGGCAGTTGGCAGTTGGTAGTCGGCAGTCGGCAGTCGGCTCTTTGGCAACTGTTTTACGAGCACATAAAGTTCCCGGCCACATGAGTCTCGCTCATTAGAAAGCGGCGAAACTTTGGATATAGCCTCATAGATTTACCTAAATAAGTGGAGAGCGAAATGCGCTGCGTGCTCGCAGGCGTAGGCGCAGCTGTTGGGCACTTTTCTCTAATTTTTTTTCTTCGGAATACATAGCCAGATAAAAAAAGAAAAAGTTTAAAAATTTTGCATAACTTTTTTTATCCGAAAATCAGCTTGAAATTATAACAAAGTTGGCTGGAATTATATTTTGTCTGCATGATGAGGCATTGAATGCACTAACAAATTCTTTAACAGCAGAAGTTAGGATTTGGTATAGAAAGAAAGTGCATATATATATATATATATATATATATATATATATATATATATATGAGCAGATCTAGTTCCATAAATTTAAATTTAAACTAATGTTACTACTTGGAAAAAAAATTTTTTTTTTAAATTAAAAAATACAAAAAATATTAAAAAATCGATAGAAGGGTGTTTAAGACTGAAAAACTTAAGTAAGTCTTCATTCGACAGTTCACATTGTATATATAATACTCAAAGTAGGAAATGCTAAATAACTACGTAAACTAAGTTATCGATTGCTTTGATATCGATAGACAGACCAACATGTATAAAGCTCGTTAGACATAACACAGGCCCAATCCAATAGATACCATAGTCAGAATGAAAATGTAAACACCCCACAGTTAGGGTAAACGAGTGCCAAGCTAAGCAGCCGCATCAGCAGCATCATTTGTTGGTATTATTTGTCCTTCGCTTATCAACGCACTTCCGCATCATTAAATAATTTTATCATTTACATTATTTTCACTTTCTAAGCACAAGCGCTGTCCGAACAGAACGGGAATGGGAATGGAAATAATATTATGGGGGTTAAGTTGCGGCTGGTTGTGGGAAAGCTGATTTCGACTCGGCTAATTTGTAATTTATGCAGCCACAGAAAATAATATTATAGATTAATATAGGGAGGAAAATCTTCTTTTAATTAACTGCAGCAAACTTAAGAAAAAAGTTAACAAAAGTTGACCCGAGCTGAGTTTCCACAGCTTAAATTTAATACCAAATCATAATAAAACGCAGAAGTGAACGAAGCTCTACTTCAAGATATTTAAATAAAAGTAAAAGTAAATGCAAGGCAAAGGAATAAAATTAGAGAGACGCAAGCAGGAGCACGGGAGAGGAAGGCGAGCAAGTTTAAGTTTTCGAAATGAACTTTCAAACGTCTTTAAATACTTGATGAAGTCATATTCGTTTTCTGTCCCATACTCATTTTTAAGAGTATTTGGCCTAAAGCAACATTTTTTTTAGACATTCCCATTTCAGATTTTTGTAGGATTTTTTTTTCCTTTTTTCACTTTGTAGAATAAATTAAGAAGCGAAAAAATCATTTTCCTGCTCACTTCCAAGTGCATTTCAAAGCCATTAAAGTTCTTCAGCCTGCCACTTGATAAAAAAAAGAAGAAAGATACAAAATAAAAAATATTAAAATGGAATGTAAATGCCAAAAGACATGAGAACAGCACGGCAAGCAGCAAACGATAATGAGGACACACAACAACAACAATAGCAAAGGGAAATGCGTTTAGATGAGGCATGCCAAACGAGCAGCTACCCAGTGATTCGGCCTCAAATTTTGGTAGCGTACAAGTCGAGTACTCTAAGAGAAAAGTCAATTTATTGCCTTTTAGTATAATGATTAAGTTAGTAACCAGATCTAACGATTCCAATACTATATACAGACTCAGAAATCTATCTATATATATATATGTATATATGTTATATGAGTTTCGAAGACTTTTAGTATAATGATTAAGTTATTAGCCAGATCTAACGATTCCAATACTATATACAGACTCAGAAATCTATATATATATATATGTTATATGAGTTTCGAACACTTTTTACAGATATCTGATATATATATCCTCACACGACATTCAGTTGTAGTCGCCTATACTACCCAGTTGCTAGCAATCGCCAATTTGTACAGGGTATTGCGGCACTTGCAACTACAATGATAATGTTCCTCACTGTTGATGACAACAACAGCAGCAGCAGCAGCTGCAGCAACTGTGACTGTGCCTGTCGCTATGGCAGTTGCAGCAACAGCAACAAATGACGGAAATCAGCCAGTGAATGCAGCCCAAGCCAAGCGCCCATACCCTGCACCCTCTGCAGCGCACTCAAGCAACCCTTTTTTTTCGCGACAAGTCCTTGGTTACAGGACTCTAAGCGCTGCCGCTGCTCATTTTCGCTACTAAATAAGACTGGCACGCCCGCCGGCCCGCGGCCCCCGCCATCAACTTCAACTGCAGCGCGTTGCCAACATTTTGACATTTTTTTTGTGGTATTTTTTCCTTCTATTTGTAGCTGCATAATTTGTTGGCTCAAAAGGCAGCAGCAGCAGAAAGAAATGCGCAGCCTGCATTTGGACAGGCTCTCGTGCAGCTACCTATTATATAGAAGAAAAGGACATATTTGTATCTACTATATATCCTTTATAAATGTTCAATTTAAAGCGCTTAAGGCGAGGGAAAGGAACACTCTAGCAAATTGTTTTTCCGACCGGGCCACACGCACGATTTAATCCCAATTCGAAAGAAATGTGCGCAAATTTTTGTTTTTTTTTTGGGCCAAAGTCGTGGCTCAGTGAAGTGAAATGTCAGCCACTCAAAAAAATGTGCGGCATGGCATGACAAATCTACCTAACAACAACAAGCAACAAACAGCAAACAGCCAGCAACAATGCCAACTAAGTTTATTTGAGACTTAACGATTCGGAAACAAACACACAGACGACAAATTATTTGGCCATCAAGCGCAGAAGTTGCACTGGGCGGGGGGTTGGCCGTGGGAGAGCGGCGCGGAGTTCTAGTTTGTTGAAAAATTATTAATTTTCACAAAAGTCAACAGCACACCAAAACACACGCACACACACACACACACACACACTCGCCCACAGCCCAAACTCACTTGTTTATGCACATGAGTAAGCAGCCAACAAAAAATTATATAGCATACTTTGGAGCGCATGCGAATATGTACGCGTGCGGGTGTGAGGCTAAAAGCCAAACTATAGCAAATTTATGAGTAATTGTTGGCTAAAACTATATATAAAAACGAAAAGTTAAACACATTCCTGTGTTGGGCTAAAAGCTTATACTCAACTTTGACAGATGAGCTTCAGCAGAACGAATTAGCTGGAACTAAAGTTGCTTTTTATTACTGCTCTTTAGTCAGCTCTATAAGTAGGGAAATTTCTAAAAAGTAGTACGAAATTCTGTTCGAAGTGATAGCTGAGTTGGTTCAAAAATATGCAGAAGAAACTTGAGCGAAATTCACAAAAGGCTAAAAAACTGCAAATAACTGATTACATTATCCAATAACATTATCCGATCACATTATCCAATAGCATTATCCGACGAAGTTGATCTAAAATCGCAGATAAGCTGTAATTTGGGTTATTTCCTAGTAGGGCAGCCCCGACTGGGCCCGAAGTATGTAGAATACTCTGAAGACCTCGAAACGATTTAATGAAATGAGAGAATAAATTTGAAATATTGATACAACTAAAAACATTCGATACGTTATGTTAAAAAAAAAGAAGAAAAATGCTTTGTAAGCAAATTTTAATGGTCCAATAGCTGTTGGTACTCGTTGAGTATTTGCTCCTCCTGCTCCAAAGGTAAATCCAAATAGTCTTGGTCGATGTCATGAATATCCTCATTGAAACGCTTATAGGCGCTATACGATTCGATTTCCCGTTTGGCCTTGCTCAGCACCGACGTGACCAGCTCCAGCTTGCTGGGTGTCAGAGCAGGCAGACGCCTGGATGAAGTGGAAGACGGCGAGGCAGCAGGCGACTCATCACTGGCAGCTGCCTGAGTGGTCAGCGTGGTCATGTGCTCTATGACGCTGTTCAACTCCTGCTCGGTGGCGAAACTCTTGAGCAGAAAGTCTATGGCATTGTCGAGATTGTTGCGAGTAGTTTCAAGTGCAGCACGAGCCGCAGGCAACTGGAAGCCAAGCTCGCGTAGAGTGTAAAGCATTTGCTCATCGACTGCTGGGGTGACGGGCAGATTGCGACGCAGCTCCTCCGAATGGGAACGCAGCAGCTCCAGACTCTTGGTTATGTCGTTGCCACTGCGACGAAGTGCCTCAACAACGAGCGAGCGCTCGTAGCCCAGATCCATTAGGCGGCACACGCTGCGCGGATGCACCCAGTCGCGATCATTGTTTCCCACCTGCATCTGGGCCAGGCGACGGCTCAGCTCACGCTCCGAGTCCGAGTTGAGACGCGCCTGCTGCACGGATATCCGTCGCTGATGGATAAACTGCACCGCTCGCTCCACATTGTGATTGTTGGAGCGCAGAGCCAAACGCGCTTGTGAGGCATCGAAGCCCATTTCGATCAGCAACGCCAACTGATCGGCATTCACTTTCAGCTCAGCCAGAGCTGAGGCTGCCGTTTGCAAACGGTCCCGCGCCTCATCGGGCCGATTCGAATGGAAGAAGATGACGCCCTGGAGCACCTGCAGCCGCACAATAATCGCACGCTCCGGACAGCTCGTGCCCTTCAGGGCGTACAAGCGGCTAAAGTTCGGACCGTAGCTGCGCTGCAGAATGCGCTCGCAGACATCGAGCCGGCGCTGTGCGTCTGGCAGCTGGGTTATGTTCTTCAGGCGCAAATAGCACCACACAATATCCAAATTGAGCAGCGCATAGTTGTCCACACATTCGAGAAACTTGGAGTCGCAATTGTTGAACTTTTCGTCCGCTTCCAGGAAGAGGAGCAGCGCCTCGTCGTAATGCTCCCGGCGCATGGCTGAGCGCGCCTTCTCGTACAGCGCCATGCCAAGGAGTAGAGCACGATTCTCGTGTGGCGGCAGGAACATGGCATTGCCATCCTGATCCTCCAGATCGACAAAGTGATGATCCGAATCGATGACCAAGTCAACATCTTGCTTTATCTGCCGTATGCGCTCATACAGCGCCTCGCCCTGGGCATCCGCCTGGCCCACAATCACGAGCAGCTGCTGATTGTTCTTCAAGCCCTGCGCTTGCAATGTCGCCTGTGGCGACACCATTCTGCCCGCCGATATGCACTTCACATGATCCGCCTCACTCAGCTGCAGTTCATTCGCAATTTTACGCTGCAGCATGCCGCCCGGCTCAACCAGCCTGCACTTCACCTGCAGCATACGAACTGTGCCGCCTTGGCCGTCCACGCAGCGCACATGGAAGGTGGCCAAGCCCGTCTCGTTGAATTCACGGCGAGCACTCAATTTGCGCAGTGCGTGCTGCTGCAGCTCCAGCAATGACCTTTTACAATTTGCCGCAGTTATGTGCATCTCACGACTCAAGTCCTGGGCGAGCCCCTCCACAGCCGCGTCGCTGCTGCCCACATTCTCCTCATAATACGGCGACTCCCACAACTTTACGCCGCGCTCCTGCAAACGTGCTCGCAGTTGCACCAGATTATTCTCCACTTCGGACATTTCTACAGGATTTCTTAAGATTATTGAGATTTCAGGAGACGACGCGCTGACCCAATGAGTTTTATTGTTGTATTGAAGTATTGCTCTAAATCAATTTCATTACAATTTTCTTGTCACATATACATTTGAACATTTTCGACTACAAACACAATTTTGACTTTTAAAACTCACATTTTCAAATGCAATTTAACAAAAGGATGAATTCAGTCGAGTCAAATATTTTTTTTATCAGAAATATTTTTGAGATTAGATAATAGCCATAACAGCTTACCATAAGAAAATATTCAGAAAAAGAAGTTGAGATTGAGGAAATCGAAATTTATATATAAATCAGCTATAAATATCATTGGGTTGCATTAGATAAAGCTTATAAAAGAACAAAAATTATTTATTATTATTTAATTTTCTTTCCCAAAATAGAGCTGCCAGTAAAGTCTTGTTAAAGCAGAATACACTTTCGACAGCAAAATAATTTGATTAGTGAAGAAAAATATGTTTCCATTTAGGGCTGAAAGCAAAAAAGAGAAAGATTGCTCCAGTCGGGCGTGCCTGACTAGGATATACCTTGAACCCTGCACAGAGCTGCTATTCCAGCCTATTAAGAATAGTGAACCAGAGCTGATATATACGAACATATATTATATGGTTTGCCATGCCCATCAAATCTTAACACTTTGCTAGCGTCTTGCTTCTATAACTGTGGGACGGAGAGCAAGACGTGTATTGCACAAAACCAATAAACTCACTTAAGTTCGGGAACGAGTGTGAAGAAGGAAGAGAAAACGCAGAGCAAAGCTCTCTGCATTCAACATGTTGTAACGAATTACGGAGCAACAAATCTCTAATTTTCTTGGCCTTGTGCACAGAGCCAATTATCGCCACGAAAATTCACTCAGCGAGAAGCAAAGGAAGAAGCAAAGCAAAACCATTGGAAAAAGGGCGACTTAACGAGCCCCAAAGACGCGACGACAAATTAAAAGCGATAAACCACAGACAAAAGTCGTCCTCACAGAGTACAATCAAGTGAAAGGAGAGAGGAGCAAAATGTCATTGTCAGCTTAACGCAGGCGACTTTGTTTGGTCCTGTACGTGTATATGTATATATAGTATGTACATCTGTGTGTGTGAGAAGCACAATGTGGGTAATAAATGTTATGTGCGGTTAAGGGTTAATAACTGCAACAAAGGCGCCACAAAAAGTAAGAAGTAAAGCCAGGCAAGGCCAAGACATTTTATAGATATACTACAATACCTACACTGACAGAAAAATCTAGGCAGTTGATATTGAGCAAAGAACTGCAACAGAATATGTTAAAAAATAAATAAACTTTGTAACATAAGCTCGGAGAAATTATTAAAATTAATTCAAAATTGAAATAGAAATATTTTTTCAATTTTTTCATACACTTAACAAAAATTCCGACAGAAATTAACTTCAGGTGAATAACTGTGGAATTTTTTATATTTTTTTTCAAGTGTGGAATTTTTCTTGCTTTTGCTAACAATTCTTATTATAAAATATATATTTTTAGCAGTATTTCTTAACACGCTCTTTCTCTCAGTGCACCCCCTCAGCCTGTCCAGCTGTCGCTAAAGTGTGGCTGCTAATGAAAAGTGCCGCGGCTTATTGTGTATGGCCAAAAAAAGAAAAGAATGAATGTCTGTTCGGAATAAGTTTACGCCTCGACTCCGAATTGTCCTCTTTGCTAAATGTCCTGTTTCGTTTTCTTCCTCTTCGCCAACTTCTGTGGCCCCATTCTGACTTGTGGTGTGAATAAATGGATGAATCTCTAATGCAGTTGCTGGCCATGATGAAGTAGCCAGCATGCTTGAACGATGGAAGGAGGTTAAGGCCCTGCGTCCTTTTTGATGGGTTTGTGTGTCTCTCGCTGAATGTGTGCGTGTGTCTGTGTGTGTATGTGTAGTTTGTTGTTTGGCAAGCGCCATGCTGTGTTTAGATGTTTAATTGTTTGCTTCTGCTTCCTTGCCACTTGTATGGAAGCAAAGGCAAAGAGATGCTTTCGACTTCTACTTGGGCTTCATCTGAATAGCAAGAAGGAAACTTTATTAATTGAAAATTGCTAATATGTCGCCCTACTATGCGATTGAACTTAGGCAGAGATATATATTCACACAAGTGCATTTTCTCGCATTTCATATATACAGCATTAGCTGAGCTTTCTGGTGGCAGCTCCTTAACCACTGTAATCAACAGTTACGCATGCATTGCCATTATGCTTGTCGCTTACTCTCGCCTCATGTTGCCTTTGGCTTGAACACTGGAAGTGACACAAGCTAAATGTCAAGTAAGTGCTACTGGCAGCTACGCTGCAGCCAGAAACAGCTGCCCCGAGGGGTGGCGTCCTTCCTTACACCCATGCAACTCGCATTGACTCGACTCGACTCGACTTGACTTGCCCTGTCGTCACAAGTATCGTTGTTGTTAGCCTGTAAATAAAATCAGTGCCTTGTCGCAGAGCCAAAGTTGGCAAAGTTTTGCTGCACTAACTGACTTGTCGTCCTCGGCAGTCGGCACTTGGTATTAAACTGAAGTGAACAACATCCTGCCAGGACAACATACACACACACATCCTTCAAACGTGCGACACAAAGTTGACAACCGACAAGTCACATTCTGGTACATTAAGTTAATGAAATGATTTGCCGGCGCCCCAACCTTGATATTCCTGGAGATCTTCTTTGAAACTTAAAATGTGACAATCTCTTTAGGATCATAAATTTGCGCAAATCATCTAAAAACAACAACAACAACACGAATTCGCATAACAATAGCCACAGACATCAGGATGATGCGACCAATTGTGCGTCATTAATCTTTCAATACAAATGCGGTTCAATGTTTCTGACAGCGGGGTAGAAAGAGAGCAAAAAAAAAGGAACTGAAAATAAACCTAGGAGGAGATGGTGATGGTGATTTGAGGGAGTAACAAGCAAATACCCTGCATACACACATTATTTTATATACTATTATTATTATCATAATTTATTATTATATTTTTCAGCTTCAATTTTGTTTTTGCCAAAATTTCAACTATTTCAAAAACGAACTACCCGCCGCACATATACGTATACCCCGTATTTTGCAGTGTAGTCAAATCGTTGACAATGGACCGAGTCATGTGACAGAAAAAAAGAGCATTCACTTCCCACACAGCCCAAGCGCGGAGGGCCACTCTATGGGTGTGCTTGCAGCGGGAGCAGCTTCTGTCATTTACAAGCCCCATGAAGTATTCAACGCGTCTGGCTTTGATGGCCATGCAGCGGCGACATATTACTTCCTTATTTGTGGGCCGAACAAACGACCTTTGGCTGGCAACAGCGGCACACCCAAGCTACCCCCTCAGCACACACCACACACACACCTCAAACAAGCGTCGCACAGTCAAAAAGTGAATCATTTCGTGCCGCTATTTCCACTAAAAATTAAGGATTTAACAACGAAGATGCGGGTATGTGTGTGTGTGTGTGTGTTGCTGGGTGTTTGTTGTTTTGTGTGTTGCGCATTAAAACAATGACTGGACGCCAACATTTTGCGCTGACAGCGAGCCAAACATCCGGCAGATAAAAATGCTCCACACTTCGAAATTTGATTGAATCAACGACGCGGGGACTCGTGGATACAATGACAGCGGGTGGTGCGGCTGGCTGCGGGTGGTGCTATCCACTGTTATACGCTTTGTCATTGTGCGTGGCTTTCGCTTTCTGGACATGGAAAGCTGCCCGAAATGGCATTGGGACAGAGGTGGATGAGCAGGAGCGAAGTTGCTACTGGGATGATAATGATAAGCGTATAAAACCATTAAGTGATTCCACTTAAATGAGCACGTTGGGATAAATGTGGTGCTGCTGCTTTTTCGTTATTTTTTTCGTGTTTTTTTTTTTGTTTGTCTCTGGCAACATTTTCGGTGTCTGCTTTTAGGCGTTGCCGATTTAAAGGTGCACAAATCAGGCGAGATTTGGTGAAATGGCAAAGACAATGGACAAAAATGTTTTTATTTAGAGATGTGAATTCAGTTTATGATAAGGAAATCTAGACAAGTAAATAGTTAACAGCCAAGTAACATTTCCTATAAAAGTTAACATGGAGATAACATACTGTCAACTTAGACAGAACTTAAGTTGCTCAATAACAGCAAAACTATTCGTACTCCCAATAAATAATTAGCTGCTTGCCAAAGAATAGATTTAGAGGCAGTTTGGGGAAACCCAAACTAACATATAAAAGTGACTGTCAATGCGTGACAGTAACATGACTACCAGCTGACAATGTTGTCGCTTTATTGTCAGGAATTGACAGCAGCTTTTATATCTTGTGTGTTTCTCGAACAGGCGACAACAGGGCCTGTTAACGAAGCTAGGCAAAGACTTGTTCAAGGAATTCACCACAAAAATTTATCCAATAAGTGAACAGCTTGAAGCCACTGTAAAAGCCACTAATTGAATAACACTAAGCGGCAAAAAGAACAAGGGAAAGTATAACGAGACCACAAATAAAGCAGAATTGTCTTCCTTTGGCCACAAACCTGAAGTCAGCTAAGGGCAGGCCAATCTCAAATCCAAAGGAGCTGCTGCTAACCTCTCCCCAGGCATGGGGCGTCGGGGGCGTTTCACAAGGTGACAATGCAGATATAATGCGATGTGCGGCAGACGAAACGAACAACATGGTTTGGCTCGGATGTCGATGATGGCGACAACAGCAACAACAATTGACGATTCGCAAATGATAATACTCAATGGGGAACTGTATCGCAGGCAACCTTACTGATGACTGATGAACGTTGGGCCGTGAAAAAAGGAGGTGGCAACACGCTTATCTCTGAACTTTACGCACAATATAGCAGGCCAGCCAGCTGGCAATGTTAAATGATGTCGACAGGGCGCACATATTTAATGAACAATCTTTTAATATCTGAGAGACGAATGAATATTTTTTTTTGGGTAATGAAAAGTAAAGTAAAGACAAATATAATCAACAGAAAGTCAACTCAAGAAATTAATGAAACAAAATCTTGTTTATTTTCCTTTAAGCTTTGGATCAATGAGGTTTCGGTATAATGCGAAAAGTGAACAGAGCTCATAAAATATATATATTCTTGATCAGCACGCTAGTTAGCCTGGTAAGATAAAGGAATATAGACATAAGGAAACAGTATATATATAGCATATATATCAGCCCATCAAATACTCGAATTAATTTATCTTCTTGAACATCATTAGCCCAGTTGCTCTTCTCAGGTTTAACCTGACTTTAAGTTGTCATAAATCTGCCAAAATGTCAACGATTCTAATAGCGCAAATTTGTTTACAAAAGCACACAAGAACACCTTTGATTTATTAGCCAAATGGTAAAGCTTTCTCTATCATCTAGTGAAAAAGCAAAGTTAAGCTCAGTAGAAACCACTTCAGCAGCACATGTAAAACTCGTGTAAAAAGTTAATGGAAAACTAGTTCAAATAGTGAACAGACACATAGCGCAGAAGTGTTGGTTTGTGGCCAACACTCGCGGAGGAGAACGAGTGTCATAAGAGTAAGCTTCCCCGAAGGTTGGCCATGGCAGCGCCACCCGCATCTTTGGCACAAGTTTTGCACCGTTGACATTTGTTAATTGTCAGCTTGGAGGTTTTCGGCTAGCAAACATGCAGTTGGCCGAAAGCCAACGCGGCCAACACGACCCGAAACGATAAATCGGTGAGCCGTAACGGGAAAAAATCGCGAACTGCTAACAATTTAATTAACTTTTTGGTGCGCAATTTGTGCCGGCACTTAAAGTAGTTTTTGGCCGTCGCCGTCGCCGTCTTGGGCCAGGCTTGTTGACTTGTCTTGTTTTTACCTTTTCCTGCTGCTAATTACGCAAATGTTTTAACTTTAAAATGGCGTCGGCTTTTTACGCTTACAATGTGCAACGACAACAACTGCGGCGCCCTGTGTCACCCTGGCAACGCCCTCGCATCCTCCTTCATCCGCCTCCCACCGAATTCGCACTTTGTTTTCTCTGTTTAACTTTTGTTCATAGCTCGCTGAGTTTCGCTGATTGTGCAACAGTGGAAAGAACCCAGCGTCAAACTGCAACAAGCTGTAGTTGTTGCATGCAACCTCTGTGTATACTGCAGATTCCTGCCACACCTCAACCAAGCCGCCCTCTCATCACATTTGCACCTGCAATTCATTTTGTATATTTTTGTTAGTTTTGAACATTAAAATCTGTACTCAGCGCAAGGTTATGCATAATGGGCGCATACGTTATACATTCCATGTTCAACAGTGCGTATACTTGTTAGCCAAGTGTTTAACTGTAATGAGCATGCGGCTGCATAAGTCTGATGAAGTTGCTGCAAAAGTGCATTTTTACATATCAAAATAGTACACAAGTGCCAGCAAGATCTTTTCAATATAGAAATGAATAAATATAGTCGTACAACAGTATTTAGGGACGGGGAACCACCGATCGTGCCATCAATCGATAGGGCAGACAGAGGAATCAGATTCATTCTATAGAGGCGAAGCAAAGGACATAAACTTAATAAGATTTTAGTGTGTCTTTTTGATAAGAAATAAATAAATATTGAACCGTTTACATTAGAAATGTAAAAAAATAGGTATATAAATGTATTTTAAATATTTAGAAAATTGCAATCCCTTAAGAGCATGCTCGACGAAGCTGACATAGAAGTTTTCCATTTCTTTTTGGTTATTTGAATCAAGCAGACTTTTGGCTCCCAAATGCATTTTATGGCCAACACAAACAACAAAACAAAAAGCTAAACCTGGCCTTAGATTTACACATACACACACAAACAACTGACAGACACACACACACACACGTGCACACGTACACATTTGGCAGCTGCTGTCAGTCAATTTCCATTAAGGCAACACCTTATCGAATTTTATTGTAAATTGAAAAAAGCAACTGCACAAACTGCAAAATGTCGAAGCAAAGACACGAGTGAAAATTCGTGAAAAAAAAAACAAAGTGAGATTTGCTAGGAAATTGAACGGAAAACAGGAAGAAGAAATACATGTATATATAAATATCTACATACATATTTGTACGCGTACAACATAAGGGGGCGCGTCTAGTTAGGAGCCGTAAATTTGTGTAATTAATTTGCATAACTGGCCAACGATTGTGTAATTTGAACGTCACATAAATTATCACGCAATGAAAATAGTTTTCAAATATGCAGACAGCAGGCGCACAGGGTGTTTCGGGCTCAAATGTACGCAACTATCGATAAATTATAAAGCCGTTGACAACATTACCCCCCCCCCCCCCTCCCTCCCCCCCTCTCATTCACACAGCAGGAAACAGCAAACTGACTAATTTTTGGTATCCCCGCCATTTTAGGTACTTCGCCAGGACCGCAAATTTTATGCACGTTATAAATCACGGCAACGACGACGTCGACGTCGACGACGACTGTGAAAATGTTCACATTAATTGTTGCAACGTCATTTTCGGGCCTATTGTGTCGGTTAGTTCGGCTGGGGTCGGCCCTCGGCAAGGCTAATAAAAGGCGTTCACTCTATGTATGTGCTCCAGACGCCTTTGTGTCACGTGGCAATTTCGCAAAAGGAATTTCAACAATGTAGACGTTTTTACAACAGTTTGGGGCCAGCGGCAGCCAGTTGAGCTAAAAAATAAAGAACTCTCAACTATTTTTGCTTTTCGTTTTGTTTGGCTCATAGGCAAATGCATTTTTTTGTAGAGACGATGGCAATGAAACATGACTGTTTAGTGGCTGGATTTGGGATTTGTCAAAGGCGCGCACACAATGCCGCACAAAGTCCGTCGCGACTGGGCAATTTTCATAACTTTTTTACATTTGCGACCCCGCGGCAAGGGCAGATGAAAGTGAGCGTCTGTCTAAGCTTCGAGTAACGTTCAATTCATGAATTAATTCACGATAGTTATTCTAATAACTTTAAAGTACTTAGCTATTCAGCCCATCACTAATTGATCAGCATTTGCCCATCTCGAAAGCTAATAAGCGGAAGAAAAAAATGAAGTGATTTGCTTACTACGCATTATATGCACGCTACACACACTTATACGAACGTAAAATATGCGTATGGTGTGGTGAGGCGCACATAAAATGCAGGCAAAAACACTCCAAAAGCAGAAGTTATGCACAGAGACAAAAACACCAAAAGGGCGTCGTTAATATTTCAGAAACAGAAACAGCAATAGCCAAAAAGAACGGAACCGAAATACATATACACAGACACACACACACACACAGATAGAGACATAAGCATACCGGCAAATTACAATAACACCAATAACAACAACAGCTACAACAACAAAAACACTGCACAATTGCACGTGTCCATTCTTGACTTGTGCTATGCGAAAATATTAAAAGGCATATTTGTCGCTTGGTCAGCAACGAGACAATAGATAAAGCAGGGGGCACAGTAGAAGCGGCAAACAGAAGCAAATGAGACAAACGGAAGATGCTCGTTGCACGTAATTTATGGCCAGAGCCACTATGAGGTTAGGTTACAATCAACCTAAGCGCCGCACGCATATTTGCAACGAAGCTATCTCTGGATATATGTATGTGTGTTTGTGTGTGTGCGTAGAGGGGCGCCGCCACTGCAAATTAATTGTGGACAGCCCTGTGCTGTTGTATCTTGTGGGGCTTAAACGCTCATTTATCACCTGCTTGGTCAAAGTTCGAAGGATGTCGCCAACTTCTTACTTACACTTCAATTAGCTACTCAAGAATGCTAGAACTTACCCTGCGTTTGGCTCTTCTTTAAGTTTTATATCGATACTGCTCTCATATGATTCCATTTTGTTTCTACTTGAATATTCAAATAAAGTTTTCACGCACTTAATTTCACAATTATTGTTCAGAAAACACAAGTTTTAAAAATTGCCCGCACACACAAATGCAATGTAAAAGTGTAGCCCATCAGCAGCACAAGCTTGTGCTGCCACACTGTTCTAATAGTTTCAAAGTGCTGCCAGATAAATGCAGTAATCGCCATAAAAAGCGTCAGGTAGCTCCTCTAATTGGCGGTAAATTCAAACAAATGACTTGTATAAAAGCATATTATTTAATTTGAAATGTTGCACATAAAAACAGCCTTCGGAATGCCCACCACCCGGATGAGTATTTTACAAATATGACCAGCAACCACTTATTGGGTTTTCAATGGAAACGGTGCCACCCAGCCACCAAATGCACGCTCGAGCTCCTCGGCTACAGCCAAACAAAGGCGATCGTTATTGGGATTGGATACCACCTGAATGCCCAGGGGCATGCCTTGACTATCCAGTCCCATGGGCACCTGTGTCGCCGGCAGCCCGAGCACGTTGAACAGACTAAAGTAGCTAAAGTCCTGAAACTTGAACAATGGATAGTAATGGAATGGTGCTGTACGTGGCGAGCTGTGGAAGATCAGGACTCCGTTCTCCCCCAGCAGCTCTTGCAGCGCCGTCTTGCATTTTTTGGTGGCTGAGCGTATGCGCTTCTCATTCTCCTTGGGCAGAACACTATCGATCAGCGAGTAGATGGCCGCCATGCTGTACTCGCTCTGACCCAACAACTTTTTGAATAGCTCCACAAACGGATTCAGCTGGACGCCGTTGCCCAGGAGCTGATTGAAGCTGGCCGGTTCTTGGGTCATCCAATAGCGCCACATTTTGCCTGTCAGCTGCGTCTCCGGCAGCTTGGCCAGATGCACCGGCTGTCCAGTCAGCTGCTCCAGATGTTTGCGCACATTGTACATGACGCGCTCCGTCTCTCGATTGACAGGATTACACTGACGCATTCCTAAATTGGACACATAGAAGTATCGCAACTGTTTCACGTCTACCTGTTTATCCAGTTGGAGCACACCCTGCAGCGACGGCTCCACTAGTACCTTCATAATGGGTCGCAAGTCGGTAGCAAAACGTGTCATGGGACCGGCACAGACCATCGTGTACAGCTCCTTGCCAGTGCGAAAGGTGCAGCCGGCCATGTTGATGGCGCCCGAGGTGGGCTTGTGCCCAAAGACGCCACAATTGAAGGCCGGAATACGGATGGACCCACCGATGTCAGTACCCAGTCCAAAGCCTGTGCAGCAGGCCGTGATCAAGGCGCCTTCGCCTCCCGAGGAGCCACCCACGGAACGCCTCAAGTCGTAGGGATTATTAGTGCCGCCAATGAGCGTATTACGCGACTCAATCCATTTGTTCACCTCCGGCACATTGGACGTGGCAATGATAATGGCGCCACTCTTCTTCATCAGACGCACGCACTCCGCATCCTCTTTGGATCTGATATCCTTGCGTGCCATCAGGCCCAAGGTGTGAAGCTTGCCAGCCACCGACGTGCTGTCCTTGGTGGTAAAGGGCACGCCCAGAAACGGCAACGCCTCCAGCTCCTCATCGCTATACTGACCCGACGCCAAACGTTCATCGATTACGCGCGCCTCCTCTAGCGCCTCCGTTTCGAAAGGCCCATCGACAACGGCGTTCAGTTCATGATTTACAATGTTGATGCGTTCGCAACATGCTTTGACGATGTCGTAACTTTTCAATTTGCCCGTGCGTATCGCTGTTGCCAACTCGACGGCACTCTTAGTCAATATGACCTGTTGATCCACTGTGGAAAATGTTGCGACACGCTTATGAGGGCCCAGATACCAGCCCAGAGCGAACTCCAAGATTCGATCGGTTATAATGTGTATCAGCGTAATTAGCGCCTCCAGTAATACGGGCCACAATGCCATCTTCAATTTTTGACTTTTTATCTATATTTTTTATCTTTTTACTTGATATCCAACTAGATATGTACATATCTAATTAAAATGTTTTTACTGCTGGTGTTGCCACCTCAACGAAAATTTAAAGAGTACTGCGGAAACTTGATTGGAAAAGCTGTGATTTTAAATTAACTAACAGCCGTTGAGCTTAGGTGTCTACAACGTTACGATTCTATATAAAAGATAAGCCTAATTGCTATCGGTTATCATGCCATCGAATCGTTATCAGTCTTTTGATTTTAAACACATGGTTTTTTTAATCAATGTTTTGTATTTTTGCACAAAACACGGCAACTTCAAAGCGAACAGATGATTTACGATTAAAGAGCTATGCTGCCTACGTTGCCACCTCAATGAAAGTCTAAAAGCGCAGTCAAGCTGAGCATGGAAACCTGCGTTTTAAATGGCTTAACAGTCGTTGAGGCCCGGGGGTCTGCTACGTATCGATTGTTATTGTATCTTAAAAACAATGAGTCAGCAATTTTATTAGTAGTAGTTAACAAATGAAAAAAAAATATACTCTTAAATAAATAATATGTTAATTAAATCTTATTAAGATATTAATTTGGATTATTATAACATTTGGCATGCCGATGTATGACATGCACATCCATAGGCTGTGTCGTGCGTGACAGCTTTCCAGCACGAAAGACACCACCACCAGCACAGTAACAGCAACAAAAATAAATATCGACCCGTCGCTGCCGTATCGCCGCAAATGTGGAGTGGTAGTTGCTTTACCGTCGCGCTGCCAAAGCGTTGCCGATTCGCTGTCGCAGTACCTGTATCGAATTTGCATTGTATGTTTAAACACAACGATTTCCAAAATAGAAAGTCAGCTCATTTTAATGCAAATTCGTTTAAATTAACTGCTTAAAACTGTGCAAAATAACATTAAAGCAAAACATCGGCTGTAATGACCTCTCTGATTTTTTTGTTTTGTATTGCAATATCGAGTGCATCTGTGTGTGTATGTGTGTGCGTGTGATTGCAGCTGTGTGCGTTTAGCTGAGAAACGCAGCAACTGTTCAAATTGCATATTGGCTTCATTTATCATTCAAGGAACTGCACCCAGAGTGCACTTGTCTAGCTAGATCTAGGAAATCACTTAACTCAACGCGTGCGGCTTATGATTAACTGCAATTTGTTTGCTCAGCGTGTGTTTGTGTTTTTTGTTTACTTTGTTTTACGAAACTAGAAAAGACAATAATAAAAACAGAAAACAATCGCCGCTTACAGTTTTCAGTGTGTTTCGTAAGTCGCTTGGTAAACAAAGTGTTCCGTGTTGTTCCATGTTGTTATTGTTAATTCCTAATTGCAAGCTACTGCAGCGCGCAGGCTGGTACGCAGTTCATTTTGTGAATAAATAAATATAATTTACGTATAATCACTCGAAAATATTAAGTGAATTCTTGGGAGCTGTGTTCGATTTAGGTTGAATTTACTCGATGAACATATGTATAATATAATTCTGCCTATTGATAAGCTGGTACGCAGCGCACCATATGTGAAATTGAATATACATGCATATATATCCGTATGCATTGAGAAAAAGCTAAAGTCGCAATTCTTTATATCTTTAAAGCTACGTAATATAATAGTTTTGGTTTTTAAATAACTTGAAATGGATTGTATAAATTCATTTGTTGATAATTTTTGGTTTTCAGTGGCAAACAGATATTCCATAAATTAAAAATAAGAAGATTTTAATTGCTAAACTTGTTTGTAACTATATAAAGGCTACAAAACACAAACAGATTAAACAATCTTAAAAAGATTTTCTATAGGCGAACGAGCTCAGTAATTGTTAGATTGTTTTGATTAAGATAACAAATGCGTAATCTTCGTAAGTGACACTCCGATAAATTCTGAGTTGATACCATTAGTATAAATACTTGAATTGAGTGGAAAAGTCAGTTCCTCTGCTTTTATTTTATTTCATTTGCTTCACTCTTTATAACACTAGAATGTATTTTGAATAGTAAATAAAGAGAAAATAGGAGCATAGGTTAATTACTTTTCAAAATTGACCGAAAAATATAGAGAAAAACTCCGTGCTGTCAATTGGTATATATGTCAAGCAAAATACATGAGCTGCGTACCTGCCTGCTATATACTTTGTATCTCGTATTGGGGCATAGTGTATTGGACGTCTTAGCAGTGATAACAAATACCGTGAACATTATTATTGCTGTTTCAGTCACACGTGATAGTCTATTATGTGCTTACCCGAAACTTGATGGTGATGCATAACGAGCGTACTCGATTGCCACCTGATTGCCCAAAAGCCGGTGTGTGTCGAAAGACTATCTGGAATCGAACCTGTCGTCTGATAAGAAAGTAGTAAACGAAATCGCGTATAGTAGTGAGGGTCGGTGCCAGCTGTGTGTACCGGCTGAATGCAATCAATTGCTAGGCAAGCCATACACAGTGGACCGAGTTTAAAATACACTTCAAACAATCATATATACATATGTTCGTACATATAATATATATTTATATATACATACATTTAACATTTTACAGTTAAAAGTCAAGCGCTCCATGGAAATGAAGTCAGCCGCAAGCCAGGTAAAAAGAGCAACGGCCGCGTCAAGCGATGAATCATCGGCAACCGCAGCGACATCGACAGCGGCTGAGACAGCCGCAGCATATATGCGACAATTTAAGAATATTATAGCACCGGGAAATGAGGCATCTATGACCCGAGAGTTCAAGCCACAAGTGGCGTATGAGTTTGAACGCTACTTAAATCCGCAGAAGCTCAAACAGCACGTGCTGCGCAGCGATAAGCTGCGCTTACTGCTGGAACAATATGCGAGGCAGACGGAGCAGCCAATCAAGCAGCTGGAGCAGCAGGCGCGTGCGATCATCGATGAGATTGGATTGGATCGGAACATGGCTATAATACGCTGGTGCGGCATTGCGATCACAGCAATTGGCAAACGCATCTGCGATGGCTTCTATGTCAACTCCGCAAGCATGGCCAACGTGCGCAAGGATATGGGCCAGTGTCCGGTGCTGTATTTGCCCAGCCATCGCAGCTATATGGATTTCATACTGATGAGCTACATATGTTATTACTATGATATCGAAATACCAGGCATTGCAGCAGGAATGGGTAAGTTTGAATGTTATGGGCAATGCTATATCTGTTCTTAATCTGCTTTCTTAATCTTTAATAGATTTTCACTCCATGTTCGGCATGGGCACCATGTTGCGTAAGACGGGTGCCTTCTTCATGCGCCGCAGCTTCTCCAACGATGAGCTTTACTGGGACATCTTTCGCGAGTATATGTACGCTCTGGTCGCCAATTATCACATTGGCGTTGAGTTCTTTATAGAGGGTACACGGTCCCGGAACTTTAAAGCTTTGGTGCCCAAGGTCGGCCTGTTGTCGATGGCTCTGTTGCCCTATTTTACAGGCGAGGTGCCGGATGTGATGATTGTGCCCGTTAGTGTGGCCTATGAGCGTGTGCTAGAGGAACAGCTGTTTGTTTATGAGCTGCTGGGCGTGCCCAAGCCCAAGGAGTCAACCAAAGGTTTCTTCAAGGCTCTCAAAATCATCGATGAACGATTTGGCAAAATGTTTCTGGACTTCGGCGAACCAATCTCAGTGCGTAAATTCTTTGGCCACGACAGCACACAGCGCATGCAACGCGCCGGACTGGGTGGATCGCTGCAGAAGCTTAATCGTCAGGAGATCGAGCTGGTGAAGCAGCTGGCCAACGAGGTTATCTACCAGCAACAGCGACGCATTGTCATCAGCACATTCAATTTGCTAAGTCTGTATTATGCCAGCAAGCTATATGGACAATGCGGCGCCAATCTGGATGAGCTGTCCCGCGGCATTTTGCATTTGAAGAGAATATTTGAGAAACTTGGCGCCCACGTCAGCACCAGCACGAACAGCATCAAGCCGGACGTCATCGATGCTGTCGAAATTCATAGCAATATATTGCAATTTCGTGTGGGCAAACTTCAATTCACGCCATTGGCGGCAGAACAGCTGGCAGCACAGATCGATGTGCGACGGTTGAAGGCGCACGCCTTGTGTCCACAAACGATGGCGGTGGCTGTGCCGATGCTGGCACTGCAGCTCTATATAAATCCTTGCATGTTTTGGCTGGCTCGTCCCGCCTACCTTTTGCTCGCAGCGCTCAAGGAACAGCGACGTCAGCAGCAGCTGGATAACCTGAACAGCTACCAGGAGACGTTGGCTGCCCTGCACAATCATGTGAACAGCATGGATGCACTGTTCCAGCATGAGTTCATCATCGAATCGAATCGCGAGGCGGCCGAGTTTGAGACACATTTGCATCTGTTGATTGAGGAGGATGCCCTGCAGTTCAATGAACACTCGGGCAGGATTAGTGTGCAGGATAATGAATGTACCAAGGTCATACTGGCTGCACTGGCTCCATTTCTGTGTCTCTACTATCAGCTAGCGGTGACGCTGCGCCAGGTGAGTAAAATATTAGAGACAAGTTGAACTGTGTTAATTATAATATGTTTTTTTTCAGATGTCTGGCGAATTCAACTCGAAGGATCTGTTGGTGCGCGTGCAACAGCATGTGGAGCAGCTGCTGCAGCAGCCAGGTGGCACCGCCTCACATGTACATCCCTATTGTCTGGCCCTGGATAATCTGAACATTGCCATTTATGCACTCATACAGTCCGGCTATCTGCATAAGTCCCGAGAGACGGGCCTGATGAGCGTCGCTGCAGCGACGCCGATGAAGTGCCTCCGACAACTGGAGCTGCAGCTGCTGGAGTATTGCCAACTAATGCCATTTACCCAATACTCGATGGCTGCCAACGAGCAGGCGCAATCGCATATGGCCAAATTATAACTGGCAAATGGCAAGCGGTTGGCGACTGCCTCCACTCCGCTGCCTATAACCATGTCCTCGACCCAGGATCATAGTACAATATCACAATTCATTCGATTCAGTGCCAGCCTGCTGAAGAATTGTCGCATCATCTGCATACTCATTATGATTGTACTCGTCGCGCCCATTTGGCAACTATTACTGTGGCTCGTAACGACCCTATGCTCAGCCGCGTAGTCTGTGTATAGGTACATGGAATTTGTGTATACGAGGGTATTTTGTTTTAGTCCTTAAGCATTTAGAAATATTTTTAAATTTTATTTTGTTGCCATAAAAATGAATGCTTTACTGTTTACATTGTTCAAGGAAGTCATGGTTTATATTATCTCATAAAGCTAGAGATCCCAACGACAGCATGCCCATATGTATACACTGAGATCCTTTCATGTATTAGTTCCTAACCACGCCCTTTATTTTAACAGCTATTTAACTAATTTTTAGACTTCTTAGCATTCCTCGTGCAGCTTTGTAAATGAATTTATTTCATGTTAATGTTATGTTATTATGTTTTATTTGTATAGCTTTTAGATATTTAAATGTACGTTTATATAATGGCCGGGTTTTCTATTATAAGCAAACAAATGTTCAATTTTTTGTTTCTTTGTGTGTTGCGTCAAAGTAGATTTTTATAATTTTAACAAATATTACAAGTCACTTAAGTTAAGTTTTGAAATGTGAGCTTACGTTTGTAAACAATGTCAGCAGAGCACGAACTGTTATTTAACATGTGATTTTATACTGCTAACAGAATATATATATGTTATTAACAACCGCACTAATATTTAGTTAGCACAACATAGCTATGTTAACAGCGATTCAAATGTTCGCTTTAGTCCTAATATAACACATTGATGCGACTATCTAGCATCGGACAGTTGAAAGTTATTTTGAATTATGCTCTTAACATTGCTACAATACGTTGGCTGCCGCAGGCTGACAGTTGGCTATATATAGTTTTGATAACAGTTTTTGAAATGCCCATCAAATACAATATTTTACTCAAGAAAAACTTCATTTTCGATGCCCGCAAAGGTATACAACCATAACATGTTTTAGTCAAGCCAGTTATTTGTTCTCGGAAAGGGTATTTGTAACATAGTATGGCATATTGTTTCCTGTTTTTAGACTATCCAATTCCCAAAGGTATTTTGTGTCACGAAGTATAAAAGTGCCAACTGAAGCGCACTTGAAATTTTAATAATCAAATAAAATATAGAGTAGAGAGCCTCTGTAGAGCAGGCATATATGTGTATGTATGTACATATTGTTTGATATATTCTCAATATTTTTATAAGGCATAGGAATTTCCTGAAAAAGAAAGCAAACAAACAAAAGAAAACAGAAGTGAGCAACCGCAGCACAAACACAAATCTAGCAACAAAAAGTGCAACATTTTGTTCTTTGTTTAAACATTTTTGAAGAAAACAAAAACAATATATTTTTGTGGGATAAGTGTTTTGTAGCTAATTTATATATATATATATGTATACTGTAGAAACCGAACACAAATACACTAATTTGTACACTACATTAATAGCAGAAATAAAATATATTAAATTGGTGCCAGTTGCGCCCTTGCAAAATATTAAAAAAACCAAACTGAAATCAAAAATAAATATATTTAAAACATAGGCAAGAGTGGAAAGTTTTTTTAGCTAGCAAAATTCACGCATGAATTGGTCCAAGGTGCACTGGCTAATGACCACAGACATGAGGATCTTTTCCGCGTTCTGCTCATCTGCTTTGGTATCAACAACGGCGGCATTTTTGTAGAGCCAAGCCATCTCCGGTCCGCCACTGGGCACGCGCATCTGCAGCTTACGACGCCCAGTCACTTGCAAAATTTGCTGCTCCAGATCCTTGAGCAGCGACTGCAGGCCGGCGTGAGTACGTGCCGAGGTTAAGTGACCCACATTCGTATCCTTTTGCTCGGACAGTGTAGTAATTTGAGTCTTTGGCTTAACCAAATCGCATTTGTTAAAAACATTAATGATCGGAGGCAATTCGCAGTTAGTTGAATTTCCATCGGATACGCTGGAAGCCAAGGCGCGCAGCGTGGACTCCACATGAGCCCGCTGTGCCGCATGACAGGGGTGGGACAGATCCTGCACATGTATGATGATATCCTAAAAGAAAAATGTATCACTAGCTGTTTGTATACTATCAAAAGCGTATAGCTACTGCGAGCATTGCATCCTCCAATGTGGCCACGAAACACTCAAACAATCCCGTCGGTAAATCGGACATGAAGCCCACCGTGTCCATATAGATGACCTGCAGATTGCAGGGCAAGTAGCCAGCATGCGCTGTCACATCCAGGGTAGCAAATAGCTGATTCCGCGGCTGTAGTTTATCCTCCACCGTGAGTGCCTTTATCAGCGACGTCTTCCCAGCATTCGTATAGCCAACAACCGCCGCAGTTGGATAGTTTAACTGTTTGCGCTTCTGGCGCAACAGCTGCCGCTGACGACGAACATCATCCAATTCAGCACGCAATTTGCGCTCCCTGGTGCGCAGTATTTCCTTCTGTTGGTCAGTTAGAGAGTAGCCCTGACGTCGGGTCTGTGTGACACTGGCATCCTTGGCCTGCGCCCATATATAAGGCAACTCTGCCATGGCCACCTGTAGACGGGCCTCTGCGCTGGTCGCATGCAGGCGCAGTATCTGTATGACCACCGAGTAGCGATCCAGCACAGGCAGTTGAAACTCGGCCTCTAGGAATTGTTTTTGGGCAAATGAGAGAGTGCCCTTGCTGACAAACAGGCAGTTGACCTGCCGTTCCTGCCGCAGTTCGGTCAACAGTTGCTTAATCTCGGCAATTTTACCTGTGCCAAAGAGTGTCTTACGCTCCAGACTTTCCAGTGGCACCTTAAGGAATCGGGCCACCAGCCAGTTGGGCAACGAGTGGATCAGCGCTGTCGCCTCAGCTAGTTGATCATCAGGCGTCACACCGTCAGGTGTTGTGCGCTTGGCGGACCACTTGACATAGGGCTGCAGGATGAACACGTGCTGGGCTGTGGCCACATCACGGTTGATGCGCATAGCTCCACCTGCAACTTCATCGTATGCACTGCAAAATCATTCTTTAATATGGGATTATGTCATGTGAACCATTGGGACTCACCGATCATCCAAGAAGCGCATGTCTCCTCCATTTAAAATAGTCGGTTCCGTCTGCTCGTGCTGCCCCTCGTGTATTTGAGCTTCGTAGAAGCTTTTTCGATTACGTATCCCCTTGACCCCTTGATGTTGTGTGTATCGGTAACGCGTTGGAATCTGAAGTATTGCTGGACGCAGTTGGGACACTCGTAGTAAAATACGCAGACACTTCATGACTTAAACTATACTGTTAAAAATTTAGGTTGATCACTAGTTAGTATGTTTCTTCTTTTAGCACCGTGTGTTTGCCCTCGAAGGCCATCCACGCAGCTTGACAGGATCTGGTCCGTGTAGTTGTCGTTTGATATGCCACGCCCGTTGCAACCAATGAGGAAACTAATATGTTGTACTTGGCTGGATAACGTATTTTGCTTTGAACTGCTTTTTGAACAAAATATGTGCCTGCAAATCCTAGAAAAATATAAAATATTATGCAATTCTTTTGACAGCAAACGAAATGCCTACCCAAGCAAAATGATGCCAAGCCCGTAAAGAGAGCTCGGGTCATGCAATCCAAATAGCCGTCAAAGCCTGGATGTATATCACGTTGTTGTTCCTTCAAACGCTTAATATCGTTCATAATAATTATTTATTTGCGCATCAATTAAGAGCTCAAGCTGATAAAAGAGACCAACCGGCTATATTTTGTTATGCTGTGCTTCACGTTAGATGGGTAGCACTGTTTGCACGATCTGGTAACTACACAGTTTGTGCGCTCACGATGAAATTTTTCTAACTATGAAGAGTTTATATTGAATGTGTTAAACTACGCGCTTTGCTTTTGGAGTTTGTAAATAATGTATATAATTTAATTAAAGTCATTTATTTTTCTATTTTGCATGACATGCAGACGCACGACACAGATGAATAAAGTTAGCGATTGGCAGCACTTTCGAATATTAGAGTCAATCAATCTGGCAACGACATTTCATTTTGTTGTTGTTTGTGGCTTTTTCTTAAGATTTTATTGTAAAGATGGATGTGGAGAAGATTTGTCGAACTTGTTTAAGTCTCTCGGGTCCATTTTTGTCCATCTACGATGGTGGTCCTGGCAGCTGTTTGGTCGACATGCTGCGCGAATTTACGCGCACCAAGGTAAGGTCGAGACTATGGTAGACGTCCCTAACTCAATTTCTGTTTCTCATGTTTACAGCCGCGCCGCGAAGATAATTTGCCAGCCAGGGTTTGCCTTAGCTGCATCAGCGAAATAAACCATTGTTACTCGTTTAAACTGAAATGTGAGAACTCCAATCGTACGCTGCGACAGCTGGTGCCCAATGCACTGCCCGAGGAGTCCGATCAACCACTCCCGTCCGCAGCCAAAATCACAGTCTCCACATCCGACAGCTCAGCACAAACGTCTGCAGTTGCGACAGTTAGCACTGAGGCGCAAACGGATGAGGTAGTAAAAACAGATGCAGAGCAAAACACAAGTATTGAAGAGCAACCAAAGCAGCACACAACGCCTGTGATGGAAGAGGCCGAGGAGCATCAGGGTCAAGAGGAGGAAGAATATGATTACGAATTTACTGAAGACCAAGAAACAGATGAGACACCGTCCAAGACCAGTGCCGAAAATATAATACTGCATGTGGAAAAAGACAACATTAAGTTCGAAACGGAAATGGTGTACAATAAGAATACTGGCGAGCTGCTTGAACAATCTGCGGAAACTGTTGCCAAGCAGAAGGAATACAAATATCGGCTTGTCAGCAATGGTAATGGGGACACATACATCTCACCAGAGCCACCGTCGAAAGAAGAGCAATCGGCTCAGCAGGAGTCTGAATCAAGGTCCAAGCGCAAACAGCTGGAGGTGCAGATGGATGCAAAGAAATCAAAACCCAAACCCGCCGCCGAGTTGGATGAGCTAAAGGCGAAGTTCCACTGTGATCGCTGCAATGCGGGCTTTGCGTTAGAGAAGTCCCTGATCATACATCGGAGGCAGAACAGCTGCACCCATCGAAACTTCAAGTGTAATGAATGCGAGCGAGTGTTCGTCTCACTCGATCATCTAACCGAGCATCAGGCTACACATGGAGCATTCATATGCCAAGAGTGCGGCCTTCGTTGTGAGTCCATGGAACAGTTGGGCAGGCACATGGTGCAGACGCACAAGCGAAATCTGCGCAATCAGTGTAATGTGTGCCAGAAGGGTAAGCGGATGAAACAGAAGAGGAAGTTTTGAGTTCTGGTATATGGTTAACCGAGCTCTTCTTCATTTCTTTGCAGTTTTCACTATGCTGTCTACGTTGCGGGATCACATGCGCATTCACACCGGCGAGAAACCATTTGTGTGCAATGTCTGTGGCAAAGGCTTCACACAGAATGCGAACCTGCGGCAGCACAAGATGCGCCACTCGGACATAAAGCGCTTCAAGTGTACGCAGTGCGATCATTCCTTTGTAACCAAAGCGGAGCTAACTTCTCATGGGCGCACCCACACGGGCGTCAAGCCGTATCAGTGCGAGGTGTGCTCTTCCAGATTTACGACGAGTTGTTCCCTGGCCAAACACAAGCGCAAGCATACAGGCGAAAGACCCTATGCTTGTGACCTGTGTCCTATGCGCTTTACTGCGTTGAATGTTTTAAAGAACCATCGACGTACGCACACGGGCGAACGTCCATACGTCTGTCCCTTCTGCTCGAAAAGCTTTACGCAACGTGGCGACTGCCAGATGCATCAGCGAACGCATCAGGGCGATAAAATCTACATTTGCCCGGTGTGCAGTGAGGAGTTCAAAACGATGAACGACATGCGCTCGCATCTGACAATCCACGAGCAGGATGACAAGCGTCTGATCCACTTCGCCCTGCTGAGCAACAAGGAGAACGGGAATGCAGCGACACTAGAAGAGGCTGACGAGGATGAGTCGGATGCAACCGATTTACTGTAGGTTAGTTTTGCCCGAAAGGGATTTATAAATAAGCTGGGGGTTTTCTTTTATAGACTAGAGCTGGTAAAGACGAACATTCAGCAGGAGGCTTAACGGCCCCTGTCGTCAGGTTCAGGTGTCAATTGTAGCTACCGACTATTTACTCAAAGGGTATGCTGTGTATAAGTTGAATAAATAATGTCTTACTATTTATATATAGGCGAAAATACAAACAAGTAATAAAACTGTAGTCGGTGGCGCCCGACTAGGGGATACCCTGAACCCAGCGAAGAACTGCTATTCCGCGAATTCTGTTGACGTAGCAACTGTGCTTGGGCTGCAAGACGCCTATGTTGTGGAAAATTAAATATAAAATACCTTTTTTTCTGGAAGGACTTTCTTATTCAAACTTTCAGGACATGATTATGTTATTCATATGTGTTTATGTGTCTCTAGTATTTGAAATGCGGTTTTTGCAAATTTTGGGCAAAGGGGGCGTGCATCCAAAATTTAACAAAAATCAAAATTTTATTAAACACACATAAAACTAAAATCAAAAGTTGAATTTTGAATCGATAACATTAATGAGTTATCGAATTTTTAAAACAAACGTGACCTGCGCGTGCTATACAGGGACCTGCATAAAAAATTTCAAGTCTCTAGCTCTTATAGATGTTGAGATCGACGCGTTCACACATACGGACAGACGGACAGGGGTAAATCGGCTCGTCTTGTCTCCCTGATATATATACTTTATGGGGTCGGCCACGCCCCCTTCTACCTGTTACATACATTTCAACAAAACCATTACACCCAGATTTAACATTTTCAATGGGTTCAGGGTAAAAAAAAAAAACAACTTTGTCAGTTCATCTATTGCTCGATATACGTAAGGAGAATTGGAGAATTATCAATAGTAGAAGAAGTTACTGAGGATACTGTCGATATTGTCGCGATTTATAAGCAATTGTGGCCTCAATCGTTTAAGCTAGATAATTTTTGATATACGTAATAACTGATACTAAAGCTATTATCGATCTTGTTACAGTGCAGGGTACAAAACACAAACAATTTTTAAAATATTAAATAAAAGGCTTTTACCGAATTAACTGGCTTGATTGTTTTCCAGCTCGGCTACGAATAATAACATGTTTTTGTAGCATTCCTTAGTGTTTAATTTTTAGCTTACAACAGTAGTTATTAAAATGCTTATGATTCGATATATGCACTTGGTCGTCTAATAGAACTGTCCGAACTGCGCCGCCGGCTGCTGCTGCGGCGGTTGAAGCGTTGATGTGGACGCCTCCGTCGTGGCGACAGCGACGGAAGGGTTAAGTGATGAGTTGCTGGTGACAGGCGGATTGCCCTGAAACCAATTGACCAGCTCGTGGTGCGCACTCTGAACGCACTTGCGCTGATCAGCTATCAGGTTTTCTGAGTATTTCACATGGTTGGCGTAGGCCTCCTTCTCGTGCTGCGCATCTTTGGACATGCGATGCAGATCCTTCAGTATCGCCGAGCCCCATAACTGCACATGGATATCAGGTATTTTGCTTGCCAATTGCATGGCTGGCGTCACCATGTTCATACTCTCCTTGGAGTTGCCTATGCTAAGGAAGACGTGTGACAGCAGCACCAGGGAGCAGCTTGTCAGGCGATTTAAATCCTCCGCATTGGCCATTTTTAACGTTTCACGCAGGAATCGCCTGTAGAAATTGTTATAGTTACAAATGTCAGAATTATGTCATTCTCTACTTACTTCGCCTCATGAAAGCTGTTTTTGTGGAAGGCATGCAATCCCTGAACATAGTAAAATCCACCCATTAAGGCTTGACTACTATAAGTGTGCGTGTTTTCCGTGGATACGGCATCGAGTATTTGTTTGAGGTCAGACTCCCGTTTCGTGCGCAGATAAATGATAGCCAGATTAAGATTAGCAAAAAGCTTAAGATCCCGTTCGCTCGTCTCGTTCACGCACACCAAAAACTGACGCTCAGCGTGTTCAAAGAAGCTCGTCGACATGGAATACAAACCAATAAGGCAATGGAGCTGTGCTGAGTGCCGCTTGAGCAAGTTGCGTTGTGGCATAGCGAGGCAAACATCGCGTGCAGCGGCTATCTCACGTATGGCCAGCTCCCGGTTACCCATGACCATGCGGCACATCACGATGTGCTCCAACAGGATGACTTTAAACACGGAGAGTATGGATTTGTCCTCCTGCTGTCTTAGTTTTTCGATTTGTATTAGCGCCTTTTCCGTGTACTTTTGCGCTTTGTCCATGTATCCCGCCATCATTGAATGCGAAACAGTGACCAGATAGACAAGTACATAAAGCTGCTCCTTGGGTAGCCAGACAAACATCTCCAGCTGATTGCCACCAAAGATCGATTCGTCACTTGGCCAATTGGGTGCCATAATCGTTTGTATAGACATTTGAAGTTGCTTTAAACTGGGCTTTACGGTCTTCACCTGGCCGAGGGCCAGATAGTAACACACTTGCAGCACCAAGAAGAACACCTTCAGATACTCCTTTTGATGGGCATTAGGTATATTATTGTCGATAATTTGGCCCGCTGAGTTGAGCAGTGCCAGGACATCATTCGTTTTCCGTTCAATCATTAGGATCATGGCCCTTGAGAGCAAAAACAGAACTTTTAGGTATGTGGCACCCGCCTCCTCGGCCGATTCAGCACCCACACCCAATAAATCACTGGCCAGCGAATATTCACGGTCACTCGCATGGATCTGGGACAGTTGCAGTAGTAGTTTGCAATGCCAATAGACATTGTTTTGTGATAGTTCGACGGCTCTTCGCAACATCGCCTTGGCATGTGAACTCTGTTCCGCTTTCAGATGCAACTGGGCGAGTAGTGAGGCAGTGTCAAATTTGACATCATCAAAATTCATAAGCGGCTCTGCGATATTCCATGCCTTCTCCAAATGCCGACGCGCCAAATCTATGTTGCACGTGTAGGCCATAAGCACTTGGCCCATTTGCAGGTGTGTGCGCGCCTCCACCTAAATAGAAGAGGTGGAATTCCGGTGATTTGGACATTTGTTGTATTTGTTATTGACTTTCACTTATGGTACACTTACCTTTGAAGGCGGCTGAAAAGTGAAGAGCGCCTGTAAACATTGTATGCATTTTTTTATGTTTGGCGGCTGTGAGGTACGAAAGTATTCGGCAAGTCCGAGGAGCGATATATAACAGGCATCTTGTGATGCTGGTGTTGTACTTACAACACTCATTGTGTTTAATTGCTAGGAAATCGGCTTCGTTTTGTTTATCGCGTAATTTTGTTGTTGTTGTTGGTACTGCTGCGTGGGTTAATGTGGTTGTTAATCAGTGTTGATAAACATTGGGGCACAGTGTTGCTATGTGTACTATCGATATATTATATCGTCCAAATAGAAAATAAATTATGAATTCAAAATAAATGCAACTTAAAAATATATAAAACACTCTTAATTCATCTAAATTGTTATACCCTGTAATAGACAATTCCATCCTTTGATTACTTTATGTATTATTAGTAGCAATGTATTCAACCATAAGTCGCTTGCATGTAATAGGTGTATGAGTCTTCACATTTAAATCTTAAAACTTAAAATTGATCAAATCAACATGATAAAATATAACGAAATGTATTTTTATCTCAATACCATTAAATAAAACAAACTGTTTGCGCCAAATAAAAAATACTAAACTGATGATATTTTTAATCGACGGATAAAAGTGTTATACGCCTTATCGAAGAATATATAATCTATAAAAAGTAAAGTGATAGTTAAGCTACAGGAGTATCGAACATTTTCTAATGACAATATTTTTTAAATTATGTAATTAAGTTAGTCGATGTTATCTAAAATAGAAAGCTTATATAAATTAAATGAGAGTGCAGTGTATTCGACTCAATTGCGCGCTCTTTGCCTAAGATGGCTAAATCCAAAAAAACTATCGCGATAGCTTATTGGCGATGTTTAACGACAACTTATCGATAGTTTCGTGATTTAATAGCTTCCCCAGCGTTCTTGGCGTTCATTTTTCGCAATATTTTAACCAATTTTTGTATAAATATGAAAATGGACGTTGATCAAAATGTGAAAGAGACTGGCGTTGAGCTAACAGAAGCAGAAAATGAACTATATGACCGACAAATTCGGCTTTGGGGCTTGGAATCTCAAAAAAGGTTAGTTGGCCGGTTAGCCGGCTGTCTTTATTCTTTGTGTGTGAGAAATAACAATAATTGGTAATAAAAATACAATTTTATAGACTACGCACAGCCAATATACTGATTTCTGGTCTGAATGGACTTGGTGCGGAAATAACTAAGAATATTATATTATCCGGAGTGAACTTGGTAAAGCTGCACGACGATAAATTGGTAACCGAAGAGGATTTTTGCTCACAGTTTCTGGCGGCACGTGAATCATTGGGAAAGAACCGGGCCGAAGCATCATTGCCGCGCGCTCGAGCACTTAATCCTATGGTGGACATATCCGCGGACACTCAGCCATTAAGTGACAAGGACGCTGACTTTTTTGGTCAATTCGATGTTGTGGTTATAAACGGTGCAAGCAACGAGGAATTGCTGCGCATTGACACAATCTGCCGGGAATTGGGCGTTAAATTTTTCGCCACTGATGTTTGGGGCATGTTTGGTTTCCATTATGCTGGCTTACAGAAACACAACTACGTGGAGTAAGTGATGTGGCATATACGTATAAACACTTTCATTTATTGCTCATTCTTTTTAGAAACGTTTTCAAGTACAAGGTGATTTCAAAGCCGAATGAGAAGGTTAAATATGAAACAGTCTCCACGCCAGTGCAACGCGAAGTGGAGTATCCGGCGTATTCTCATTGGCTCGACTTTAATATTAATGCTCCCAACTATCAGCGGAAGTTGAAGCGCGATGGACCAGGTATCATACTGCTGCGCGTTCTACAAAACTTTCGCAGCACATACAAGCGCGACCCCAACTACAAGACACGAGAAGCAGATATTGCTTTACTGGAGCAAATCCGTGATGAGCTTGTGCCGAACTCTGCACTGACCAGCGATGCACTTGGTTTACTTTTTGCGCAGATATCGCCAGCAGTCGCTGTCGTTGGTGGCGTTGTGGCACAGGAGATTATTAAGGTGGTGACCAAAATGGAAGCTCCTCATCGAAATTTATTCATATTCAATCCAGAAACTTGTATGGGCTATGTGGAAGCAATTGGTGTCAACTAAGACTATATTTCTATGAATAAAGTGAAAATCCCCCATATCTATATTATTTCAAAATAAAGTTTATCCTTTTAGAAACTTGGTAGTAAAAACAATTGTGAAGTTTTGCATTATTCATGTTGGTTTAATACAAAAAGCATACAGGTAAATGGAAATTAAATGAAACTTATCAATTTGTGAGAATTTCTGCAGCACGATTTTCCATAAGTTTTTCCATATTTGTGATCGCACCCATCCATGTGTCCAGTGTGCTGGCCATGCCAACAATTTGTGTGCGATCCAAAACACGTGGCTGCACCCAGGACATGTTTACTACACCAGCTACCTGATCGATCTCGCCGCGTACCAGATCCAAAGCCAGAGCCTTCATTATCAAAAACTCAACCTCTTTGGGCGGCAGTTTTGTTTCTTTAGCGATGTCTGCAAAGGAAATGGCACGCTCAATGGCCGAACGTTTAAAAGTCATCTCCATGAGGCAAAGCAGTGAAATCTTCTGGCGTAGCTTAACTTCCTGCGCAGCCAAATCGGGGATCTTTGACCAAATCTTTTTCATGTCATTAAATCTAGTTGATAGCAGCATAATGTTTAATAGTTTATAAACTAATGAATCACTGTTGAGTACTCACTTGTTAATATCCCCCATGTTGAATGCCTTCAGCAGCTCGACCAACCATTCGTTTTCCGTATTTTTAAGTGACTCTAGAATGGGATGCGCCAACAGCTCGCCAATGTTATAGACGCCATCACCCAGCAGAGCGGCCAGCCCCAAAAAGAAAGCCTGCTGCGCCCATTGATCACGAGGGTAGTCGTCCAGCGAGCAGCCCAAGAATTGCAAACCACAGCGATAATATTCGCTATGCTTGCCCACACGACGGTAATATTGGGAGGCGAGCATATAGTATTTGCCATGCACGGGCGTAACATTGCCTGCTTCCTCGAGGACATCGCGCAGTTCTTCAATGATTTTCTTGGTGGAATTCAGATCGTTCAGGTTGCTGAGATATAAGTTGCCCTGCATGACTTGCAGATACCAGACAGCTTCATCGCATATTTTAACTTTGTCCTTCATTTTCTCCAAAAATTCGATTGCCTCCTTTTTGTCACTGATATTATCCACGACCACCTCAAGTATTTGAATCAGACCATATGGATTTATTCTGAAATGATATATATTTTAGCATCATATTTACAAGTCTAGACTAATGCGGCTTTGACTTACTTTGTTTCGAAGGTGGAGATAAAATTTTGGTACAGCTGCAGAAGAGCGCTCTCGTCCTGCAATGTTTCATGGCGCACAAATGTAACAAGCTTAATTGTTAGCTCGTTCCACAACCTGCAAAAACATAAAAATTATACTAAGAAAAATCAAATTGAAAAACACTTACTTTTCATTGTGCAGCTCCTCAATTAGAGTCCATTCGGCAGCGAGATCTTTGTTTGTTGTCTTCTTTTGTGAAGCCAAGTATGCAGTGACTGTCGCTTGCGTATTCGACATTGTTGCTATATCCTGAGCTAAGCTATATTCTGAATATTTAATATAATTTTGTATAAAAAATATGCGCGTATGAAGTAGGCAAAGTGAAATTGCAAATCACAATTAGGGACGCTCAAACTATCGATATAACGCAAGTATTGACTACTTTTGAACGTGATACTATAAGAGTAAAATATCGGATTGGCAGGGAAATGTATCTTAATTTTAATAAATGAATATTTTTATAAATTTGAATGCTGACTAGATCAGAAAATTGATATATGCTCGAAATGTTTGTAAAGTAAAAAGTAATATCACTAGTGGGTTAGTAGCAATATTCCACGTACAATAGCAAAGACATCAACCACTTAAGTGGTAGCACTAAAAAAGCAACTGTTATAAACTGAAATGACAGCGCTCAACTTAAAAAAGCTGAAATGATTTACCAAATGTTGAATACATAAAACTGCCAAGCCAGGGGTCTTGTATATGTGTAACATGCATTTAACGGAAAGATCAAATATTATATATTACTCTTTGAGAGCAACTTCAACTTTCGATGCACTGTTGCAAACAGCAAATGTTAGTATAGTTGTCACTGTTATTGTATTCGCTGTTAACAGAACGAACAGCTGTTGGGCTCTGCGTGGGGAGTTCAGTTCAATGAGAACAGCTGAGCGTGAAAGTCGTGGTGCACGGAAAAAATAAAATCGCAATTCCAAGCATTTATAAACGTGAACGATAAAGGATATAACACGTCAGAAAGCGTAAACGCAGCTTAACCGCAAGTTCTTCCAACGCAACCCGTGCAGTTATATTACAACAATTAAATCTCGTGCGCACCCAGCAATAACAACAAAGAGCGCCCGTATCTACAAAAAGAGAAAAAAGAAACGAAAAGAAAAGTAACACTCTGATCGTTTAAACAAAATAGAAAACGAAATTGTCTGCACTAGCAATAGCATGTTAATGATTGTGTGATTGTTATATAAATGTTAAAAATTTATTAAATAAATCTCACACACACTCGAACCATTATGTGGATTTGTTTGCAAAGTGTTCAAATAAACAAAACTTATACGCATAACTCAATAGATTTTGTGCTTTAAATACGAAGAAAAGACGTGCTCCTCTATATAAACTGGCAATAAAACTTAAAACTTGTTGGTAGCTAGCTTGTGGTGTGTGCGTGTGTGTGTGTGCTTTGCCAATAGGCAAGCACCAGCGATTCGAATCATCTTGAAAGCGAAACAAGCGGCTTCATTTGCATTTGTTTTGAGCGTGACGCCCAATCATCGGAGCATTCGGCCACCCAGCAACAGAGGGCATCCGTATCGAATAGAACAAAAACGAGGTTAGTTCTATTAACCATATGTTAAGCTGTAGATATTATCGTGTTGCAGTGGAATCTTATCAATGGACTAATCGCTGGCCGACCAGCAAACTATTATGCAACTGCCCAATTCTATTCCAATTCCATTCAATTGCTTGCGCCACTTATCGTGGCGCTTGCCTGCCACATTTTGTAGGGGCGCAACATGTGCAACGCATGTTTCGTTTGGTGTCCCTGTGCCCGTGCCGTTTGTAAGTGCATTTCCTGGCCACACTTGAGGCACTCGAGGACGCACATTTCTATTGTCTGCCATCAACAAAAATTATTTGATGCAAGGGAAGGGGGAGGGGAGGGAGGGAGGCAGGTAGCGGGGCATGTTGTATCCTGTTGCGCTCTTAACTTTTCCCATTTCCTGCAACTGTCGAACTGCTGTGCGAAAGTCTTTGCCTCTTTTTCAAAATCAATGTCAGCGCAGTTGATATTTCCTTGGCCTGGCCCTTGCTGAAGCAGCCGAGTCCAAGTAGGCAATGCGTTCGCCAAAATGAAACGTGCGACATCTGGCGTAGACGGGCGGAACTGCCCGCTTGCCTGACTGCCTGAGTGCCTGCTCCGCATTCAGTTACAGTTATATGAAGAGCGGCAATTTCAAATATCAAAAAAAAGGAAACAAAACAAATATGAAAAATATATAAAAATAAAACAATATTGTACAAGTGTGGCTTTTGCTTTTGTTTCATGGTGAACTAGCAGATGCCCTACACACTGAACAAATAGTCAAATTAAAATTCCCTTAAAAGAATGTGAAACATATATACATTTTTATAATATAATTATAATTTATAATTATAATCATAATAAAAATCCAAATAAAAATAAAATTCTTGAGTAAATATATTTTTATAAAAATGAGATAGCTAAATAGAGTATTGAAATTCCTAGCATTATTTATTTCGTTATCTATTTCTCTGCCCTTATTTGCAGTTTAGAATTAATTTAAGTGTTAAATTCAAAAAGTTTATGAAAACTACTTTTAATTGTTATACACCTAACAGATCAGCTACTTGCCCTTCATACAGGGTATAAATGAACAAAATACCTTCCTGAAATGCAGTCTGCCTTTCGTTGTCCATTGAATGTTGACTGCTCTTGTTTTGTTTTCTGTTTTCTGTTTTCTGTTTTCTGTTGCACTGGCTATTAAAAGCAAAAGTGAAATATTCCATACAGACGATGGCGGCATCAACTGTAACGGCGACGGCAACGGCAAAGGCAACTGCAACCGCAACGGCAACTGCAGCAAGAGCTACTCCAACAACGGCAACTCTGTCAAGTGCGTTGTCGCTTCCTACTCTTTGGGTGCGTTATGTGGCCAACCAACTGAACATACATAAGGGTGTGTGTGTGTATGAGTGTGCCGTAAATGTGTGTAAGTGTGATTCAATTACAGGCCAATCCAGTCCAACTTGAGGAGTTGTCTGTGCCAGGCCCAGGCCTCAATTCGATATATTGCGAAAGAGTTTTTCAGCCAGAGACTTGGCCAAAGTCAAGCCGCATGCCTCATAACTACACGCACACGCACACACACACACACACTGACACGCACATGGCTGTGTATGTATTTACATTGATTCGAATTCCATTGGCGGCGATTTCATAATCGCTTACGCCGCTTCCCTCGTTTTACTTAATTTCTTTACGTATTTTGTTGCTGCTTCTTCAGCTGATTTTTGTTATATATATATATATATTTATATATATATATATATATATATATATATATTATATGTGTATATAGCTGTGCAGCATTGTTTATGTGAGTGTTTAGCTTTTGATTTTTTTGGGGCTGCTTTAAGCTTGAGCAACAACAACAATGCCAACACACTAAACAAAAAAAAGTTGTTTCAATGTTGGTAACTTTCTCCTCAACCACCTGCCAAAACCGCAGAGCGCACAGCTCGCGCTGTCAGTAACAACTGCTTTTGTATATATGTATACATATATGTGTATGTGTGTGTGCGTGTTGCTTCCATTTGTCATGTTGTTGTATTTGATATGCGCGCTATGCGTGCCAGTTGATTGCGCGATTAGCAAAGCCCGCATTCAAAACGCGTGCGCGCGAATTTCAAACTCAAGCTGCAATTTCATAATCTTCATTCACATCATCGGCAACAGCAACATGATCATCATCAATTTCATTATCATTATCGTGTACGCTGTTAGCTAGCTGAGTCAAACTGTATGTGCTAATTGAATCGATTCCCATCAGACAACAAATACCTCAAAGCGAACAGGTAAAAACCAGGCAACTTCCTAGTCCAGCAGCTAAGTGAGACCAAGGCGAAGGCCAGCACGGTCCATGGACTATGGCTCAACCTATGAATTGAAAATGACAAAAAAAAGAAGCCTTTGGTTTCCAAATGAATGAAATTGGAATGAAATCTCAGTCTTATGATATTCCTAATGTGAATCTAATAAATCTGATTAGCTAAATATCATAGTTAAGGCCAAAGATCTCATAATAAATCATTTGTAGTTCCGGGTTGATATCGATTCTATTTAAGACTTATTTTTAGCCTTGATTTAAAGAACTTTCTTTAAGAAGAGTGTATAGATTGAAGACCCTGATTTTTTCCAGTGTATGCACTGGTGGGTGGCCATAAAAATTGCAATTAAATTGCTGTTCGATCAAATCAGTTCAATGGCAAAGCCATTGCTCCAAAGAGGCAGCACTCAAGATGCCTTTGTAACGCAAATATAAACACGACTAAACAACAGCACAAACACATACACCTTTTGGCCATAAACATATTAAATTTTATGATTATTAGAGCCGCAACGTCTGCTGAGCAACTTATGCAAATCTCTGATTGAAGATAAGCGCGCCTCGTGGCAGCTTTTCCTACTGCTGCTCCATCTCCATCTGAAAGAGGTCGGCTCTGTCGCACGCATTGGAAAACCAGTTGCTTTCAATTTGTTTCATGTTCAGGGTTCACCAGGTGTCTTCAACTGTAGATGGGCAGGTATTTGTTTGGTTGCCTCAACCTCAAAGCGTTTTATGCGCCATGCAATTGGCACTCCAAATAGCTGTTGACCGCCATGCATGCTGATGACTCTTAATGGCTTTTGGTACGACATCAAAAACTACCACACGAACGACAACGCAACATTCCGCACCCAAAAAACCAACAGCAACAACGACAACAGCAACAACAACTAAATGCAACTGAAAACGAGCGCGTTTTAGATTTTTGTATTGGCATATGGCATAATCAAGTTTGCGGCTCAAGTGGCTTTTACTTGCACCACCAGACTGGGCCACGCACCACTGAGGAGCAGTCACTGTAGCTCCCACTTCCCATTCATCGTGTCTGCTAGTGGGGCTGCCAAGTTGTCTATGTCACATGCTTTTGCCTCATGTTTTATTGCCACCGTCGCAGCGGTTCATGTTGTTATTTGCATTGGCCAAACAGCAGTCGCTGCACAGCGCACAGTGGGGCAAACATCGTATGAATACAATATAATAAGGCATTTTATATGTTTAGGAATTTTATATTACTGTATATGCATTTCATTAAATTCTCTTGTCCTTTTGTCGAGCTACATAAATTATATGGTTTTGTACCACTGTAGTTGGCGGCTGCTGTCTGCCAAGTTAACGCAATGAGCGGCACAAATATTGAAATACACACACGATGGAAGATGAAAAGCAAAGTAGAGGGCTGCTGATGAGATTGCCTCTCCATATAATTATCTTGTGGTTCCCTCTCTCTATGCATAATTCTATCGTGTCTTGTTCTATCCATGCTCAGGTTGTATGTTTGCTATTTGTTTGTTCAGATCTCGACGGGGCGGCCTTTCTACCAAAAGGTCTCGCAAATATTGCACAAACGCACAATGTTTGAACTACACTCGATGAGGAATTTGATGTACAAAGATCTTCTGGTTGCTGTTATTGTTGTTGGTCTGGAAATGCAGACATATATATGTGTATATGTCAATATATACCATATAAGTATTAATAGCTGTACTAGTATTGTGACCCTCACATCGGCTTTATAATCAAACTTCAAAGTCAACCAGCAATTATTGTTAGGCCTTGTCATAATAATGCCAATAAGCGACCAAGTGCATGGCAAAAAAAGGTAAATAAATAAATGAATCAATAAATAAATACCACAAGTATTTAGCAATCCATTACCCTTTTCTTGTATTCGCCCTTATTGATATATACACATTTTCCGGGATATTGCCAAAGATATCTACATATATAAGTATACATAAGTATCTGCAACTAGTTGCAAGAGTATCTACAATTTTCAACAGAACTGTTTACGCATAGTTTATAGATATTTGTGTAAATATATATATTTGTTTCAGATATATGTGCATACATATATAAAAGATACAAAAGTATCTGTAAATGCTTGCAAAAGTAGCTTGAAATCAAAGTGAACTTCAGAAAAAGTAAACAGACATTATATGTACATATATATTTATAAATATATATAACAGATATCGATATCGATGCACTAAAAACTCTATTTGTAAATATATATACATATATGAACTTATAAATATATACATACATATAAAAAAGATATTGATGCACTAAAAACTCTATTTTATGTTCATGTTTGTGTTGTAGTTCAAAATAAACGAAATAGTATTACTAAATACACCTATGTATGTACATATGTATGTATGTGCCGGATGCGAATTGATATTGCAGCAGATCGATTTGCTTAAGATACTTAAGTATACATATGTATGTATGTATATCTCAGATACATTGGTATCTGTGCAATGATCTAATATTGGGTTAGCCAAAAAAAAGTGTTTAAGGAAGCTTTTTTTAACGCGAAAGCAAACAACATAGTATATAACATATAGTATATAACATATATATGTATATAGTTGTTTGCGTGCCAATTCGTAATATGTCAGTGTAATCTCTTAAGGAATCGGTGTGAACATTTTTAAAATTTTTTTTAAAGCTTTTCTCAATTCTTGGAAAGATTCGCAGTGCGCGAAAAACATGACTCATATCAATTTCCCCAACGCCGCTTGCCTATAGCCCAGTTTGTTCTAGAATTTCTTCGATTTGTTTTCGAACTGTTGTTGCTCTTGTGTGTGTGCGCGCTCTCTCCTTGGTTAACACTTTCATATCAGTCTATGCCATACCCTAATCCCAGCAGCCATTCAATTTTGCCCACACGAATCAATTTGTATTAAGCAGGAGTTGCGCTGGGTGGAGCGCGGCAGGGTAGGGCAGAGCTGGGCTGGGCTGGGCTGGGCTTTGCTCTCCACCTAATCCGTAGCAACCATGCAGCCGTGTAATATGAATGTGATTGAAATTCCAAATTGCATCCGGCAAACATCATGGCGGTGGCGATGCTCCTTGAGATACCCTACAATAAGAAGCGGGCCAATTGGGGGTTTCAATCAATAAACAAATATCAATGTTTATGGCAAACGTTTTTTGTGCAAGTGTAAACAAAAACATAAAGAGCCAATATATAGGCCACAAAAAAATATAAATGTATATATATTTATCCAGAAGTGAGCAAAAATTATTTTATTTATAAATTTTGTTGACTGAGACTTTAAATAAGAATTTGATATGATTACAGGGTATTACAGTCGCGCTGTTGTCTTTTATTGTTCACTTTTCTTTTTACATGCAAAATTAAAATTGGAATTTACAAAACTGAAGCTGACAGCAGACCGAAAACTCAACGATTTTACGAGCCATGGCAACATTAATGATGATTACGATGATAGGGCAATGATGAGCATGATGATGATGTGTGTGATGTGTGCGTGGCCTGTGTGTGCGCGTGTGTGTGGTATGCCTAGGTAGTTAGCTGATGATTCGATGGGTAACCATGTGCGATTAGAAGGATGTTTAAAGTGTTTTGCAAGCTTTGTTAAGAGCTTTGGTGCGCCAAACCACACCGAGCTAACCGAGCATGAAGGCAGCTTTGGCGTTACTTAGCGTGATTGCATATCGGCGCCAGAAGCCAATGTGAATCGCATCGTATAGCATCGCATGCCGTTCGTCCAAATCTCAAGGCGTGCCGTGGATCAGTTGGCCACGCGTGCCGCCGTGCCGTGCCGTGCCGCGCCGTGCCGCATAAACCTTGGGCTGGCGCATTTCAATTATGGCTTTTGTTAATCATAGCCTGCGCTTGCTTAAATTGTTAACAAAGATTTTAATACGCTTGCGTTTAGACATAAATGTGCATACATATTCATGTCCCGAGCCGTGTTAATGGGCAATTAAGCGGCGTTGGCAGCCAATTATCCGAAGACCTGCTCAGACTACATACATTTACAGACGTTTAGACTCGGAAGCAAAGCTGCCTACGCTCGAACTGCATGGTATTATGCACTTGAAATGAAAAACGCATATTCCATTGTTTTACTCAACGATTTTTCAAGTTCGCTGCGATTGTGGGCAATCGAACTTTGATTCACTTGAAATTTGCATCATCTTCAACTCTTTTGTGGCTCTTGCAAAAACTTTCTATTTTATTTGTATTTTGTAGTTCCTGTTTTTCGGATAATCGTTAATGTAAGCGCTTGGTTTTTTTTTGTGTGTGTTTTGTTTGGTCTTCAGCGATCTGAATCTGAACAAACAAAATCAAATGGAATCAATAAATGGTCGTTGCATTTGGGTCAATGTCAAATACGTTCAGTTGGACCAACTTCGACTTGAATCGTAAAGACGATGATGAAGATGATGACGATGATGCTGGTGAAGGCAACATCTTCATTTACGCCCCAAACTGGCCCCCATTAACATGGTCGAAACGATATTTACCAAACGCTTCTCTCCCATCAGTTTGAAGGCTTTCAGCACACGTGTCGCCCGTCGTTTGGCGTTTATCGTGCGCGACATTGTCAGCTCATTGTTCTGTTTTGGCCAGCATCAAAAAAGAGGTTCACAACTTGATGTCTTTTAATTGGAAATTGTTTGCCTTGTAAAACTTTTTAGCTCACTGCCGCACAAATCGTTTGAAGTGATCCAAGCATCTCAACTTTTAACGATATGTAAAATTTGCATATATACAAACGTTTATATATATATATATATATATATATATATATATATATATATATATCTTACAACATATATATTTACATATATGCAAATTATAACGTGTGCGTGCGTGTGTGAAGGCTTTGAATTTGGTCTTAGCTGCTTTTTTGGCGCTTAAAGTTTTTCCTGGCTTTGATTGCATACAAATTAGCGGTATTCGCAGTTTTGGTAGAAAGTAAAACTGTTTTTATTGAATTTATTTATTTGGTAGATATTTTTGTTGCTCTTGATGCTGTTGTTGTTGTTGTTGCTATTGCTGTTGCTGTTGCCGTTGTTGGTATTAACGACAACTTTTACTTTTTTTCAGAAACTTGTAAATTACACAGACATTCGCGGCAAAAGAAGTTGAAAAATGCCCAAAAAAAAAAAAAAAACAGAGCATTGCTCGACTTGTAGATACCCTGTCCGTATTACTAGTCAATTTAATCTTGTATATACCGTAAAATGTATCTAATAGCACTACTAAATACAGCCTACTTTTAGTATAGAATGGAAGGTAAGCCGAGCTGAACCAGATATTCGAAAAAGTTTTAATGTTTATACCTACAAAACTCTCTTGACAAATGACATTGCTTTTTGTTTTTCATATATACTAATATATATATTTATATACAGTACGTGCAATCCATAACTAATGCTAGACTAATGAACATTAATTTGCATTATCTTATTTGAATAATCTTTATTTAAAATATGATGCAAAAGTAATTAAACCTTAAGTTCTTCGACCCATTGAACCATAAACTTGAAGTTTCATCGATGGATAGCTAAAGTCCATAATGACTGCTTTGGGGCATGTAATAACTACTGGGTATACAAATAGGTTTCTTTTGGTAATCATTTTTTTTTGTGGCTTGTGAAACGTTTCGTTTATTGTCCACACATTAATCTTCTTTTCAATCATGTTTAATGCGCTGAGTGATCTGAACCAGTTTCATTTTGGTTTTGTTTTTGTTTTTGTTTTTGATATTGCAGCAGTGACAGACTAAGTGGTATTAATTAGTTAGATATTTTATCTGGCCAACTAGCTGTCGGCCATGTTAATTGGAAGAGTGCGTAAGAGTGTTGAGTGTTGTGAAAGCTAAAAAGAAGCGACTTTCCGCAATCAATGGCCGAGAAGCCAGTTTATACTGTTGAGTGCCAGCTGAGTTAGTTAGCTTATCTTGAATACTATGTACGAGCTCTCTAATTCCTGCATAGGCACGTTAGTCTGTACAGGCACATGCTATAAGGTGGCATTGACATTGTTTATTATCTAACTATTCGAGCTATTTGTATACCATTGATCTACAAAACAGCAAAAAGTAGAGCAAACTCTCTGTTGGAAATAGAACAACTTTCATAACGCAACCAAAATTCACTAAGTGCTATCAAAACTATCACATAACTGTTCATAAATACATACATGTGTGTATACATATATATTATGCCGAACTGCATTGCAGCACCCTTATCCGAACAAAAATAAATAAAGTTCTTTCACGACAACAATTCATCATTAAGCTAATTTCCCTCCAGCTAAATTCATGTTGTATGTTTGGAATTGTGTTACGTATGAATTTTCCCATTCGAGCGATAGGAGTACAACAAATTGTCGCCTTATCAGAGCTACGACATATTTAATAAAAAATATAAATAAGTTTCTGATATGTAGGCGAGTAGAAGTATCCGGCTAGCAGATACCCTGAACAAACATACTAGCTCAAATGCATACATTAAATACGTATATATACAAAAACCCTCCCCCCGCATATATCTATAGATCTATATATATCATACGATCATATATTATATTATACTATTATACTATATATATTATACGATCAAATCGTATAATGTGACTATATGAAATATAACTTTTTTTTCTGCTATTGGATGTGCATGCAGTATGTATACATTTATATATATAGACATTAAATTTTATCTAAGTGAAATAGGAGATCCCACAGTTCTGAAGTTCCTGTAGTCAAGGAACTTATACTTTCTTTTACATGTTGCATAAATGTACCAACAACAATATACCCCTTTAAAACCACTTTATATTAGTTCAGGGATAAGAAATATACCTCGTCACGACGTGACTAATTTCATGATGTCGTTAGCAAATGCGAACTTTAGCACCACTTTATCAGTGCTGACAATTTAGCTTCTTTCTGTGCAGATTAATTAATTTTTTTCCACCTCTGATGTTTTACGCAAGTAATTGTATAATTTTATTGTAATTGAATTGTGATGGGAGTTAGTTGAAAACAGGTATTTGGTCTTAAGTATTGACAGTACAACGCAATGCACTCTGCAGCCACTATGATTATGTCGATGTCGATTGGCATTAATGTATCCTTAATTAAAATTGCAAGAGTACATAACAATAAAAACTTTATTGCAGAAAATCAATGGAAAAACAAAAGATCATCGCCATTTTCAAACCCCGAACGCATCGACAATGGGAAGTCAGGTTATAAGGGTTCTGTTAAATTATATCTATTAGACTGAAGTAGGCTTGACAGACACCACAAATATAGTATATACATAATTCAGTCCAATGAGCTGAGTCGTGTCTTAATATAGAATGATTGAAACAGCGTCACCGCGCGAGGCTCAGAGTTTGCTCTAGTTGGGCACTCCCCACTAGAACACTTTTAACATTTGTTTTATGGCAACTTAAATTTGTCAAATATGTGCACTTAGTCTGAACAATCAGATATTCAAATCAAAATTTATGTCCGCCATATGCCGAAATTTCATTAAAAAGAGAATTAATAATTTTACTTTATGACCACAAAAATTGTTATTAGCAGAAAAATATGTATGGATACTATAGATAAAATAACGGAAAGTGTGTTCTCTATATTATGGACAGTTGAAATATATTTTTAACAGCCTGCACACTTGTCTCTCTCTATACACATGATAAAGATCAAAATGTTTTCAGTTAATGGAAATTTGCATATTTCATAAATCTTTGAAATTAGAAAGGAAATTGATCAAAATAGATATAAAGTATTTTTTTAAAATGCAGGCTCGTGTCTTTCGACTAAAGCATTCACTTTGTTGCGATTCAATAAATGTAAACACAATATTATTTTGGGTTTTGCTTAGGTCATTGTTTAAATAGAAGATGTTTGTCTGAGCGCATGATTCCAAGATATCAACAATTTAAAAAATCGAATAGAATTTTTTCAGAACCCATTCCAATGTTGAATTAGCAGCCATAACTCAAGCAGTGGGTAAGCTTTTTCAGAGAAGTCCGCATGATGAAAACTAAAGCCGAACGAATTATAAATTCGGAATCAAAACAAAATCAATATAAATAATAATAAATTCCTTGAGGCGTTAATTGCTATAAATTTGCACTGGACTTTGCACCGGAATTTCGGAATTTTTCAAAAATTGGGAAACCAAAAATTTATATTTAAAATTGAACATGTTCAGTTTGGAAAATATATAAATATAAAAATATTTTGATATATTTTTATGTAAAGTTATATAACAAACAATATAATTAATTATAATTAATATTAATTATGATTTTGGGCAGTTGATGATTCAAATCTATATTTAATTGTCTGCAATTAGCAGTCCTATGTTAATCATATAAATCATTTTTGACAAAAACAATATGAGTGAGCATGGAAACTTTTGCGCCAATATTTCGAGATGATTCATTTTATGTTTTCCTGGTAGCACTTGGAGCACTTGTTGCATTTTAATTGGCCAGGCTTCCAGCACAATTGCCACAATTGGCGCGGGGAAAGCCTGCGAAATGCGACATGTGAACGTTGTCTGAAATTTTCTCGGAATTTTTTTTTAAGAAACCAAAGTGTAGCTTTATATTTACGTGAATGTATGTAAACACCGATGTACCAAAAAACAATGGGTCGATTGGTCGCTGGTCTGTGGATTTGTTGTTTTTCGCGTTGCTTACGGCTCATTGTTTCTGTTAAGTTTTGTTCTACTTTTTTGTCCAGACTCTGCCTTTGTTGTGTGAGTTGAGTTTCTCCTATTTGCGTTTACTCTCTATCTAACACACAGCCTTGTGTGCTGTCCCTTTCTCGCTCACACACACACACACAGTGGGCTGCCGCGGGCTACTTTGGTAAGGTTGAGGTCGAGCGCCATTTCCGTTTGGCGAGTGCTTTTCAAATGTAAACGAAAAAAGCATGCAAAACAATGCAAGGCACACACACACACACAGATACACACCAATACACACACACATATAGGCAGCAAGAACATTAGGTCGGTTCACAACACTATTTGAGATTCTCCAGTTGCCACAATTTCATCGCTAAATTTAACATTTCGCCAGCCCAGCGGCGCCTTGCTCTAGCAATTATTGTTGCTGCTTCTGTTGTTGTTGTTGTTATTGCTATGGTTATAGCTGTTGGCTTTTTTCATTTTCTCAAAATAAACATTCGTATGGAAATGGTAATTACTTTTCTCAAAACTATTTTGCAATTATCATTCACACTTCTTGCCAAGAGCCTTAACATCCAACTTGATGCACTTTGAACAGCTAAACAAAAGAGCAACAATTTGAAATGTTTGTTTTTATTTGCTCATCTGTTCCACAATTGCAAATTTTGCCCCTCTGTTCGACATCATTATTGTCCTCAACGCGATAATCGCTATAATCATCATCATCTTCGTTCAATTATATGCGATGAGTTTCAAGGCAGGAAACTGGAATTGGTCGATTTAATTTTATTGTTCCTCATATTGACAAGAGTAGTTGAGGTCATAGGGTCAAGATATATTTAAGTCTCCCATCTCCCTGTAAGTCCAATTCAGGTGTTAAGAAAGTTTTGACTGTTAAATCGTAAATATTTTTTCTATAATTTATCCATCAATAATATGTAAATTCATGATTCATAAGCAAAATCTTGACTTATTAGGTTTGACATTAGCTCACTTAGCTGAGCGAGGCGAAGGCTTTGAATACAAAGCGAAAGATTCGAATCATTTGACGGTATGTAAATATTTGATCTGTTTGACGTACATACGTGGACGTACTATATGTATATATCCACTTATGCGTACATCGAGCCTATTTGGGAATGCTTCGCGAATTCTTTTTAAAATGTAAATTACCCGTAAGAAAAAAACCCAAAAGTTGTAGTGAAGGGCATGAACAGCATGATTTAGTGAAAAGATTATAAATCATAGACCACTTAAGATTGTATATGTTCTGTGACAATATATTAAGCTGGAATGATATAATATATAGATAAAAAAAACTGTATTTTAAATAACATAAGTTTTTTCTTTCTAAATGTAGCTCTAAATGCAAAATTGTTTAAGGAGCTTGCTCTTAGCATCCAGTCAGAGATGCAACTAATCATTTTTATTGCTGGCGACTTAAGTTCTCAGCTTAGGAATACAAATCAAGCACAGAATTGTAGGGTTGCTGCTAAGATGTACATAAATTATCTCTCATTTTATTTAACAGCCTTGGTCAGAAATGTTCGGCTGGCTTTCAAAATGTATAATTCATTTATATATCTCAGTTGCTTAGTATTATACTATATATGTATGGGTATATATTCAGATAGGTTGGCCTACAACTCTGTCAAATGAGAGTCTAATGCATAACATTTGACTTTTCTTTTTTTGTGTTTGGAAAATGTTATAGCTTTTTGTCTAGGCTTCATCAGACTACTCTGACGACTAGCAGAAAAAAGATTCTTGGCTAGCTTCAAGGTGTCATAAAAACATTCCCTAAATACGCCTGCATATGTTGCACTCAGACTTTAGCTTTGTGTAATCATGATCTTGATCTACTCTTTCATCCATGGCCTTTGAGGCGTTCCGTTATGGTTGACTTTTGCCATAAAATGTTTTATTCCTCGTAGTGGCTGGAAATAGCATCCGACAATTACATCGATTTTCATTTTAGCCAGAGAATGAGATCATTGTTTATGCCCAACATTTTAACGATCGCCACAACTCTATTGCCCCCCAGAGCCAGAGCCAGTGCCAGTGAGTGAACACCCATACTATGCCCAAAATGCATTGTATATATTCATGCATGTATATATATATTGTTATACATATATAATGTATTTATTTTACATGGATACACAAGCAGAGAATGGAAGTGCAACTGCAGTAGTCATACTTTATGGCCGGAGGCTTCGGATTACACAGCCCAGAAACATGGCTCGTTCCTTTATTTAAAGTGGGGAATATATTTTATGGCTGGCACGATAAGCAACGGTACTTGAATCAGAGTCCAGAATCGCATAACTCAAACTTAGAGGCAGACGTAGGCACAGACAGACTTTTGAATATTTATGGCGCCTGCTAGAGAGGATGCTTGTCTATGCCGAGCACGTTGCGTGCGATCGTTCAGCGAGATTTGTACCCAGAGCCAAGTGCCAAGTGCTAAGTGCCGAGCAAATCGCATTGGTGGCTTTATTAACTCGGGCAGCTGCAGCTGGCGCAGCCGGCGGCAACTGCCAATGCGAGGCGCAAGCATGCGGATATGCTGATCGCGCTGTAGGCGCCGCTCTGGCTTATGCCATCAATCAGTGGGCAGACGGTAGGCGAAAGGTAAACCCAAAGGCAAACGCCCACATACACATACACAGAGTCGTATATTGGCAAATTATACGCACAATGCTTGTCCAAGGACGCGATTAAAGCAGCTTAGCGTAATAACCAGAGCATCCAGTTTTAGATTTCGTATACCCAGCTATTCCATTGCGAACAGGAGGGGCATGTTAGGAGCAGGCATATTATGTTAAGATACTGTAAGTTAGTCGATTGAAATACAAACATGAACAATCGAGCAGTTCCACTAAATTTCGTTTAGATTTAGCACTGAAAGCAAAAGTCAGTTAAAAATTACAAATTCTGTTTTCAAATTCAATAAAAATAAAGTAAAAGTAAATATAACAATGCAAAAGTGGCTCTGCTTGTAATTAATAACATATGTATGAACTTTTTACCTTTGATCATTATTTTTGAATGAGGAAAAGCCAAATTAATTTGTTAATTTGATTAACATATATGATAATTTTGTTGTTCACAACGAATCAAATTTGCTTTTTCAAAAAGAAAATATTACATTTACTTCCCAATCAATTCAATAGCTGCGATGCACCAGAGGGTGTTTTATGTTAACTCACACACTTAACATGACAACAGTTAAGACTTAACAGAAATTTGCAAGCTTCTTTAACAGCAACCTGTTCTGGTAAAGAAGCATCTTTTATAGGGTATATAATGGTTGTAATTCCAACCAAATTATGTTTTTTTTTTGTATTTGTTATATTCACCAATCGGCTTTGCGTTCTTTGTTATCGTGTTGAGGAGAAAATTCAACGAACGGCCCGAGCAGCCGCCCAAATGTGTCAATAGCAATCGATAATATTTTGTTGTTTTAGTTTTTGTTTTTAATTTGTTTCTCTCGGTCGACTGACATAACGATTATGCGATGGAGGCAAGTTGATTGCCCTGTGTCCTCTAGCCCTTGACTTACTCTGTGTGAGAGCTATTCGACTAACCTCATTGTCTTTTGATTACAGCACTTAGACGCAGTTGCGCAGTAGTGCCAGCTGCCGGAGTGTTTGGACCATTGAGCAGCGTGGTGCCGGCCAAGTCAACTCCAGAGACCTGGACGAGCTTACTGTACGCAGCGGCAGCAAAGATGATTGGACGTTTGTTTCGTGCCCATGGCGAGTTTTGTGCATCGCATCCCTGGGAGGTGATTGTCGCCCTACTTACCATCACAGCATGCATGCTGACTCTGGACAAGGGCAGCACCCTGGAGCCGACCAATGTTCTTAGCAGCGCCAGCGCAACGACAGCGGCTGCTGCTGCGGCTAACAGTGGTGGAGCTGCATCTGCCGCAGCCAGTGGTACGCAGCCGCCCATAATTGCCAGCGGATCGACATCGGCGACGTCGAGCCGACATCGGCCCTGTCACGGCTGGGGCCAATCCTGCGATGGCCTCGAGGCTGAATACAATGCCGCCGATGTGATCCTAATGACCATTGTGCGCTGCGCCGCGGTGCTCTACTGTTACTACCAGTTCTGCAGTCTGCACCGGCTGGGCTCCAAATATGTGCTAGGTAAGTGCGTTCAACTAGATTGGGGATTGCGTCATGGCTGCTAGATTTAATGAGCGCGTGTGTATATACAATCTATTAGCTTCTGTCTGAAGAATATGCTTTGTTTAACTGGGCGGACACTATTTTGAGATATGTTTGGCCAAGATTTTAGCTACCTTTTTTTTGGGCGGTATTTCTCACGCGGTCTCTAAGTGAATCGACCTCTGCTACTAATTCGAGTTGTCGAACCCAGCTCTAGCTCAAATTCAAGTGCGCTCTCTTAACTGTTTGTTTTTGTTTCTGTTTGCAGGAATTGCCGGTCTCTTTACGTTCTTTTCCAGTTTCATATTCACGACGGCCATTATCAAGTTTCTGGGCAGCGATATTTCAGATCTCAAGTAAGTAAACCTCTGTTGAATGAATCGTATTGACTAACTGTATATAATTGTTTGTAGGGATGCGCTTTTCGTGCTGCTTTTGGTTATCGATTTATCGAACTCGGGTCGATTGGCACAGCTGGCCCTCTCGGGCAGCAGCCAGGCAGAAGTCACACAGAATATAGCGCGAGGCCTGGAGCTTTTGGGTCCAACCATTTCACTAGACACCATTGTGGAGGTGCTGCTGGTAGGCGTGGGAACGTTGTCGGGTGTGCAACGACTGGAGGTGCTGTGTATGTTTGCTGTACTGTCGGTTCTAGTCAACTATGTGGTCTTTATGACCTTCTACCCCGCCTGCCTTTCCCTTATATTTGATCTTTCCCGCAATGGCGTCGACATTTCTGCCGTTAGAGAACGCGCAAAAGGCTCGTTGCTGTTGAAATCCCTCACCGAGGAGGAGCAGAAGGCTAATCCAGTGCTGCAGCGCGTCAAGCTCATAATGACCACCGGCCTGATGATTGTGCACATCTATAGTCGGGTTGTGTTCAGCAACAGCGACTACGATGCTGTGGAGAAGACACTTTCCCCTCCGCTAAATCTGAATGTTAACAACAACCGCACGGAATCGGGCGAAATAACTGATATTATAATCAAGTATGTAGTTCACATGTAAATCTGACCATATCAACATCAATATATTGACCACACTCTTACTCTTATTTTTGCAGATGGCTCACAATGAGCGCAGATCACATAGTCATCTTCATCGTCTTGCTTGCTCTTGTCATCAAGCTCATCTTCTTCGACCATCGGGATACGCTGCCGAATCAGTTGCGTCAGCCAACTACAGCTAAGGCATCGCAGACTACTCCACTGGAGGAAGCGCCACAGCAAATCTCTAGACACACGCCTCTGTTTAGCATTGAGGAGCACAGTTCAACAAATGCAGCCACACAGACCGACGTTGTATCCGTGCGACAGCGACTGACACCACCAGTCCGCCCACCACGTCCACTGCAAGAATGCCTGAAGTTATTAAATTCGATCGACGAAGCCGATGGCATCGGCGGCGCCAGCGTTTTAAGTGATGAAGAAGTCATTGCCATTGTCAAAGCAGGCGGTCCACATTGTCCGCTTTACAAGATTGAGTCAGTGTTGGACGATGCAGAGCGTGGGATACGCATTCGTCGCCAGCTAATAGCTGAACGTGCCAAGTTGCCAATGTCACGCCTGGAAGTGCTGCCTTACGAACATTTTGACTATCGGAAAGTGATGAATGCCTGTTGCGAGAATGTCCTGGGCTATGTGCCCATACCTGTTGGCTATGCGGGTCCACTTCTGCTGGATGGGGAGAGCTACTATGTGCCCATGGCCACAACGGAGGGCGCTTTGGTGGCATCCACGAATCGCGGCTGCAAAGCACTTTCTGTGCGCGGCGTTCGCTCTGTGGTAGAAGATGTTGGCATGACCCGTGCACCTTGTGTGCGTTTCCCTAGTGTCGCTCGTGCGTCCGAAGCCAAGAAGTGGATCGAGAGCGAGGAAAACTACAAAGTGGTCAAAACAGAGTTCGATTCGACTTCTCGTTTCGGTCGTCTGAAAGAATGTCACATAGCTATGGATGGTCCCCAACTGTATATTCGTTTCGTGGCTCTGACAGGCGATGCCATGGGCATGAACATGGTATCCAAGGGTGCGGAGATGGCACTGCGGTGCATCAAGCGTCAATTTCCTGATATGCAAATCATTTCGTTGAGCGGCAACTTTTGTTGCGACAAAAAACCCGCGGCAATCAATTGGATTAAGGGTCGTGGCAAGCGTGTAGTCACCGAATGCACCATATCGGCCGCTACTTTGCGTTCCGTTTTGAAAACGGACGCCAAGACGCTGGTGGAGTGCAACAAACTGAAGAACATGTCTGGCAGCGCTATGGCAGGCAGCATTGGCGGCAACAATGCCCACGCGGCCAACATGGTGACCGCTGTTTTCTTAGCTACAGGCCAGGATCCCGCACAAAATGTTACATCCAGTAATTGCTCCACAGCTATGGAGTGCTGGAACGAGAACAGTGAAGATCTTTATATGACCTGCACCATGCCCTCGCTGGAAGTGGGCACTGTTGGTGGTGGCACTGGACTTCCCGGACAGGGTGCCTGCCTCGACTTGCTAGGCGTACGTGGCGCCCATGCAACCCACCCCGGCGACAATGCGCGGAAGCTGGCTCAAATTGTCTGTGCTACTGTGATGGCCGGCGAGTTGAGCCTAATGGCGGCGCTGGTCAACAGCGATCTAGTCAAGAGTCACATGCGTCACAATAGGTAAGTGTAGAAGCGATGCTCGTTTTACACGGTTTCATAATTCAAACTAATTGATTTGTAATTCGGTTTTACTTTTAGGTCATCCATTGCCGTAAGCAGCGCCAACAATCCGCTCAACGTGACCGTCTCCAGTTGCAGCACAATCAGCTAGAATTGACGCCAGTTTTTCCTCCCTGTACATAGGCGCTCAGATCGAGTGGGGCGTTCAAGTTAAAATTATTTTGTTGATACGCATGCTTACTGAATTAATTATTATAATTATAATTGTAATCAATTGGCCAGGCCAAACGTCAGCAGCAACAGCAGCATTAAGCGATTGTTTAACGCCAAAGCCAAAGCCTTTTGTCTGTATGCGATAAACATATTTGTTGTAATTGTTAAAACTAGTATCAAGTATAACGCAGTCTGGGATTCAATGTTGTTGCAATTTCCATTTAGTTCATACGAATATATCTATGTATATTATATATAAATATATATATATGAGTAGATATATATATATATATATATATATATATTAATGTGTGCATACGATAATGAGCCTATTTTTTCTACAAACATAATTTTAGTGCAAGCGCAAGAACTTGTAAAAAGTATTTTTTAAGCGAATTAGTTTTAGTGACTAAAGTTTAAAAAATTAATGGTTTTTTAATAGATGAGACTATAGAGGGTGCCAAGCGAAATAAACACGAAATTTTGTAATTGATAAATGTCTTTTGTAGACGATGCGCCCGGGCTTTCAATTCGGAACTTCATTTATTTTACTTTAATAATAATAATTATTAATAAATTATTATAATTAATTTATAATAACTCACAATTTGTTTTACTTAGTTTGTTGCGGTTCTTCATTTGATTCTTTTGTATTTTGTATATATATATATTTTTGTTTTTTTCTTGAAACATAATAAAATAGTGAGAAAAAAGGACGAAAACATGGGCCAGGTGTTTTTAAGCTCCTTCCTCCTCTTCGGCCACTGCCTTGGATTCTGCCTCAGCATCACTATCTGACGCTGGAACGACCACGTCCACGCTGCTGTCTGCCTGCACGAGCGCCTTCTTTGGGCTGGGCTCATTACTGTCCGCTTCGGCAATGGCTGTAGTGGAGCCGCTGGTCGGCATTAAGTCAGCTACTCCACCAACAGCTTCATCATCATCATCATCGTTAGTTGTTGATTCGGGCTGAGCGATGACAGCACAGGCTTCAGATGAAATACCATTTTTAGCTTCTACAACCGCGCACTCTTCTGGATGTGTCATCTTGCGCTTGGCAATGCGTTCACTAAGCGCTTTGTGCACCTGTGCAATATCTGCGGGTCGACCCATGGCCAAAAAAATCTTTACGGTGCCCGTGTTGTCCATGGCAGTTAGTCGTAGCGATTTCTGGCTGGCACGTTCTGCCACCATTGCCGCCCAGACTTTAGTGTTTAATAGCAACCTTAAGTTGCCTGATGTGCGAAAGACGACGCGTGAACAATCACGCTCATCCTTGGCATCGTTTAGACGCAGACTGCCGCGTCCACGCTCCTCCCAATTGCTGTTAAAAAATGCAAATAGCTTGCAGCTAACATCGGCAATGTTGATTTCATTTTCCTCGCCGGTAAAGGTCTCAACCTCTTCATATTTTCGTTTCTGTGCACGGCTCTCCTCGTACTCGCGGGCCACATCATTGAGGCTCTTTGCTTCAGACGTCTCCCTGTTGTTGTCTGTCGACTGAGCAGCCTTCTGAATAACGCTTGAAAACAGCAGCTGCGATGAGGTAGCTTCCGTTGCTCCAGACGAAGCAGCTTCTACATTTGATTCTGTACTCACGTTTTCCTGCCATGCAGTAAATATATATTTATATTTTTATAAATATGCAGAAATTTTTCAAGATGTAAAACATACCCCCACGACACGCTCGTGCACGTTCTGGCCGAAAATAAATCCACTTGTCTGGACACGCGGCAATGTTGTTTTAGCAGCAGCAAATATACTGGGACGCTCAATACCATTGTTCCGCAGCATTGAGAGCGGATCCGGCCGCTCATCGATTTCATCGTCATCTTTATCAATATTTTCTGTGGACTCCACAACTTGGGCGGCCGCATCGTCTTCATCTTCCCTCTGCTCGCGTAAAAACGGATTACCAACAATACCATCGTCATCAGTCTTCTCGTTTCCGCCGGCTAACGTTGTGGAGCTATTGTTGCTACTGTTGGCATTGCTCTGAGCCGAGCTTATTACAGAGCTGTCCACAAGCACAGGTGGTCGCAGCACAGCTCCGCCAAGGCGAGATGCCTTCAAAGTAAAACCGCCTCTGAAACAGTTGGATTCAACCGACGCCTCTACAAAACACAACAAGTACAAGAAAAGATATTGTATTTGACTTTAACTTCACTTTGTATTGACAGATTCGAGCTGAACCTTTGTTGCATTAAAACATGTCAAAGATCCATATGCACGACGAATAATAATTAATGGCACAGTTATCACACTTACCATTATTTTCGGACATGGCAATGATAATATGTTTGTGATTTATAGTTTGCCAAAAAATTTTACAAGAAAAAAGCGTTCTCTTCAAGCCTATATTAGTGCTGTAAAACTTTCGACTATCGATACTTATATCGCATTGGGCTTGTTTATACACCGATAACATTTGATGATTGTACAACACATTTAGCTGTCAAACTCGGTTGAGGCTGAAAAAACACGAAATTTGTACAAGTCATCGACTAAAATCGCGAAGCAAAGAGACCAAATATCCCACAACAAAAGTCTTATTTAAAAAAGTGTATAATTAAAAAAAAAAAAACTTTTAAATATGGCTCAAACACTTGAGGACAAATCTATATGGGAGGATGGCGAGGAATCGTTGGGTGAAGAGGTACTGCGAATGTCCACTGATGAGATTGTGAGCAGGACTCGGCTAATGGACAACGAAATTAAAATAATGAAGAGCGAGGTGATGCGTATTACACACGAAATTCAAGCGCAAAACGAGAAAATTAAAGACAATACAGAAAAGATAAAGGTATGTAATGTTTACATACTAACTAATGTGCAACAGAAAGTAAGTGTATATACGTATGTATTTTAGGTTAATAAAACCCTGCCTTATCTGGTGTCCAATGTCATCGAGCTGCTGGATGTGGATCCGCAAGAAGAGGAGGATGATGGCTCTGTTACCGTGCTGGACAACCAGCGTAAAGGCAAATGTGCTGTAATAAAAACTTCAACTCGTCAGGCGTACTTCTTGCCAGTCATTGGCCTGGTCGATGCAGAAAAGCTAAAACCCGGTGATTTAGTTGGCGTCAATAAGGACTCTTATCTGATTTTGGAAACTCTGCCAGCCGAGTACGATGCTCGTGTTAAGGCTATGGAAGTTGATGAACGTCCCACTGAGCAGTATTCCGATATTGGTGGGCTGGATAAACAGATCCAGGAGCTTATCGAAGCCGTGGTACTTCCAATGACCCACAAGGAAAAGTTCAAGAATCTTGGCATCCATCCTCCAAAAGGTATGACTGATTACACTTAACAAACGTGATAAAATTAAATCTCTTTTCATAGGTGTCTTATTGTATGGCCCCCCTGGAACTGGCAAGACGCTGCTTGCTCGTGCTTGCGCTGCCCAGACAAAGTCTACTTTCCTCAAGCTAGCTGGTCCCCAGCTGGTGCAAATGTTCATTGGTGATGGCGCAAAATTGGTGCGGGATGCCTTTGCGCTGGCCAAGGAGAAGGCGCCTGCTATCATTTTTATTGATGAGTTGGATGCCATTGGCACAAAGCGTTTTGATTCGGAGAAAGCCGGTGATCGTGAGGTTCAGCGTACCATGTTGGAACTGCTAAATCAATTGGACGGATTTAGTTCAACTGCTGATATTAAGGTAATTGCTGCTACGAATCGAGTTGATATTCTCGATCCCGCCCTATTACGTTCCGGCCGATTGGATCGTAAGATCGAATTTCCACATCCAAATGAAGAAGCACGTGCGCGCATCATGCAAATTCACTCGCGTAAAATGAATGTCAGCAACGATGTGAATTTTGAGGAACTGTCTCGTTCTACAGACGATTTCAATGGAGCACAATGCAAGGCAGTCTGTGTAGAGGCGGGTATGATTGCTCTGCGCCGCTCGGCCACATCGGTGACACATGAGGACTTTATGGATGCTATCATGGAGGTGCAGTCTAAAAAGAAAGCTAATCTTAACTACTATGCCTAGACTAGGAATTCGCAAATTAAATTTACTTGTAATCTTGCAACATTAAAGAATAAAATATATTAACAGAAACAAAATATCTAGGAAATTTATCATTAGGAATCGTATCGTATGGATAAGCGGTTTTATCAGTACAACACATATATATATATATTTTTTTTTTTGAGTAAGACATTTCTGATTTTTAAATATCTAAAAATTCCATTCAGAAATAATAAAAAATAGATGATAAATATTTACATGGTCACTATTTAAACTAGGATGATTAAACAATTTGTTAAGCCTAATCAGTGGGATCGAGTGTGTTGCTGCTGCTGCTGCTGCTACTTGTCCCTGCAGATGAGCTGCTCGATGTAGCTGTTGGGGTGGATTCGCTGCTGGACGTGGTTGCAGTCGTTGTAGTTATGGATGTGGATGATACTTCTGTCCCTGCTGTTGTTCCAGAAGAAGAAACTGCTACTCCACCTGATGCTAATGGAACTGGTTGTGCAGTATTTACGGGAACAGCTCCTATATCATTGGCAGCCGGCTGGGGCGGCTGTGCAGGTTGATCTGGCTGTTGGAATGGTCGTCTAGTGTACATTATTATTCCCAGTAGGAGTGTCAGTACGGTAATCATATACAAATCCCAATTGGCAGCAATGTTTTCATCCAAATAAAAGATGAACCTATATGGCGACTAAATGATATCGATTAGAATTGAAGACAAAAAGTAGAATGTATGTAATTCTTACATGTTTTAATGACTCAATCTTGGCTAGCATCTGAAGCTTAAATAACGCAATGGCCACAGGCACTTTGGCATCCGAATTTGTTTCCGCTGCCAAATCATATAATCTCTTGGCTAGATGCCAATCCTTCTTCATGCCCAAACCTTGCTCGTGCATGTAACCCAAATTAAACATAGCCTGTGCGTTATATTGCTGATCTGAAGCTTTCCTATACAGCAATATAATAAGAAAAAATATTGCAGCCGATACATTTTACAATTTCATAGTTACGCACCTGTAAAGAGATGCAGCAGTTTCAAAATCGGTTTTAGTACCCCAGCCGTAGTAGTAGTAATCGCCTAGCTTCACTTGAGCTGCTGAGTAACCCTGCCCAGCAGCTCGTTTCCAATAGTAAAATGCACGAATCAAATCTTCATGCCGATCGTTAAAAACATGAACCTCCTCGCGATCTAACAGGAAAGCTGCATTGCTCTGCGCCACCTCATACCCAACTTCTGCCATTAGGGAATACTGCATGTAAGCCTCATCAATGTGATTCTGTTTGTAATCGCTATAGGCGTGCATCAGTCTACTGCTCCAACGGCCACGTTCTGCCACGTTTTTGAAGAACTGTTACAGATATTTGGTAATTAGAATAACAATTGCGAAGGCTATGCAACTCCTGTCAAACCTACCTCAACAGCAGCTGGGCAGGATCGCAGCATGCCCATGCCGTACGCATGCATAATACCCAAATTATAGTACGCCAAGACATGGCCCGATTGTGTAGCCAAATTGAAATACTTAAGCGCAAGTTTGTAGTCCGTCTTCACGCCGTTGCCAGCTAGAATGAGATCATAGCAAAATCAAATATAAATATTTCTTCGAATGAAAAACTATTAAAACTATATTACTTACTAAAGTACATGGTTCCCAGTTGCAGCTGTCCATCAACCCAGCCTTGATCCGCAGCCTGTGTAAAGTATGACAAGGCCTTGATGGAGTCCTTGGGCACTCCCAGACCTTTTAAGTACATTAGTCCAAGGCCGCTCTGACCCACAGGATCGCCCATCTCAGAAGCTTTCGTAAAGTACTGTCAAATAAATTGGAAAATTATAATTATACAACAAATATCTGTGTTATGTTTTTCTCACCTTAAAGGCCGTTTCGTTGTCCGCCTTGATTTGTTCACTGCCCTCCAAGTAGAGCTTGCCCAGGAATGCGAAACCTATGGCATTGCCTGCATTGGCAGCAAGGGTAAAATACTCCAATGCTTTTTGATGATCCTGCTGAATAGCCTTGCCGCCCTGGTAGTACAACTGGCCTAAGCCCACCTGTGACTGTACATCGCCTTTGTCTGCGAGCAGCTGATAATAGTCTACAATTTCAGTTTCATGACTACCCGGATTCTCTAGTTCATCCAGAAGACGAACTCGATGCACAACTGGCCCGTTAGCAAACGTTATTTTTGCGGCTACCTTCTTAGCGACACGTTTGTATTGAATTAATGACTTCTCACAGCTAGTTGGCACATTGATGCCATACAAATAGCGATAGCCCATGGCCATCTGAGCCAGCGTGTTGTCGCCAAGTGCTGCAAGTGTATAATGCAGTAAAGCCAGCGCTTGACTGACATTCTTGCCACCTACTCCCGCCGAGTACAAAAATCCGAGACCTAAATGAGCCTCAGGCACTCCTAAGTTTGCCAAACTCTCGAATTCAGTGGCGGCATGGTGAAAATCAAATGGCATCCAATGACCCAAAAGCACGGCCCAAGCCAGTTCTGCGCGTGCTTTGGGATGATTGAAAGCGGCTGCCTTGCGAAGCAGTGTTAACGCGACGCGTTTATCACTGCGCGGCTTGGCCAGCATTTCCATGGCGTTTTCGTAAAGACCTTGAGCTGCAATTAAAGTATTGCAATGCACAAATAATTGTATTATTCGAATCGCTTACCTTCGATCTGCTCGGGAGTCACATCGGCAACTTCAGCGGCGACTGTTCTCGCTTCAATGGCCTCGATCTGAGCTTTTAGCTTTTGCTGTTTCATTAGACTATCATTCCATAAGCGCTCAAAAAATGCAGCTGGCATTACCTTTGTTCGCGGTGCGTATTCTGAGTCCTTAAGCTTGGACGCTTTCCGGTCATTGTTCCCTGGTGCTGTTGCTGACGATGATGGGTCAACGGGAGAGGATTTAGCATCTTTCTCGGCTGTCGTTATCTCACCACCTTCAGTATTGGCTTGACCATGTGAATCCGGGGGCTCAGACATTGCTGTCGCGCTGGCGATATCGGAGAGCGGGCCCTGCAGATCCGCTCGCAACAGCTGGCTGCAGTGGACTAACAGGAGCAACAAAATGCTCATCATGCTTGGCAGTCTCATTGTGAGGAACGTGTCTCTACGTTTTCAATAAAAAGGTTAATGTTAAATATACATAAAATTTCGATATTTTTCTGGTTTCTGTAAGTCTGACGTGTTGTGTTATTTACTTTTTATGTGCACACACTGATAGTTTTTTCACCGTTTGATGGGGCTTAGTGCTTCCAGTCCGTTTTATTGCAGGCGCATTTTTTTTAGCAGTACAGCAACTTTAAGTGTTGTGCTGCTTGTCTTTTGAAGCTTTTAATTATTTTCACACGTAAGATTAAAGAACCTTTCATTTGTTGCAACAATAATTGCTGACTAGTGTTACCAACGGCGCAATGACAGAGTTGAGCAAAAATGTAACGTCGAATCACTGAACTGTCACAGCTGTGAACTGTTATTGAAACTAATATTTGGTGTACATTTGTACTATAGTAGTACTATAGTAGGTATTCATAGATACTAATTTAAAACGACTTTTGGGACACACAACTCTTGATAATAAATTGAAGCAATTGTGACGCGAATTTAATTTAATGGTTACTATTTTTATTTTGGTAACACTTTGCGATAGCTGGCTGTATTGGTTTTTACATCAACTGATACCGGCGTACTCACCTCTACGATAATTCCAGTGTTCGAAAGTGTTGCAAAGATAATCTAGCCTTTTATTGTTGTGGCATTTCATAATGCAAATGACTAAAGCGGCAGCACGAAAATAAGAGTGATAATTTATGAATATACTAATTAATATACAAGGAAGCATTGTTTGGCTGTGACTCATTGATCTTTTGAACCAAAGAAGCTACAAAAAAGCATGGAAATGAGTGTAAGTTACGGCAGAGGCTGCAGCATGTCAGGCAGTGCGTTCAACAACGTCAATAAAACCAGTTCGAAGCCGCGCTCCAAACGACTCAGACTGTCACGCATTAAGTTATTCATGCTTAACATCGTAAGCTGGTGAAAGTTTCCAGCTGTTGCTGCCCATACTCTAGGCTCGAAAACGTAGAGGGTAATCACTAATCCTTAACTTCTCCCCACCCACCCGTGTATCAATTCAAGGCGGCTATGCTTGCACGTGTCTCCTTTTACCCAACGCTGCTCTACAATGTGCTTATGGAAAAGGCAACGGCGAGGAATTGGTACGATCGCATTGATGAAAATGTTATACTGGGAGCACTGCCCTTTAGAAGTCAAGCAAATGACGTAAGTTACGTGATTTAAGATGAATAAGTTAATTAAAAGTTTAATTTTTGATAAGTATGTTATGCTTATTTAAAAAAAAATTCCATTAACTGAGTAAACTCCGAAGCTTAAAAAATATTCTCATCACAAATTATTTGTGCCCGACAGTTAATTGAAAAGGAAAACATGAAAGCTGTCGTGTCAATGAATGAAGACTACGAACTTACCGCGTTTTCTAACGACTTGCCGAAATGGAAGGCCCTTGGCATTGAGTTTTTACAACTGGCCACCACAGACATATTCGAATCGCCTAATCAAGAGAAGCTCTACCGAGGCGTTGAGTTTATAAATCGCTTTTTGCCACTCTCGAAGCGCATATCGAAATTGGACTCCACGCAATACGCCGAAAATATTGGTTCTGTTTATGTGCATTGCAAGGCGGGGCGAACACGTAGCGCCACCTTGGTGGGATGCTACCTCATGCTGGTACGTTTTCTAAATATCTTGTCACAGCCTTTGTTTAATCGTGTATTTATTTTTAGAAAAACGGCTGGACCCCAGATCAAGCCGTCGACCATATGCGTCAATGTCGTCCACACATCTTACTGCACACCAAACAATGGGATGCGCTTAGAATATTTTATGCAAATAATGTGGAAGCCCAGTCATGACCCAGTCAAGACCCAGTCAAGACCCAGTCATGCCCCAGCCCTGACTGATCTGATATAATATGAAATGAGTGTTTATTCGCTGCGTAACAAATGGTGCACGTTTTTTATTTTTTGTTGCCTTTACCAAACTAATTTTCGTGTTAAGTAAAAGTTTTAAATACAAGTTGCTTATTTACGTGAGCCAATTTTTTTTCATTTGTTACGTTTTTTAATTTACTGCTAATGACTAAACCCCAAACGCCGAGTGGGTATACACAATAAAGAAGTGGGCTATCCATTCACTGGTTGGCGTCCTTGCCCTTGATAGCCCAGAAGCGCTTGATGCCATTGGCCAGACCGATATCGTTCTTGATGTAATAGAAGAGGCCTCCCAACGCGGCAACTGACATTATGATAAGAGAAATGTGAGCCACTTTCGGTGCAATGTTACCGACAACTGATGGACGCAGGTAATCCACAATCATAGCCTCAACACCCCTATGAATTTGTTTATTGTTAGTGGATTTATATCATAGACTTAAAATATTTTGCACCTTACCAGTGGGTGTGAATAACTACAGAGATAGCTAAAAGAGCGTCCAAGACTTGCGAAGGCATAAGGAAAGCTGCTGGAATAACTGCCAACAAGCTGGACGACAAAACGCGTTCAATTGTCCATAGACGAACGTGATTGCTAGTTGCTGAAGCCATTCTTGGGGCGCTTACTGAAATCTCGCGCACTATGGCGGGCTGAAAAGTTAGATTATGCGATCAATCGATAGCTCACAAAAGATTTGTAATATAAATACCGAAATTTGTTTAGCTAACGCCAGAGGCTTGATTACAGCTTGGCGTTGCGTGTTGGCCACAATTGTGGAGTAAGCCTTCAATGGCGAGGTACGCACAGATTTAATAAGTGTTGCAGCTGTCGGTGTGTCGTACGATGCCGTTATATAACGAGAACATTTGTCGACTAAAATAAAAGTACATTTGCAATTTAATATTATACTCACCATTAGCGCGAGCTGCACCACGCAGAAGCACAGAAGACAACATGTTTTTTTTTTTTTTTGTATTACAAAATCAAAGTTTCGAAGAAAATATGAAAACACTTGTTATTGGCTCGAACAATCAACTACCGACATTTAGACTACTTTACAGCACTGAAATGTTTGTCGCCTACTGCTTATCGATGTTAAAAAAACTATCGAATGGGTTATCGGTTCAGCCCAATATTCATACGTATGTTTGCTTGATGATCTAAATATATTCCTAAAAAGCTATTGAATACACCAACACATTGAAAGAAAATACCCTCAACATTTGAAAATGCATTTAACTGCTTTATTTGTTTGTACAAAACATTGAGATTCGTTTGTGGACGGACTGTCAAAATGATGTCGACATTTTCGAACTGCATTCTATAGCTTTTTTACTTATAAACTAAATCGATATGTGTAAATTTGTTTTGGAATGTCGATAAGTTGATTGAATACAAAAGGCACATTATTACATATTACTAAAAACACTTGTCTAGACGCAATTATAGATGGACGGAACTGTAAAACTTATTCTACACTTATTAAGCTACTAAAAATTTAGCTACCATATAAATTCCGACAATGGTTAAAGCGACGCGCGGGAAAGCCAAACAATCTGCGCCAGCCTTGTAAAAGTCCCATTCAAAAACAATGTTTGAGGCATCTGATGGTTTCCAAGGATTCAATCCATCATCGAAATACATTGGACAATCGTCGCGTTCACGTTCGTACTCAACAGCATCTATGGCGACTGCAGCGCCTTCAGAGTGATTCCATGAGGTCACGTCTTGGTTTATTTTGCAGAATGCGCCCACTGCCTGGGACATGAGGACGCGGTTGAGGTCGGCACGTTGATATACCCAACAACGGTATTTGGACAGCGGATCCAAGTCATCGTAAGTGATGAGGTAGGATTTTAGATTTTCCTTCCAAAAGCCAATGCATTTCATGCGGTAATCAGGATCACTGTAAATATCAACAGGACGTCCCAAATGATCTACAGACAAGCAATAGTTTTCATCGACAGCCAACTCCTTTTGGTCTGTGTCACAGACTGACAAATCGGATATGTTCTGTTTGCAGTGGATATCGGGACGAGGACTCAGTGTAACGCCACCAAGGATCCTGAAATATACTTCGAATAAGTCGCAAGTCCCTAATTGTTATTAAATAATAAACTCACCTTGTTCTAAAGGGATGCTCGCCTCTTTGTGTGAAATTAAACTTTCCAGCAACTGGACACCGCACAGGGACCGGGTTTCTGGCTAAGAATAAATCATATTTCCAGGCCTCTGAATTTTTAAATTGTACCCAGGAGCAGACTGTACTGAAGTCATCCTTAATAACAGCTAAGCCTTTGCGATAACGTATGATATTGTGGTGTCTGGGCATAAAGTCAAAGCACACATAATCCTTTTGGCAACCGTCGACAGTGAGGCGCGCCATCATAACCCGATTTCCTCGACGCTCGCGACACACGTAAATCGTCTTTCGGTATCTAGCCCTATCCGGATAATATGTCTCATTAATATGTGTTTCACTAATAGACACATCGGCATCAATGTTGGCCGTGTTCACCCATTCGCCCGAGAAATTCTGAGGCAGTGTGCAACCAGGCTCAACGAATTCAGCTTTAACTGGTGTTAGTTTAAGACGCTCTGGAGAGTTCTCTGGTGTCTTGAGAGTATTGCATTCGGCAGTGATGGAGACACCCACATAAAGATCATCATCTCGATTCTTGAGGAAACATCGGTATTTTTCATCCTTACGCGATTCCTTTGTATTGGCTACAGCAAAATAATGATTCTTTCCCACAAACCAATCGCCGAGACAGCTGAACTCCACAGTACCGGTAAACGTGCCCTCCATGCCCTCGCACTTCTGATACGTAATGTTAAACTTTTGGTTCTGGATAAGAAACTGTGTGCCAGCAGTCTGGCACGATTGAATGCGTGCATCTGGTTTGTTACAGACGCCCGTAAAGCGGAATCGATTCTAAAAACAGAATTAATTACAATCAATTAATTAATTACACAATTACAAAAAAACTTGCCTGATAAGTAAAGTGCCACACGCCCTCGAGTGATGAGCGACAATTAATTGGCACAAAGTTTTCATTGAACAATGTTATCAGCTGCTGATCATCCTTGATGCCTTTGCAAACGTTCTCCACTGTGGGCTCCTGGCCAGCTGGCAAGCCTACACACGGGCCCTCGAATTTCTCAAAGATGTTCAGCGTACGAATTATTGTACGTACGCAATGATAGCAGTTTACGGATCGCTCCTTAAACACAAACGAGTATTCATCACCGTGATGTCGTTCGTAATTGATGCAGTAGCCACGCCTCGACATTGATGTAGCGTCGATGATCGTTTGGGTGGGTAAACCCACTTCCCAGGAAAACCATGAACCCTGCAGTATTTTCGGTATAATGCAGTTGCGCTGCTCCAGGTCATTGTATTGAGCTTGTCCTGTAAATAAAAATTGGTTGGTTACTCTATTACTAAATTTGTCATGAATCACATTTAAGCCTCGCTTTGAGACTTGGGTGTGGCTGTGGCTGTAGCTGAAGTCGTTGTACTAACCTAGGCTTGATAGGCCTAAAAGGCAGATAAACCCTAAATATTTACTCATTTTAAAACTGCTTATTAATATTTAAATTTCTGTAAACATTATATTAATTAAACACGACCACAAACAAGTAAAATTAAACTTGAGAGAAGAAAACACGCAACAAACAAATTTACCAAATACTATGCGTGCGTTTTACAGCACTATATATCCCATCTTATGTTTTACAACACTTGGCGCGTTTTTCAACTAGCTCTAATCGATTTACTTACATATTCAGTTACAATTCAAACTGCAAGAGTGTGTCCGAAGATCAAATTTCAACTTGTTGTGACAAAACAGACTAGCTGCAGACATATTCTCTGATTATATTTACTTTTAACCGCTTTATGTAGTAATAAAAATGTCTGGCTGATTACAGAAATCACAACTTAGCAACAAGTGCAACCCATGCTCGTCTGTGGGAAAACAATACAAATACGGTAAAATTAATGCCGTCTGCTGCTTCTAATGTAAACAGACTGCTCCTATCTGTGGTAGTCCAATTGTCGCACGCTTAACGACCCGAACGCCCCCGCCAATCATGACTAACACATACAGAGAGAAATCCCTTTAAACTGGACTTTAAGCTTTAGCATTATTTTTTTAGTTGTTATTATTCAGATTCAGATAAACGTGCAATCCAAAAGATGATTCATGCTTGCAGTTATGGAGTCCCTAGTTTTATTGGGATTATTGGAATCCGTGTGGATTGCACTTTGGAACTTATTTAACTTTCTACAAATGGCATGTTGTTGATAAGTGTAGTCTCTAGGTACATACTTCTCTATGCGGATCGCGCCGTCCTTATCACTAGGCGGTAAAGGTCACTCTGTGCATGACGAGCCACCCATCATCCACAATGTCTATGAAGCGATCAATGCAAATTCGGCGCAGTCTCAATTCGTAGCCCGTTTAAAAGGGAAGTGCGCTCTTCCATTTGAAAAGAGCTAAACGAGTATTTCTGAAAGGAAGCTTTACTGCGGGACATTAAAAAATCATAGATTTATATTCTTGCTTATAACTTAATAGGTAATTTGCCTGATTTAATTACATATAATATAGTGGCAGCTTGATAAGTGTTGAGTTCCTTGAAGAAGCTGCAGCCATGGTCACTGGACTACATATGGAGGCCATAGATCGCATCACATCGATTCCCTTGGTAGAGTCGAGCGTTAAACGTGTGGAACACATCTACGACAAAGTTAAGAACAACAATCGCCTCTTCAGCTGGTACTTTGAGACGGCGGAGGCCACAATCAGTGCTGCCTACGAGACGGTGCAGCCGGCTGTTAAGCTGTTCGAGATGCCCATCAAACGACTGGACAATGTGGTTTGCAAGAGCCTTGATATACTGGAGCAGCGCATACCACTTGTCTACCTGCCACCCGAAATGGTAAGTCTAGCTGCGATAGCATAGATGCCAATGCGACTTGAGTTTCGCTGACATAGGCAATTGTTTTGTGCTTAAAGATGTATTGGAATACGAAGGAGTACATGTCCGATCATCTGGTGCGACCTGTGCTCAAGCGAGCCGATTCCGTTAAGCAAATTGGCAATGCGGTACTCGAAAGTTCCCTGACAACCTATGCAGCAGAACGTATCGATGGAGCCTTTACTGCAGGCGACAAGTTCGTCGACAAATACCTAGTGCCTATCCCCACCGACCAGGATCAGACAGATGGTGAGTAGATGTTGCTGATGATAATGCCATGCCGCTCATAGCTTATTTTTAAAATGCGTCGTTGACACTCATGTAAAAAAATTCTGTGCTCTACCGAGGTTATCACTCGGTGCTCCATTTGAATTTTGAATCTATTTGATTCTCTTTTTGTCGATTGCCTAAGCGACGGACGCAGATAAGTCGAGCGATAAGGCGCGGCTTCGTTGCGGTTCAACGTTACCAAAAAAGCAAAGAAAACAAAATGCCTAGAATTTTATTTAAAAATGGTTTTAACCGCACTGCAGCACCCCAAGACGAAGATAACGAGCCAACGGCCGCAGGAACGAATGAGAGGGGCGCGATTAAAGCAATTCACCACGGTCAACGCTTCTCACGTAAGCTCACGCGCAGGCTCACACAACGAACTTTCGCCGAGGCGCGAGCCCTGAAGAAGCAAAGCAAAGAAGCGATCCATGTGCTCATCTATGCGGCTGAATTGGTAAGTGTCGAATTTACAGTTACTAAATCATCACGATGTCTATCGTGTAGCAAGCACAGTGGGTGAAAAACGTATTTGTACCGATTGGGGAAAGAAAACTAAATTCCACTAAAATTTGAATGAAATTATAATTAACATATATATTTTTTAATTCTACATAGATTGCCACCGATCCGAAGCAGGCCATGCAAAAGGCGAAGGAATTGTGGGGTTATCTAAGTGCTGACGAGCCGGAGAATCAGGCTCGGCCTGTGACTCTAGAGCAGTTGATTCTGCTGCTGACTCGGGAGTCAGCCAGACGCGTTGTTCACTTTGTCAACTATAGCGCGAATGTGGCCAATAATTTACCCAAGTGAGTGGATATCTAATAAATTGTTTTTCTGTATGGGATTAACTAACAATTGATTATAGAAACTTGGCACACACCACCCACGAAGTTGTGCATCAGATCATATGCATGAACAATCGCATAATAAGCATAACTCGCTTGGATAAGGTCAAGAATATATCCAAGGAGGAAGCCGAATCACTAATTAAGCGCATGATTGCCTTCTACGGCAACCTGCAGGTGCTCTCGAATGGTTATCTGGTAAATAAGCTTGATTCTGAAACAGTTTCATATTGCTCAACTGAACTTCTTTGCAGGAACGTGTGGCGAGCTTCTTATCTGGACGGATTGAGGCTGAAAAGGTGACAGGTAGCGAGAGCAACGCGGTTAGCCGATCCTCGAGAAGACGACAGGAGGCAAACAACTTTTCGCCCGCTCACAATAATATAAATGGGGTTTATTGAGAAGCCGAGTTTTTTATAGTTGTCGTATTTTTATTTCTAATTATAGAGTTTTGCTTTTGCTTTCATTGTCGTACTAATTAAACAGATTTATTTGTTGGTTTCTTTTTGTTTAAAATAGATCTTTTAGAGCATAAGCTCATTTGAATAAATGCTCCTTATAGTATTTCAATTCTTCTATGCTCTCCTTAATGTCTTCGAGGCTGCGGTGAGCGACCTTTTTGCGTGGAGCTCCTTGAACCACCTGTGGATTCCATCGAATTCCCAGCTCTTTAATAGTAGAAACGTCTATGATACGATAGTGTAAATACTCATTTAACTCGGGATAAAATTTGCGTATAAACAAACGGTCCATATAGACGGAGTTGCCAGCCAATGGGCATTTTCTCTCTGGTATGTTTGCCTTCAGGTAGCTAAGAATCAGATTTTCTGCCTGTTCGGGCGTCACATCTGAGTTCCTACACCTGTCCACAAGACCAGATTCGTTGTGATGCTTTACGCACCATTCGTTCATGTTCTGATAAACATGCTCTGCATGCTTTATTGCAAAACTGGGTCCTTCAGATTTAATATTCAAAAGTTTGTCTGTTATAATACATGAAACTTCCAATATCTGATCTTTATCTATATCGAGTCCTGTCATTTCTAAATCCATCCAAACAATGTCCGATGCTCCGCAAGCTGTATTTGTACACGTGCTCATTTTAATTAGTTGAGTTAGGTACAATGTTGAAGCACGTTGGCCGAGTATTGTGCACAGCCGATTCAATTTAAATGTCATTCAAACTAGAATACTGAGTTTTAAGTCGAAGCAAACACTAATTGGTGGGTACAGTTATTTCCTGTGTTAACACAACCCATCTTATGTATGATTATTTAGGGAAATTTTAACAGAATCAGCTGTTTTGTGTTCACTAACTTGGGTGTGATAAAAATATATGATATATATATGTATATATATATATATATATATTATTATATATATATATAAACTCATCAATATCATTTTATTATTTTTAACTGAATTGTCAGTTTATAGTCTGGTTAACATTTACATTTTATACAGCATTACACAACACTGAAATTAAAATACCATTTGTTAACACTGGCTGTACATTGTGCGTTTTCTCAACAAATAGCAAACGAAAAATCATTAGAAGAAAGTAATAAGTAATAATAAGCAACTAAAACAAAAAACACAAAATGTCTTCCTCGACGACGACAGATCAGCCCGGCACTTCTAAAGAATCGTTCGAGGACTTCTATACCGAAGTAAGTTTCCTGATGCTATTCAATGCCGTACCAGCGCCAAACCCAACGCCAACGCAAATGCATACGGCTAAGGCAAAGGCTAATCGAAATTCAGCAAAAAAAAATAAAATAAAATGAATAATATTATACACATAAATAAACGATTTTGTGACTATTTTCGCAGGTGAAAGAAATTGAAAAACGCGATTCAGTACTAACTCCTACTCAACAAATTGATCGTTTACTTCGTCCAGGTTCAACATACTTCAATCTCAATCCTTTCGAGGTGCTGCAGATTGAGCCCGACGTCGAGGTGGCCGACATAAAAAAACGTTATCGTACCCTCTCCATACTGGTACATCCAGACAAGAATCACGATAACCAGGAGCGCGCCCAAATGGCATTTGACATTGTTGCTCGTTCCTGGAAAATATTGGAAAACGACTTAACACGCAAAAAGTGTTTGGAGGTGTACGAGGAAGCCAAGGGTCGTACGGATCATATGGTAAGTCTAATTGATTTCATATAGTTTTTAAAGCTAATTATTTTTAAACGAACGTCTCTTAGATTGCCGAAAAACGTAAAAAACTTAAAAAAGAAGGTAGACCCTTTGAGCAAATACCTGAAGACGATCCTGTGAAATATAAACACGCCATTTACGTAATGGTAATGAAACTGTTTGCCGACATGGAACGGCGACGCCAAAAACTTGATCAGCGCGACCAGGAGGAGCGCAAGCGAAAGCGCGAAACCGAAATCGAGGAAGAGGAACGCGTCAAAGCGGATCGTGAGTGGCAGCAAAACTTTGAGGAATCTCGTCAGAGTCGTGTAAATAGCTGGCACGATTTTCAATCCAGCGCTGGCAAATCGAAGAAGACAAAAAAGCAGAAGCATATGACCGGCATGATGGTGCCGCCAAAGTTTAAACCTGAAACGCGATGAAAATTGCTTGCGACTGTTGTCCTTATTTTACACATATATTTTTACATTTTTATAAGTATCGTTTGGAACTGTAATAATTGACATCATAATGTAGTTTTAGGTAAAACAAACATTTAGCTTGTATGGTTTTCATTCCGTATTCTTGCTTCTAGAGTTCCGTGTACAAACTGGCTGTGAATACAATATCGCGCTTTATGGCCGCCGAGGCCTCTTCCATTTTAGACTGCAAGCCGGGATTACCGATTCGAATGGCTGCAGTTTTTACATCTCGAAGCGTTTCGTCCAGCTGCTGAATACATCTCACAATGATGCCTTCCTGTACGTCGGTTAATTTCATAATCTCGGCGAAAGGCTGAAAAATGTGATTTGCGAGTTGGTAAACAAAACTTGAATAGATTTAGCTAAATCTCACCTTGTTTTTAGCCCACTCGTAGACAACCTCGAGCAGTCCAAAATTTAGATTATTTTCAGCCTCAATTGCCGCTTGACAGCGTTGTTCCTCGGCCAAGATGGTGTCATTGATTTGCTCGAAGGCCGCAACACACTTCTTGAGTGGCTCTGGGATGACAGGTTCGCCTTGAATTTTGGCCTGAAACACAAGAGCCGACAAAAGCGCAGCTATTTCTGCTGGCTCCAGATCGTTAAACATATTACAAAGTATTAACTCTGTAATCAGCAGCTCATTCTGGCCCATTTCGCAAGCCACCTTGCCCTTAAGCGTCACCTCGTTCAGTTCATCAATATAATTGAGAGCCCGCAACACCTGCAGCTTGTTGCAGTAGTCCGGGTATAGAGTTAAATTCTTTGCCGAGTTCTTGAAGCGAAGCTCCTCAATATGAATTTCCAACACACGACGCTCGTACACCTTGGCGAACTCTTGCTCAAAGCCGGCAATGTTTGTGTGTGGCAGCACATCGCCCACCTGGCGTGCCAGATGATCCACGTAGTTGAGCATGGCTACTTCTGTTTCCGCATTTACGTTTATCTCCTTGGACATGTTGATGTATTTAATACTGTCCGGGTTGGCGTTGTACGCTTCGTTTAGTTCATGCAGCTCCGTGACGGCCTTGACAACTGATGCGCCAGGTGGCGCATCCTTAAACCGCTCCAACTGCCGTTGCTCCCAGTTTCGTATGATGACATCGGCATCCACTTTAATTGTTGATTTTGTAATCGTTAAGATATCAATGGCCCTAATGTCCAGCACTGTGTGCCCTCCAATGCCTTCCGGATGGAAGAATTTGTTCTGCGGTGTCAACGAGAGAATCTTGTAGTACAGCTCGCCCCGATTTACGTTGTCGCAATCGTTGCTCTTGAATTGATGGTCCAGCACCAACACCTTGTAGATGGTATCCTTGCCAAGCACGGACTTAACATTGAGCAATATGGCCAGCTTATTATAGTGCTTGCCCTGGGTGATGAGAAGGATGCGGCCCACTTTTAGTTCCTTTTGTATCTTCGCCTGGGTCAAAATGAATTTCTGTAAAGGAAAACATGTAAATTACTAGTTTATTAGCGTTATTATTATGTTACTAACCATAATGCGATGCTTCTCCTTCCAATACTCTACGGACTTGTCATAGAAATAGATCAGTGGCTCAAAGTGCTCACCAAGATTGGGCAGCGTGGCAAACTTGTCCTCGGCCAGCCGCAGCAGTTTCTGCTGGGTGGGTAGCTGCAATTTCTGATTGAACTCCTTAAAGCTGAACTGCATGATGTCCTCCACCTTGATGCTCTCAATGCGTAGACATGTCAGTATTACGGCGTATCGTAGAATGAACTGCGACTGTAGCTTTTCGGGCAAACCCAGAATCATGGGTCGCAGTTCCATAGACGGTGGTACCTGAGACTTGCACAGCAGGATGACGGTACCATTCTCATCGTGACCGCGGCGTCCAGCGCGTCCCGCCATTTGTATGTACTCGCCCGGCTTTAAATTACGCATCTCAATGCCATCGTATTTTTTGTGTGAATCAAAGATGACTGTGCGGGCCGGCATATTGACGCCCATGGCAAAGGTTTCGGTGGCAAAGAGCAATTTGACGAGACCATTCTGAAAGAGCATCTCGACGATCTCCTTGAGGATTGGCAAAATTCCGCTATGATGGACACCAATGCCACGTTCTAGTGCGTCCTTCAGTACCAGCACCTGTGGTATTGTACGATCGGGCGGCTTCAGCTTGGCTAGGCATTGCAGGAAGAACTTCTGCACCGAGCCCTTCTCCACTGCCGTATTGAGATCCACGGATTGCAATGCAGCCACATTACTGTCGCATCGGTTCCGAGACAGAGTGAAGGCGACAACGGGCATCTTGTTGTTGCGCTTGAGGAAATCGATTAGCCCAATCCAGGTACACTGATCTTGCTTGCTGTTCACATAGTTCTTAGCACCGCCCGTTTTGGATTTGCTTTGCCTTTCCTTCTTACACTCCACAGCCTTCTCGTAGTTGCCCTGCAGGAATTTACCCTGAGCATCGACCAACAGAAAGATGTCATCGCGACTCTTGCCACCGGCGCCAGTATACAGATAGTGCATCAATGGCACTGGCCGCTTCAGCGTGCTTATGACATACACCTTGCGCTTCTTGGTGCTGCCTACCCAATCAGCCAGCTCCATGGTATTGGGCACCGTGGCGCTAAGCATGATTATGTTGACATGGTCTGGCAGTAATATAATAACCTCCTCCCACACGTGGCCACGCTCCGGATTATTAATGTAGTGGACCTCATCGAAAATGACGTATTCCAGATCACGCGTTATGTCGCTGCCACAATAGAGCATCGATCGCAATATCTCGGTGGTCATAATAAGGCACGAGGCGGTTGGTTCGATTTGCATATCCCCTGTTATGAGGCCCACATCTTTGAAGGTCTTGCGGAAGTCGCGATACTTTTGATTGGATAGCGCCTTGATGGGCGACGTGTAAATGGTGCGGGTCAGATCCCGCTTGGACAATGCAATGGCATACTCAGCCACCACGGTCTTGCCCGCTGATGTGTGCGCCGCGACGAATACGTATTGACGTTGCTCCAGCTTGAGGATGGCCTGCTTTTGGAATACATCGAGCTCGAACGGGAACTCCATAGCTGGACTGGGTATTTGCTCCTTGAAGTTGGTGATGGGCTGGCTGATGTCCACCATCTCTGCCCAGTCGCTGCTAAAGGCCTTCGTTGTGGTCGATATATTCAGAACGGGCTTCAGATCCGCGTTCATAATATCATCATCGACGTCTTTGAACTCTGGGAATTGGAGATCCCTTTGTGGCGCGTTTGTTCCGGTGGCTGTGCTGTCTCTTCGCGTCATTTGCAGCCACTGCTGTACATCGAGGTCCTCCTCCAAATTCTCCAGCAAATCCACATTGCTGGTGGTGGCAGCCGGCTGCTTAAACTGTTTCTTGTCCAACGAGAAGTCATGACCACTTGTAAAGCCCGGCGGCACGGTTAGCAGCTTGTCGCCCAGTTCAAAGCTATTCACTTTTAGCTTAGCAATCTCCGGCAGCTGCTCCTTGGCATCGAACCCGCCTGGCCAGAAGGGATAGTTCATGTGTGACCCGCGCGTTATTTCTTCCAGCAGACCCGGTTCGCGCTGCATGGACATTGAGTTATTCGCATTGGCGCCCACATCTTCTACGTCCACTTCCACGAACTCAAGAATTTCGCCGGTAACCAAGTCTCTTCGTGGAATTAGCTTTGTACTTCCCGGGCATTTGGGGATGTGCAACAGGCGCAATTCGTTAAATTGACGCGGGACCACAACGGGCAGCGGATCATGAATATATATATCTGGATTAAGTATATAATTGCGAAGTTTCTCATGATTGTCCTCGCCGCGAATTTCATTCATTATGGAGCCACTTAAATATACTTTCTTTCAACATTGAAGAGTATTAGGGAACTAGTCAACGCTCAGTGCGACCTTGCAGTGTGAATGAAATGTACTAAAATACCAAAAGATAAAATACCAAATGTGCTGTATGTAGTGATACGTTCTTAAGCGAAGCATTTACTTGTAATTCATGGTATAAACTTCACTTTTGATTTGCATTTATGTTTTATTTTATAAATGTCTGTTGAAGCCTATAAAAACTAAAATAAGAAATACAAAATTATAAGAAAAAGTACAAAAATTACGCAATATTTACATTTTATGATATTTATATTAAATAAAATTAAAATTTCTGTTATAAAAAAAAATAAAAATAATTATTTTTTTTTTGATAACACAAATTTTAAAGTAATTTCTGCTCTCTGTGATGAAATAAGAATCAACGAATAGTTAATATGTTAATCTTTAGCCTAATTTACACATAAACAAAACAAGTTTAATTATGATCTAATTATACAGTTAAGCCTCTCTTATGACATAAGTAGCTTGAAACAGTAATCCCTCAAACCATCACGCAATTTTTTGTATAAATTATGAAATCAATGAGATGTTTATACGAAACAAATTCGAACACAAGTGAATACAGAATGACATAAAATTTACAGTCAATAAGAAGTAAAAATTATTTTATTCATTTCCAATAAAAATCGCAAGTGAATATTTATATTGGTTTACAGTTACTTTTCGCGAAACAGAAACAGAAATCCGTCAATCCATCACGCAATTTTTTGTATAAATAATGAAATCAATGAGATGTTTATACAAAACACATTCGAACAGTATTGAATATAGAATGATATAAAGTTTACAGTCAATAAGAAGTAAAAATTATTTTATTCGATTTATTCAATTACATTTACAATAAAAATCGCATGTAAATATTTATATTGGTTTACAGTTACTTTTTGCGAAAGATCTCAACTTTCAACGGATGGCATTTCTCGTCTGGCACCTCGGCGCCCACTGGAATGGAGACATCCCCTTGGGGACAGGCACTGAGTGCCACCAATAGATTCATGTCGGCTATGAACTCAATAAAGTCACCCTTCTGGGCGGGACTGGGCTTGCAGAAGTACTGCTCGGTGTCTCTGGTGAAACCAGTGCACATGAATATGTTCCAGACGTCGTGGACATCCTGCTCGGTCATGCCGCGCTCCTCGACGACAGCCTTGACGAGGGAGCTGTGGCAGCTGCCCACGCGCTCCTGCCCGGTGATCAGCTTATAGGTGTAGTCGTCGCAGCGAGTGCCGATCACATCGTGCAGTGCGCCGCCGTCCTCATCGATGCCATAAGCGGCCATGGTGTCGAACACGAAGGTGGCCATGGGGCGCAAGTAGGGCAGACAGCTCCACAGTCTGTCGTACACCTTCAGATGGGCTGAGTGCAACTGGCGCGTTTTGCCCGAGTAGAAACGCTCCTGCTTATTGTCCAAGTTCCAGAAGTTGACATCACCCACCTGGGAGCCCTCGTGCACCGTAATGCGGCACAGATCACCCGTTTGCATGGTCCAGGTGCGCGCCTCACGCTTGGGCACCACCAATGTCTCTACGGCCGCACCAGACAACGCTTGAAAGCGCTTATTCTGAAAATAGAGTGTCCCCATTATTTATTTGACCCACTTTAATTTACTCCGCATCTACATCGTATTCCTCCTTGGAAACAACAGAGGCCGCGGGCTTGTCGTAGCATATGATTGGCTGGTGCTTGGCGAACTCGCGTGGCTTGTCGCCGCGTCCACACCAGGAATTTGCTTTGTTTTCGGTCATGTTCACCTGTTGAGTTCTACAACTTAATTAGTAATTCTTTGAGCGTATGTTTAGTTAAACCCACTCAAATAACTGTAATGCTTCACTGATTACAAACGTTGTACTCCCATCAGAAGTCCATCGACGATTGAAGATCGGCAGCAACATGTGCGACCCACATCTAATCGGGGCTTTCAAAAGCTTAATCTCAGCCAATATCGATAGTCGCGCAGCTTTTATTTACAACATACTTGGGCTAGTTAACAGTTCTCAGTTATCGATGAACAATGCAAGGTTCGACTTCGACAATAATTTGACTTCAATGCAGTTAAGTTCATTTGAATCTCTATCAAAAAATGTAAAAATACGCTTTAAAGTTTAAATGACTAAAACAAATAAAAATTTTATTGTTTATCAAGAATACGTATTTAATAATAACAGACATTTCAGAAAATTAAATCATGAACAAATTAACTAAACTCAAGGGGTACCATTTAAAGTTAATGTTTGTAACGAGACGTTGCGTACTTTACAAAAGTTATCATTTTTTTTTAAATAATTACTTATATCATAACAGTTGCAACTGCATGAACTTTTTTAATGTATATCTATATATATATATATTTATAAATCTAATTGAAGTTGTATATAAATCGTCTGTTTTTCACTTTTCCCTGCTTAGTTATCTATGAATGTTTCACTATTATTTAGGTTTGCATCATAATGCGCTCGGTGGTGCGGATGGGCGCTGGTTCTGATTCTGTGAATGGTCGCTGGTTCTGTATCTTTTGCATCAGCTCGTCGAGGAGATTGTTCAGCTCTTTGGTGGAAAACTCTTGGGGCATGGGCAATCGCTCTAAAGCCATTTTTAGTACTACGCATGGCTCTAGTTCAGGACAGACTATACACATACCATTCACTAGACAGCTTAAGCTCTTTGCTATTTCGCTCTGGCAGAGACGATGCTTGGATGTGGGGCATGGCAGCAGACTTATTCGCGAGCAAATCTCACTAAGCTGCGGCTTCAGATTTTCCCAACGCGCTTGTATATCCTCCACGCTATTGACGTTGTGTATGTGCTTGAACTTTTCATTGATATCAATGTAATCCAGAAATATCTGCCCCTGATTCGTCCAGTTTGGTACCTTGACGCTGGTGTTGTCCTTACACTCAAACTGGCTCAACAGATTGTACAAATACTGCAAGTTGCCTATAATAAAAGTTTGGATTAATATATTGAAAGAATATTAAATCAAATTAAATCTTTGAAAATTACTGTTTATGACGGCATCTGGTGCAATATATTGGTAGATGATTTCGTGGGCGAACACCCAGTGCTTGGCCTTTAGTAAATACTTTGCTTGCATGTGGCGCTGACCCTCGGCACCAGCTTTCAACGCCTTGGCATAGTCCACCCAAGACTCGGGTACACCCAGCTGCTCAATAACAAACTGCTCTTCTGCGCTCAGTGCCTCATGGGCGTTTATGGTGACATGCTGCTGCAGTGTGTGCTGCACAGCGCGTTCGCGCTGATTTCGATCCTTGATATGCAGCTGCACAAATATGGACCACTGCCACAAGCCCTCATTCTCCAGTTGGCTGGCAAAGTCCACGTTCAGCTGCGCCTCTGTCAAGGGGCTGCAATGCCGATAGCCCAGTGCTTCCAGGGTTTGCAGTAGCATCCAGCTACGAATAATAGAAACATGATTACTCGACTGCTTAGCATTTGCCGTGCTTTTAGCTTACCTAAGGCGAAAGTCCATCGGATCGGAGGTATGTGTAATTGGGTTCAGTGTTTGCTCCAGGGAATGCTTACGCTTTGAGAAGAGCTGTAGCAAGTGGTATCGTAGATCATAGACAGGCTTATTGCTCTTGTAAGGGATGCCATTGTAGCTGGGTTTTGGCTCATCCGCGTAGAGTTCTTCGGCTTGGAAGGCCTTCTCGTACTCCAGCATGGCATCAGTTATGGTCGACGTGGGCGCAGTAAAGTACCACAGCTGGAGTGCCAATACATTCAACCAGTTGCCGTCCTCAAGCAGGTTTATAGGGCCATGCGAGGTCATCATTAGCGGCACGCCTGCGGTCAACATGAACATTTTAATACGCTCCAGACTAATATATTTATCGGATTTGCTTTGCTGCCAGGCGAAGAGTTGCTCCTCCATGAGTAGACGCACCACAGGTCCAGAACTAAGCTGTGCCAGGAGCAAAGCCAAGTTCGCATCATCGTATTTAAAAGCCAATTCGCACGCTTCGGTTACACGATGACAACTTAACAAATCTATCATGTGCTCGAGGTAGCTATTGCTGCTGACCTTCTTTGATAACAGGTCTTTGCTAACCAGCGTATTTTCCAACCACTCCGAAAGCAGGTTGCGACGACACATGATCACATAGTGCGAGTTCGCATCCTGTCCAAGGAGCTCCTCATGCTCTCCCCACAGGGCAAAAAGAAGCGACCACACGGACACACCATAGTCAGCCATGCTGCTGGTATTGTTCAGCTTAATGGCTTCGGCCAGATGCTTGGCAATCAGTTGGGTTCCATTACTTGAATGCAGCCAAGGACAGCCACTGTCTTCCACCTGTTTGGCGCTACAATCTTGCAACTGGACCATTAAATGTGGCACAATGCTTTCAGCAAAATGTGTGTACATATCCACAGTGTTGAACTTTATACGCTGCAACAGGCTAGGCGAGAAATCGTTGGAGGCTCTTGGCTGAAACGGAAGAGCTGCGGGCAACATCTTGGAATGGGCTGTAAAGCAAAATGTATAGTTATTTTTCCGAACCCAGCATAGAATATTTTGTGCACTTACCCTCATTAACGCTGCGTAGGTTGTTGAACGAGTTTGGAACCATGAGAGTGTTTTGAGGTCCAAAGCTGAGCTTAAAGCCCCGTCCTCTGTAGAAGCCCAGATCTGCAATCCAGTGGTCGTAGTGACTATGTGCTATGGAACGTGTCAAGGGCACCGTCGAGGCGAAAACCTTAATAGGTGCCACTTTGGGCTTTATAACAAAATTGAAGGACTTGAGGGGGCCCAAAGCAGTTGCTGATGTCTTCTTTTGAGATGGCTTAATACTTTCACCTGCCAGTGATGAAATCTGCAAGGACAACAAATAAGTCCAATTTACAATTGAGTATTTATATCTATGTATATCAACATTACCTCCTCCGATTGCATGTCGCGGATTATGCTGGTAACAGAAGAGGATGAGGATACGACTAAAAGCGGTGATTGATGACCAAAGTCACTGGAACTTTCTGATGCAGCCGCATCCTTCCACAAACGTGTGTCCTGGTTGCACATGTTGGAAGTGCGTTTCAGCTGAGGTTGATTAATCGATTTCCGTGAATCTGAAACATGAGTTGAGGTGAGACAAGATAAGACTTCATTATATATTGAGATTCTTTAAGCGTATCCATACCCATCTCATCGTCGCTGCCCTGATCTTCTACGAACAGGGATGATTTCATCAATTGCATTTTGTGCGGTTCCTTGCCTACAATATCCTGAGCCAGAGCAGCCGTTGGGCTAGTCACAGTACGTGGGGGATCAAACATGGAGAAATCCGTGCCACTCCCGGCCTGAAAGAACTCTGAGAAACGCCAAACAAGAATACACAATTAATGCTGTTAATAAGGGAGCAGCGATTTAGCTACTTACGCGTCTTATCCAAATTTAGGAACTCCGCCGAGTTATCCATGGGGCGAAAAGAGCTGGCAACGCCAGCGGCCAATGATTTGGGATCCATGCTGCGTGCGGCCTCTTCCGAAATCCGTTGAGCCTTGTGCAGCGATGTCAAAGTCATTTTATCGCTGGAAGTGGCAGCAACGCGTTGCGCATCCATAGGAACTGTTTTAGCTTTTTTAGGATCCGTGGGCAGTTCGTCATCCTCCTCATCGCTGTCGTTAAGACCATATTTGGAGAAGTGTTTGACACGGAACACCCAGCTACCTGTCTCTGGCCTGTATTCGATGAAACGTGTTGCATTCTTATCGCATACTCGACGCAATTTGCCCTCCCAGTCGATCTCGAGCAGACGTTGCGGATCCTTAACGGCCTCATGTTTGGTCTTGTCCAATGGCCACACCTGATCCAATGTTACTTGAGCATCACGATTCAAGCCATTGCCAATGGGCGGCTTGTTGTCATCATCCGGATATATAATGACCTCCTTATTTCGAAAATGTACTGTAGAAGTAGGGAAAGAAGATGATTAAAGTACATAGTTTGTCAAGAAGTGTGTGCTGTACCTACCAATCTCATCAAGATTAAGCCCGGCTACATCAAGTTCTTTGCCAAAGTAAACATTGCCGTAACCCTCGCGGCCTACTGTAAAATTGGGTACCACGCAGGTTCCATCTTCGGCCAGGTACGACTTAAGATCCTCCAATGAAGGTATTGTATAGTAACCCATACGACGGAGCACAATACCCGTTGGGTGTGGCTCATGGTCAGCGTCAGGATTGCCATCTCCTTCGGAAGCTGGCTCAATGGCCGAGCGTTGCTCCGAACCGAGGGAGCGTATGGACACAGTAGTATCATTACCATGCTCCGAGTTAAAAGTGTCGCGTCGCACAATGCTGCTCGCCTGATCTTCAAACGGATTCTCCGGTATAGTAGAGACCGAGAGACGTGTTGGCGCTGAGTTTTTGTAGGTTTCCAAGGGCTTGCGTGGCACCAATTCCGTGAGGGTGCTATTTAGGGGTGCCTGATCTATGCCCGACTGTAGATTATGCTGACGCACCTTAGCCAAGTTGTTGGGATGCAGCCACGACTCACGTCGGCTGCTGTCCTGGTCCACTTTATTTGCGGCTGGTGAGTTTTGAGCACTGCCCGTCTGTGTCGGCTCGTTGGGTATGTCACCATTGAATGATTCACGCTGCGGACGCACTATACCCACTATTGCAGTGCTGTTGTTGCTGTTGATGCTGCTGTTGCTATTGCCCATGGCAGGACTGCTACTGTCTGTCTGGCCTGTGATTGGGGCCTGTGTCGCCACTTTCGGTTTTATCACTAGTCGTTTGACGTTGGGCTTCAGATTGAATCCCTCCACACTGGCGTCAAACTCTTCCAGGCCATCGAACATGGATTTGCGGTTATTGGAGGTGCCCAGCGCCTTAACACGAATGCTGGATGATCCCTCCTTATTGGTTACTTTATACTGATTAGTGCTCATGTCCAGCACCGCCTGCTGAGCGACGGGATTTGTCGCACGTGTGGCGTCCACTTCATCGTTGCGCTTCAGATCCTTGAAAATTGGCGTATCACCGTACGGCGATGTCACCTTGGATAAAATCTGCTGATGTATGGGTACCATCACAACAGCAGGAGCCGCGCCCAGTCCGCCCAAGCCAGACAGACCCGTATTAGCGCCACTGCCAAGAGTACCAAAGCCGCCACCTAATGTTGACCCGAAGCAACTGCCTTGATTAGTAGTGCCAAAGAGACCACCACCGCCGGCAGCTGCGCCAGTCCCCGCGCCCAGGGTAGAGGTGCCACCGAAAAGACCTCCAGGCTTGGCAGTATTGCTGAAGAGAGAACCGCCTGTGTTGCCGGCATTAAAATTAAGCGGCGCCGACGCAGTAGATCCGAAACCACCAAAGGCTGAGGTTGCTGGCTTGTTGAGATTGGAGTTGAATAGGCCGCCTCCGGTGCCCGCGTTAGTGTTGCTCAATGAAAAGTTGCCAAAGCCCGTGCTTGCTGAGGAGCTGGCACCAAAGGCAGGTGCCGCAAAGCTCGTCGCCGGCTTGGACCCAAAAAGACCGCCGCCAGCTGTGCTGGTTGCCGGCGCACCAAAGCCACCAAAGCCAGTACTGGGTGCCGACACCGAAGCGCCAAGACCAAAGGCAGGTTTGTTGGGATCATTAGCAGTTGTTGCTCCAAACAACGGTGTTGCTTGTGTGGTTGCTCCAGCGGTGCTGCCGAAGCCACCAAAGCCGGTCGATGTTTGCCCAAATGCTGGTGCTGCGCTCGTGGCTGCCGTCTGGCCAAACATGCTGGCGCCGGGCTGGCCAAAGCCCACGGGCTTGGCGCCAAATGGATTCGAAGCATCTGTACTTGTTGCGCCAAAGGCGCTGGTCGTGGTAGCTCCGAACGGCTTCTGCATGAAATTGTTCTGCTGGGCGGGTGCACCAAAGGCGCTAGTTGCTGCTGGCTGACCAAAGGCCGAGTTGCTGAACAGGCTCTTGTTCTCAGTGCCCGTCTGTCCAAACAGGCCAGTGGAGGGCTGTTGCTGTGCCGGTGAGCCGAAGAGTCCGGTGGTTGCGGGCTGCGTGGTGGCAGCAGGATTCCCAAATCCAAAAGATCCTGGCGCACTGCCAGCCTGTGGACCCTTTCGTGAACTTAGGTAGTCCTCGAAGCGCAGCTCCTCCAGCGACTTCATCTCGTACTCCTTCATGGCGGTAATGCAGTGTTGTTTTGTATTCACATTGTTCGCCTGGCCACCCTTCATTAGCGTGTCCGTGCCAATGGTGGGTTGGTACTTGACCAGCGAGGTGCCCGGATTCACACCGCCGGCAGCCCCCACAGTTACTGCCTGAGGTTGTCCAAATGCCGACGCAGCGCCACTACCAAACACATTTGTCGTTGCCGGCGCTGTCTGACCAAAGCTGCCAAAGCCCGAGGTGCTCGCAGGAGTCGCTTGCTGGCCAAACAGTGGCTGTGCTGCCGGAGTTTGCCCAAAGCCACTCATGCCAAGCGTGGCGGGCTTTGCAGCGCCAAAGGCACTAGTCGCCGCCTGTCCAAACAGCGAGGTGTTCGGCGCTGCTTGTGTGGCGCCAAATATGTTCGATGTCTGCGGAGCTTGTGAAAAGGCTGGAAAACAAAAATAAAGCATTTAAGTATTAGAATGTCTGAAGATAGTTGCCTTCATTTATATGATAAAATATATCGTATAAATTTATTGTTTATATTTTAATATAATTATATAATATATATTATATTAAAATACAAACAATTATATTAGAAATTACATATTTTACAAGCAGACCGCCTCAATATGTTTATATTTCACGACTGTTTTTAGAGAGTAACATAATGCATGAGTAAATCCACGTAGCTTATTTAAAGGGTATTAAATCGGCTTTGCAATTCGTCTCTAACCTCCAAATGATGTGGGTGCTGTGGTTGTGCCGCCAAATCCTCCGGTTGTTGTTGAGCTACCGAAGAGGCCGCCAGTTTGTTGATTCGTTGCCGGCGTGGTGCCAAACATCGAGGGCTGCGTCGGCTGGGCGCCAAAAGCGGATGTACCACCGAACGCGGGCGTCGCTGGTTTCCCAAACGACGATTGACCAAAAGGTGTTGCAGCTGCGCTGTTGCTGAATGTGCCGAAGCCTGTGGCGCCGGCACCGGTGCCAAATGTAGGTTTAGCGCCGCCAAACATCTTGATTGATCCACCGACTAGCTGTTGATACACACAAACATACACTAATCGCAATTCGTCATACGATTTCACAAAGGAGTGAAACACGAGCTCGGGTTGCGCAAATAAATATATGTTTATATAGTATATATATACATATATATGTATTTATGCGTGCGTTGATTGTGCTGCTTTTTTGGGTGTGGCACACAAGCACAATCTCTAGCGGACGATCGATCAACAATAATAACACAAATTGAATTAATTCTGTCCTCTTAGACCTATTTTGGAAGCACAAACACAGAAATGGCGCGCCGAATATTTTCACGATGTGTTGTCTGGCGAAAATAATGCGACCGTTTGCAAGCACCGTTGAAGGCGTTATATATGCAAACTTATATGTTCTGCAGCCCTGCAAAAACAATAATATAAAAATACTGAAAAATCATTAGCATTTAATATGCATACTTGCTACAAATACGTTTAATTGCTTTGATCAAATTCACCAACATTTAGAAGTCAAATGTCAATATATTGCATTTAATATTTGTAATTTTAAATACTTAATTTTTGTAGACTCATACTGTTAAGGTATTTTGGTGGTTTCACTCGGCTGGTCACACTGCTCAGTAGAAGCTGAGCAACAGTTGAAATGAGTAGCAGCATCGCTCCGCGCGGGGTTCATTCCGGTTAATTAATTAATTGTGAACGAAACAGCGAAGTGGAAATATGCCCGCTCGAGTGTGTATGCGTGCGAGTGCGGGAGCGTAAGCAGAGATTATGTTCGGCCAACTCCCAAAATGAGAACAAATTGAAGCGACTAATTAAGAAGTGCAAATAAAATGTTATTCAATTTAATCTTAAAACAGCAATAGATTTGTGCAATAAATAATAAAAATAATATAAAGAAAGTGCCAATGTTGTCGGCTCTGAACATCTAAATCAGATACAACTACGTGTTGCTTACATTCATAAGTGAACATTTATTTGTTTTTGTTTTCTATCTCATATTTCGCGACGCGTTTTCTTTTTATTTTGTTCGCAAACGAAAGTACCTATGTGTGTGTACGAGTGGTTATTAGTGTGGTAAAAGTTACAATAATAATAACAATAACACCAACTATTCACAATGACTGTGTGGAGCGACTGCAATGCTAAGCAGTCATTTGGCATTGGTGAGTGTTAATTAAGCAAAATTTTTTGTTGTCGAACGAATTTGAACAGCCAAAACATTGTTTTCATTTAATATTTCAACGCTGCAACAAAATTGTTTAAACAATGTGCCTAATTTAGTGTCTACCTTTTCCTAGAACAACAAACAATTCATGCTGTGTGGGTGAGATGCGTGTTGCTCATTTCAAAAAAAAAAAGAAAGGAAAGCAACAGAAGATCAACAACTTACTCTCTCTCTCACTCTTCTTACCTTGCGGTTCAAGTGTGAGTCTCTAGTTCCCCTGCTGCGATGCTACGGTAGTTTTGTTGTTGATGCTGCACCACTCCCTTGCATTCGCCGGCCATGTGGTCGGTCGCTGTCAACATGCAGCAGACGCAGACTTTTCTCTTCCTCTTTGCTCACATTAATTTCGTTTTTCTTTCAATCTCATCCTATATCTTTCCAGCCTCGCTTCACTTTTCGACACAGAAGTGCACAGATTTTGCCTCTGTGTTGAGCACGCGTGAGGCTGTAACCTGTTTTCTATTGCCTGGTTGCACTCAGACACACATACAAATGTGTGAATATGAGAGAACAAACATCCATTATTCATGCACAACAAATTCTAGTGTATTCATTGGCAATGACCATGAAATGGCAATAGTAATATCTTGGAAATGCTCTCATCGACCTGTATACATACATATATGTACATACGTGTGAATTTTATTTATTTATTTTTATTATAATTGTCGGCTCTTTTGTTTGTTGACCTTTTCGATGTTCAATAGAAAGGTAGATCGCATTCATACATACTTATACATGTACATATGTATGTATGTACATATACATACATATATATGTTTTTACACATCACTCGTGCAATTCACTGTCTCGTAATCGAGTTATAGCCGTTCATTCAAAGCACTCACATTATTTGCTCTGAGTATTTACACGTGTTTGGCCCTGTCACCTCGCTGCCTTCGCTGTCTACCTGCTGAGCACTGTCGAAATTAATTTAATAACTGTATGAGCCCAATCTTGCCTGCGAATGGGCGTGGCAGTAATAAATTTAATCAAATTTAGCGGCGAAATGCTATAAAGATATACCGTTCGATTACAAACGGCATTGAGCTTAGTTTCATTTATCGCTCTCATAATTAACACACATAACTACATGTGCATAGTTTACCCATGCACATTAGACAAACTGCAAAATGTGAAAAAAAAAACAAGCACACTTGAATACCTTACCCTAACTTATCCTTGCTGCATTTGCTAGCCATGAAAATGTCTTCGTAAAAATCACAAGCTCTTCGCTTATCATCAATAGTTTGTTGTTTTCTTATCGCCGGTTTACATATATATTTTAACGCTTGCGTATTATACTTTAAACTCTTAGCAAATATGTATGTATATGTGTATTTGTTTGTGTGAGTAAAAGCAACAACAATGCAGCGCATTTCGAAATGCGATAAAAATGCGATTCGCTGTCCCACATTTGAGCAAATAATAGAAAAATTTCTTAAGCATTTGTTTGTATTTATTTTATTCATTTATTTCGTTCATTTGTCATTTGATGCTTGAAAAAAAAACCTCAATGTGAATGCAACGCAGGAGTTCGTATGCTAACCCCCCTTTTCCGCCCTCACTGACCAATGCGTGAGCACATGTACACGCATACAATCACACACAAACACATATTGACACACTCACATTACTCTCTCTCCTTCTTTCTCTTTGTGATGATTTGTGACTTGCAGTCGCTGTCAGGCATTCGCCCTGCTACTTCACTGTTCATTGGCATTAGTCGGGCGTCTGCTGCACCTGCGGCACTGAGTTGCCTCCTGCTCGCGGTCTCCCTGGCTTTCATTTTGTTTTTACTCCTTTTCATATTTACACTTGACTCAGCGCTTTATGCGCCACTTTCTTTAGATATAGTTGGTGAGCAGAGCGGAGTGAATAGGTAGCCAAGCATTCTACTTCTAAATTTGAATAGCAACAACAAAAACTACAAGAGCAAAGCAAACGTAAAACTTAATGAGGCTCTGAATAGAAAAGTGTGTGAGAGAGAGAGAGAAGGAGGGGGAGAAGGGTTGAGTTGTGTTGAGCTGGAGTCGAATTGATGAGTTTTGCTCTGCCGTTGTTGGCTTTCGAATTTGGTTTTTCTATTTAATTAAAATTTTCTTGCTCGTTAATTTTTGTGGCGCATGAAACGCTCTTTCATTTGCATAATTGAAAGTGCTTTCCATTTTAATCCAGCAGCAAATTTTCGAACATGATACAGCAAACTTTGATGCAGTTGACCCCAACTAATATCTATATATTTGTATGTATATGTATATATGTATATACAATTGAGTTATCTCTCATGTTACTGTTGTCATCTTCATTCATTCTTCATCCCCCTCCGCCCATTGGTCTGAGTGCTTGAAACTATCAACAGCATGAAGAGCTTGCGACCCGACTGCCTCATACTCTACGAAAAGAGATTTCTATATGAGTATGCATGAAAATACATATTCATTCTAAATAGGTTTAAGAGTACAAAACCAATATGCTCTGTTCTGTATGCAGGCCTCCGTCGCATCTCCATCCACATTCATGCGCATTACCCCAGACAATTGTGCAAACTACTTAAAGATATCTAGTTCCAGTTCCACATCCTCCCTATCCACGCTCCACTATCAGTCGAAAGCCAATCTGCGCTTTCCATTTTGTAATTCAAATTGAAATTTAATTGTAGACATATCCCCGAACCCCCCACTTATACGATTTTATTGCTCTATAAATTGCCAATGTCAAAAGATTGTCGCATCTTTTTGTTGTGAATTGACATTTTCCAATCATGGAAAGCAAATTGCTTGTAATTAAGAATAAATTGTGGTTTCTGTTGCGAATTACATCTAAGTAGAAAGTAATGGAGCGCCGACCAGTTGGAGGCGGGCTTTCGATCCAAATTGGCTGAGTCATGCATAAATTTCTCGAAAAAGTCAGTTGAAATCGGTTTCGTTTTATTGAACTTCTAGTGTTACGAGCACGCGGTCAAAGTCCACGTTCCTCAGCTCAAGACTAAGTGATATATGACTCACAAATGAAATATGTATATATATATTTAATGTGTATATATCTATATATATATATATATATATATATATATATATATATATATGTATCTTGCATTTCAATGAAACAAACTATACTGCTACAATTGAAAATGTTAAGAAATATAAATACATTTCTCAGAACTATTAAATAATAAGTTTCTGTGAGAGTTTCTTGTATATATGTATTTATTCTTAAGAAGTAGCTATGATAATATTATAAGTTTTGTTTCAGATAGCTAATTTTAAATAGGTTTTAGCAGTGCTTTAGATGCACTTCAGATTCCGCCAGCGGAAACGCTTTAACAATCAGTCCATTAAACCAACATTGTAACTATAGGTATAAACTGGTATCCTTACTACCAAGAATGATGTACTTTTGTTCTCTATATTGTTGACCTAAATGGGTCAAGTTTTTGTTTACATTTTGAAATTGTCAGCTTTTATGACCCGCACTCGTTAGTATTGCTATCAACAATTTTTATTTATTTTTTGTTCACCGTGTCTAATTTTTCGAGTAATTTTTGTGGGCTTTACGAGTGCGGCGCCATTAACTGTAACTGTCAACTGTCCATAAAATCTTATCTACAAATAGGGTTTGTTCTTTTCTCTTTTGTCTTACTGCCTAACTGCGAGTCTATTTGGTTTGTTTAATAACTTTTGCAAAATAAAAGAAAAGAAGTGATAGAAGAGAGAGAACACAATGGAATTTCTGTTTCAACAAGCCCATAAAAAGCAATTCGCTGAGAACTGAGAGAGCGACCCGACACAATCTAATATACTATATACGTATCTATCCATATACATACTCACGTGTACATATATGTATTGCGGCTATTATTAGCCAGACAAGCTGCGACTTAACCGTTTGAGATCCATTAGAACTGACCCTCAAAACTTAGCTCATGTATACGCATGATACATGCATATGAATACATGTGTATGTATGTATACATATATTTTAGCCATAGCTGAGCTCAGAGCTTACAAAACGTAGCGCCAAGAACAAATGAACTTTGGAGAGAACACGCTGACTTAATGCGCCACAACAAAACCTAAAACAAAACAGAATTAGAGATGAGCAGCAGTCACAGTGTAGACGAGCGCTCACCTAGAGATGAGCACAAGTCTCAGAACGCATGAACTCAGGAGAGCCAACTAAGCTAGAGAAGACAGAATAAATGGAATCAAAACTAGTGATGCGCAGCTGAGAACTAAGAATGTACAGCTACTGAGAATAGATCAACCAGAGATGAACAATCAGCATGCCAGTCGCAATAAGGTAGTAGATCTGTATGTAATATGAAATATTACGTAAATATTAAAATAAGAAAGCTATAAAAAAGAATAAATAATAGAGAGGTGAACTGATATACTTATCCATATATTTTGCCAACTCATGAATTCGATTTAAGTTTATAATATATACTTTAAATGAAATATAGCCAGAGAAAGAGACATTAAGAAATAAAAACAATATTTATGATACTATTTCCATTTCAGATGTTATATTATCGAAATAAGCTTTAATTAGCAAAGCTTAGTAGTGGAAGCAGCTATTTTAAAATTAAATCTAAATCGCTGTTACTAAACTAATTTCGTAATAGCTTCAATACAATGGTATTTGGGATCAAGTGATTTTCTTTAGCGATAAACACTAACTAGTTGAGAAATAGTTCGTAAATGAATCCCCATTGATATGGCTTAAAGCGTTAAATGTATTCACAATAAACAATCGCAATTATGATTGCTGGGAGTCGGAAACGTCGCACACTATCACTCGTGCTTGAGGTGTGCTATTGTGCTTATCTGCTTATATACTTATGTATATATATAGGTATACAAGTATATAAACTGCCAAACCGCGTGCCATATAAACCTGAATATCCAAATGGGCTGAGCCAAGCCGCTGTCGTTGTTGTCGTTGGGGCGTCCAGTCACGATTGTGTGTATAAGTTCGTTTGCGTGTGTATGTGGCCTGTCAGCGGGAAGATGACGAAGCGTCGTAGCTTTTACTTGTTGGCAATTTGTTGTTATTGTTATGATGATTGTCTGGCTTCATTTGCTAGGCAATATTGGCATCAGCTCAAGCAGAGTTCTATTTGCATTTGCATTGCTGGCTTCTCGACCCTCGGCCAGGCACACAATGTGCACGTGCTGCCCCGCCTTAGCCAAAGGAGGAGCTGTTGTGGGTGGCGGGGGGCAGAACTGCATCCGTCAGCCATACAATTCTAGCCATTGTTGCTGCTGCCGCAAAATTTGTCCACAGTCTGGCGGGCCATAAAGTGTGGATTGGAATGGTACTCCTTGTCGTCTACCTGGCTTTTACCTGGCTGGCTGGCTGCCTGACTGAGTGTGTGTGTGCGTGTGCAGCGTACCCTTTCTTCTCACACCATTCAGCCGTGACTTGGCCAGTTGCCTCGTTTATTTATAGCCCGGCGGTTGCATTTCATTATTCACGATTGTTTCCGTTAGCTCAACAATTTCCCGATAGTTATTGGTGGCATGCATTGAGCCATAGTTTCAATCGCTCCTGCCTTATCGCGTGCATCACAAGGGAAATGAGTTTAATTTAACAATCGGCGTTCCGAAGCAAGGTGTGTACCACGCCCCGCCCGATGACTGATTGCTTGACCGGCATCTGACTCGGCGTCGTCATCAACAACATCGTGAATCACTCGTCATTTCTCAGAAACCGAGTGCTGTATGCACTGACGTTTAAGAACTTTTTAATATGAATATTTCAAGTTAAACTCAAGTATAATCACTGGATACAGAAACAGTTGAAATACCATGAAGTTCCTCATTGTTTTCCCGAAGCGTTACATTTGCATTACTTTTGCTAAATGAGCATTACATCGCATTTGCACTCACTCTGCACGGAAGACTAGACTAAAAACAAAACAGAAACAAAAAAAAAAAAAAATTGTTCGCATGAAGCTCGCTAAGCTCGACTGGTTTTTGCAATTGACCCACTCCGAGCTTAACTTTCCATGCAATTGGGTAGATAACGAAAATCTTTCTCACTCTCCAGCAAATGCGGAGTAAAGCAAACAAGTAAGAGTGCTCAGGCGGGGAATGCTCGACTATCCAATACCCAGAGCTTATATAAAGCAGTTGCCATCGTAAGATATATAGCTAGATATGATAATCAGTAAATTCGATTGTGTAAACTGTGTTACCTTTAAGGTAAAACAGGTAAGCCTTATGCTTACTAAAGGTTTGCGTTCCCCTGTATCTGTGTGTACTTGTTGCATACGGTTACAGCAGAGCATAACACTCTTGTAGCTTATGTTTACAGAGTATACAAAGATATACCTTTGCAAATTGTTGCCACTTACTGTTGATGTTGTTGTTGCTGTTGTTGCTGTTGTTGTTTTATGTGTTGTGGAGGTCGTTCTCGCTGGTTATGCTTGCTCATCAGCCGCAGGGACCGCACATCGGTCATTGGACCGGGACGGTGGCAACGGCGACAAAGCCATCACCAGCACCACCCGGGCCGTGTTACGCGATGGCGGCAACATTGTTGTTGTTGTTGTTGTTGCTGGTGTTGCTGCTGTTGGGTCTGCCTGCAGCTGCGGCATAATTGTATCCACATAAATGCATGTATATATATTACATTTATATATATTTATGTTTGTGTGCTGCTTTCATTATCGGGCGAGGAAGTGATGACGATGTCGCCAGCGCCTTGGCTGTACGTCAGACTGTGACTGCGGCTTTGTCTCGATCTCGCATCTCCTTTCGCCACCCACTCCCGAGTGCTGTAGTGATTGCGTCGTCTGTGCATTGCATTTCTTCATTTCTCTGAGCTGAGATTGAAAGTGCGTCATTTAACTAGAGAGCTATCAGCTATTGTATAGGAAGCTTGTAGTTAGATAAATCTCACGTAGAACGGGGCATCGTTATCAGCGAGCCCATCCGCCGGGCACAGTTTCCGATTTCCATCTGAGGGTACATATACATGCATATATAGTTTGTGCTAACTAGGTAATTGATAACCCTCACCCCAAAAACGCCCCATCGAGAGATTTAGCTAATGCCAGCGCGGTGCTTTGGCTGAGCTTTAATTCAACTGAGCTTGAATTTGCCAGTTCGCTGCTCAGTTTCGCATAGCCGTTGAATCGCAACAGGTGATTTCGGCGTACTACAAAAATAAAGCAAACAAAAAACGGGAAAGCAATTTATATTAATAAATTTATGTAATATGATTTAATACGATTGCCCTCTATTTATTTTCTTTACAGCCAAATGCAATTTTGACCAGGAGAGGAAGCCGCACCGCTTAAATTTGGATGTGGGCGACGCTGTCATAATACTGAAGGAGACAACACACTGGTATTACGGCTACAAGCAAAAGTACGTAAACTGATTATGTAAATTGATTTGCTTCTAATCGAGCGTGCGCATCTGCACTTTCACTCCACTCAGCCATCGATCTAATGAATATTCACACGTGTCTTTCGCCCATATACGGCGTGCTACCTCTGCTTATAACGGCATTGATCAAATTATTTATACAGTTGTAATTGAGGAAGCAATTTGCTGAGTTGATGAGCTCTGCGTCCCCTATAAAACATAAAGAGGAAACTCTTTAATAATGTCAGTGCCAAATGTGCGCTAATTACACGATTCTTTATTAGCACTCCTTATCTCATCTGAAGTATTTGCTTTACATACTAAAACACTTGCGATTAACTGGGCAACGATAACAGCTTTTAAATCCATTTGCATTTACTGAATATTGGATTACAGTACTTGGAATTGTACGGCGGAACGTGAATAGAAGTATTTTCGAATATTGAACATCTTTTAAGAGTCTACAAATTATTAAAAAATATAAATTAAATAGTTAATGAGGCTAACAAGAGAACAGTTCACAGTGTGCAGTAAAGAATTTGAATATTTTAAAAAATATTTAAAAATGTATATAAACAATTTAAATTAGAGCTTTCAAAGTTTAAACTTAACTGCTGCACATTGCAGTTGAGTCTCACTTTCTCTCTCTCTCTCTCTCTCTCTCCCTCTATATGTTTGTTTTCAAACAACAGCCACAATAATTATAACAAAACTCATTTTTGTGGAGCAGAAAACGGAAATGAGACTAGAACTATTCAGACGTATAAATCAGGTAACCAGCTGTTGGCCAAGCTGCTGCCCATTTGGCGTATTGTTTACTGAATCAATCTGTTGGAATCTGTGCCAAGTTGCCCAATACACAAAGCATAAAAACAAGATGCATTCCCAGTTCAGCCCAATTCCAGGCGAACACAGATGCGGCCATGTGGCTGCATGGAACATTCAGAAATACTTTTGAGATAAAATATTAGTCCGATTCGATTGACCCTTTGCTGTAATGGGTTTTTTCAAATATTGGCTTACTCTGTTTTCTGTTTTCCTTTTCGAATGGGAGAGGGTGAGGGGAGGGTCGTAGAGTATTTTTATTTTATTTATCTATGGTGTCTGCGATTGGACGTTCGCCTGAGTCAGCTCCGATGTGCCTTATCGTTGAAAGCGAGCGAAGAAAACAGCCGTTGAGATACAGTAGCCATAAGAATCTACAACAACAACAACAATATCATGATTGTCTAGCTGACCTTTTTCATATTTCTGCTGACCCATAACCCAGACCCAGAGCCAGAGCCAGACAAGGCGAATGAGTGAAGTACAACAAATGATAGTAAATAAACGTCGAAAGTACAGTGAAGCCCATGAGGGTCAGTTGAAGGCACATCTAGCAATTACTCAAGTAAATATCCCTTAATGATATAATGCTGAAAGATCAATTGGGAAAAATTCACTTTGTTTTAGTTTTTCCCATGTAGCCGTTCGCTTAAGCAGGGTTTCACTGTAGCTGCTATACTTGAGAATGTTGGGCGATAAAAAAACTTGTGTGAGTGTGAAGCATTTAAAAAGAAATTCAATGCGTCGTGTGATAACCTCTCGGGTCCGAAATTCGTATTTGTTTTTGTTTGCCAGCCACTGTTTATTTATATGGAAATATCAATTTTAATTGTGCATTTTCTCACGATTTTCAAACGATAAGCAGTAGTGAATTCTCAGTGGCTGGCGTATAGCCAATCAATTGAGGCAGTCGTTGCCCAATAGCGAAGGTCACTTCAAACCCAATACCTGGCCACCGAAGTTCAATGGAATCATTTGTCAGTGGAGAGTCGGTTAACTATCGGTTAAATGTGCTCGGAGGCCCACTGATTGATGGGCTACCGAGCTCTCTGCAGTTGCCTCTGGCAATTAAGGCGGCCACCCCGCATGTCAAATGCTGAATTGAGCCAAATTGAAGCATTCCATTTCATTTGCGAGTGTCACACTTTGCGCGCACTTCCTCTGCCCCGAGGGCATCCCGAACAATGGCAGCCACAGACGCAGACGCAGCTCCACTCGAGGGTTCGGTTTGAGTTGGGTAATTCATCAGCGTTGACGATGAATTGTGTCATTCTGCAGTTATGAGCATAAGTTATATTTATGCATATAGACCTACATATATAGGGAATGTATATATATATAAAAGAACATGCGAGGATTACTCTTAGTGAAGCTGTATGTAGCGGTTATAAGCGTATATATGTATGTGAATATATATAGAAATATTCAAACCAATTCAGAATCAAATAAAACTTTTGTAGTTGCCCAATTTCATTGGGATTTCGATATAGCTATATACTTTTATATAGGCATATATATAATACAAAGGAAATTACCAAACATATGCAGGCCAGATTTTAATATTGTCTTTGCCTTGGTTCTGTTTCCGCTGCAGGGAGAAGCAAATACGTGGCATCTTCCCCAAGAGCTATGTGCATCTGTGTGAGTACATCATTGTCAATGGCGAGTACTGTATACAGCGCACAGACATCGTTGAGGAGATCACCAAAGTGATGCTGGAGTGGGGCATTATTGCCAAGAGATACTTTTTGGTAAGTCTAAGATTGCAGACTATAACTGGAATCCGAATAAATTGAACTTTTTCGCCTGCAGACCACAAATCCAGACTTTCAGAAGATTCGGCGTAAAATGAATGAACTGAATAATAATAGGGCTGCCTTGATCTCCGGAAATCTGCCGCTGGACGAGATGCGCAAGGTAAAGCTGCAGGCCACGGCACAGATTGACACTGGCAACAGGTTGTTGGGTCTGGACATGGTCGTGCGCGACGAGAGTGGCGATATACTGGACACCAATTCCATCTGCAGCACCGAGCTGTATGAAAATCACGTGCATGCCGTACAGCGAATTGAAAAGGCCAATGTAAGTTGAAAGGTTCTCATATATTACGAGGAACTCTCTAAATTATATCTACATAATCCATAAACAGCGCTTGTCCAGTGACCGCGACACGATGCGTGCCCATAACAAATACTCACACAACATACTGCTGCATGTGAATGCGTTTGTATGCAAATTCCAAGAGGATTCGGATCTGCTATTTACGCTCTTCAATGGCGACACACACAAACCCATCAGCGAAAACTATGTGGTGAAGTGGTCGCGCACCGGCATTGCGAGGGACATCGACCAGTTCGATAATAATCGCGTATTGTTTACCGATCTCAGTCGCAACGATCTGAGCATCTCAAAAATGTACCTAGTGTGCTATGCTATACGCATTGGCTCCATGGAGATGAAGGACTCGATGGACTCGAAGCGCACCAGCATGAACATTGCAAACAGTGTGCTCACGGCGGCCAGCAGAAAGCATTCGCAGTTGTCGGTCAATTCGAATGGCTCCTCTGGCAGCACAATAGAGTATATGATGCGTCGGCCCTTTGGTGTCGCCTGCAAGGACCTAACACCTATCATAAGCAAGCCAGAGGAATTCCGGGGCAATCTCGACATGCCCTTTATCATGTGCGAGAAGGACACCCTGGATGGCACGCTACGCAAGCTTATTGCCAATAAAGACATTGGCAAAATCGAATCCAAAATGGCGGTAACATTTGAGGTGTTGCGCGGCGACATTAAGCAGATCAAGGAGGATTTTCCACGTCTCGTACACACCAATGTGCCCGTGGCCCGCAAAATGGGTTTCCCGGAGGTTATACTGCCGGGCGATGTGCGCAACGATCTCTATTTGACCATTTGCAGTGGCGAATTCGCACGCATTGCCAAAACATCAGAGAAGAACGTGGAGGTGACCGTATGCGTTGCCAACGAACTGGGACACCTGGTACCTGGCGTAATGAGCATTGGCTCCGGCCATCCGCCCATCGATGAGTACAAGTCGGTGGTGTATTACCACGACGACAAGCCCAAGTGGCAGGAGACGTTCAAGATCCATGTGCCAACAGAAGAGTTCAAGCAATGCCATTTACGCTTTACACTCAAGCACCGCAGCAGCAATGAGCAAAAGGATCGCTCTGAGAAGCCATTCGGCTTGGCGTATGTGCGTCTCATGCAGGCAAATGGCACTACCATACCACAGGGTCAGCATGTACTGGCTGTCTACAAGATTGACCACAAGAAGTACGATAAAACAGTGGCCAACAGTTACATGGAGCTGCCACCCACCACAGCTGAGCTGATGGGCACCAAGCCATCAATAACTGGCCTAAGCCTCTTGCCCAAGGATCAATTTACCATAGATGTCAATCTCTGCAGCACTAAGCTAACGCAGAGCGGTAAGATAATTTCATTTTAAGATTTAAATTGTATTTATTTACAATTCCTTTCTGCTTTCAGTAAGCCTCTTAGGATTGCTGCATTGGTCGGCGCATAAAGAGAGGTTGGAGCAATCGCTAAACGCTTTATCCATGGTACCCGGTGAGGAGGTAGTCAAGTTTTTGCAAGATATACTCGATGCTTTGTTTAATATTCTGGTGGAGAACGACAATCCCGAGAAATACGATCAATTGGTCTTTATGAGCATAATTCATCTCATTGAAACGGTGTCCGATCTGAAGTACCAACACTTTTTAAGCGTTCTCGATGTCTATATCAATGAGAGTTTCTCCGCTACGTTGGCCTATTCGTAAGTGCATATAGCGTAGGTTGGACGCTTGTAATTATATATATTTTAATCTATATTCTATAGGAAGCTAATGGATGTGCTGCAGCGCAATATAAGAGATGCCATAACACCGAACGAGAAATCTGCCGATGGCTTTGAGCATGAGGAGAGCGCCGCAGTGCGGCGTCTTTATAAGACCACCCGCTATCTGCACTATGTGATGAAGTTTGTCATAAGATCGCGTGTCCTGTATGCGGCGATGAATTGTAATAACGATTATGTGGACTTTGCTACGCGTCTGCAGGAGCTGCTCAAAATGTTCATCGATATGATCGGCTGCCCCAGCAATCTGCTGAAGTCGGAGGGAGCGCTGTTAAAAAATTTGCATATCATAGCCACTGATTTGATGGAGGTTTACGATCAAGTGAATCTAAGGTGCGTTAAGAATATGCTTGTAGATAGTCTTATAATATTTCTAAATATAAATATATTTTATTCACACTCACAGCATCTCTATAGTGGATATCTTGGAGAAGTTCCCGCCGCGTCGTCTCACCCAGTCCAAAATGGGCTGCATCAAGGACTTCGTGGAAACGAAACTGTTCAGCTCACCGAACTGCCGTGCTATCCTGTTGCCGGTGTTCTGCAAGCACATTAAAGATCATCTCGAAAGCAAGGAGGAGGTATGTTTTATGCCAGTCAATGCATTGCTTGTACCGCTAATTAATCATCGGATATTGCATATTGTTTTTAATCGAATGCATCGTTATAATATATGTTCAACAAATGGTCTTTTGAATGCAAAACTGAAACTCAAAATTAAAACATAACCCAACACATGCTCAAGCCAGATGATCAAACGTAACTAATTATAATTAACTGCAAATGCTCAGCGCAAATTCGTTCAATGATTTAATCAATTTAATTCAACTGATCTTTAAACATTTTCAAACAAACTCAATTTACTCAACTACACTCCTCACACTGCTTAATGATATATGTAAAGATTAGATCACGTCTTTGCTAATTCTTTAATTGTTCCAATAGTTTAATATTGAGTGCCATCTGATACATCAGATAATTAAGTCGATCAATTTGACATGTGAGCTGTATTAATTTTGCTTAGTTTCAACCTAGATATATGCACATGTTTAAGCGTATATATATTAGATATATGTATCTGTAGCTTCTGATATGATATGTTAATTTAGTCTTTAGCATGTTGCATCCATATGTGTTCTTTATACACTTGCCGAGCGCCCTTAGTCATCAAATCTGTCATTCCCACTTTGTGCTTACTGTGTGTTTATGATATATTGAAAGATATTTTGGTCAATATTATCAGTTAAACATTACTCGTTTCTATTTGGTCCGTTTGGCTAATTAGCAGATTTCTTATTATTGTTCTTGTTATAACTCTAAGATAATATTATAATATTGTATAATTGCCAAAGGCTCTGCAAGTGTATTTAATAGTCGGCCTGCCGAAGTTACATATTTTTTCCTGGGTTTTACTCTAAGACTTTTTACTTTGTTAATGACTGCATCCAATTGAATTTAATGTTTTTGTTTCTTATTTGTTGTTAGTTGTCCAGTGTCGTAGTCTTAAGCACTCTGTAAAGTAGCCGCACAGCACTGCCAGAACACTTCATACCTGAACTATCTATATGTGTTTTATCTTAACTAAGTATGTTAGTATTTGTACTATGTGCCACATACTAGTTACATCCATATATATGTGTAGTACTATTTAGTTAGCATTCGATTTGTTTGCTTTAGCGAGAAGATCTCTCGATCATCCACGTCGTCTCTCGTTTAGTTAGGCATTACATATGTGTATATGTTTCTACGTATGTACATCATGATCGTGCAAGATATCTGCCTGGTCAAGATGCTAGTTGAGGGCTCGTACAAGTTCTGATGTCATATCTGTAATGAATTGCACTTACGTATGGCAATTTATTAACGCACCACACATACATAAACACATCCATATACATACACATCACATCCCATATACCGCACCCATTCGATTACGCACCTTACGAGATCAAAATGGTTCTAGCTTTCCGCACACCATGCATACATGCATACATAATTGTATGTGTAAAGACCTCACACACACACACATACTCATACATACCCACACACACATATGTACATGCACACGCACCATATATATGCGAATGTATGTATGCACATCTGAAACGCCCGTCTCTCTACTATATATCGCTCTATAATTCTCTCTATTCTCTTGTCACATTTCATTTGTTTGTAATATCTTTGGCTTTATGATTTTAATCGTATTATTTTGAACTACACTTAGAAATGCCTTGAAATCATGATCGACTAAATGTTTCTCAATATGTCTCCCATGTCTCTACCATATGCGTGTATCGAAATCAAAAATCCGCCATTGTGTCCGCGGCTTTTGGTTGTTGTTCTTCTTGTTGTTGTTGGTTCACTATCATAACTTGTGTTATACAAATAGGGTGACTCGAAAACCGATATCTGGCAGCAAGAAAAGAATCTTTCGAAAGCCGCTAAAGTGCTTGGACAAAAAAAATCCCACCTGCACACTCGTGAAACGACTGCCAATAAAAAGGTAAAAGAAACAAAACAAATCAGAAAAGACAAAACAAATCAAATCAATCAAATTGCACACCAAATACAAATCAGGCCTATGTAACGCACGTCCAAAACAGAGCATCAGCTGCCCTATCTATAATAATTTATATTGTTTTATTCTTAAGTTTAAGTTCTGTTTAGCTTCCTTTATGCCATTTTGCATTGTCGGTGATTTGCGCACTTTACACTCGATGGCTTCTAATTTTTAAGCTTTTTTATTGTACCAGTGTGCGAGCTTTTACACACACAGAGTTCATGCGGCTCTGGCGTTGGGTGTTCTGAAAGCTCACAAATACTAGTGCACCGCTCGTGTATTGGTGTTCGCCGCGTTTGTTTACGTTAATGCAGCCCTCAATGTTGCCTTTTTCTTAACTTAATTTAAAAACGTTTTTGTGTTATTTTTTATTTTAATGAACTAATTTAAATTTAATTCCTTATGTGAAGCATAGCCAGGTCTACAGCTGAGATCTTTTTGATATAATTCAACATTTTCAGATATCCCTCCATGAACAAGAAAATTATAAACTAATCTGTTAACTCTTGTCGCTAGATCGCGGAATGCATCAACATAATGAACAACATTCTGAAGTTGCTCTATCGGCCGGATGTGGGCCCCACCCATAACGACGTACGCGACATTATGATCATATTGTTGCGTCCGGTAATGAAGGCGGCGCACTCTTTGGATCGGGACACTGGCGTGGTGGGTCAGTTCTTTGCCATCATGCTGGGCATACTGCAGCGCTTGGATGCGCAGCATTATAAGTACTTCGTCAACGATCTGCATCAGCATGGTGAGTTGAAGGACTTCGTCATCGAGATTTTACTTGTCTTCGAGGAGCTGGTCTCGCCGCACCAGAAGGCTGTCTTTCCGCGCGACTGGATGGATATGATCATGCACCAGAATACGGTCATACTCGGAGCATTGCAGCAATTGAGCATGGTCATCACTGACTACTTCCTGTGTCCGGTGTTTGATAAACAGATCTGGTCAAACTTTTTCCAATGCTCGATTGCGTTCCTGGTGCAATCGCCACTGCAGCTGAACGACTTTAATGACAACAAGCGACAGATAGTTTTCGCGCGATATCGGGACATACGTAAGGACACGGCCAAGGAGATACGAAAGATGTGGTTCCAGCTGGGGAAGCACAAGCCCAAATTCGTGCCGCAACTAGTGGAGCCCGTATTGGATATGAGCATGATACCCGAGACTGAGCTCAGACGCGAGACTATACCCATTTTCTTTGATATGATGCAATGCGAATATTACAGCTCACGTTTAGAGTTGGAAAGCTACGGCGACACCAAGCACAACAATGCCCACTACAAAGGCAACTTTTCCGAGTTCAAGACCGCAATGATCGAAAAGTTAGACATTCTGATAGGCGCTGGTAAGTGCGGCGTGTGCAGGTATTTGTTAGGCTCTTCATTCTAATTTCTGATTATTTCTCAGGCAAGGGAGATGTAGAGTACAAGGAGCTGTTCAAAATGATTATGCTGGAGTTCTGTGTCGCCCACAGCACACTCAATGTGGACGGCACCAGCTTTGTGAACATGGTGACCAAGCTGATGGATAAACTGCTCGAGTACCGCTGCATCATACAAGACGAGAGCAAGGAAAATCGCATGGCTTGTACGTTCTCGCTGCTGCAGTTCTACTCGGAGGTGGATCTCAAGGAGATGTACATACGCTACGTTTACAAGCTATGCGACCTGCACATGGAATTCGAGAATTATACGGAGGCGGCATTCACGCTTAAGCTGCATATGGATCTACTGCACTGGACCGATACAGAATTGTCGCCGCAGTTGCGCAGCTATCGCCATGGCAGTTGTCGAACCCATCGCGAGCTAAAGGAGGCCCTCTACTTCGAGATCATGGACTACTTTGATAGGGGCAAGCAGTGGGAGTGCGCAATTACTATGTGCAAAATACTGGCCCAACAGTACGAGGAGGAGGTCTATGATTATATTAAACTGTCGGAGCTGCTGAAGCGTATGGCTCAGTTCTTTGAGAAAATAGTCAAGGAGCTGCGCCACACATCTGAGTATTTCCGTGTGTGCTTCTATGGCCTCGGCTTCCCACGTCTATTGCAGAACAAAGTGTATATCTTCCGGGGCAAGGAGTACGAACGCCATAGCGACTTTTGCTCGCGAATGCTTGTGCAGCATCCACAGGCCGAGCTTATGCAAACGCTGGAAGCGCCTGGTGAGGATATAACTAACAGCGATGGCCAGTACATACAGGTCAATAAGGTGGAGCCGATAATGGACGCTGCCTTCTCCAAGTTTAATGATAAGATTATCTCCAATGAGATTGTCAAGTATTTCACATTCAACAATGTGCAAAAGTTTCAATTTTCGCGTCCTTTCCGCGACAGCTCTGGCGGTGGAAACATGGATGATGTGCGTAATCTTTGGCTGGAGCGCACTGAGCTTATTACGCAGTATCCACTGCCTGGAATATTGCGTTGGTTCCCCGTCATTGATTCGACTACGTTCAAAATCTCACCACTTAAGCGCGCCGTGGAGATTATGAAAGACACCAATAAGGATATCAGACAGCTGGTCATACTGCATCAAAACGATCACAGTCTACACATAAACCCGCTGAGCATGAAACTAAATGGCATTGTAGATCCAGCCGTTATGGGCGGATTCGCCAAATACGAAGAAGCATTCCTAACAGATGAGTATTTGGCGCAGCATCCTGAAGACAAGGATCTTGTTGAGGAGCTAAAGGAATTGATCGCATTGCAAATACCGCTACTGCATTGTGGTATGTTTTTCTAGTATATATTTTAATTTGATTGCACAGCTAAGAATTTTCTCAATCTGTAGCTATTCGATTGCATCGGCAAAAGGCTCCGGATAGCTTAAAGGCGCTGCAAGATCACTTGGAGGGCTGCTTTGCGGATATGCAGCATCACGTGGAATCGCGGTACGGACGTAAATCCTGTGATTTGCAAGTCGAACGAGATTCGGTTATTATGCGACGCACGAACTCTTTTCTTCCCGCAATCTTCGATGGCAGCAACAACCGTCTGTCCGAGACCAGCATGGGCTCGTCAGAGTAAGTCCAAAATACTAATGCCAAAAAGGGTAAATGAATGTTAAACTTTGATACAATTGCAGCAGCGGCTTGTCAAAGTCAACCTTCCTGCCGCGCCCACCCACAAGTTCCATCAAGTCTACTCTGGCCAGTTTAAGCTTCAACACCAGGTGAGTTATAATTAAGATTATGCCTTCTAAACTAATACTAACTTTAATACTTCTTTTTAACACACTCTAATTTTGCCCGCCGACTTTAGTTTGAGACTTTAAATTATTTTTATTTTGTTTCATTTTATTTTGATGCATGTTTTGTTTATTTTACTTTTGTTTACATTACCTTTATTGCTTAATGTCTACGCTCACTTAGACCTAGCCTGGGACACACGCCCAGCACGAAAGGCAACAAAAACAAGGACAAGCCCGCCAAACGCCGCTCTATGAAAAAGGTAAGTGAACTGTTGTAAGTTATCTGATTGTCAATTGTACAGCAATCTGTTCTTGCAGGATCGTGATGTATTAAGTCTGCCGGTTGCCAATTGCCAGTGGTATACGCCGCCACTGACGACCATAACTTCAACGCCTGAAAAGGAAATTAACACGTCTGTCAATTCACTGGCAAGTGCCTCGAATAGCTCCTTAAGTGGACCCAAAACACCCGATCCTCGCGTACTCACAGAAGAGGTAAGTGAAGTTAATCAACCGCTTCATATTGAACTCTCTTAATGTAACGCTATATTCAAATAGTTAACACCGAAACGACCACTACGCTCTGAAAAAGAAAAGGAACGCCGTCTCTCGCGGCCAGTCAGCATTCCGACGCCTTCAGCTAGCATTAAAAACTTTGCGGACATCCGATCCCTCTCCGAGAGTAGCAATCGCAATTCAGTTGGTAAGCATCTTAAGGAAACTACGTTTGAATTGTTTGTAATTCTGTTTAAACTTGACAGAAACAACCGATTCCACGTCGGAGGAGGACATACGACCACCGCCTTTGCCCGCCAAGACACGTGACTCTACAGACTTTAGCAGCCTAACCCATAGCCTAGACTGGAATCCCAATGGCTATACTATGCTAAATGTACTGAGCAGCAACACCAACACCAACAGCAGCATCAGCATCAGCACTACTACAATGACAAAGACCAGTATTACAAACGCCACGTACGAGTACGTGGAGGCTGCAAATTTCAGTTTGCCGGTCATAACTGATTCTAGCAAACCGCGTCCTCCGACTCCACCACCGAAGCCGTCGCGTCACAGTAAACACATTCCATAGACAAACGAAGAGGAGTCGCAACTGTTGCTTCCAGTGCTGCGCCATAAATGAACGAAAAAAAAAAAAAAACAAAATCCGTTGTTAACGAGCAAGCATCGAGTGCCAAATATTCCTGTGTTACCACATGCATATATAAACATATATAGCAACAATCGAGCAAAATCAACAGACAACAATAGCCTCACATGACCGACTACCAAATACTAAATGGCATCAGTGTCTTAAACAAATCGATCGCACTAAATTTAAGATAAATGCTTTTAACGCGCTTTGTAAGAATCAAACCCTAATTATATTTAATGTTTAATGTTGCAATGATATTATGTTGAACATGTCATCATTTCTATCCAAGTTGGTAGTTTATTTATATAAATGAGAAATCGATGTGTCTTAATTTGTTTTCGAACAAAATGCAATACGCACACAAATGCCGCTTGTCTTCCACAAGTTTGTATTCTACTATACAAAATCAGAACGTTTACATTATTGTTTTAATATTGTAAGCTATCTACCTAATTTTAAGTTCCAATCAGAGTTAAAACAACTTTTTGAGTTTCTTATGCAAACAAGTGCCACGCAATCTATAACAAAATGTTTGTCAATAATGTCAATTTAAAGCACAAGATGCAATACAAAATCTTTGAAATCGTTGTTAACAATTAGCCAAATTTTTATAAACTAATAAAGAAAATATATTTACACGCATATTTTACAGTAGCCATAAAGTCAAATTGAAATACGTTAACTTTACTCGTACTCGTGTACTTTTAAAATGAACAAATAACTTTTTAATATTGTTATAAGATCTACATGAATGTTTTTGATGTATACACTTACAAGTAGCTGTAAGACGAACTTTGTGTAATTTTATGTCATTTTCGATCTGTGCATCGGCCAAAGATTAAGTAATAATAAAGTACAATTAAGCAATAGAACTGTTTAGATATTGGTTTTCAGGGCATTGCTGAATCAAACAGTCATTTGTTAATTTGTTACATTTGGTTACAAAGTTTATTCAAAATATTTCGTTGGGTTGCATTATAAATTGAGAATAAATAGTAATTATTAGTGAACACATTAAAAAGGCAAACTTAAAATAAATGTTAGGTTATAAGACAAAAGAGCACTTTGATAGGATTTGAAGAATAGAAAATGGCTTTTTGTTCTCTTCAATAGAAAAGGCACAATTAATGAGTCAAATAGGAGAACTAATAAATAAATATTCAAATGCACGGAATGTTTCGTTGTTACAGCGTAGCGTCGACTTTCGCTTTGAGACCCAGGTAAAAGCGAGCGGGAGAATGTGTCTTATAATGTTGTATTCAGATCGACACAAATCTTCGAGTTGCGATTCTGCTTCTGACTTATCTCGAGTACTTGGAACATCTCCTTCAGAGCTTCGCTCGTGTTGGTTTTGCGACGATTGCGACGCAGCGTCACGCGTCCTGACTTGAATTCGCGCACTATAGCGTCAAGACCTGAAAGATGTACAAGAAATTAGTGCACGCAGCGAAACTATGATTATGTTTGCTTGCCAACTACAGAAGTTCGAGCGACATGCGGTTAGCTTATTAGACTGATAATACCCTTTGCCCAAGCGACAAGAATTGCACCTACCTTCAAGGCAGCCAGCATGCGACTTAATCAATGGAGCTAAGGATATTAAATTGCAGATTCTGATGCTGTGGCAAAGATATATAAATCACGGCTCACTGCCAATTGACAACAACAAGAGCGAAAAGGAAGAAAAGGGGTGTCGACTAAGGCCACGCATTCAACAACTGTCAGCGACAACAAATGAAGTGGCTCACGTTGCGTATGCGACTTGTTGTACCCAAAGTCAAAGTCAACTCAATGGTCTCAACGCTACGATGTGCGTGTGTGTGTCAGCTTATAAGAAAAGTGGCGCAATAAAACACGGAAATATAAAACGCACAAATAATAATAATATTAAGCCATAGCACGACAACACCAACAACAACAGGGAAAACAACAATGTGACTGGAAGGTGGGAGAGTTTGACTTGAGTTGGCTTGGCTGGGCTTGGAATGCGGCAACGCCGCTGGTCTGTTGTTCAGTTTACTCGTAAAATAATAAATGGCATCGTCCTTGCCTTCATCGAATTTGAGACTCTGACGACCGTCGAGCGTTGGATAACGTAAAGCGCAGTAAACTGTGACTGAACCATGTAAACGCCTGATGGTTGTTTAAAGCTAAAGCTGTCGCATAGACGACGGCCACAACAATGGCAACACGCTTCCTTTTTCTCTCAATGTCTCTCTCCCGCTCTGCCCCATCTCAGTGGCTGTTGCCAGGGCAGTAGCCACGTACTCTGCCCAGGAAGCCAGCTAATAGCGTGCAGCCAGCTCCCCAGCTTCTGGCTTCAGCGCGCATAGCAGGACAAACTTAAATCAATTCAAGTCCCACCAGGCATACGTTACGTATCGTTTGGAACCGGAAATTCTACGCATATATGCTGCTCTACTGCTCTGGTTCTTTTTCAAAGTCAATTAATTTACACTAGCGGAAATTGGCCTAAGTGCTGCGCCCTGGAACCAGAGATACGCCAAACCAGAGCCTGCAATAATGATCTGAAAATAGGCAAGTGACTGATAAAAGCAAGACGCCATTGCTGGATGCTTCAAGCTCAAACATTGTCATGGCAATCTGCTGCATGATGGCATACACTCTCACTCGCACTCACACACACGCACACGCACACACTGAAACCAGTACAGGTTGGCTTCGCTGGCAAGCGACAACAACATTGTCGGAAACTTATTCGCCCAGTTCGCTTCATTTGTTTTTGTGCCGAGTGCTATGACGAGGCAGAACGGTGCTGCTGCTGCCGTTGTTGGCTGCTGCTGTATCTGCCCATGACGAGAACGAGCGCCAGGACACGAATGCCAGCACGCTGGCTAGCTGTAAACTTGCTGCTCAGTTGGCTGCCAGCTCACACGCTTCATGAACCTCAAGTGACGCGCGCGCGTTTCACCGGACAGGTTATGGTACAATCACACATCATATACATAGATTGCCACGGTTGCAGCGACGTCTCTTAATAGTTCGCGGCTCGCACAATACGCTTCCTGATTGATTTCAATGTGTGCTCGTTACGCATACGCCGCGTTGTGCGCGCAACGGCAATGGCAATTCCAACAACCGGAAACGGATGTGCTTAGTGTGACAGTGTGCGAGCGGCTCCTGTAATTGAGTAAGCGCGTAAGTCAATCAGTGTCTGAGTGAGTGTGTCTGTTGAGCTCTGCAGCATTAGCTGGCATTGTTGTGGACACGAGCGCTTAAGTATCACTGACGTGCCAACAGCGATGCAGCCTCAACTTGGCTTAGTCTACTAAATTAACACTAAAATATTAAGCGTTTCTCATGTATGTCATGTTATTTTGCCTGGAAGGCAACTGATGTCTGTTTATGCATTACTAAACCTATTTTCAACGGTATGTACGCAACTATACATGTGCCATCAGACACACTCAGCCGCATACACACACACGCACACACAAGCACATGCACATACATATAGTAGCCTTTCACATATTTGTTCATTTTTTCCCAGTATATGCGAAATGGTTACATTATATTTGTATACCCTAAACCCATTGATAATCGCAATTCTGGGCATATAGGTTGCTTGGCAATGGATGTAGCAGGCAGAAGGAGACGTGGCAGACGGCATAAAGTGTATATATTCTCGATCCGGACATCGAGATGAGTCCCTCTGTTTGTTCACGTACTTATGATTGCAATAGGTATCAGGGTATCTCTTAGTCGGTCTCTCCCGACTAGAGAACTCTTGTTTGTTTCATATACGTAAGAGTGCGTCTCCTTGTTTGTGTGTGCGATAAAACCCTTTCTGCTCTACTACTAGTTGATTTCATTTAAATGCTGTTTACATGGTCTACGCCTGTTGATGTTGTGGTTGCTGTGCGTCATCACGTGGTACAACATTTGAGGTACAATGCCAACAGCTTCATAAAAAATTATGAATACAGAAATGAACTGAGACCGCTGTATTTCGCTTTAAAATTATTTATAAATTCATAAACCAAAGATTATTCTTCAATTCAGCTGGGAATATATATTCCCATAGTGGTTCGTGGAAAAGCCTCAGTAATTCAATATAATAATTGAGGTTCGATTGAATTTGGTTTGTTCATGCTAATTAGCCTCACTAGTAGGGCTTTGATTAAAGCCAATTTACCCAGGTGCTAGTCTCCACATCAATTTGTAAGCCAAGCCCATCAGTGGCAAGTGAGCGCCTCAGCTCAAGCTCAAATTTAAACTTAAATTGAAATCAATATCAAACAATTGTTTCAAGGCATAAAAGCGGAAATTAAATGCCAAAGATGTCCTACAAGTACAATAGAAAAACGAACAACAACAAAAACTCTGTCATCTATATACAGCCACACACACACACATACACACATATATATATATACATAGAGCGCCGAATATGGCGGTTTCATATTGATTGCAAAATGTATTATGGCTAAAAGAAATTCAGCTTCCGTCCGCATGCTCTACGCCCGCGTCCTGGAGTGTAAAGCCAACGCTAATTAGATTTTTACAGACGTACTACACTCTGCTGTGAGTGTGTGTGTGTGTGTACGTACATTATGGCAGCAGGTAACCAGTGGTTTGTCGTGGAAAACTTAATTAAGAAATTGCTTCTGTTGCAACAAGTCTCACCCAAAGTGGGCAACAGGGAGCAGCGCAACGGAGCTGTGCCTGTGTGTGGTCGGCGTGGCAGCGCTTAGGCAAAATCAACAACAGCAGCGGCGGCAGTAAAAAACGCACAAAATCAATTATGAACATAAGTGGGAAGGACAGATTGCGTGGAACACAACTGACAACTGACAACTGACAGCAACAAGTTGACGACGACGACAGGATTTGCATGCGAATGATTTGGTATGGATTAGCCACAGTCTCTTACTTATATCCCTTAGCGCATGTGTTGACAAAACATGATTTAGTTATACAAGCCTATACCAATCTATCAATCCAACTATATGTTGCAAATCAGTTTCTTTATTTGTTACATGATTTATCTAGTTTCAGCTCAAAGCTAGTTTTTCCATGACACAATTCAATTGAAAATTCATAAAAGAATATATATTTGCTTGACGGACTTAAATCAATTAGTTTCCAGAAGAATTTACAAGAATCTAATTTTCTATGCAGATTAAGGATTCAACATCCTTTAGCCCAGGTTTTTCTGCTCAATCAAAAATGGAACGAACTTCGTAAAATTTAAATCTTGTTACGAAACTGCCAAGAGCTCGCTAAAAATTTGACGTACGTATACGTGATGTGTGTGTGGCAGATTGCGTATACGCCCGGTGGATCGAAAGACACACACGCATACATTTGGTGAACCCATAAAAAGTCGTGCCAACGTCGTATACGGAAAGGCAACGTAAAAGGGTTTATGCCAAAAGGAATTCCAAGCAAAAAGTAAAAGTACGCTTCAGGGCACGACCTGTCCGTTGCTGTAAATATTGACGTCGAGTGGAAGAAGTGACACACACACACACACGCACAGGAGACGCCAAATGTTTGGTGTGGGCCAATGGGGAATGTTGATAGCTGTATGACATACCTGTTGCCGCCTGCACCTGTACCTGTTGCTTAACGTTGTCGATAATCTTATCGCCGAGGCCTTTGTGCAAATTGCGCGCGGCTATGTGTTGACTGAAGCTGCCAGCGTTCCCGTCCTCAGCAGCTGCACCAGACGAACCCACTGCCGTAGCTGCTGCATAAAGCACTTTGGCTGGAATAGGTGGGGGCGGCGGTGGTGGTGGTGGTGGTGGTGGCGGAGGTGTTGCAACTCTTGTTGACGTTGCATGTTGTTCTGCTTGCTGATAGCGCACCAATTGCTCCTCGGCCAGATCGGCACGCGTTAGCGCCTGGTGCAGCTGCTCCTCGAGTATCTCCAACTTAAGTTGTAATTTTTTTAGTTCATCGTTAGTAGTTTTTGCAATAGCCGCATCCATTAGGTTTTTCTACGTAAATGAGATCGGGGCGGGGACGGCACAGCGGGGTCAAAGGTAACGAAAATTAGTAGAACAAACATTAGTTTCAACGCGTTTGTTGCGTGTTAGTGCAGACAGCAATATATATAGAAAAATATATATATGTAGTATAGGACAGAGAGAGAGAGAGAGGCAGAATCTTGGCTGAAGCATTTGCAAGCGAGTTGGGCTTACGTTTTGCTCGGACTCCATCACCAAAACTTTGGAAGGTAACAACTTACAGCCAGTTGGAAGCATCCCATGCAAATGTCGTATTATTATATTTAATATTATGTGCCGATAAAATTAAGTTTGAATTTGTGTAAAGATTCCTTCAGTTGCTCTTAAATATACTCGAGAACGGCTTGAATATGTCAAACACGCTTCGCGTTTGCTTTTGAATAGTTGGGTAGACAGATTGATGGGTGGATAGATAGATAGATGAACCGTCACCAGATTGAATACGATTATAAACTCTTCGCTTACCATTTCCACAATGCGTTCATTGTGCTCGCGCGCCTGATGTTGTACCTGATCCGTAATCTGCTCGAACTCGGCCTGCGTTTGCAACGTTGTAGGCGAAGGTGTTGGCTGTGGCTGTCCGTCGGGCCGATCCCGTAAATTGGCAGTTAGCTCATCATTCCGCTGCTTCAATTTTATCAGCGCTGCTTCCATTCTGCAATGGAAAAGCCAAAGATATCCGTTGGATTATCACTTCCTAAAACTTGGAAGTTCGCTTACTTTTGACTGGTCTCCACGCTCTCCTTCATGTTGTCGGTCAACAGTTTGGCCACCTTGGTCAAATTGCCGTTCTCGGTGCGCAGCGTTTCGTTCTCCTCCTCAAGTAGGTGTTGCTGAGCAGGTGAAGCAGATGGAAGGTTAGCTTGAACGACCGCCAGGACTTCTTGGTCTACTCACGTGCTCTACCAGTTCCGCAATCTTCTCATTGGCTTCATACAGCTGCAGTTCCACGGCGTTGGTGGCATGTTTGAGCGTTAAGAATTCAGACACGAGACGCTCTACCTGTCCATTGGTAATGGGCCCATCCAGATTAGCATCAACATCGACCAGGCTGTCCAAGTCGTTAGCAGCGTCGCCGCTGTCCTGTTGCAAGATCTTCAACAGCTTGCGCCTCAGCTCCACAGAGCCGACGACGGAGGCTCCACTTTGCTGTCCTATTTGCTTTTCGCGCATGTGATCCAGTTCGGTTGAGAGACTGTTGGTTGGCATTCAGTTAGATATTTCAGTCAGTTTACATAATTGTCTTGTTTCGCTCACTTATTTATTTGGTCGACCTTCATTTTGTGAAGTTTGTCGAGCGCATTGCGCTCGTTCAGTGTTTTATTGAACTTGACAGTGAGGTCCTTAATGTCTGACTCAAATTTCACCTGCTGTTGCTGCAGCAGCTCCAGTTGAACAGAAAGCTTTTCGTGTTGCGCCTGCTGCTCCTCCTGCGTGGTTTTGTCTACAGATATAGAATTAGTGGAATTCATTTAGTTGTGCTTATAAAAAGAGGAGCTGGATAATTTACGCGATTCAATCTCCAGCTTGAGCGCTTTGTTCTCTTCCTTTAGCGCAATGTTATCCTCCAGCAGCGTAAACATATCGTGCTCCGGGTCCTGCTCATTGTAGTCCGGCTCTTTCACACGACTCCGACTGCGCGTCTTGGCCTCCTGCGTACGAAACTTGGCCACTGGAATCCGTCCACGTCGCTCCATGATGACTTAGCACCTAGTATCTGAGAGATCGTAAACAGAAGATACGAAATTAGAACAGCTCCCGTTGAATATATCTTAAATCTGCTTACGCTCCTTACTTAAAACCTTATGCTAAACCTCGTGTGTTAGATGCGATATGGAACTTAAATGCTGCCAGCACCATGAATTCTTTGAGTGTGTGTGTGCGCGCTATGTAAATGTGAGTGAGATGAGTTTGTGGTTGTCCTTTTGGGTGGCCCCACATTGAAACGACTTTCAATTTTATGTTTTCTTTTTGTTTTTGTTTGTTTTTTGTTTCATTTATTTTTATTTTTTGTTGTTTATAATTGATACCAGTTATAGACGCGCCCTTGCATTAAGGTCTTATTATTTGAAATTTGTTTCTATTATTTCATTAACGTTTCTTAGTTTAAATTGAATTTGTTATTAATTTTCTTATTCTTTTTTGCTTCCTTGCTAAAAATCCTCACAGTTACATTATCTCAATTTATCCCAGAATTTGGCTACACATTTGAAATGCTTGCGAATATGCTACGAATGCTAGAAGTTCTCAAAATTTACTTAGCTTGGCTTTAAACTATTCGCTTCAGTGCAGAAGCGCTTCGACAATTCCTTAACTAACATTTTTTCTTTTAACTTGTTTACATTCTTTTCGTGTTTCATGCTAAATAATTTATCTTCTTCTTATTTTTGTATTGATTTATTTCTTTTGATTACTTTTTTTTCATACCTTACCACTTTCAGTGTTTAAATCAAAAATCAAAATATTAAAAAAAAAAAAAAAATATTGAGCTGTGAAAATTTTTTGCTATTGAAGTATTAATTTTTTCTTTCTCTTTGTATACTTATAAAAATAGCTAATTCAAGGCGGCTTGGAGCTCTTGGTTTTTGCTTTTCATTTTTTTTATGTTTTTTTTTTATTTTTTATTTTTTATGCTGTGAATATATAAATATATCTTTTTCAATTTGGTTTGAATTGCTATGTTTTTTTTTTTTTGTATTTTTTTAAATTACATTTTTTGTATTTTTTTCTTTCTTTTTACAACTAATTTTTTTAAGTTTTATCTTTGGATAACTTTTGTTTTTGTCATGCATACTTAAGAAATACATATTTTACATGTCTTTTGTTTTGTATTTAGACTTACATTCTTTAGTTTATAACATACACATTAAGTAATTATATAATTTTGTATACATGTATTCATTTTGAGTCTAAGCCTCGAAACTGAATTTTCATATTATTTGCCATAATTTTTTTCGGGAGAAAATAAACTTGCTTTCGGATTTGAGGCTTGAGCATGAAACAATCACATGAATCGAATTTCGTAATAAATAGTTGTTTTTATAAGTAAATATAAAATTAGAGAAATAATTCAAATTCATAAATTTTTGTACTGAAAGGTAAAAAAATTACTTTTTGTTTAGATTAAACAAAAGAATAGTTAGCTAATCAGACAGATCTACTGCGGGATTGTTGTTTGAAGGAAATTTTGGGTAAATTAAATACTGTCGAGTTTTTCTTTTTCTATTTTTGAAATAAAAAATCATAGATTCTATATATACATATATAGATACATATATGTACATATTTATGTATGTAACCAGCTTGATAAATATATACATACATAGTGTATATATATATATATATATTTAATTTTTGAGAATACTTTTGCCGTCGAGATTCCATTAGTTTTGTTTTTTTTTTAATTTATGTTTTTTGTTTATTGCAATAGTTTATAATATTCGCTGTTTGTCAGTTGTTTGTTTGTTTTCATTGCAATTTTTAAGTTTTGTTTCTTATCTGTTTCTGTTTGTATGTGTTATGGATTATAGATGTGTATGTATATACGACCGCGCATGGTGTATGATTGAAAGGCCCAAGGGCGCTGTTTCAATTGTCATATACATGTTTTATGTTTCTTTTTTGCCTGCGATTTCCTTCGATGTTGTTGTTGTAATTGATCTTGCATTGGTTGTGGGGCTGCTACATTTCCTCAATGAATGCGCCCAATTTGACCATTAGAGGCCGAGGATAGCCAGAGGGATTCTCAAATTCCTGCTTGAACCACTTCTCAAATGTGTCCCGGGATATTACCTCACAATCATAGAGCACACTCCAAACACTACAGATTGTGTCAGCCGCAGCCATGTCACCGTCCAACTCGAGACTAAAGTGTTCCTGCAGTGCATCGACCGTCTCCTCAATGCATGCGATTTCGTGCGCCTCCTGCGCATCAATGCACAGACGCAATAGTGGAGTGCAATCTCTTCTAAAGCTATCCACATTCAGCTGTAATTGCAGTTTATTCTTTTTTGTGTTATGGTTGTTATTGTTTCTGGTTGATGCATTGATTAGTGCGAAATCGCAGCACAGGAATTTGGTGAGATGGCGCACAAAATTCGCATTTATATGCACATTGGTATTAATATAGTCGATGGCGGTATCACTTGATAGCTGCAGCAGATAGCTTATCCGTTCGACATGCTCCGTCTGGGAGCGTGTAACCTTTTGCCGCTGCATACCAGCTGTCGCTGTGCTGTTGGGCTCCAGAAATTGAAAGCTATTCGACTGCAAAAAGTCGCGATACTTGCGAGCATCGCTCCAAAACAGCTGGCCTTGATCCAGCTTATTGTCTATATGCCATAGCTTGTGTGTGTATCTGGCGCCAAATTCTTGCACAAAGTAGCTGACAAAGGCGCGTACAAAACGTTCGGTGAAATGTGGATCCTCCAGCCAGCGCTGCTGCCAAATATCCTTCAACTCGAGACCTCCGTCATGCATAATGGGTCCGAGGAACTCAAATACATAGGTCCAGCCGTTAGGTACATCCACCAGCAGATCAGGAAAGTCCTCGCCGAAACGGCTGTACGCCAGGGCAAAAGCGTCTTTGTCGAAAGCGTGTTGCTGCATGAGATACGAAACAGCGTTGGCGCATGCCAAACGCTGCTGCCGCTTGACTTTCGCACGATGAACATAATCCATCAGGATATAGTGTATGATGGCCGATGCCGCCTGCTGTTTGGCATTAGAGTTTCGCCAAATAAAGAGCACCTCTGGTTGCCATTCTCGAGTGCTAAGCACCTCTTCGACGAGCTTTGTGAGCAGTTCCTGACACTGTTTCCCATCAAACTCAGTTTTCGATGGGATCGGATCTGCATTCTGATTTCGGTTTGCTGGCAAAGGCACGCCCACCGGCGTCGCCGCTTGCTGCTGATAAGGAGGACAGGTAAAGGAGCTCGTTGAAGGCAAGCGTTTAAGTAAACTGGGCTGTGCCGCTGGAGCACCACTGACCGGGCGGTTACTAGCGTTGCGCCACTGATAATGTGAGGAATTCCCCAGCTTGGCTGTCACTGCGTCGTCGTTGTTGCTGCTGCTGAAGCGCAGCTTATTGGGATCTATGCTGAGAGATTGGTTTTCATGTTGTTGAGCCTTGGGCTGCTTTTGCATGAAGTAATTGCCGCTGTCATTGTAACCATGATGATGATGATGTTGCTTCTGCTGTTGATACTGGTAGTTCGACTGTTGTTGCTGTTGTTGTGGCAAATGACTGCCACGAGCGCTGTGCTGTTGCTGCTGTGTCTTGGGTTCGTCGTGTTGTTTGTGACGCTGTCGACTGCCAGAGGTCGAGTGAGTTCCCACAGGTTGATCCCAGTTGCGTGAGCGTAAGTCAAGTACATCTTGCATCATGAACCTCACACGGCTGCTTATTTTAATATTGAACTGATGCTGACGACTACTGTTGCTGCCGCCACGTGAGCGTTGCACAATATCCTGTATTCGGCGAAAGATCTTCTCGATACGTGCACCACTCTGGTATTGCTCGGGCGGACCAGCTTCGAGCAGATGACCAACAGTTGTCAATAACTTACACATATACTCCAGCTTCTCTTCACAGCCATGTTCTAGCAACGATTCGACACAATGCAGCACACGATCGCTTGTCAGTGATTGTAGCTTGAAGAGTTCGCCGATGAAGCGCACAGTACCCCAGGCTCGACGTCTGAACTGATACTCAAGGTCCTCCATTTCAGCCCGCAGTTCGGTCTTCTTGACCGCATCTTGGCATGCATTGATGCGCTCTTGGGTGGGCTGCAGTTTTTTGGCCTTGGCATTTGCATCATTCACGTTCGACTCGAACTCGTGCTGAATGCGCGTGATTAACGAACTGGTAAACAGGGATTTGTTCTCTGCTTTGATCTCATGAAACAGCACCTTGCAGAAGCGCGCATATGTAGGTGCAAAATTTGGCTCACTGATGGTCTTCTCAAAGATAAGCAGCATAACCTGTTGATGCGAAGACGAAATGTTATCTCAATTACTTAAAGAATATTATAAACAAGAAGAAATTCCTTACATTTGTCATTTTGCGTTGGGTATCCATATTGATGCTGGACATTGCTTTGAGCAGCACCTCAAAATTATCAGGAGTCAACTTATTGAGTATGCCACGAACTTTCTTCAGTACCACATCCATATCGTCATCTTGGTCTACCTCCGCTGTGCTGAACATGGACATACGACGCAACGTCTCCGGCTGCCAGGCATTCTCGCACTCTGACAACTTGATCTCCTCTTTTAGGGATAGCTGCACACGTATTATATCCATATGACGCTGATTGGAGTTGCCCATGCCGCCAGGTCCAGAACTATTGCCACTTGAGTTGCCGCCCATTGGCTGATGTCCCTCGTGATGTTTCTTATTTGGTCCATGACCATGACCACGTCCGCGTTTGCCTGTCCCATACTCCATCGAATCATGCGCGTGCTGATACTGCTGTCCATGCGGATTGTGTCCGTGATGGTGTTGCTGCTGTAGCTGCTGCGATTGTCGCGAAACAAACAACTGTGCAATACAATCGCCCTTCTGACAGGGTACCAGCGGGGGCTTCCGTGAATCAGTGAGCTTCGACAGCTCGCGCAGCTCATCAATGTTGTACCTTATGAATTTGCTGACACCAGCGTTCTTTGGAGTAGCCACAGATAATTTAGGGACTGCTGGCTTCTGAATTGCGCCTGTTGTTTTGCCCGCCTGATGCTTGGGAGAATTCTTTTTAGTTGGTGGTTCAATCTTTTGGGTGCTGCTCTTATGCGCACAATCCACATTATCTTCAGACATTGTACTTTGCGAGCTAGTTGCGTCAATTGGCTGTGAGCTGGACCACGTGGAGCTGCATATGAAACTGGAGTTATCGACAGGCGCCTCCTCACAAAAGTCGCCAAATTTGATTTCGCCCACATTGCTATCAACGCACTTGCTGGCATTATTACCCTGTTCGCCGTCAGCATTACCCTCATTTATCTTATCGGCAGAACCAGCCCCACTTATCAAGTCCGTATCCTCACACATGGAACTGCTGCTGTTAAGAAACTCCAGCTGAGTATCTGCTGGACTGGGTGCATCGTCAAAACTCTTTTGAAGAAACTTTGCCACAATGTCCTCGTTGGCCATGTGTTTGTCTAGCTGTTGTGCTGAATCTTCCTTCTTGTCCACTGAAATAATAATGGATAGAGAATTAGCTAACTTTTAGTGTTTAACATATTAAAATTGTTAACTTACATCTGTGCTCACAGGCAGCCGCATCTTCGTTGTTGTTGCTTGAATGTTGCTGCTGCTGCTGCTGTTGATCTTTGGGTTTCTTGTCTCTTACGCTAGAACTTAAGCTAGAATTATTACTAGTTGCACTAAGCTTATCAGTCATCGATGACGCCGCTTTGTCCTGCACTGCGGACACGACAGCGGCTGTCGCTTTAGTTGTGTTCACATATGTGATGATGGTGTCGGCGCCACCTTCAGCATTGTTGTTATTATTGTTGGCGTTGCTCTTTGAGCCGCTTGTGGCGCCGCTTCTGTTATTATTATTGTTATTGTTGTTGGTCACGTTACTGCCGCTGCCGCCAGCGCCGCTGCTGGCCGTTGTGGTGCTTGTGATGTTGGCAGAAGCTTTTTGCTTTTTCTTCTCCTGCTCCTTGCGCTTCTGAGCCTTTCGTTGACTCTTTCTGCTCATATTGTTTGGGGGCAAAGGCGTAGCAGGTGCCACCGGACTGTACACAGGTGCGCGCGCAGGACTTGGGCTTAACGTTCGCCGTGTGCCTGATCCTCCCCCAGTTCCCGCCACGGTACCAACTTGCTTCGGCTGTTGCAGCTGTTGCGCCTTCTGCTGATGCGTGGGCGTCGATGCTGCTGATGAAGAAGTCGAAGGCAAAGGCGGCAGTTCACCTTTTGTTTGTGACTGCTGGGTGTACTGTACAGCTGTCCTTGGTTTCATCGTCTTTGTGGGACTAGCTGGAGTCGTATCAAGTCCCAAGCCGACGGCCATTGCTTTCGGTGGATTCTGCAAGAGCGGTTGCTGATGCGGCTGTTGTTGTGGTGCTGATGTATGTTTTATACTAGATAGAATGCTAATGCACTTGTTGCTGCTCGTTGCTGCCTCGGCCACAGCACTGGCTATAGATGAAGGCGTGGCTGTATCTGTAAAATGTAGCGGCAATTAGACAAATGTTCAAGACAATTCAATATCAGCACTAACTTTGCTTGTTCGCCGACTTGGGGCGCTGTTTCTTATTCGCTAACGATCCCTTGAACAGAACTGGGACCTTTGAACTGCCATCTGCTACAGGCGACAAGTTACCTAAATTATCGTTGATGTTGCCGCAAGCTGACTCAGTTGCATTCTCTGAGGTGTTGTCCACTATAAATATTTATGGGAAACATTTTAAAATTAATAAATTAGTCTATTGTACACTAGATAAAGTTTTTCTCTCAGCATTGTTCGATTAACATGGATTAAGATTGCTTCGCTTGGAATCAATCAATCAATAGTTAATCCAATTTGAGCTTATCTTTTATCTTACCGTCATTGTACTGCCAAAAGCTGAGGTGTTCCTCCGGATTGCCCGAGTGGGCCAGTATGCCCTTGACAATGACGCTGACTTTGTCTTCATCGGTCAATGGGAGTGCTGCAGCTGCAGCTGAATGAGAGGTGCCCACCGGTATCAATGCTTTCTCTGTTTGCATTTGATTATCCACCATGACGCCGGTAGCTCCAGTTGTGGAGCTCGAATCTGATATACCGGGTAATTGGTATTGAGAAAGGCTGCTGTCGCTGCCCGTGCTTGATGTCAGTGTACAGTTGGAGTCTTTCTTTATGAAAACCGACGAATTGGGATCCATAACATTCTCCTTGGTGTCTGGATGTATGATGGGTATGGCATGCCTGCGCTCCTTCACCTTGTCACCCCCAGCCAGCTGGGAGACCGTTGTCAGCGAGGTCGACGAGAAGGCCCCAGCCACGCCAGTAACGGCACCCACAGCTGTGGCACTTGCGCTCTGTAAGTGTGGTGGATACGTGTGCAGCCCGGTTGCGGGAGCCGTCGGAGCAGCTGCCATACCTGCAGCCGCTAACATTGGAGCTGCGGCCAAACTGGGCTGCTGTACTATCGGTATGTTGTTGCAGTATGGTGGCGGAATATGAAAGGCCGCTGATCCATTGAGGGGCGTGCTGCGCGGATTTAGGATGGGCGTGACAGACGCCGCTGTAGCGTTGTTGACCAGAGTGGGACGCGGAGGAGGCGCTGCCGAGGGTACCGCATAGGCATAATAGGGCTGCTGGGGTGGCGTCGAGCGCTGCCCACGCATATTGCGGTGTCCACCATTGCCACCTGCGCCGCCTACCGAATTATTGTTGCTGTTGTTGTTATTTAGTGGCGGCGGCGGCAACGTCGTCTGGTAGTAAGCTATGGTCTGTTGTTGGCCTGCACTTGCTGGGGGTCCAGCACCCACACCGTGCTGCTGCCCAGCAGGCAGCTGTTGTTTCTGTTGAGATGGAGCCGCATAGATTCCTCCAGCGGGCGGTGCAGAGCCTCCATTCGATGCAAACGCCATGGGCTGTGCGCCAAGCAGTTGTCCGGGATGATTGAAGGGCAAGAAGGCTGTCGAAATGTAGGTGGTCCCGGGCCCAGCTCCATTCGCGCCAGGGTGCGCGATCAGACCAGCTGATTGCGTAAAGTGTGGCGGCAGCGCCGAGTTGCTGAGGGCACACACCAAGCTTGTATTGCTGCTGGCTGGTGTTAGGACGCCATTCGCATGCGCGTGACCATGACCATGGCTGTGATGGTTATGGCCATGGGCATGTCCCAGCGAACTATTGCTGGCGGCGCCACTCAGTTGAAGAGCGGCGCCACCGTTGCTGCCATTACTGCTGCTGCTGGACGAGTGCTGCGCGTGGTTCACATATGGCAAAGCCGGCGGCGGTTGACTGGGATAGAAGATAATCGGCTGCTGTTGTAGATGATGCTGCTGCTGTTGCTGAAGATGCTGCTGCTGCTGCTGTTGCTGTTGGTGCTGCTGGTGTTGTTGGTGCTGCTGTTGCTGCTGCTGCAGCTGCTGGTGTTGCGGCAGGGGATGGTGGTGATGATGAAGATTACCTAGATTCGCGACGCCGCCCTGCTGTGGTACAAAAACCGCGTGCGCCGCCTGTTGCTGTTGCTGCTGATCCTGTTGCTGATGCAGATGGGAGATGCGCGCTTGCTGCTGTTGCTGTTGCTGCGGCTGGTTTTGATGATGGTGGTGCGAATGTGAGTGACCGTGTGGCGTCTGGTGGTGCTGGGTCTGATGGTTGTGGTTCTGCTGGTGTGTTGATTGTGGTCTGTTTCCCTTCCCACCCCCTCCCGTTGGCATGAACATAGGAGGACCTTCGTAGGATCTAAACAGAACCAAGCACAAGTAGCCCACACACACATACACCAATAGTGTGTTTAGTTGTGTGTGCGTGTGCGTGGAGAGAAAGAAAGAGAGGGAGAGAGGAGCACACGATCATGTGGGGACAACCACAAATATCGTTTGCGCCGTGGAGCAGAACAAAATGTACAAAATTTTATTGTTAGTAAGATGAAAATGGGAGAAAATGAGAAGCATTAAGATAAAAGCCATAGGTCATCAAATGTGGTGAATGATCGTGCGAAATTTAAGCAAAATAAGCGCATGCAAATTATTAGGAATACAAAAAAAAAACTTACAACTAAGAGAGGCCAGTAATGCGAGATAAGAAAACGTTTATATACTAATACTAAATCTTGGAATTACTGGACATGCTATGAATGTTTTGAATAGTTTGTGTTTTTTAAACTAAATTAAGTATTTAGGTATTTAGATATTTCCAATTTGCAGTCTGTTGCCTATTAGCGAGTGACTACTGTGCCTATCTATCGCCTTCATAGGTTAACCAAAGACCAAGAGACAATCAGAAATTAGTCGAGTTATTTGCATTCAATTGTTCTCAATTTCATTCACTTTGAATGTTTCGTGAATGGAACACCAATAAATTCAAATTTTTCAAATTGAATTGGAATCGAAAATAGCAGTAAATGCATTTGCAGCAACACGTATGTATGTACATACATATATACTGGAAGAAAACACAAAGGTAGCATTTACTCTTTTAATTTTTACAGTTAATTGAGCTCATGCATTAGCATGATGTCACGTATGGGCGTGTGAAGTAGACACACACACAGAAACATAAATACACACAGCTGTTGGAGCCGCACTCACTTATCGGTTGCTTTTATCAAAAATATTGTCACTACTCAAAAAAAAAACAATATTGAATATAAAAGAGAGCTAACCATTATGATGACACACAGAGAACAACAACAGGTGGCGCTCTTAGTCAGCAGCTATAAAAAATGCCAGCAAAATAAAAAGCAAAAGCCGTTTGGCGTGGGAGGTTCGTTTGCTGTATAAGCGTTTCCCCCATCTTCAGTAGAGGATGTGGCCAATAACTGGCACAAGTGACCACTGAACTAGCTTTCGCAGGCATCTCTCGGGTATTTGCTTGGTGGAAAACCTGTTTCTGTGGCTGAACAACAGTTATTATAATATTTTCACTGCGTGTCTGCCAGCAAAGAAAAACCGAAATGGAAACCCGTTTGGCTAAAGCTTCACACTTGCCTTTGTTTGTAAACAAAAACCAGTCTGTGTGTGGGTGTCTGATTGGAGTTTGGTTCTGATTGGCGATAAAAACACTTTTTGGGATTTTCTAGTACATTATTACAGGGTATGATTAAGACCAACACAATAATAGCCAAATAAACTATTTTCTAAACTGAATTCATTTCAAACTAGGATGTATTAACTTACCGCTGCCTGCGCTATGTTTATCGCTACTGTTTCGCACCTCCGATTACGTTTGCAGCCGCCTACCGCAGTTCCTTTTGATGCTTATTCTCCTTATGTTTTCAGTTTATTGCTGCTGCTGCTGCTGCTATTCGCGCTACAGAGGCTCGTTTTTGCTGTTGTTGTTGTTGTTGTTGCTGTTGCTGTTGCCGTTGCCGTTGCCGTTGCAGAGCCCCTCGAGGGCGCAAAACAAAGCGACTTGCGTTTGATTCTTTTAGAAAGTAGCGTTCCACAAAATCTTCACAATTATATCTTTGGGCTCTGTGACTGCAATTTTCCGTCGCACGCAGGCTCAAGTGATAATTTGGCTCCTTCTCGACTTTAGTTTTGCTGTATTTCTAATTTTGCAAGCTGCCAAAGTGCAGGCTCAGGAGGACTTTTTTTTACGAGTTTGATTTTTTGTGGAATTATAAACTTTTTGCATGTATAACTAACGAAATGCAAATGAAAACGCACATCGACATTTAAGTGGACGAAAAACGAGCACGCACATATATACGTTCAAAATATAGAAATAAGTACTGCTAAAATTTCACGGTAATTTTTTTCTATAATTAAAAGAAAAAGATAAACGTTTGTTTTAATTTTGCATGTACAATTTGGTCAATTCATAGAACTGCTAGGCAAAGCTTGCTATATTGTTTTCGGTTGAATTTGTTTTTTTTTTTTGTCACACACACACATTTACATACATATGCACATCGACACACATGCACACATAAACACAAAGAGACTTTCGACGAGGCGTTGGTTTTTTTTGCCTTTGATGCGTTTGCTTCTCGGCTGTCGGTCGGTCGGTTAGCTAGTTGGTTGGTTGCTGGTACTTACTCGCCGCCCAAAGCTGCTACATACAGGCACACATCATAAAATGAACGAAAATGAAAAGAATTGGGTTCCACGTGGGGATAACGCCAATTAGGTACTCGCGGTGTGTTTTTACATTAGTTCATTATTTTTTTTTGTTTACAGTTTTGTATAATCTGTATACCTTCCTATTACAAATAATTTTGTAAATTTTAAAACGCTGCAGAATCACGTCCGCTTTTGACAAGTTCACTAACAGAATGTTATCGATTAAGTCGATTGTCACTGGTGTAACATATGTTTTTGGCATCAAAAACCTAACAGGCATTGAACAATTTTTAACAGAAAGTTCACTGTTATCAAAATTAAAAAAATGTTACTTCTTCAGTATATTTATGTGTAACAATAATAATAATGTTTTTCAAGTTATTTTTATTTATAAATATATGAAATGTGTCACGAAGCTGACTTAAGCATCAAAAATCTTTATTGACTATAAGTTATGTCATAACAGAGACAACGTGCTGTCGATTCTTGACAGTTATACAATTTTTAATAATTTTATTTATGTAACATATAAATATAGATATAAATATTATATAAAAATTTTTGAGAACTGGAGTAAATGGATCTAATATACATACTTTTAAGATTTTAATGTAAATTGGACCTCGATAGCATCGATACTTGGAATGAATGAACGGTTACACTGAGTTGATTTGAAATTCTTCTGCACTGCGCGAGCGCAGTCGAAAGCTGCTTGTTACAACACTCTCATCCAGAATTTAATGTTCCGTTTGCTAATAATATAAAATAGGTTTACTTCTTGGACAATTGTTTTTCTACAAAAATCAAAAGATTCTAATCATTTCTGCATTCTCATTTGCATCTGAATTATATTTGTTCATAATAAGGAAGCTTTGAGAAAAGACGTATCCATTTGGTGTCCTGCAAGTAATGCCGGCATATACAAGAGAACTACATATGTATACATATGCATTTTTTTGTAGATAAAAAATATATACATATACATGTAAAAAGTACACATAAATATTTTTATGCGCATGCACAGTTTAGCCGCTTCCATTGCATGGTAAGCACCCTGTATGGCCTTGAGGGAGCCGAGCTGTGCTGGAAGGCTTGCAGTGTTTACGCGCCCAATTCTTTGGGGTTATAGTAAAAACTGTTTTCTTCTTATTTCGGCATTTTGCCGGATGTGCTGCCAGAAACGCCATTGCTGCGGTCCAGCCCGGCCTCCATTTTGTATATGTATATATATATATATGTGTGTGTGTGTGTGTGTGTGTGTCTGTACATATGTTATATACCCAGTCGTTGCTGTCACAAGGCTGTGGTGCATTTCTGGCTGCTTTCGTTGAAGGTTTTTATCAGTTGAATTACATTGCTCGTTTTTGCGACACAAACTCTACTGCTTATAACTATTTACAAAACAGAGGAACCACAAACGCTACCAACCGCAAATGCAAATATGTAAAGTTTAGAAAGTAACCACAAGAAACAGAAACATCAAGCCACACAGACACTCCCACAATTTTTAGGTAATTTATATAGTCTTATTTTTATTTCCATGACTATTGATCCGCACACATAGTAGAAAATTTTAATTATAAACTTTTGAATATAACGAAATTTTAAAGCGCCATCTACCTTTAATGTTAGGTACTTTGTTTCACTTTCAATGTGACCAACATGTCTAATGGTGATAATGTGGTAAATTATTTGTAAATGTAATTTTTCTTATTACAGGCTGACATTTATTGATAGTGCGTCGAAAAGCAAACATTGAAATACTTTATTAAATTATTACAGCAAGTGCAATATAAAAGAGCGTGCCCGTTTTGTCTGAGTGTAAAAAAATACTAAGCACATAAAAATCCCAAAAAATACCTAAAGCTATAGCAAAGCAGTTTGCCTATTGGAATTTGCGCGGCACTCAGTCTGAGGCCGAAGCTTGTTCCTGACGCGCGTTTTATGAGCCGCGGCGTTCAAAACGCTATTTTCCGTTTCATTCTTTTCCACACATAATTGAAGTTTTGAAGAAATTACAACCGAGCAACTACAACAACAAGAGCCAATTTGTTAACAATTAAAAATAAAATACTTTCGTTTATTCGCTTCCAAATTCAACCATTCAAAAACTGTGAAATGAACGAAACAAAATAAAAAATCGCACGTTTTAAACGTTCCCTTGCAATGGGCATAGCCCAATTAAAAGCGTTTTCTTTTTTTTTACAAATATACTTTAAATAAACATAACAAATCGAATAAAAACAAAACAAATTACATAACTGAAAAGTTAATTTAATAATTTAAAACATAAAAAAAAGTGAAATTTGTGCAATAATTTAGAAAAATTTCTATAAGAAATTTAATAAGCGACAGAAAAACTTAATCAATATCAATTAATGTAATGTAGTTAGTGAAATTATATAAATAAATAAATAAAAAACGAAAAAGAATACAAATCCGTACATTCTATTTAACAAACCTACAATTCTTTTCAAGCATAAAAAAAAGTTGAATCAATACGACGATTAAAGACCTTGAATTGGACAAGAAAGCAATTTAAATAATTTGCAGTCAACTCGAAAATATCTCAATACCCACCAAGACCGAGAGAGCGAGAGAGAGAGAGAGAGAGAGAGAGAGAGAGAGAGAGAGAGACAGAGAGACAGAGAGAGAGAGAAAGGGAGAGAGAGTGAGGGAGAGAGCGGGAGCTGCTTGAAGAAACGGAATCCATTTGAATTAAAGCAAAGCCCACCTGAAATTTGAGCCCAATAACACCTGCCAAAAACACTTATATCCAAGAGAACGCCCACTCAAGCACATGCCCAGGGGAAACAATAATAATAATAACAATTTCAACCTAAAATTTGTTTCTTAATTTAAATAAAGAAATATCATAAATAAAATAAGCTTCAGCATGGAAACACCTTCAATGTGGCTAAAAACGCGTCGTCAGGAACAAACGGAAACACCAGCAGCAGCAGCAGCAACAACAACATCAGCCATGAGCAGATCCAGGATAACAACACACGGATTCAGCAGCATGTGGTCGCAGTTCTTGGTTTTTGTTGTTGCTGTAGTTGTTGCATTGCTACTTGATTGCCGGGTCTGTCAAGGTGAGTATCTCACTCTTCTTCAATATGCACATATATATGTGTGTAGGTGTGTGGATGGGTGGGTGTAGGTGGGATGTGTTTTAATAACTGAATGCAAACTTTAAGTGGATGTTAGCAGAGATTATGACCAATCGAAAGTGAACTTGAGTCGCTTAATATTTTGAGCTGAGACTAGACTCACTGAGAGTCTGGACAATATTTGAGGAGTCTTCCACTAATTGTTGCACACATAATGTAGACATTGACAACATCAAACAACAATTATCCATCAGTTCAGCGCAGCTCAGGGCCTTCAGTTGAAGCAGCCGTCGAGTGTTAGTTCCACATAATTATGAACACCCAAATCTCAACAATTTCAGCTCTGTTTGCGCTTTAAAGTAAATAATGATGCGTCATCTCTATAGTTTATAATTATTAAGTTTTTATACTCACTTGAACAGCTTCGTTATTCGTATGGGCATAGGTGCTTGTGATTTATTACACAGGTCAACAAAACTTAAGAAGACTATATCAAATCTATATCCAAATGTTTAAATTGAATAGAATAATACAATATCATTTTGCTAAGTTAGCATGATACAGTACTACAGGCTGGAATTGGCATTATTATTTTATACTTTTCTGAATTTGAGTAATACAATAATAATATAATACTATTATAATATTATAATAATAGTAATAATATTTTTAATTAAAAAAAGTTAGTGTTGGAGTATTCCCAATTATATTTGTGCTTTTGGAATAGATTTCGGGAATATAAACTTTCAGATTTGAATTTCGAATGCCTAGTTACTAAATTCTGTTCGCCTGTGTATTAATATTAAAGCGCAACTTTTTTAAATTTTAAAATACTCATTAAATTCTCAGTTCCGCTGGGAACACTGCTATAGATATACAAAAGAATCGTTAGACAGAATAATTAGATAGTATTTAGCATATAATTTCAGATGTGTGAACTATTGAGGTATATAATTTTCAAAATGTTGCTAATGATAGGCATTTATTTAATATATGTATATTACATTAATTTAATATACAGTGAATATTTTTTATACAATAACTTAAACTCGTTGAAATACTCCTCTTTCGAGCTGTTCAGATGCTCGAAGCATGGGAGGGTATGTTGAAGTTGTGAGCATCCGCTTCAGTTTGTTGCGCTCTGACTGCACAGAGCACAAAGCCACTTGAAAAGCATTTCCAAGCTTAAGCCAACTTAGCGAATAGCGAATGTATTTTCTTCATAAAGTAAAATCCAGTTTATATTATTTATAATTAGGTTTAACGAACGCAACAAAACAGCATATTGCATGCTCGCTGAGCTAACATATTGATATATGTATATATATCTATATATCTTATATTTTTTGACAAGTGGACATATTGTGTCTTTGTGACAAAGATTTACATTTTGACGTGCATTTAGCATTTATGACCAAAGATTGTAAATGTTAATTTGGCACTCAAAGAATAGCCATTGTTTCCACTTCGTAACACAGGTAATACATGGGCTTTGGGTAGTAAATTATCATAATTAGCCAACAGCCAACGGAGGCTCAGGTGAAGGCAATTTCGGTTCATTGAACCATTGACATCGTTGGCCTGGTCACGCTACTAACCGCTTCGAAGCCCTTTTCTGTTGGCCATTTCGACTTTATAGTGTAAATATATAAAAGCTAGAACCTGAAAAGACAACTCCAATTCCATTTCTTCCAGCTAATCTGTATTTTAAAATGCAAATTAAAATATTTTTTATGATTTGAATGATGTAACCCAGATGTTTGTCTAACTATTCAGCCCAAGGCATGAAACTGCTGGCGTCTCAGATAGATTGATTGATGAATATATAATATGATTATCAGGGTATCTCCTAGGCGGATACCCAAGGATGGTGATCGGTGGCTTAGGATGCATTGCAGAAGTTATGTTATAGATTAAGCTTTGCATATGCCTTTAAATTCTTCAACATTTACATTTAATCACTACAAACTTCGATTTGCTAGCTATTTTGGAACTACATATCTTAGCTGCAAGCATTATTTATGGCCTAAAATTATTCTCAGCATTACCATTGGCATTCGCATTATGCTAATCACTGCGATAGGGCATTAGAGAGGCCAATGAACCGCATCAAGCTAAATCATTCATATCGATGCGAGCGAGCTGCTGGCGAGCGTTTCCCTTGCAGAGGCAACAAAGTGCGAGTACTGGCAGCCAGCGAACGGAGTGATACGGAAAACTGGTTGACGATTGTCAACTCATACTTGGCACACAATTCCCACACACACACATATTCACTGAAAACTTGGCCCAAAAGTAAGACAGCAAGAGCTGGTTGCGGCTGGCGAGCGGCTCACAAACAGTAGTGACTCGGCAGCTGGGTCAGTCAGCCCATATGCCGGTTACGTAATAAAAGTCTTTTGAGAGAGCGAGAGAGCATATGTATATATATAAAACACAAGCTTGAAACTATTAAAAAACAACGAAAAGCGCAGTCGCAGTCCGCATTGGCTGCGGCCGAGACTGAGCTCAACTGCATTGGCATGCAGTTGCTCCTCTTGGCGGCTAATTAAAATGCTGCGAATATGAGCAGCAGGTAAGTTGCAAAAAACGAAAGTGCGTATGTGGCATTACGTATTCAGGCTCACAAAACAGATCGTATATATATTATTGTACATAAGTATATGTATATATATACAGCAGAATGCGTGCTCAGTGTGTACAATGACAAAATGGAATACCGGCTTGTCGTGAGCTCAATTGAAACAGTTTTGAGTGCTTATGGATTTATGCTGAATGTCGAACTGCCTTAGACTTTCAAATTCAAAATGTTATATTGAGCTTGCCAACGTTGCTTTAGCACTCGCTCACCCAGTCAAGTGAATGTAATCAGGGCTGGCAGCTCAGCAGAAATTTGTGGCGCTTCAGCTTTTACATTCACAGCAAGCTTCGAGCTAAAGTAGCCAACGCTTTGCTGCTCGATGGCATAAGAAGAGCGATAGATATATACTCCAACATTATATATATAATAATAATAAATTAAAATTATAATATACTCAATATTATATAACATAAATAAATATTCAATCTTAATTCACAATAGTACATATTCAAAAGTGAGGTGTAAGCCTCTGCTGATTAAAGGTACTTCTAGTCGCTTCTTCCAAAATAAGCTGCATAACTTTAGGCTGAGGTAATATATGTGACGCTTATGCGAAAATTTCTATAATAATATATATAAATTGAAATATCTAAATTTCTATATGAATATATATAAATAGATTCAGCTTCGATATAGTTGCAAGATTCGTCTTGAATCGTTCATCATTCATCAGCTTTTCTTCGCTTGCAGTAATTATGAATTCTGGCTTCGTATATGGCATTGCTGTGGCTGCAGCTTGCTTTGAAGTCATCGGACAAAGGATATTGAACGCTAATTAATTGCTTATTGTGTAGTCGAACAATTGAAATTAAGCTGCTATCATTTGGCAGTTATTGAGCGTATTGAAACTGGTCGCCTTGACAACTGCGCGGCAGAGGTATTTCAATTATCTGCGTGGCAAATGGTCAAAAGCAGCCATTGATTGGGCCACAGACAAGGTTGGGCTTTGATTTTGGCATTGAGATTGCGCTGACAGGCTTATCGGCTGTTTGCAGTCAGCGGCGTTTAACAAGCGATGCTCATAAAACTAAGCGTGCCAGCGCCAGCATCCCATATAATCTAATTCGCACCAGCCACTCACTCAGCGTGAGCCACTGAGGCTGCTTGGGGCTGGGTGGGTGGTTTGGGCATGTATCACTTTTCACGTGTGTAGTTCTAATGCCGCGCAGATTGTCGAGCAATTTGCAGAGATTAAATTAGCTGAAGCGTGCGCTGAGCAAGAAGCAATCCCTGGCGTTTCGGGTGGCTCTTGTTGTTGTTGCAAGTGTTGCTTCTGGTAGCCGTTAGGGCTACATGCCGGTGCCTGTGGTTGCATACGAAACCACCACCGAAACTGGCTGCATGCAGAACCGAGTCAGCGATGTCTGCGCAACTGTTGTGTGGGTGTTAATGCGCCACGCCCCTGCCCTCATCTCACCAGAGCCCGGCTCAACTGTGCCCAAACCGAAAGCATTTCTCGCTCTCTCCCTTTCTTTCGCATTTCGTGTGATGTTGCCGCGCAAAATTTCTAATCTGCTCTCTGGATTGACGAATTGTACGGCTTTCTGCTACACAAGTTTCAGCTTCCAACTGCCAACTCCCAACTCCCAACTCCCAGCTCTCAACGAGCGGACTCCCCGTCGACCGCTGTGAAACTTTGTGTACATATTTGAGTTTCATTTCGTTTGTGGTTTGCTTTTTAGGCAACATGAAGTCATAAAATTGAAATAAATATAAATGCGAGCTGCGCTGACTTCCCACTGAGCAGTCCCGCCCCGTTCTCAAACACTGGGGGGAACGGGCGATTGGCGTGTAGCTTACAAATCTCCCACGAGTGCTGGCTTACCAAGAAACAATTGAAACTCTAATCCGGAAAGAAACAAATGATATGTTTGGGAGCACAGATTAAATATTGTTGCATTGTTAAATGAAATTGTGGCAAGGTAAGACATATATTATATACATAAGCAGTTTTCCCTTCCGGTTGGCCTAATCTCATTTCTGATATAGTAGATAAGCTGAAGGTAGAAACGCAGCTGGAAAATTCAGTAATAACTGCGCAGTTCACCCACCACGGGTTGATGTACATACCAGATATTTCCCGAGTCATTCATTGAAGTTGACTTCAAAATTCTACATGATTAAAACTCACAACGTTCAATGTATAGCATATTTATGGGGGTTTACGTGCGAACTCAAATGAAATTCTCAACCAGTTATGGCAATGCTAACATGGAAACCCCAGGCCAGAGCCGAGTTAAGCATACTTACCTGGCGTAGAGGTTAACCGTGATCACGAAGGCGTGTTCCTCCGGAGTGAGGCTTGGTCATTGCACTTAGGCTGAGTTGACCTCTGCGATTATTCCTAATGTGAATAACTCGTGCGTGTAATTTTTGGTAGCCGGGAATGGCGTTCGCGCCGTCCCGACATAAATAAATAAATTGAAAAGTAGAAAATAGTTGTATTGGGCCTGAAAGTAAAGCCAAGAATTTGGTGTAAAGTACGTGATTGGCTCTGAAAGATCTCTCTCTCTCTTTCAGAACCAATCATGTACTTTACGGTGGGAGAGAATTATTCAGATTTAAGATTATATGAATTTATGTTATATTATATAATTATTCAATTGAAAAATTTGGCCAAAATTTGATCAAATATTGTTTTCTTAATTATAATTCAAAAGTAGTTATATGTCCGTTCCTTCGTCTTATTCTAGTCATGAAGCAAATGTATTTTAAATAAGAGACGGTCCTCTATGAGCCGTTCTATATACTAAAAAGCAGGAGCCATGCCCACCTTCACTCTACTCACTCTACTTTCTTACTAATTTCCATGTTAAGATACTATTATCATATTATCATATAAAACAAACAGATAACGTTGTTCGTTTAATATAAATAGTTAAACAATCATTAGGTACATCATCTTAAATATATGACTCTTATTACATATTGATGGGCTTGCTTATCAAATACCCGTCACTACTATCAATATCATAATTGAGTCTATCATATTGTTGGATTCTTGATTCTATAGTTTCAGATATGAGTTGCTTTACCTATACAGCCAATCTCTTTATAAAACCAATTTACATTTGAGCTAAATCAGTTACCAGCATCAAATAGATTCATTAGTGAGTGGAGGGAATAGTAATTGCAATATAAATAAATAAATACAGAGTTGTTTTTCAAGAATTACCATTGACTACAGTTGAGCTAGCCGATTCATCGATCAATGGCATCGGTGGAGATACAGCTTCAAGTCAATGCCGTTCAAATGATTTCATTTGGCTCTCTTCATTAGCTGTTTTCCTTCATCCGTGCCTTTCGCGCGCACTTTCTTATTTATCATCATTTATTTAAGCGATTCGCTGCTGTGACACGCCGTAAAGCCCGCGCCCAAAGAACGGAGTCCGAAAATTGTCGCTGTCAGATTACGGTGCAATATTGCTTCCAGTTGCCATATCCTGCTGCCTTTCCGCCTAAACTCACGCCGCAGTCGACCTCGACGGAGACGACGAGGACGTGCGACCCCCTTTTTTGGCTTTGACACAAGCAACAATTTACTCGGTTTCAGGTTAAAGTCATATCGTTAGCATTAACGCTTTTTGATTTTTATTGAGTCAGCTAAATTTTATTCGATTTGCCATCCATACACACACACGAAACACAAATACACAGACACAGATACGCACACACATGCACACAGTCACGCTTCGCACGCATCCCCCGTGACAGAAGGGCAGTACAGCATAGACAACAACACTCGTGGGGGAGGAATATTTTCGAGCTTTAATGATGTTGAGCGACCAACCAATGAACCCGCCGGCTTGTCAGGCATTTTGGCGTGGGCAGTGGTGCAGGCGGTGGTGCGGAGCTGCTCGGGTAACCTGTTTTCCGAGAGTCTATTTGGGAAGTAAATGAAAATTTGATTTGGAATTTCGTGTGCGTTGTGCGTCGTGCAGATCCCCTCTTCACGATAATGCTGATGACGACGTCAAAGTCGAAGATGGGCATGTGATAAAATAAATTACGGGCAGATTAGTGCGAATTTAATTATCATTTGTTCCTTTGATGTAGCTATGGGAAAATAAATAGAATAAATACCGTGCATAAAGATTATAAGAAGCAGCTCCCAGTGCGCCAGTTATAACCTCATTATCCCTGCTTCCCCTCTGGAAATTGCAATAAATATCCTGGATTATAACTCACACACTACATCTATGCCTGTACGCGCATGGAGTCAGCGAAAGTATTGCCTACTTTTTAGATTGTTTCTATGCTGCGCTAACTGTAATTCTCAACCAGTTATGGCAATGGTAACATGGAAACCCCAGGCCAGAGTCGAGTTAAGCATACTTACCTGGCGTAGAGGTTAACCGTGATCACGAAGGCGTGTTCCTCCGGGGTGAGGCTTGGTCATTGCACTTCGGCTGAGTTGACCTCTGCGATTATTCCTAATGTGAATAACTCGTGCGTGTAATTTTTGGTAGCCGGGAATGGCGTTCGCGCCGTCCCGACATATATAAATACCTGTATTTTCTGGTGCTCTCAGTGTAGAGTTGTGTAATAATAGATTTATATCTGGTTTTGCCACAAGGCGGACCCATTGTAGACAAGGTTCCTGTAAATCAGCTTAATTTTGCTGAAATGCTGCTGTGCTGGTTGCCTGTGGTTACGGATTTCATCTTCCCCGGTAATGTTAACGCATACATGATGTTGGTTTTGATGACAATTGCAAGAAGGACGGCGATGACGCACTTGCTTGTGCAGTAGATGAGGGGTGTGGGAGTGGAGTGGGGGTGGGCGTCCTGAGTTTTCGGCAACGCCGCCAACCCTTTGTCCAGCTTTGATTATTTCTGCAGACAGGCGGATTATGCGTGCGCTGTTACTACTCCCCTTTCAACAACGTAGTACCCATGGCAACCAGTTAATTTATAGAAATAGAGCTTAAGCTGACTGATGAATAGATGCAAATGCTCGAAGATTTGCTGCAATTGGAATAAGCAGGAGTTGCTCCGAGCTTAAACGTGATTATTTTAATAGCCACCCGAATGCCTTACCCTAAATTCAACTTTTCCTGGTAGACGTTCAGTTTCCCTTTAAATTTATTCATTTGAAATCTAGGTAACAGCCAAGCAACCGAACATAGAAACACATCTCTTGCCTGGCAACGTCCACGCCATAGACCGTATCAGCTGTGGAGCATCTTATCAATACCAATCTCAATGACGAAATATCTATCAGTAGACAGCCGCAGTCAGACACTCAGCCAGTGAGGCAGAAAGATAGACTTGGCCAGTTGACTGTTATTTGCTCGGCATGCAGCCGCCCGTCGCTGTCAATGCCCATCCGTTGCTAAAGGCTACCCAACATTATTAACAACAACAACAGTTGTCCGGGCCAAGCCTCAGGCTAGAGCTGAGACTGTGAGGCCTGTCGCCAGCCCTTTATGAGTGTTTCATTGAGAGCGGCTGATAGACATGAAGACGGGCACAGCAACAGCAACAGCAAAAGCAACATCAACGTCAACGTGCTCGTCATCACATTGTATAAATATCCTCGAGCACGTAAATTTCATGGAGACACGTGCAGCATGTTTGCAGGTCGGTCCAAATCGTCAGAGATTAATGCACGCATTAGTAGATTTAATGCATATTACGCTGAGCGCACGTCGTCCTTATCGTCCTAGCCGCTGTTCATGTTGTTGCGATTGCCATTTGAATGGGTATTGCTATTGCTATTGCCATTGCTATTGGCGTTGGCGTTGGCGTCGTTGTCTTGGCTACCATCGTCGCTTTTGTCGTTGATACAATTGAGACATTCTGGGGAATACCCTGGCATTCATTTGTTCAGCTACCCCTTGTCCCCGATACAGAGAAGCAAAAAAAAGCTGAGTAGGTTGCCGTCACTTGAAAGAAGTGGCTGTGTCACTACGACTATGGCATACCCTTACATTCAATGACTTTTGTGGAATTGAGCCAAGTGCATGAAAGATGCCAAAGAGTATTAGTGTATGTCTATCAACATGAAATGCTCAAACTTTATATTTTATTTTATTTTAAAATATGTCTTATACTCCGCTCATAGTAGTTCGCAGAATTCTATTTAAGTTGCACAACTTAAGCTTGTCAGATGTAAGCAGAAAGTCTTTAATATCCTTGTTTTGCCTTGAAGCATCAGACATGCTCATGCGCAAGTTCAGCAACTCTTAATTAGTTCCGCATATCGCTTTACACTAATTATAAATTCTAAGTGAAGTCTGCATGCGGATGCAATATTTGGTTAGAGTTCCCCGAGCAACTCCCCCTTCGACATTAGCATTAAATTTCAATATATTTCATGGTTTTCAATCAATTTCATGGCAACGTCACAGCGGGGTAGCAGCAACTCCCAATGGACCTGTCAAGAGTTTTGCAAACAGAGTAGAATCCTGCCATCATCGAAAACATCATCAGCATCAGCAGCATCATTTCATAGCCGTTCTCATAAGGAGTAGCAGCTTTATTTTAAGCAAATAATAGTCATCCCAAGGTAGGAGCAGGCGAGCAGCGCTGGGCATGAAGTGAATGCTGCGAGATATGAATTGTACCTCCAACTGAAGCAAATGCTGGAGCTGGAGCTGAAGCTGGAACTGAAACTTTCTGCAACGTGCACATTTTGTGTGGCAAAGTTTTGGAAAGGAGATTAATTTGTAAAGCTGCTAACGCTTTTTGTTTGTGGGTGGCGTCTTTCAAAGCCCGAGGATTATGAATAACCAACTACAGGTTCATTGCTTTGCCTAGATGTAATTATAACTGAGTGTCTGTATCTGTATCTGTATCTGTATCTGTATCTGAGTGAATAGTTCTTTATATATATATATATGGGGTTTAATATGCAAAAAGTGCAACATGAAAGTTACTTAATTTTTGTTCTCTGCCAAAGTTGCCAACTAACTACTTTTTGAATATCATCCATTCCTTGGTCTCCTCAGCAGCAGGACGAGCACCACCGGAACCCTACTTCGGCCGCTACATTGGACAGTTTACGAACTTTGCGCATGGCATCAAGGTAGGTAAGCTTCATGGCTTCGAGGACAGAAATTAGAATTAGGTTCATCTTTTTTGCAGGGCTCCATCTATGCCGTGGACGAGTCGACGCTGTTTGTTAAATCCTTTGCCTACGATGGCACCGGACCGGATGCCTTCTTCTGGGTGGGCAAGACGGCTAGACCCTCGCCCGACGGCTATATAATACCCTATCCGGAGGAATATACCGGCTCGTATGTATCGCTGCATTGAAATTTTGGGATATTTTTGGGGTTTCAGCAGTGGGCGGCGATTCTGGCGGCGGCCACTCGAGCGCAACGGGCCATTTCCTAACACTCAGCGTCTGCATATGCATGTGTGTGTGTGTGGGTGGATGCGTGTTATATATCCTTGCAGATTTTACGTTACGCACGCCTGACAATGAAACCACTTTTAAAAATTAAAAAACATTTTTCATCTTGGCTGCCATTTGCGAAGTCGCCTTCGTTCCGTTCGCTTAATGCTTTATTGTGGTTGTTGTTGCTGCTGTTGCCGCTGTTGTCGCTTCGTTGCCTCCTAATGCGAAAAACTCATTTATTTCTTTACATTAGATCTGCGGTCATATGTATGTATTGTATTTGGCGACCATGTGTGTGTGTGTGTGTGTGCTCGAAAGCTTGTGGCATTGGCAACAGCCCACAAGAACACCAAACAATGAAAGCCGCTGCCGCAAGTGCAGGCCTAAGCGAGACAGGCTGTGTGTGGGAGCGAGTGAGGCAGAGAGTAAGGAAAGTAAGAAAAGAGCGAGTACATTTTAGCCGCATTCGGTTTGTATTTACTTTAAGTCCGCCCAGGCACAAGGTTATGCCAAACTAGTGCGAATTTTACTTACCTTGCTTTCTTCTCTCCGCACCCTTCCCACCCGCCTCCGCTTCAGCCTTTGCTCTTGCTCATCCTGCTTAGCGAGTACTAGAATTGCCGGCTACTTGAACTGCACTAAGCCTCGCTGAGCTGCTGCGCTCGCTCCGAGCCGTACACTGACGCAGCGCACACAATTTGACGTCATTTGATGCCTGCTCAAGCATTGGGCACTTAGCAGCGACGCAGTTTTTTAATCATTATCATTTAGATATCATTCCTACGCTCATTGTGAAAATAGTCGCCTTTAATCCCGCGCCAAGGTAAAGGTAAAGTGCCAGCACTTGTCACTGACATTCCCTCATGTGCCCTAACAGCATTTAAATCTGGCATACCTTAGCCTCACTTGCCTGGGACACCAAGCTTCCAGGAAAAAACTCATGTAGAACTACCCTAAAATAACAATCATTGTGTACAAGCAACACATGCATATTTGCATGCGTATGCTAAAAAAATACCTTTTATACCCTGAACCAACTGAAAATAACAAATAAGATGAGTGCAACCGCCGGGAGGCAGCGTGTCTGATGCCATAAAGGACATATATTTATATATATATATATATTTATATTTATTTATACTTTTCAACTACACCACACGTAGTCCATCTTCTTTATCGCTCATTTCTTCAAGACTTCGTATTGTAACAGATCAAATATTTTTAAGTTTTTAAGTATTGCGGCAAGCACTTGCATATTGCACATAAGGAAACCTGCAATTTGAGTTTCTAAGCTATCAAAGAGCTTATTTGCCTGTGTAGGTGTGGCTCTGTGTGTGTGCGAGCATATAAAGAGAACGAGTTACGCTGGAACAGCAGCTTGGTAGGTGGCTCTGGTCATCTTTTGGCTGCGTCGTCTCCCAAGTGCAACATTTTCTTTCTTTTTTTCTGTTGTCCACGTATATTTCAAGCATTGTAAAGAGGGAAGCAAAAGAGCTCAGCTATCCCATTAGTAGGTAAATATTATGTCAAAGCAAAGGTTTACGCATGAAAGAAATTCATGACAAATATCATATATGTTTCTCAACTATAATACATATGTGTATTTAACGAGGCCTTTGGATACCATAAGTAAAAGCAATCAAAATAGATCAGTGTACACAAAATAGAGCTAAAAACTAAGAGTAAATTCTAAACTCACTCTCACTTAATTCATGGAACGACATACTAACTTCCGACTCACTCTCATCATCATTCTCACTCTCTCTCTCTTACCTCAAGTTACATAACTTTGTAAAGAGAAACATTTTTAAAGCCGATTTTTTCGAAAATCTGCGAGACAACTGACAGATTTCCAATATTTTGATATGACGTTTTCCAGATATTTAATTAAGCTGTTTTTTAATCCATGGAGAAAGAAGTTTTCGACATTTTGTTTTCTTTTGGTGCCTTTGAAACGCTTTTTACATCCGGCTTAGACCTTTCTCCTGCCCTTGCCATTGTCACGCGGTTTGTGTTCCTGCTTGATGATGTGCACGAGCATATGAGTGTGTATGGACCCCCTCTCTTCCGCATTCTAGCCAACTGAAAATAAAAACCCTGCGGCCCACACCCGTCGTCAGCTTCATATTGTAATCGACTTTAATGCGTTTCATTGTTGATGCCACGTGCCGAGCTTTATTAGTTCAATGTATAACATTGGCATGCCTCATCCTCAGACACCGCCTCAAAAGCATATCGCGGCAACACTACTGTACGTGTGTGAGTGTCTGTGTGTGTGTCCCTGTGCATAAATATGGGGTGGCACCGTAGTTCCTGGCCGGAACGAGACGCGTCGCGGCAGCGATTGCACGCTTTTACGCTTTCAGACTCACACATTACCCATGCCACAGACCAGATGCACCTTCTTTAATGTCTGTGTGTGTGTGTGTGTGTGTGCGTGTGGGGGGTGGCAGGTGGGCGCAAATGATTGCTGTATTATGTGGCGCCATTACTAAGTGCTAACCATAGCATACATTTGGGCGAACTAATTGCGCGCATTTATTGTGTGTAATCAGTTAGAAGCTTATTTATATTTATAGATGTATGCATATATAAGTAGACAGAGAGAGAGAGAGAGAGAGAGAGAGAGAGAGAGAGAGAGATACTGCCAGCCTTTTCTAATGTTAGTCCACTTCTTAGACGAAAACTAGAGCGAAGAGACTTCAGCTGCGACTAGGACTTGAGCCTGGACTTGAAAGCCTGCCAATCGGCTCTAATTATATAACACAGCGTTTAGTTGAAGAGCCGCTGACGGCGCTGCTCACTTCCTTTTATAATCAAATGTGTGTGTGTGTCACAATGGATGCATCGAGCATAAGTAATTAAATTAGAATTTTTTGAGAAGCATGAAAGCGGCTGTGACGCGCTTCTGATTAACGCCCCATTGCCATGACGACGATGAGGACGAGGACGCGGACGCCTGTTGGCTGCTGCTCAGTTGCTCAGTTGCTCAGTTGCTCATTTGCATTTCCAGCAAATTGTACAATGGCCAATGCAATTCCACCCCCTGCGCCCCACGCTGCTCAATGCTGTTGATGAAGCTGATACTGATTTATGCTGATCTCATTAAAATGCGTTGCATGCAAAGTGGCAAAACGAAGTTTTTAGTTTTTATGCCCATTGTCAAGCCCCGTCAATGCGAAAGTGTCGGACGGGGCGGCGGGCGCGGGAGTAAGCCGAGCATCCAGCAGCCAAGGCCCATCATTCATTGTGTTAATGTTAATCAACGTTGACAAAGCAGCCGCAGCGCGCGAAAATGCTTTTTGCTGTTTCTGCCAACGGCTGATGTTCGCTTTTAATGCCTTTAACTTAATTAATCAACTGCGCACAAAAATTGTATTCAGCCCTGAAAACAACGATGCGGGCAAATGCCTCAAGTAGTTACGCCTGTTGCTGGCACTTTTTCGCTTTGGCACCTTCCAAAGTGGCAATGTCCTTTGCCATTCTGCAGCGGAAAGTAAAGGAGCTTAACGCGACCTGGAAGAGAAATCGAAATATAGATAAAGTCAGTCAGACTAACCCTTAAATGGTCATATTACCTCATTGGAGTTAAAGGGAACTAAGTTTAGGTACTAGATGCATATCTAATATATTTTATTTATGGACTTTCTTAAGGTGTTTTTAATCACCTGCGGAATGCCTAAAAATTTGATAGCCAACCTAAATTGAATCACTATACTCGATGTATCATATTTTCTGCTTTTAATGACTCTTTATAGAGCTGTTATAAGTATTTAGTATTTCATAATAATGTTGTTGACCAGCTATTGGGGTAGAGGGCATCCACCGAGAGGCGTGACCAGGAAAGCATTCCGCGAATTCCGCCCTTACGACACATTTTATATTTTCAGACAAATTTAATTGAGTGGTCGTTGCCCGGGACTCATCTGGCTGGTGCTGTGCGTGGCGTCGCTGGGGTGCAGCATCACCGCCGAAAATTAAACATTCATAATAATTTGTAAAGTAGATGGGTGTCTCTGTGGGTATACACATACATACGTATATACGAGTACGTATATAATAAGTCTGACGTGGCTTTGGGGGAGGATGATTGAGCTATGCTGGCTGGGCGCACTGTTTGTCGATTGCCGTTTGCCGCTTGCTGTTTGTCTGCTGAGTTGGCTGGTTTTATTGCCTAGATTGTGGGCCAAGCGCGATGGCTGTGCGTTTTTGCAACGCAAGCGAATGTGAAATGTCAGTCAGCTAGCGAAAGGCAAAAGGCAAAAGCCAAAAGAATTTCAAAAAGCAAAAATATGGCAGAGCAACAAGTAGCTTGAAGCATTCGAGGTAAACTGTGAACGCAGCCAAGTCAATAACTAGTGATTGACACAGTGAACTCTGGGTTCGATTTGCAGGAGCTCTGCTCTGTGGTTTTGGTTTCTACACAAACAGACATGGCTGCCTGGCTGCCTGGCTGGCTAGTTGCCTGCAGGGCACAGGACACACTCACAGGCTTTCAAACTAATTGGGCAAAAGTTCGTATCTGCCTCTGTGTGTATGTGTGTTTGCAGCACCAGCGAGAACAAATAGCAATAAGAAAATCGATAAATCCTTATGGATTTGTGTGCTGAGTGCATCAATGTATCTGAATCTTGAGCCCGCACACAGCAACAGCAGCAGCAGCAGCAAAAGCAGCTCCGTAACTCAAATAAAGTACGATACAAACAAACATATTTGCAATGCGAATACCAAAGTCAAAGGCAAATACCAGCCCAAGGGGAGGCAGCCTGTGAGGCTGCTGACAGCCGGACGAAATCAAAATGAATCTGTCTCACAGCTACACAGATACACACATTCGTTGCGCTGTTGACATAGAACCATTCAATTTATTTTGGGCTCATTAAAGGTCAACGCAGAGTAACGCTCCGCAACGCAGCGCAAACCCTCTGCCAGAGTGTCCTGTCGAGGGTGTAAATTAAGTGCTTAGCCGTGTCCAATGTTTAATGTCGATTGCGGCCTGTCTGACACTTGTTACACAACACACAAACTGACGAATTGGCTGACCGACTGACTGACACTCGCTGTCGCCCGCACTTGTTATTTCCTCTCACTGAACTTAAGTTGAACTGATTATTCATAAAGAGTATAGCTGGAACGTAAAAAACTCTATTGGCTTTGATATGGGTTTGATTATAACTGCACATTATAAATTATAACTATGATCGGAATACAGCTCTTAACTGATGCATGAAATATTTTCTTTAATAACCATTCTTCAAATTTATATTATTAGTATTATATATACCTTTTGACTGCATGACTTAGCCAAGGATAAATCCTATAATATTTTCAGTATAAAGTTTCTTAGTACAGAAGGACAGGATAGACAGATGACAGCGACTGTTTAGCTTAATATAATAAATATAGGTCATTTAGTGTAATTAAAAAACCATTTATTTTTTCGTTCTGTGGGACTTCAGTAGTTAAAGCTATTCTCTATGCAGTAAATGGTCGAAATACATCATTAGAAATACATTTGATAGTTTTGTAGACTTATTTGCTTTTACAACTCTTTAATAAGTCTAACATTTAATTAACTTTTACAAGCTTCATAGTTGACTTCATATTTAGTTTATGTGCTTAAATGTGTATATATATTAAGCACATGGGCAAAAACTGTAAAGCTCTGTGCAGGCAAACACAGGCGGATGTGGAGGGAAAATGTGTGACAGGGCGCGCATCGCTGAATTGGCCATAAATCTTCATCATAGTTACCAAAAAGCATAAGAGAGTCAGGAAAAAAATGGAAAAAGTGGCAATGCGATGATCAGCTCCACATTCATTTATAAATGTTTACAATAATCAGTGCAACTGCGAAGAATATATCAAGAAATTTATAGTAATGTATATATAAAAAACTATATATATATATATGTAAATGGGTAGCAAAATGAAAATAGTTTGTGAAATCAAAGGATTAAAGCATATGTAAAATATTCCCTTAAACAAATTTTTGTATTTTTTGCTTAGAGTATATTCAATATTCGCAAACAGAAACACAAACATGCGAGCTTTAATTGTGTACAAAGTGACAAATGTATATCATTTGAATTTTGTAATATATTTTGCTTGATTTTGGATATTGCATGAATTAATGAGCTGTGCATTGGCCTGTATTAAATAACTGAAAAGATGGCGCGAGCAACTGAGATGGGCGGATGGGGAAAGATGTGTTTACTGTAAAGCCATAGACATCCCATATACATGGTTGACATTGTGCAATTTTCCGGCTGGGTTTCCTTTAATTTTAACGACACTGCAGCGGGAAACACTCGTCAATATTGACAGTGCAAATTGGAGGCGTGCTCTGTTGACCATTATTGGATCAAAGGCCAGCCTTGAGGCCGCAAGACAGCAGCCAGTGCTGTAGTGGGCCGGCATACACGCGGACACACGGACACTGGCGGGCAGCACATTGTGCTGATAGTTGCGCACTTTTTATAAACGCTGCTAAATCTCAGCTCGCACTGGACGCATGCACATACAGACGCAAATGGACGGGATATATGCGAAGTGCTTCTTAGGGGATTTTGTGGGGCTATATTGGTGCTCTTCGAACAAAGCTCACACTCTATTGACTATCAACTGATTCTTTCTTTTTTCATGATGGCCCGCAGTGATCCGCCCGTCCTGCAGGCGCACAACAATACGGACATCATACTGCGTTTACCCATGGGCAAAAGGATTAAGGACATTCGATGGCTCTCGGTATGGTGCAGACGCTTTACGGTAAGTCCTTCCATTTTGCCGCTTTTCTTGGATGCTCGAAACGGCACGCGCCATCCGAATAGATTTATGTGTGTTGTTAGTGCGGGCCAAGACCATTTTGTAATTACATTTTCGTAATTTAACTGCAGCTGGATAAAGGTTTTTCCTGCCCTTCCTTATCCTTTTTCCTGCGTGCATTACGCTTTTTCAGAGCGAAGTTCCAGGCATTGATTTACTTTTGCTTTTTATTATATTTTATTTAACTTTTTCATTTTTTGGCTACTGCCCCGAATGTGGGTCAGTTTCGTTAGCCAAGTGGAAAGTTTGTTTTCATTAGACTTTTTAGATTTGTAATTACATTTTTGCATAGACAAATGCACATCCGAAAGCCAAGAGCCTGACCGCACCCCATTTCACGCTGCCTCTATCCATGCGCTGGGGTACATACACAAAAATGAAATTCTCTTTGGAGCTGAACTGAAATCTACTGTAGTTGAAGCGCAGCCAGCAAAAATGCATTTAAAATGAAAAATAAAAATGTAAAAGCTATCGGAACTCTTTCAGAAACATTTTTCTGGTTAATCATATTGGGGCTGGGGCTGGGGATTGGGCGCTGGGCCGTTGGGGCGTGGAGTTGAGGTTGGCGTCGTATGTGACCGGGTGGAGCTGTGGCAGCCAAAGATGGCCGCCATAGTAAAATAAATTACAGCAGACATTTTTGATTAACTCAAGTGGTTGCATATACGAACACATAAAAACACACCAATACAGGCAAACACTCTAGCACTTACACACACCCATACAGCGAAGGATAATACAGGGTGTCGAGTTGTTACTGTTTTAAATGCCAGTCCGTATACGCGACTATGTGAGCGTGTGTGTGTGCCTATGGCTGTATTTGTGTTACGCACGCTCTCTGTTTCTCCGCTTCCATTGACTGACAGCCAAAAAGTTCTTGGGGGCTGGCACACACACACACATGCACACACAAACACCCACACACAAACAGAAGCGTCGGCTGCTCAGATTGGGGGTTTGTTCGTTTGTGAGTATATGTGTGGTTTTATGGAGTTCTGCGCGCGCATGCCTATTTTTTGGGGGGCTCCATGCATATATATAAGGCTTTTATATACAAATATTTTGGTATACAACAACAGCAAGGGAAGAAATAAAATGAATTCGACCTTACAAATACACTATTCATTGAAAACTCATGCTGATTTCTCGTTTCAGGTCGATTTTGGTGAGGTTTTCATACCGCCTGGCTTAGATGTGCCCAAGCCACGAGTTCTACCAGAGTTTAGACGTCTGGCTCACGGACTTCGCTCCAGCAACATAAGCGTTTTGGACGCCAAAACATTTTATATGTAAGCCCGATCTATGCAATTAGACTTAGATTTTGTTATTAGGCTCGTATTATCTCAACGTCCCTCGTTTCACAGTCCCAATCTGCACTATGACGGCGCCGGACCCGATGCTTATTTCTGGGTGGGCAATGGCAGCGAACCGAATATTATGGGCATTAAGGTGTGTAGAGTTGATGTGGCTTATATGAAATTGTAAACAAATTTTCAATTTATACTGCATAACATTTGTTAAATTGCAGGTTCCCAACGAAATTGGTTCATTGGAGCCGTTGCGCGGCTACCAGGGCGAGGATATCGAGATTCAGTTGCCCGGCAGCTTGACCGTTTACGATATTGACTGGCTGTCAGTGTGGTGCGTGGAGTTCAGACACAACTTTGGACATGTCTTCATACCCAAGGACTTGGATGTGCCCCCTGCATTGGGTCAGACGAAAATTACGGTAAGTGCCAAGCACTCATCAATCAACAATTGAAATTCAACACATGCATATATATACACACGTGTATATATATATGTTATCTATTCACACGTTCGCACACTAACACACATCTGTATTTAATCATATGCTCGTTCCCTCACAACTCATAATTGTATATCTCTTTAACCTATACGCGCCGCATTAGCCATCATGGTGGTATTCACCCGTAAGTACTTGTCCTGGCCACATGCATGCTGCACATCCTTTTGGGGAACCCTTCAAACTTATTTCTCGTTTCTGCTGGTTTCAGACGACAACAACACCGAAGCCCGTCTACTCCAACTGCCGCGAGATTCTGCCCAACAAGCTGCAGGTCAAGTGGGAGCTCCAAGGCGAATATGTGCAGATCGAGCTATTCGGTCGCATCAACGAGGATCAGTATATGGCCTTCGGTCTGTCCGGTGCCAACGGCCGTCCCCAAATGGCCCAGTCTGACGTTGTGGTAGCTTTCTACGATACAACTGCTCGGGTGTTCCGTGCCGAGGACTACTTCATCTCAGATTTATCACAGTGCGATGGCCACCGTGGCGTCTGTCCGGATGAGCGCCTTGGAGCACGCAACAACGTAGTCGTGGGTATGTAACGCCTACAGATTCCTTAGACAAGTTAACTTAGATTCCGAGCTTGCAGTAAGTGGCGATCGCAAAAACGGCGTCACCAGCATACGCTACAAGCGCCTGCTGCAAACCAACGAAGCCATTTACGACGTGCCCATACCCATTGACCGCGAGGTGTCCATCATAGCAGCCGTGGGACCACTCAACGCCCGCAAGGAGGCCAACGCGCACTCGCACACCACCAGCGATCACAATCCCGACGACATACGTATCAACTTCTCAAAGCGGGTGAGTTAGAAGACTGTCTATGAAAAGCTAAGCTCACTGATTTAACAATGCTTGCAGAACGATCATTCGTGCAAGAACTCACTGTATGATGTCAAGGACGAGAGCGGTCCCAAGCCCTGGCCTACGCGCAAGATCACAGGGGAGCAGAAGCTCCGCGCTAGCATTGGAGCCACTGGGGGCAAGCGGGGCTATACCGCGATTACGGGCGTACCTTCATGGGGTATTGCTTGGTATATCAACGATCTGCTGATTCCGGAAATAACTGTGGAACGTGGCTTGACCTATGAGTTCACAATCGAAGGCGGCAACGATCCTGCACAGCCAGCCAGGTAAGTTCCAATCACTTTGGGTTTTCTGTAACATTAACTGTCACGCAATCTTCCACAGATATCATCCATTTTACATCACGGACTCGCCGGAGGGTGGTCTGGGCCAAAAGACTGGACTAGAGGCGCGCAAACAGAAGGCCTATGCGGGCGTTGAGTATGATGAAGACGGCAATGCGATACCCACGGGCGGTAAGCAAATAATCAACAAATCACTGAGACTATCTTAACTCGAGATTAATTCAATTGTCAGTGGGCCGCTATTGTGAGTGGGAGCATCGAACTGTTGATCGTTCAGCTGAATTCGATAACTTTGAGCAGTACAAGGGCACTCTGGTCTTCAAGTGTGAGGACGGCGAGCCAGGCTATATGAACTGGACGGTGCCCATGGATGCACCTGACATACTCTATTATCAGGTAAGTCGCCTTACTCAAAATACAGAACTCTGCATACTTATAGCCATCATTCCGCATTTCAGTGCTTCACGCACAACAATCTGGGCTGGAGGATAAACGTGGTGGATGCCGGCGCAAGTGCGGCACCTGCGAGTCTTCAACTCGGTCGGAATCAATTGGCTTTCTACATGATGGTTACACTTTTGAGCCTGGTTGTAACAAGTTCGAGATTGGCAAATGCTTTGATAGCTTGACAGCCAGATCTTCACTAAATTGCTGTTTAGGCATGTTCCCAGATCTTTTGGCAGACAAATCGGTTGCTTTGAGCATATCTATCACACTCAGTCTACATATCCTGAACCATATTGAAAGTCTTTCTTAAACGAGTTTTCTTAACGAATTTATAATTTCATCAACTGCTCAAGCATAAAAAGCGTTTGTTTGCCAAGGATCTTGGAACATTTTCAATGCATACACAAGAATAACAACCAGGCTAATATCATATGAGAAAAACATATCTTCATCATAATTTTTAAGGTACGAAACTGTTTAAAACTATTGGACGAGGGCGTGTGTAAATGGCAGTGGTGCATACTTACTGCACCAACTGTAGCTGTAGATATACAGGTAGTCATCGCAGAGATACATACAGTAAGGCCAGTAGATTGTGCTTAGGATCGAATGGATGGGGTGCAGAGGGAACTCTTTGTATATTTACGTATATGGAACTCTACTTTTTTACGTGCATGCAATGGGAATACGAAACTTACTTATACACTTACATTTACAGTAAAACTTGTAATTTTTCTAGAAACAACTACTACTTATACAATACACGCATACATATATAGAGAGATATATGTATATATATACATCTATATATATATATAAGACGGTTCTGTGTAAATGTAAACCGACAATAAAAACGCGACACGATGACAATAAATGACAATAAATGTGCGCAAAACAAATTATTGGGCCGGAACTAAGGCTCGATTATTATTGTACAATAAGGAATTAATAATGTTAAGAGTTTGCTAACACGAGAGATGTGACAATAAAAGTAATTCATGTATTAATCTCAACAAAAAGAACAGAAACAAACACATATAAAACTTTACACATTTTAAATGTATTACTAAAAGAAAACACAATACTTACATATAATTACGATACAATGTTATGGAAAGATGTTTATTTTTATTGCTACTGACTACTGTGGTGCTTCATGTAATAATATTATTGACAATATTCGGGAGGAGTGAATGGCGATGGGAATTCGTGGGAAGAATTCCAACTTTTGTTATCGAATGTTTTTCTTGTAACTTTTTAAAACTCTTTGACTAATTAATGTTTTTTATGAATAAATTTATACATAACTTTGGTTCGTTACAAATATAAAACTAATGCATTATGTAAAGATCATCTCAACTACGGGACAATAAGCAGATGTCGAATAATAAATGCTAATGGGCAGCAAATCACTCGATGATTGTTGCATACGTGTATCAAAATGGAATATAAGACAATATAAAAGTATTGCAAATAAGTCATGTTTGTACTAAATACCTTTTTGGTGACTGTACGCAATGTTTGGGCATGGGTTTGTTATACACAAAGATAAGAAAATGGAATCTATACTATATAAATATATATATATAAATTGTATATACTAAATATATATACTGAATATTTCTAGTTCTCGACAAAATTAAACAAAAAACGACTTTAGAGTACGGAAAGTACTTGAAAAGTAGTTTATGTTTCAGTTATATGATTTGCTTGATACCCGATTTTCGTAACATTATTTTCAACTGATTTGCATGATAACTGAAGTGAATAGCGAAAGCAGAGCAACAGAGCCATCAAATTATTAGAGATTTTGATAACAACATTTGAGATTTACGTATATATATATACAGAGGAATAGGCTTACGACCTGGGCTCGATTGAGTTTGTAAGGCAATTGAATATTTGTATAGATTATTTTGCTGCTAAGCGCACAAAAAAGTCCAACAAACAACAAGAAGAAAAATACAAAAAATAACTCAATTTATAAATACATTTTCGTATAGTATTGAATTAATCTACATGAATGTAATACCCACGACTTGCAATGAATAATCCAAATACATGCATACGTTTCTATACAGTATATATGTGTATGTATTTATATATATGCATATATGTATATGTTTATAGAAGAATTTTCATGTCGATTATTAATTACACAGCTCATTCTTTACTTAAGTAAAATTAGATAGCAACATTTTTCTGCAAAAAAAAAAATAAGAAAAGAAATTTCATATCTCAAAATAAAAAGCAAACTTTCATAATCTTGCATTGAAGTCTCCAAACATAATTAATTAATAGGTAATATGCATGCAAGAACTACTCCATTTTAAATGTTATTAAGCCTCAGACAATAATATACACTATGTAAAACCATTGTAAGTGGAATCAAAAGTCAAAAATCAAAAATCACATTAACAACCTGCTTCAATAGAGGCGAGCCCTTAAAACAAAAACTAAGTGGTAGACAATTGAAACATTGATGTCAATAAGCAGCTTCAACAAAGTTTAATTCGAAACTGCTACAAAACATATTCTAGAAATAAACTTGAAAATAAAAAAACTAAAACTAAAACGAAAACAACAACAAAGAAATTTGCATTCCATTCGAATTATAACAGACGCCGGACCTAATTGTTGTTTCTTTATTGAAATGCTTGCAATTATCGCATGGCAACTGGGGGCTTGATAAGATGCGCCAGATGCGCAGCAATTTCGACAACAGATGCTAGAAGCACCTGAGATACACTCAGGTGACACTGTGAACCTTCACCCACAACAATTGCGATAGATTTTGGAGGCTGCGTCAGCGTTCAATATTTTTGGGTATATAAGCCATGGGTTGGGTGCCGAAAAAGCAACAGTCTTTAGGCATTGGACCCCAGTTGTGTGTCTAATCCGGAGCAGTTGAGCAGGAGCAGGAGCAGGAGTACCTACGACACTTCAACATGAAAATTGCTATTGCATTGCTGGCCTGTTTGGGTCTGGCCGCTGCGGCCAGTTTCCATCAGACGCACGAGGTGAAGATCGCTGACAAAGCATTCTTGACCAAACAGAAGTTTTTGTTTGAGATCGTGCACCGCATTGGCGAGCCTTTGATGTTCGACGAGTATATCAAGAAGGGCGACAAGTTCTACTTCGATGAGTCCTACTATACTGTAAGTAACTCAATTGTCCTTCTTATTCACTGTCCTTTAACTGTGTTACACTGCCTTGGAACAGCACTATGACATCTACATGAAGAAGTTCTATGAAGCTTACAAGGCGCATTCGCTGCTGCCCAAGGGCGAATTCTTCGGCCAGCTAGTCAAGGCTCACGCAAAGCAGGCTCGCGGCCTATTCAATTTCTTCTACTATGCCAAGGACTTCGAGACCTTCTTCCACAACGTGTGCTGGGCCCGTATGCATGTCAACGAAGGCATGTTTGTCTATGCTCTGACGCTGGCAGTCATCCACCGCCCCGACTTCCATGGCCTGATGCTGCCCTCCATCTACGAGATCTTCCCACAGTTCTTCTTCAACAGCAAATTCGTTTACGAAGCAGCGAAATTCGACTATGAAATGTGGACCAAGATGAACATGTACGAGAAGGAGTATATGGATGTGTACTACAAGGACCACAAGCATTACAACATGTACCAGAGCAGCGACTACATGTACATGAAGGACTGGAAGATGTGGCAGTGGTGGAAACTGATGGGTCTGGGCGAGCACTTTTACAGCGAGGACAAGTTCATCCTCCGTGAGAACATCCACGAGTTCAACCAGGACACCAAATGGCAACAGATGATGAAGGATCTCCAGGTCTGGTGGATGCCAGTCGACTACAGCCGCGATCTTAACATGTACAACGAGGAATCCAAACTGTCTTACTTCACCGAGGATTTGGGCTGGAACGCATACTGGTACTACCTTAACTTGGACTACTCCTTCTTCCTGGATGGCAGCACCTTCGGCCTGAAGAACGATCGCCGTGGTGAGCTGTGGCTGTACACCGTCCACCAACTGCTCTCTCGCTACTACATGGAGCGTCTGTCTCATGGCTATGGAGAAATCCCCGAGTTCTCGTGGTACAGCCAGATCGAGATGGGCTACGATCCTCAGCTGATCTACTACAACGGCATTGGCTACAGCTTCCGCAAGAACTACTACGAATTGGAGACCTACGGCAACTTCGAGATGCTCGACAAGATCACCGGCTTCATGAAGCGCATCCACAACATTGTTGACATGGGCTACTACAAGACTGCCGATGGACACATGGTCGATCTCCGCAAACCCGAATCCATTGAGTACATTGGCAACATTATGCAGGGCAATGTTGACAGCATGGACAAGATGTTCTATCAATTCTGGTACATGTTTGCCCATATGTACTTCGCTGATGCCGACTACCATCAGATGGAGGTCTACCCCAACGTGATGCTTAACTTCGAGACTATGATGCGTGATCCTATGTACTACATGTTCTACAAGTCGATCGCCCAGATCTACTTCAAGTTCATGCACTACCTGCCCAAGTACACCAAGGAGCAATTGATGATGCCCGGCGTCAATCTGAAGCATGTGGAAGTCAGCGAGCTTGTCACTTACTTCGATCTGGTTGACTTTGATGTGACCAACCTGATGAACGAGAAGATGGTCTTCCATGACGGCAAGTTCGTCTGGGATAAGTCACTATACGCCCGCCAGATGCGCCTCAACCACAAGCCCTTCACCTACACCTACACTGTTGAGTCGGACAAGCCCGAGAAGGTTGTTCTGCGTGCATTCATTGGACCCAAATTCGACGAATTCGGCCGCATCATTTCACTCGCTGAGAACCGCATGAACTTCATGGAAATTGATGAGTTCTACTACGACCTGAAGGCTGGCACCAACATGATCACCCGCAAGTCTAACGAATTCTACTGGACCGTCAAGGACCGCACCACCTACAGCGAGCTGTACTACTACGTTATGATGGCCTTCGATGGCAAATACGATGTTCCTCTGGACATCAGCGAGCCCCACTGCGGCTTCCCAGACCGCCTCATCTTGCCCATGGGCTGGAAGAAGGGCATGCCTATGCAGATGTTCTTCATGGTTATGCCATACACCGCACCCACTAAGCACGAACAGTTCTCCACCTTTGACTACACCTACTCTTGCGGCATTGGATCCGGCGCTCGCTTCGTCGATGATATGCCTTTCGGATATCCCTTCGACCGCGAGATCGATGAGTACGAATTCTACGTGCCCAACATGTACTTCAAGGATGTCCCCATCTACCACGTCGACAGCATGGAGCCGTACTACAAGTACAAGGGCTACACCAACTACGCCCACTTCGACTACACTTTCTTCCATGACTACTACACCAAGCACTTTAAATTTTAAGTGGAATGATGGACAACGTAGCGGGGCACTTTTGATGACGACTACCGGATTCATATGTGGAAATTATTGCAAACTTAGATTATAAGCTGAGCAAAAAGTGAAATAAACTTTCGAAAAACACAGACAACTGCATTTTATTTTCCATACATCAATTTTAATACAATTTAATACATTTCTGCAAAATTTTATATCCAAAATATGTATAGTGGCACATGGAAAAGCATACTAATACATATATATAATATTTACTCATATTTCAATAGTATTTTCTTTTAAAAGTTTTCACTTATACAATATTTACAATTTACATATATACATATGTATGTAAGTACAAAATCGCTGTGGAATACGTGTTTGCACTCACAAATATACATTGAGTCAAATAAAGTGTTGCATACTTTGAGGGGATGAATTTGACAAAAATGCGCTTAGAATTCTCAATCAGTTCTGGTAACCAGAACATGGTATGCCAGAGAAAGAGCACCGAAAAGCATACTTACCTGGCGTAGAGGTTAACCGTGATCACGAAGGCGGTTCCTCCGGAGTGAGGCTTGGTCATTGCACTTCGGCTGAGTTGACCTCTGCGATTATTCCTAATGTGAATAACTCGTGCGTGTAATTTTTGGTAGCCGGGAATGGCGTTCGCGCCGTCCCGACATAATTAATACATAACAAGTAGTTTGAAATAGTTTAAATGTGTATGTATTATAATATATCTATAAATTATATGTATATATATATGTATATGTACAAAAATTTATATCATTTAATTTTTGTCAATGCTTGACATTCTTTGCAGATGTCGATTATAAATTACTTGGTAAGAGACTTATCGATATTCGGCGGTAACGATAGTTATTTTGAAATGCTGTAAAATTTAGGAAAGATACGGTATTTTTTCCGTTTAGTTAGAAACTCTGAATTTAAATTATTAGCTTAATGTTTTGATACTTTGTTAAATGTGATAAAAACTATCTGTCAGATATTACTTTCTTCCCACCTTTTGCTGGAAGATCTCTTGTCACTAAACTGTTGTTAGCGCAGGGCATCGCATCTCAATTGTGTTCGAATGATGGTTTCGATAGTTTTATCGATATTTCGCCACCTCTTGACGAATTGTAAGTAATCGTAATAGTTACAGCCCTGGTAATGTTTCGCGCGAAATTCAAACTACAAATGAAAGTTTTATTCAATGCACGCTTTAATCAAAAAATACACGCGTATGTAATTTGTATGTGTATCGCTAGATTTTTATTTTACAGTTTATTATATTTATTGAATTTTGTTTTCAATCTTGTGGTATTTATTTTGTTAACATTATCGCGTCCGCAATATTTCTTGAACACAGTGTGTTTTTTTGTTGAACTTTTTGTTTTTTTTTTTTCTTTGCATTCAAAATTATAATATAAATAATTAGTTCATGTAATGTAAATAGTAACATAATAGTTTATAATGTGTATAGGCAGAAATTATGTTTGTATTAATGGCTGAGATGCTTTCTGGGTAGTTCTCCAAAATTTCTGGATTTTGTCAATATTGCGACAAACATTTTAAACTGTACATATCTTTCGAATTTGTTTTCAGCATTTTCTTGTGAAATTGTATGTGTAAATGATTTTTATTTAGTTTGTAAGCTCTAGATTTGGTAAATTCAAAAATTAATTGGTTGCTTGCATGCCTGTGCGAAATGGGATTCCATATTTGTTTATATTGAAATTATGTTTAATCTAATACATTTACACAGTTTAGGCAGTTACTAGCTTAAACGAGTATAATTGGATTAAACGAATCAACTCAATTATGAATTTTCAATGCACATTAAATTTATTGATTCAATTTTCATCATCGCTTTGGAAATAATTTATACAACAGGCAAATATGTATATAGGAAACAAAATATTATTAAACAATGTATGGATGTTTGTATATATGACATGCAATTTAAGGTCTGTTGCATATAATTGATATTGTAAATGATTGCGTTTTAAATAATTACTAAACATTTGTATTAGAGCAATTAAAGCAATTAACTGTTGCAAAATACATATATGCATATGCAATTTACTTTCGTTTTAAATTATATTTTCTTGAATCTTTCGTATTAATACATATATCATTAATTAATTATAATAAATAAAGCCTAGTTTTAATGCCTGCTTCAAACTTCGACATTGTTCAATTACTACAAATACATATCTACTATAAAGATGTACATATACATGCGCAACTTTAATCTAAATTATCCTGGAAAATTAATTTAATGTAGCCAGTCGCGCCATCCAGCGGTGTCGCACAGAATGGACAAACGGCCTGAAAGCCGTTGGTTCCGTGCGGTATTTCCACATTTGCCCAGTACCTGAATAAACACAAATACATAATTAAAGACAAATGCGTTTTATAGTGGAGATGTGAATTGCGCGTACTTGACAGTTTTCTCAGTCGCCATGTGACCACATGGATTGAACGCGAATGTGGGTGCACCCACATCCACATAGAAGGCCGGCTCTAAGCCCATACACAAGGTAACAACTGGCCCCAATTCTAGGCACATAGGACAACGGCGAGCACCAGTATTCTCATCCTGACCCCAGTCATGATGACCTGTCGGACAAGAAAATCGTGAGCTTTAACATAAAATTCTCTTTTCAAGATTTGATCAGCTTACCTTGTACATGGCCGCAGTTTAAGTACACATAAGGCTGATTAACCTGATCACTGATATTTACTTTACGTGGTATAACCAATGTATTGAGCCCCACCGGGCACTGTGGACGACCAGCGTTAATGGCATCAATAAGCTTCTCCAAATCGTGTTTGGTCTGTAAATACGACGAGTTAGTTATGCAAGTCAATCAAAATCATAGCCTGTTTCATGTATAGTACCGGTGAATGCTGCAAGCCCTCGGCGGAACGCCAGAGCAGCGTTGCGCCGCAGAGATCAATGAGTGTGCCATCCTGCAAAATGTTGCATTCATCATAGATCTGTGCAATAGAGAGCATATACATTAGATACAATTCGCATTTTATGATATATGTATATAGATAACATACAGGCTGACCCTTTTGTTGTGCCGAACGCGACTCGCGCAGGCTGAAGACATCGCCACCCACGGAGCACTCGCGCCATAGGCCGCACTTGGCGTTGCCGCCACAGAACGAGCCTTTGGGATGCATTATTAAGACACCATTTGTGGTCAGCCCATCGATTTCCACATTATCCTGCCATTTGGTGGCCTTTTCCTGTAATAAAAGAGAGGCTCATTAGGATACAAATTTCATAAATAGTTTAGCTCACATTACTTACGCCCAAAAATATATTTCTGCTCGAATCAAATCCGGCGGCAAAGATTTTTGCCTTGGCGGGCTCACAACGATTCACCAAAATGCGGCATGCGAAACGAGAAATCGTGCTCTGCATTACCTTCGCATCCTTCTTATCACCGGGCAACGTGTCCATTACAACAAAATCGATGGGCGATTCTGATGAGCGTCCCACCTAAAAATAGTTGAGCCAGGGTCTGATTAGTCAAAGCAATCGCTGATTAGGCCCTTATTGATTGACCTAGTATATATCTGCACACAATTTCACTCCCCCTCCCACTCCCACTCACGCATACTTAATGCAACACTCGACTGTCGTTTGAGCAATCTATCAATGTTCAAATAAATGCCAAATCATGCAATATTGGTATTTCACTTCAAACTCGTAAGGAAGTGGAAGCGAAATTGGTACCGTTGCCATGCCGGACCCGAAATGGCAATCAATATAAATTATAAATAGATATATCCTTCTACGCAATGTCAAAGTGAACGTTATCTAACAAATAGTATGAATTGGATTAACAGTAAAATCAATTCCAATTGATTCTTTGCTTGGGTATATTGATTTAATTCTTGAGTAACTTAAAATTATTAAAATTAACTATTAATTATCAAAATTAAGCGCTCGCTCTCAGTCACACTTCAGATTTATTTGACTTCCATTTCATAATGTCCAAACACTCACCTGAAACATATCCGTCTCTGTGTCCTCCTTGTACTCAACAATGACGGCCTGGCTGCGCGACAGTGTATACGATATGGAGTGCTGGTTGGCATCCAGTATAGCCTTCGATGTCTGTGGTGATTGTACGATATAGTGTTTCGATCGCTTGACGCCGCTCGGCTCCGTGCGTTTGTGCAGCACGAATTTGGAGCGCCGACGACCGCGATCGCCCTGCGGCAAGTAGCCATTGTAACTGCAAAGAAATGAAACAGAATTTGACTCTATGAGCTCGAAGTTCTTTGGCTGATTTATGATAAAGGCAATGCATGCATGCTGCGCTAGAGGGACGACCCGAAACAGTCAGCGCAGCTGCCCTCATTCTTGGGACCAAAATGATTACGAAACACAGCGAGAACAATTTGTTTCATTCAGTTTATAGGTCAAGTTCTGCGTCGCTCGGCAGTGTGTTTACACAATCAGTCATGCCCAGCCCCAGCCCCAGCCTTAGACACGGATAATGAGTGGAAATACCATAAGGGAATTGTATATAAAAGACTACACTGGCGAGTCAATAAGTTAATTGCCAGATCATTAGAGGAATTCTATGGGCCCAAGCATTGAAGTTGTCAAATAAAAAGATCTCTTAATAGCATTTGCGGCTGTCGATCGCACACAGATCGCCGCTCTTTGATTGCCCTAAAGACAGCACGCACGCTGCCCATCAAAGGGTTAGATCGAAGAATTTGTTAACATTGTTAAACTGGAACTATTTTGATTTTATATGTCTATCTGAGCTTGAGAAATTCAAAATAGTTTTTATTGCCTCCAACTGAGATACATTGATGCTGCTTATTAATGCAATTGAGCTATGTTTTATATATATTTCAGGAGGCGGTTTAGATATTAGCTCGAATTATACAAGAACTTTTATTCACTTTTATTGCTTCAGCATTTACAATACATAAAGGCCAACATAGCCCGTAAATACATTAATAAAGTTCCATTTCTAGCTAGTTTTTGACAATTTAATGAGCTGACAGCCCACATAAAATAGCAATAATAATGTTGTATACGATTTTGTTAACAGGCATTTCGAAAACGTGCCGATGAACCCGAACCTTTACGGACACGGCATACACGTTGTGTATAAAAAATAATAATTGCTAAGCATTTTCCATGGAACAGCATATCCAGCATTGATGCCTACATATTCGATTTCTTGGAAAATCAAAGTAAAAAGAAATCAACAAAAATAATTCGAGCAAAATGAACAAGGTCTAAACATAGAGGGAAATGTTGACATTTGGGGCCCATAATTATGTGGACACTAATGCTTGCGATGTTATGATATATTAATGGGCACATTTAAGAAGTTGTAAATGATATTTAACGCATTAGCACAGCGAGAAGACAGTGGGACGACGACGACGACGAAAATAAAACACAAAAAAAACCCAAACAACAGAAATAAAAGTTGTTTTGTTCAAATTTGACGGGAACAATTAAGACTTGGTGCAAACATGAGACTAATGCCTTGACTGCTCTTGAATACTATAAGCGGAATGGCTTCAGAATTGTTTTTATATCATATATCACTGTGCAGCGAGAAGAAGACGTTAGAATGGGCGGTAAATGGTGATGTTAGCCTGTTGATTGTCTCTCAGCACACGGCAGAGCGAGGGGAGTCGAGCAGTGGTAGGCGCGGCTGTGTTGAGCCTAGACTTGAGCTGGGGAAGATTCACTGCAGCACTTACACAGCGATAGGCTAGTGCTGATGACAGTGACTCAGGCGCAAGCACATTTGACTCAGATGTGAGTCAGCTAACGCGTGCGCGCCGGGTAATCAGCGCAATGTCAAGCGTCTTGGTCAGACAATCAGACAGCGGGACAGACAGAGAAACAGCTGGATAGGCGGGCGACGCAGCTGCCGGCCGAAATCATCAATCTCAGCCCGCTGCCGGTTGCAGCGTGAATCTAATTTATGTGGCTGACTGCCTGACTGGGCCTCTCCAAGCGGCCAAGCGACCGACTGACTGACCAAAACCTGACAAAAACTGGTTGCGGCTTACAGCGTTACAGAGCATGAGTTAAGCCTTTTGTTCTACGGACGCGCCAGCACGGTTGACTTGCACGGGTCAAGCAACACTGTACACAGCTTGAAGTCGGGCCAACGCACACTGGGGCAAGAGCATGGGAAAATTTAAAAAAAAAAATCAAATTAAAGCACAATAGATATTGAATTCCACTATAATTATTGGGATTTGGTTTGGTATTTATATTATATTTTTATTGACCAACTCTAGACCCAAATCCAGCATCAAAACTGTACGAAACCAAATTACAATGATTAATAACTTCAGTAGAATACTCAAAGTTCGTTAGGGAGTGGTTTGGAATCTTGCTTCAGCTTAAGTAAATTTAATCTAGAAAGCAGATTACAGAGTGCAGAACTTAAGGATTTTGAACTAATTTATAATCTACATATTAAATTTTAAGCTCATGAAACTGAGCCCTATTTGCATATCTTTAATCTTCAAAAGTTAATACCAAAGTAACTACAAAATAAAAGCGAAACTAAATAAGACTGTATAGAATATTTTGTACAGAAATTTGACTTATGAATTCTCTTAAGTCATCGTACTTACCCAAGTATAACTAATTCACCGTATCGCAATCGGGGTTTATCGTGCCCATCTCCAGCGTCTTCAGCCAGTATGGGAGATTCTGTTCCGTCGGTGCTGTAATAAATAAATAATAATCAATCTTGAGTTAGATCAAATGGTGTTTACAAAAGGAAAGTTTGGTGCATAAAATAGTTAAGTAACTGCTGAGCTGCTGACCTCAAATCATATGATATAATACGAGGCGGCGCCAGTTTGCTTAGGGCTCTGAAGGGGAATACAAGCACGAGAAAAGTAATATAATAAAAGAAACTTTTTTTTTTTATTTTGTCTTTGGCTTTGTAAGTTAGGGCAAAACAATTTCAAAGTAGAAATAGAAATGCCAAAGGAATTGCTCATTTCCAAGCATTTGCCTCGCTGCCATTTGTAGAATTTCGAATGGGGGAAGTATTCAAGACATCTCTCTCTCTCTCTCTCTCTCTCTCTCTCTCTCTCTCTCTCTCTCTCTCTGTCTTTGGCACTGTTGAGAGTGCATTACAATGCATTTTACAGTTCGCCTTTTGTTCAACTCATAAACATGTACATCTGACACTGACTCTGTCAGCTGAAGTCGTAGAAATTTCTTTAGAGCAACACCTCATGTTACCTGTCCGATCCACACTAGTATCTAGATATGCGCTTTTGGGGCCAAATTGTCAGCAATGAAAGGGCGATAGATATCTAGATAGATAGCTCTGTATCTCATTAGCCTGAGAACCGGATAGCTCTCTTATTTTTTGGGGCACGTCATATACTTATTTACAGCAATCTAATAAAGCAACTCGGCGCCGGTTGACGCCTACACAAACAAGGGGCACGCCCCACCCAGCAACCAGTCCACGTGGCAGCCGGCAACCGGCAACTGGCAACTGGCAACTGGCAACGGGCAACTAGCAGCGGGCAAATGAATTTTACCCCGGTTTAAACTGGACTAGACTGGGCCAGAGGGTGGCCTGGGCGCCTGGCTGACGAAATGCTTTGGGGTTGCATTGATTTTTGCTCGCTGCATTTAAACTTGCTCCCCTTTTTGCCTGCTGGCAAGCAGCGGGTCAACAGGCGACAGACCCGAGGTGAGGGGTGTGGCCACTTGAAATTGTGCAGCGCAGACAGAAATTGTGCGCATAAAGAGTGTGTGGGGGGGCACAGACTGTGGCGTGTGCAAGGTAAATAGAAATGCTCCATGTCTGTCGACATGTTGCTGGGCATCAAATTAGCGCTTCAGCCTTGTTTAGATGCACACGCGTACATTTCAACAGATATATATATATTTATATATATATATATTATATACCACGCGTCTGTACAGTCTGATCTGCAGCTTAAACCAAACATAACGTTGACTCATTCAACCAGAAGCCGTAAATCAAATGGAAAACTCATTAACAGTGTCTCCATGCCAGCTAACAGTCGACTGTTAACGCTCAAGTGCAACGCTGTTAGCTAACAGAGCTATGCTGGAGACTTGTTTACTTCACACAACTTAGCCACAATGCATTTGAGCACACAATTTCCATGTATTTGTCATAGTTGCAAGAAAATGAAGGCATCAGGTTGAAGGTTTACACAACAGTTAGGAAGTAAAATAAATAAAAATATTTGGAATTAAATATTATTAACTATATAACTATTATTCTTATGAGATCATTTGTAAATAAGTTTCCAACTTTTAAGTTAAGAACGAGTTGTCTTCAGCCAAACCACAAAGTATCTATAGCAAAATTTGCTCATATTTCTGATGGAATTTAAATTCGTATAACTTTTTTACCTCATCATACTTTTAACTTTAGCAAATGAGAAAAGTTCTTTAACCAAAGTTAAATTAATCTAGCTTAAATTAATTAGGAATTGTGAAGCTGCAAGCACCGCTATCTAGTAGTCACATATGCGTATGCACTTAATTTAATTTAATTTAATTAACAAACAAAAAGTTTGAACAGAAAAAAACCCTCTGAAAAGAGCGCACGACGAGCAACAAAAAAAAAATAGTTTTTTCTCTGTCACATGGCTCAGCATAGACAATCCGCTTTGAGTGTGTGTATCTATGTGAACTACTCAAATTAAAGTAAATATTTTGTCAGCGACAACAAAACAATTGCCAGAAATATGCGTACAGAGTTGAATATTGTGAACTCCCGAGTAGCTGCCCAAATGGCGCAATTGTCAATTGAATTGGGGGGAGACGAGCCCCAAAAAAAGGGCCACAGCCATAAATCTCAATACTTAAAAGCTTTAGCAGAATTTCCAGTTACAAAATGGAAAAACTATTTGCGTTTCTTGTTAGCCACAAACACATCAGACACAATCAGCTGTTCGTAGCGCCAGAGTGCTTATCGATTTTCAGCTGGCAACGAAAGAGTAAAGTCATTTTGCATACATTTCGTTTGGCTGTTTCTTTTTTTAACTGTCTGTATATATGTAGATATATAGTATATTTTGTGTAGTAAGTAGTAGAATTTAACACGCAGGCGACCGCACGTATCCATGAGATACGACGGCGCACAGTTAGATACCGAAGCGTCGCTTGGCGTGTGTGCTGTGCCTGTGACTGTATCTGTATCTGTATCTGTTTGGTTACCACTAACGTCATTTGAAGGGAAATCAATTTTTAACCAAGTCTGTGTGTGTGTGTGGGTCCGAAAGGCGTACAAATATATATTATATACGTTAGACTGGCAAACATACGCGCGTGTTTAGCTATTGCCTGACAACATGCCGCAATCGATATTTCTTTTTTTTTTTTTCTTTTCCTCTTGCTTTTTGTGTATTGCCACATGCAACGCAAATGGCGCGGCAATCGCATTACAATAAATTCACCTTTACAGGTATGAAAGGCGGACCATTGCATGCCAAGCTAACAAGTGCATTGTGGCCCCTGCTCCGAGCTAATGTCAGGAAGAGGGCAAAGGATACGGCAAATCAGGGCAGTTCGCAGTGCACTGCAGGAACGCGGTCGTGCTTCACTTGGCCTGATTTTAATGTCACGAGTGCAGGCACACACAATACAGCTAGTGCACTACACATACATACATTATATATGTATATGCATGTATGTGTGTCTTTTATGTAAATGAAATAGATTATTATTGCTTATATATTCATTTGATTACGCGCACAGCTGAGCATTTAGATGCTAATGACTACCTTTAATTGACCTTACGAAGGGCTTTTAGCTAATTTAGTTTTGTATTTTAGCCCTTCGAAAGGTCAGCTCGTCAGCGACAGCGACAGCAACTTAGAATCAACTCAAATAAACGACGTGCTGTCCACCATGACGCCAACTACATTGACACCTCTTTCTGGTACCTTTGAATGGGTCTTCCAGCTAAGCCGTCTACCCTTTCTTTTGATCTGACAGCATCTCTCTGGACTAATTGATGGAACACAGTCTGTTTCTTTAGGCCCTTTGTAGCACGTCTTTCACGGCCTTTTACATAAGAAACGCCGATTTAACGACATCTGAGAGTTAAATGATTTTCTGCTTAAACACATTACAGTTCTTGGAAAGATATATGACAATTTATGATTCTAGATGTGTTTTCTTTACCTTTATAAGGAAAGTGATTTGAAAATATCATTTAGAACTGAGGCAACATGAATTTAACCAAAAACTTGAATATTTCAACTCAAAACAAATGTTAAATCTAGCATAACATAACTGCAAACTGATGTTACTGTATGAATCTCTGGACAGGTAATGCGAGAATAGATATTTGCTTTCACTCAACCCGAGAGTGGCCTTTGTGGACTATAGTTTTTTTTTCAATCAAAACAAATACATGTGTAGCTGAAATTCGAGCTGAGTGTGAGCATGTCAAATGTCTGCCGAATAGCTGAAATATGCAACCTGCAGGTTCGCCGCTCGTCAGCAAAAGTGCAAATGAAAGATTAAACAATAAGCAGGGGGAACAATGCCAGCGTAGGGCACAGAGGGCGACAGAGAAAGGCAATACCTTTCGCAGGTGCCCAATGATGCCCTGATGCAGGGCATGGCATGGCATGGCAGGTGTTTCGTTACCATATTTTATGGCCAAATTTGTGGCTGTGCTACGTTTGGCTGCTTCATTCATATGCCAAAGGTGTAGCAGCTGTATATACTTCTATCTGTGTATTTGCGAACGTATCTGTATCTCTATTTGTGTTTGTGTTTGTGTGTATCTGTCGGCCTTTGGCACAGCTGTTTGCATTTCAAGAATGAAATTCTCAACGTGCAGATACAAACGCGAATACAGCGAGACAGAGCGAGAGACGGCGAAAACAGAACTCGTTCCTCCAGCGAAAATCGAGCGGAAAGCGTGGAGGGAGTAACAAATTGCAGAGCATAAAATATGCGCAGCTGAAATCCAAAAATAATGCGAAAAACTCACAGGCCACGAGATTGTTTTCAACGAAACAGCTAGAACTGTGCAGGCCAAATGCGGATTAAGATGCTTAAAGATGCAGATGCAGATCCAGATAAGCATTCACACACAAACAGAGACATACATGAATATATATGTATGCATATATATAAAGACGAAAGAGAGATAAACAACAGCATTATCAGTCAGTCCGACACGCCCATTTGGCACGCCCTTTGCCCTGAGCCGTGCGCTGTGAGACTTGTTAGCAGCGGCTCACTAATTTAGTTTATGCAAATCTCCATGTCAATTTCTAAACAACTTTTCATCCGGCTGGCCAACAGACAAAATAGTTGTTTTATTGTCAGTTTGGTGTTGTTTGTTACATAAGCAACGCGCTGGTTCAAGTTTCTTATACATTTCAGTTTTCTATATAGTTATCTGTCAATATCTTTTTGCACATTTGTTTATGTTAAACAACAACCGCAGCTAGCTCCTCTTTACTTTTGGCCAGTTTCTGCTCTTCAGGAGCTTTTTTGGTTAGCCTTGTTTGTTGTTTGTTCGCTTGGCTATGCAGCAGCACGTTTTAAACTATTTTCTCCGCCGTTTTGGGGCAAACAACGAATTTGCAAGTACTCCAGCAGCTACACAACAGCATTTAAGCCGGGCTAAAATTATACAAAGAGAGAGAAAAGACAACAACAACAAGCAGCCAGAGCAGCAGCTACCCTAGCATGACTCGCTACTCTGCCGCACTGAAGACTGCTCTTGGGCACGCTCCGGCTGCGTTAGATTTGATACCCTTACGCAGGCACATCATGTTTGTAAGTAAACACAAAATATATATTTAAATTTATATTTAAATAAATTATATTTATATTTATTATATTTATTTATTATATTATTTTATTTATTTATTTTATTATTATATTTATTTATTTTATTATTATATTTATTTATTTTATTATTATATTTATATTTAAATAAAATTCATTATTCAGGAATTTTTCTAGCTTAAACTATTTTATATTAATATTTTTATTTCATTATTTTAAAGGGCATTTAATATTCGTTGCGATCACGCGGTTCATTTTCAGTTTCATTGTATTACTTTTTATTTTCTTTGGGCTTAGCTAGATTTTGGTCACTGTTTATGCATTTTCTTTGCTGGCTGACAATTTTCGCTGTTTTGCTGCTCGTTTTGGACTAAAAATAAGCCCACAAAGCGCAAATGGAATCGAAGCTTTGCCCAGCCAAAACATTTGCCGTGGTAATAGTTTCGCTTTTCATTGTGGAGCAGTGCCAGAGACAGGCGCAGGCTTTGTCAACGTTTCGCCATTGTCTTGGTATATACATACATATTTTTGGGCCAATGACTGTCACAATTTCTCGTTGTCGTAATGCGGAAGAGTTAAAGCCATATTGAAGCGCGCCTCAACTGCTCTACGCCAATCGAACCGCAACTGCACTTTTGTTATTTTCTATGAAAACATGAATATGCAAATGTCATCTTTTATGACCAACGACATCGCAATTTTAATAAACAAATGCCACTTGGGGTTGAGCTGAACTGGGCGGGGCTGGGCTGGCCAGGGCTGGGTTGGACTCGGCCATAGAACAATGGCAGCCGATTACGAACTTATTGACTGGCAAAGCCTTTACGCAATGAAGAATAGTTAATGCGAACATATGTTAATAAAATTCTTGTACACTTTCTAAGGCCCTTCGTATCAGGTATATAGGGAGGAAAAGCTTGGAAAACAAGAAGTGAAGATATTAAGAATTATTTGACTAAAATGACCAAGGCAATACATAATAATATATCTACATATACAACGAATAAATATTTATTTTAAAACTAAGATCTTTCAAAGCGAACCATTAATTGCTTGTATAACACGTTAGATGATCCGTTCTATGTGCTTCATATTTCAGTTCCATAGATATGACTAATTTGTCATATAAAATTTCAATTACTTCTATAATTGTAGCACTGAAATATATATATATATATAGAAACTGAATATGAATAAATATATAATTAGAGAGCTTCTCCCTTTTGGTAGGGTATCTTGCACTACTTGGGGCATTCCTGAAACTATTTATTTCATTAATTAACATATGCTGTCTATCTTATAAGGGACATATGCCATTATATAATACAACGAAAATCGATGGCATTTTAATTAACAGCGACTCAGATAAGACAACGGCACACATATACATACATACATACCTACACACATGCCATATATAGACATATGTCTGTATTCTATGCGCCGTAGTCAATGTATCTTTCGGCATTTTTCATTGATTAAAACGTTAACCAATTCATTAGCTCGAGCTATGTTTAACTTTATTCAAGCAAAAAGGAAATAGATTATTGTACGATATCTATCATAAGTGTGGACTTGGACTCCGAACTACCAAATTAAACTGTATGTACTAAAGGTTTAGTACACTGCTTAGATTATACATCAATCATTCAGTTTTTCTTTGGAATTAAAACTAGGGAGCGCGTGGCTGCCGTGCAGTCTATAGAGAAATAGTCTGGCCTACTGAGTCAAAAGGGAACAAAAGGGAATTCAGTTGAGCTTCATCCATACACATGATGTGGAAAGGTCCAGTCGGACCTATATTATATATAGACTGGTGTCAGGTTGTTAAACTCATTAGCTTGAAAAAGGCAAACGAAACGCCACAAAGTAAAATTAAAAGCAATAAATAAACAAATGATCTAGTCGGGAGATGCGAGCGTCCACCCAGTCACATTGTTATGTGAGTGCTGAAATGGTATATACATTGCTGAATCATAAATATATAACTCATTTGGCATATCAAGTTTAACTCTAATGAAATTATATGTCAGCACGAGCAAAACCAATATACTCTCTCTCTACACACATTTTGACTGGGTATCGGGCTACAATGAGAGGAAAAGGCAAACGAAATTAACTTCATGAGCCATTTGGTAATTTATTGCGTGGGTGTCGGTCACTTTTTGTTTGTTTTGCCCCCTAGTTAAATTCACTTAATTAAGTCGTTTTCCGCTGAAGCTTGCACTGTTTAAAACCCAAATAAAAAACTACCAACCAAGCAGGTGACATAATTGTTGCATATTAGCTTTAAGTGAAAGAAAATGAGCGAACATCAATTATAAATGTTGCACAAGAAAAGCGAAAAGCAAAGCAAAATTTATGAAATTGTCGTCTTAGATGCGTGACCAGAAGCCATTATGATATAACGTATAGCAGAAGCAACTAGCGGGGCAGGTTAGGCAAGCTGCAAGTGGGGAAATGTCAGGAATCTTGATCAAAATTGACGAATCTTATGCAAGGCGTTCGAGAGTTCTATGAAATAAAGACAGAAAAAACATATTTATAGACTTTGGAATATACATATATTGTGCTGGCAGTCGAAAGTAGAACGGGCATGGAAACTTTATCAAAGCAGCCACTATCGATACATGGAACTGAGTTGGCTCGACGAGGCGTAAAGAACCAAGTATTGACCCACTTAGGCGCCCATAGGGGCACTTTGGGGGAATGTGTGTGACTCTAGATCAATCACAAATGCGCTCAAGATATTTAATTTTCTTCTATTTCTTCTTTTATATATATATACTTTTATTGATTGGTGCGTTGCAGTCGCTGCTGTTGTTATTTCGTTGCGACTATTTTAGGTCTTTATCACTGCAGTCCCGAGAAGCTAGCAGCGGCTCTATTTTTGGCTGAACTGGAAGATTTATGGCCAAGGGTCTGCCACTCCGACAGTCAATTCGGCTTACTCAGCCATGTTTACACACTTTAATTGCTTAGAGTGGAACAGCCAGGGCAACAACAGCAGCAAGGCACGACAGGAAATGCTCGAGTCGACTAAAAATTGGTTTCTTTTTTTTTTTTTTCTTTTTTCAATTTCGTGCCCATAGCACACGCCCACCGCCGCCTAGGTCGACGGTGAGTGGTGTTGCTGCTGCCGCTGCTGTGGCCATGGCCATAATCAAGCCAATTTAATAATATGTTACGCTGCACACAATTTCACCTGAAAGCCAGCCTGCGAGGCAGCCGTCCAGCTCCTTGGCCAGGAACGCACAGCAAACCGAGCCCAACCGAACCCAGCCTCGCCATGCCGTAGTGCATTGCAGCAAAGATTGTTGATCTTCTGGCCGAAATTGCGATTTGATTAAAAATTATCCGCGCATGCGTGCCCACAAATAGAGAGAGAGAGAGAGAGAGAGAGAGAGAGAGAGTAAAAACAGAACAAGAGAGAATGCGATATCCGCAGATATATAGCGGGTACAATAACATTTGGCATAACGACGAGCGTCTGGCCTACGTGACTTTCGGTAGCTGAATAGACATCAGCTAGAAAGACAGCATTCTGAATCTACGCATTAGAAAGGTATTTGACGCTCAGCTCTATAGTTCTGACTGATATTGGAGAGAAATAAAAGGGACAGTAGACTGAAGTTGATAAACATCTTATAGCAAGAGAACAAAAGCGAACATTATCTAAGAGTTAGATAACAGCTAATAAAAGTAAAATTAATTTGAGACACGTTCCTCACGTTTCTTTTACTATCATAGATACTAAATTCTTAACGTCAGTTGCCAAAACTGAGTTCTGAAACAGATTCTTTATTGAGCACATTTAAATCAGCTTTTGCTGTAAAGTTACTGCACAGCGCAGATAAAAGTGTTCTGGACTTTCCTAATGACGTTTGTTGAATTCTTTTTCAGACTTTGGCTGAGCACTCTCGACTGCTGTATAGACGCCGCACTGGCTTTTTCTTAGCTGGCTATTTTGCACGTCATTCGTCACGTAGCAAAATGTTGTTGCCGTTGCCGTTGCCTTTGCTGCTGATTATGCATTAAAAATTGCAGCCGGCAATCTGCATAGCCCAGCAGCAGCAATCTCACCCAAACCCAGGCAGCCAGCCGCGGCGTTCGTCACTCAAGCATGGCTCTCCAACTCCAACTCCAGCTGCAAACCAAATCCAAGCCAACTCTAAAGCTTCCACTTCAGTTGCTCTTGCTGATTACGCTCGCGGGCTAGCGAAAGCCATAAATATGCAGGAAAGCAACAAAAAGTATATGAAATATGTTTCGTAGACAAGTCCACAATCCCAACAACAATTTTCACAAATTCGTGCGCCAATTAATGCCGAATTGATATAAAGCCATAAAATATGAACATGTCCCGCTGTTATTCACTGAACTCCCAGCTGAAACCCTTGGACACCCGCAAGTCTACAAATTTATATACATACATCTTTTATGTGTATGATGTATGTATGTATGTCTTCGGTTCACTGACACTTGGCGCATTTAATGACATTTGCTTGAAGTACACAACATATCAATCAAATCAAACTAAGCCAGATCCGAGCAGTAAAACGTACAAATGTCAAAGGTCACAATGCTACAAAAAATAAAGGAATCCTGGGTCAGTCACGAACCGACCCAAGATCTTGTAATAAGCTCTTATATTCAGAAAAGTTAAGCACATCAAAGTTGGCATTGCGAACTTAACAATTTCCCAATCGTAGCGAAAATTTTAAGTTTTCCTTTGCAAATATCAATCAAAATATATATACTAAAGCAGAAAGGTAAATGAAATTAGCATGTCAGACGAATACAGACTCTCAGGAGTTGGAAACAAAAAAGAATAAATAGAATTTATTTTCATGTAGCCCATAAATAATTATATCTGTACTTAAATCGAATCACTTAAAATCATATTTGCACCTGAATTAAACTTTTTAATAAATCAAATTTATTTTTTATTAAATTTATTTTCAATTTGCTTTCATTCCATATCTCGAAGAAGAATAAAATGTATTCTCTAAGTCAAGCCCAATGCTGATTATTTGAGATAAAGATAAAGATACAAATATTTATATAAAAAAAAAAAAAAATAATAATAATAATAATAATAATAATAATAATAATAATAATAATAATAATAATAATAATAATAATAGACATTGACTTGTCTAACAAAATACTAAAATTTAAGTTTCTCAAAATAACAGACACACATAAAAGAGCTGCAATAAAACTCGTCTATTTAGGGCCTAAATAAACCATTTCAATTTTCCAACAAATCGCTTTAATAGCTTAAAGGAAAACTAATTTAATCAAAGATTGGGATATATGCAGTTTCTTGAAAAAAGGTAGTTTAACACAAATTATACAAGCTACATTTATACAGTCAATTTAGCAACAATTCTCGGAGGCTTGTCAGGGAAACAAGATTTCAATTGCAAAACAGTTGTTGCCAGGGCAACTGTGCCGATTATGTCACCGAGCTTTACGGGTTGCAAGCGGCCAACGACTTTCGTCTTGACTGTATTAGCATTACGTGTTCGCCCTGCATCTGGACAGAAAGGGGTTAAGTTCCAAGAATAAGTCTGAGTCGCTTCGAGCCAGCAGTGTTGCAATTTGCTAAAAGACTTCTCAGCAACCAGACGAACTCAAGCATGTAAGATATGGAGACGCGGCAACTGAAAATTATTCTAAAACTGTCAAAGTTCAGCAATTGACCCAGTAATATGAGGAAAAAGAATAGTTGACACATGCCCAACGGCCGCCCCCATTTCAAACGTAAGTGCAAAAGTCAAAAGGTGGCGCTCGCTTAGGCAAAGCCATAAATTTAATTGTTGTCAGTTGGTACTTTGATGTGGCGCCCCCTGGCGACACCAGCCGCTGCCGTCTTTAAAATATTTAAATCGCATTGCTATTGCTGTCCTTGTCGCACCAGCGTCGACCGCCCACCCAATGCCTGCTTGCCATTGCTGCTGGCTCTAGCGTTGCAGTTTCAATTTTGCTAATGCAAGTACCGTTTCACATTCTTAAAGCTCCAGTTCCGTTCTAGTTTACCAAGGCTGACGGCTGACTTACGAAATGCCAAGAAATTGTTGATGCGATTACGTCGAACGAGTGCCAAAGGTTATCAAGAGTGTACACAAGCTGTTTTGTTTCTTTCTTTCCTTCTCTTTTTTGGGTGGACCTGGGCGCACCCTAACGGTGCTGCTAGAAAAACATTATTGAAATTTTACCATGGCGCACTTTCAATTTTGTTTTCTTTTGTTGGCCAGCGTCGAATTTGGAACGGATATTGACGCAAAGCTACAGCACCGTTTGCTTTGCCCCTAAGTACGTAAGAAACTAAAAGTAATATCCAAGGCAGCTTAGCTGCTGGAAACTTTATTCACGACTACAACGGAAGAGGCTTTTCTTATCGCAGGCATTTGAATTGGAATTTGGTTAAGCTGTATTTAGTTTTAGCGCATGCTTCCGGCATGCTACGAGATTACCATCAATGGAAATGAAGATCGATAACAATCGCATAACGTTTTGAACATAGCAAAAGTTATTTTTATTTGTAATACAGAAACCTTAAATAATTATATACTGTGGCTAATCAAATGTATATTTATAATATATAATGAACATTTGATTATAACATATAATATATGTAAATTAGCCACAGTATATCATAGATATATATAGATATTTCATTAATATAGATTACGATATAACTTTTATAATGCAGATAGATATATACCAAGGCGTGACATATATCATAAAGCATATATATTCTTTATCTGAACTACAAATTAGATTAGTTATGTCCGTCTGTTGGCCCGTCCGCATCCCATCCACAAATATCTCGTTAACTACAACAGCTAGAGACTTGAAATATGAATTACATATCCTTACAACAGTATACAATACACGTTTATATATAGTTCTTTGATAACTAATTTTAATTTTCGATTATTGATTTTCTATTGTTAAAAAGTGAAAGATAAGCTAAGCACATAGTAGTCCCGAATTGCAGACCATAAATTCTCATATCACTAAACTTATCATTTGGGATTCTCAGCAAATGAACGGATATGTCATAGACATAAGTCGGAGAGCGTCAGGTTTTATGAGTTGCTGTTATTTTGGGAGATTACGCTTCTCGGGCCCAGCCAACAAATGAAAATCTAATTAAATCTATGACACACTTGTCAAACAGACATGGACACATTTCAGAATCGCATTCCGTCCGTCAACGCCCGATAATCAAACATATGACTATCCGCTCGTATCTCCATTGTTCAATGAATGCTCAAATCGTCAAAGCGTGCAGATAATTCATATCTAATTGTCATGGGCATTGAAAAGTGCAGAGATAAAGCAAAAAAAAAGAAAAAGCAATTACATTTCGTCATATATGGGATTTGTGTGGCAAACATATGACCAGCTACGTAGCTGGCTGGCCACACACACAGCTTCCATGGCAAGTAGCCGATCGACTTTGAGGCCGCAAACTCAGTTGACAAGTGCAGTGCACACAGCGGGCAGAGACGCTGGCAGCGGCTGCGACTGCGACTGCGACTGCAGCGTTGCTTGCATGGATTTATGGATACAATTGGAAGACAGGCGCAGAGCGTGGCGGCCGTGTCAACAACACTTTGGCGACGCTGTTGTTTGACGTTGTCAATAATCAGACGGTGAACTCACAGCACCAGCAGCAGCAGCGCAGCAGACAGTCTCAAGGCGATAGCAACAGCAACTACAACAAACAACAACAACAATGGCAAACAAACAGAGCAAAACAAGTTGCATTTCTTTACATTACTTTTGCTATTGCGTCGAGCTTTTCATTTTCGCATTGTTTGCAGCGCCAATTGCCATAATCAGTGCAAAAAGCCAACGACAAAGCCAAAGACAAAGGCCAAGCGACGATTACGGCGGCATCACTTTCATGCAACCAGCCACAGAGTGAGCAGCACTATTTATTTCTCCCTCTCTCCCCCTCTCTCTCTCTCTAGCTGTCTCTCTCTTTCTGTAGTTGTAAGAGCGAATGTGGAGCTGGGCACACCTGAAAGCTCAACAGCTAGCATTGCCTCATCGCACAGCAAAAGAAAACCAGTTTCTTTGCACCTATGACGCATGCGTTGCTGGCCTCTAATTTCATTTTCCTTTCTTTTCTTTCATTTCAAATGATTTAATCGTTGAAATGCAGCTAAAAACTATTAATAAAAACGCCAATTGCAATGATGAACTCGCGCTACATGAGCAACATTTTACAGAGTTTTGTAAAAAGAATTTTACTATACAATAAATAGGTAATATTTTAGAAATTTGTATTAATATACCTAAGTACATATATAGTTGTATATATATATAATGTGTAATATAAATATCTTCAATTTGATGTATATACACCTTATTCAGCACACATTGGTGCTACCTTTTGGTCTGAATCAACTGCTCTTGAGGGCTTGGCTTATAGTTGTGGATGGACTATAGTTTTAATACACAAAAATATATTCATAAAATTGTTTTTTATATAAATTATATAAATTTCAAATATTTTAAATAATTATGCGAATATTTATACACATTTTGTTTAATTAAATTTGAATTAAAACTTTGTTTGCGTTTTCACATTTAAAAAAAAAATTTTTTTTTTTTTTTTATCTGCATTAAAACTTTTACTCATATTCATTTAGCTGGTAATTGGAATATGCAATCAGGTTGCATTGTATGTTTTTTCTGTTGCATTACTCAAAAGCATTTTCGTGTTTTAATTACTGATCTGCCCCAACAATTTGTTAGTTAATTGAGGCAATTAAAAGATGTGTTTTTTTGCATAAAATGAAGAGTGCAAAATAATAACTCAACAGCGATGACGCGCCTACCTGCTGCACCTCCATCGCGCAGCATCCAAAGTGAGTCTTGTTTAGGCGTCAGTTCCGTAAAGGTCAACACAAACAGGTAATCAATATATCCCACTGCACACACATGTGCAATTCTCCATGCAAACGAGGTCAATCGAGCAATCTAGGCAATCTGACAGCTTAATTTCCTTTTTGCCCTTCGCTTTTTATCGTATTTAGTAACTTGAAATGTATCTGTAAGATACATCTATCTTTACATTTCCACCTATTTTCATCTATAACTGATATTTACCCTCTGCATAGACTGTTCTCATTTCCAATAACACTTCCACTTTGGCCACGCCTTCTTCTGCTCGAGAATTTGTAAATTGGTATCAAATAAGGGAGGGTAACTAACATTAAGATACATTATTTATTACTCCACTTTTGTTGAAATAACGCCGTATATAAGCGAAATAAATAATAAATGCAATCCTTTGTAGTTGCTCCACTTTTGCGTGGGGCATTGCAATAGCAAAAGTCGAAATAAATAAGTAAATGAAACAAGTACCTTAACGTTCGAATGCGCTGGGCCGGGAATGGCTTGTTAAGCAGCATAAACTGTGCAACATATTGGCAAAAATGTGGGTCAACAGCGAACCACAACAATAACACCCAATAAACGCAACAATGATAGTTATCAAGCGTTGACTGAGCGTGTGTGTGTGTGCGTGTGTGTGTATGGAGTGTGCATGCGCCTGCTTTCAGTTACATATCAAAGTTCCCCAACTGCAGACTTTACACACAGCGAGGCCCAGCCAAAAACCAAAGGCACGCCTTTGCCTTTGCTGCTCATCAGCTCTGTTTGCTCTTTAAAAACACCGCGAAAAGTAACGCGCAAATTACACAGACACAACCGCACACACACCGACACACACAAATGCAATTACACAGCAACTAACGTGGAAATTATGCAAGTAAACAGATTAATTGGGTCAACAAATGAGGTTAACACAGCCAACCAACTTGACGATAATAACCAGAACAAAGTTGGCGAATAATCTGCGGCGGGTTGCAAGGAAATCCTCACCCATCTCTCTCTCTCTCTCTCTCTCTCTCACATACAAACTGCTTCCTCAGCATTTATAATTATCAACTGCAGAAAAACAGGAATATCTGCAGCAGATAACATCCGGCTGACTAAGATCATAACTAAAGACTATATGATTGCATCCTATGATTCAGACAGACTTTTCATTCAGGTGCGCCAAATGTTTCTAAGCGACAAAGTCGCAATTAAAAGAGCTTAAATAAAACAGAAGTTTCTCACTTTTAAGTTGCGCTAAATCACTTGAAATAGTTTAATTGGTTAGAACAAAAACATCTAATGGGAAACCAAGAAAACAAATGGAAATTTACTCAAGGAAACTGCTGCCTAAAGTCCAAACAAGATTTTATATAATACTAAAATCTATTTATATTTATTGCATATAAGCGATCGAACAAGCTTGAGCTTTGCGTGAGTGCATAATAATTTCAGAATTCAGAATTACCTATCTATAAGTGAACCGAAACGTGATTAACTTTTGATTCTACAGCATTTTATCCACATATAGTTAACAGTTAACTACAGGTAAACAATAATTTATTTTTTTCAACAAATTTCCTGTTATTTGCTCCTAGAGTTAGTCCAACACGCCAGTTAGCATTATCTTATGGTTTCCCATGATTCAATATTTTGAATTCGGTCAACTAACTGTACAAGGAGACCCGGCCGACGTACACAAGGCCAATTTGAGTTGCTCGAAGAGCTCTTGCTCAAATACCCCACACACGGTTGCACCTACTCTCACACCTATTGCCGGTCCAAAGTACAGCCCACAACGCCGCCAACGAGCCGCATGTACTCAACATTGTTTGAGCATACATATTTATAACTGACATAGAAAAAACCATATATATTTATATATATATATATATATATATACATGAGTTACACGCATATGTACGTTGGTACTTTTGTCTCTTGTCTCTATTTGTGGGCTAGGAATTTCCCCATTTTGGCGCTTTGTCATTTCTGAATATGTTGACTGCTTCTTATGAGTTTTTTCTGTTTTGTGTGGGAAACTAATTGTTTAAACAACAGAATTTAAAACTTGCAAAAAAACAACAATAAGTTGAGCGCTCCAATGTAATTATTTGAAGTGAGTTTTCAAAACACGTAAGAAGCTTGCAGACGGGCGTTATCGACTATATGATACGCTCGCACGATGCAAACTGATCAATTGCTCGAGTCTTTAAGCTATGCCACGCCCAGCAGTCTCTAGACTAAAGTTGAACAATTTTGTTTACCTAAAATATAAAATAAATCCCATTTCGTAGAGGTAGCTAAGCCATCGAGAAACTTTACCAAATAAGGGTTTATATATGTATATATATTTACGGTTTCTCGTTAGTCCCCTTCGTGCAGGTACCCATTAGAGCAAAATCAATATACTCCTTTAAGTAAATAGAGCCAAACCAAGTTTAAACTTCGTAAGTTTTTAGTAATGAAGACCTATTTGAAGTTGGCAATAGCACTTAAAAGTTTTCAGGCGGAACTTACCTGCAAAGAACAAGAAGAAAAGAAATAAGTTTAGAAAATTTATGGAGAATATATTTGAGACAATGACAAAAAGCGAACGGTGAAGTGAGGGCAATGACCCAAGTAAACACACCCACCGAGACAACCACACCCACCCACCCACACAGCGAAACTTTGCGGGCAATGCCACACATTGCACATCCTTCAACCTCCAACTTGCCGTTCGCATCCTTCTGCTCGTCTGTGGCACGCTCTTTCACTTTCCTGCGGGCGCTTTGTATCCGAGCAAACTAGCAGCGCACAAAAGGCGCTTGGCGTTTCACGCTGCCAGCTCCGCTGCAAGTGGCCAGAAGGATGCGAGACGCTCGGACCGAAGCAGAGAGAAACCGGAAGCACTTGCAACAAAAGCTGCGAGTTCTTAAAGAATATACCGGTTGTGCGTATGCATTTAAGGCGCAATGTGCCACCAGCGAATTAAGGTCAAATGCGGCACAAAAGCTGCATGCCCCCCGCCCCTGTTGGGGTGCCCCAAACCCAATTCCCTCAGACAAGTCGCGTCTGCATCCTGGTAAAGTATCCCATATTAATGACAACGACATTTTCTTGTTGTTGTTGCTGTTTTCCAAGACAGGATGTCTGCAAGTTTTTTTATTGCAGCTGCAACTTTGCGACGCGCATATCCTGCAGGTGCCCAGCCCTCATCACAAGCACCAAGCGAATATTGCTTATGCAAAGTATATATTTTAATACTTGTGGAATTACAAGTAAATATATATTCAAACTGCAGGAGTAGTAGGGATATGAGAGTAAATAATAAATAATATTTCTATAAAGTATAGGCAAATATAGATGTGCTGTGGTGGGGAGTATCCGACTAGGATATATACAGAGCCGCATATATAACTCTTCTAAGGTATGCAAATATATTTTTATATTTATTTACTTTAGATTGATCTGTTTGCTTTAAACATTTGAGATATTCTCAATAATTCCCGATTGATTATCGAGTATAAATAAATCGATTACATGGAAGTGAACCAAATAATCGAGTAATTTGAAAGAAATCTAATTGGTTGTAGAATGATTTACGATTTGGCTCTTTTAGTTTTCGAGATGGACAGGTCAACAGCCAACTGTTATACACTTGCCCACATCTCCCCTTGCACTTAATAGTATTATTATTAAGTTAAGTATTCATGAATTTACATTAGTTAAATCTTGTTCATACTAGTATTACTTATCCACCCCCAATACACACACGCTCACATTTTCTACTCTCTAATTTGGGTTAATCTGGCCACGGCATAACTTTGAATTTAACTACCCAATCGCCTATTAAAATCATTTTCATCTCTATTTTCACTTTCATTTTTCACACACACACACACACACGCATTGACTTACAAACAAATTACCGACCTGATGCAAATTTGTCGTAAATTGTTGTAAGTGGCTTAACAACAGCACAAGCAACAACAACAACAACAACAATTTGACCAAAAAACTTTCACTTGGCAAGCAGCTAAAAGGCAAAGGCAAAATCAGCTCCTGCCCTATTTGGGTCAAAAAGCTTGCCCGCAGCAGCAGCAGCTGTGGAAAATCTTTTGGCTTATCTCAAACTTTGGGTTCAAATGCCAATGCACGCAAAGCCAATTGGCGCCCAGCAACAACAATCTCTGACTGAGATGTGCGCTGATAAAAGATGCACCACATGAACTTTGAACTGTAGCTCGGTCAGTATCCAATATTCCAGCTGCCACGACAATGAACTCTGAAGGCGATTAGACGCGGCTTAACTTTAGTGAGCATTGACCGGGCCAACAGCGACTCTCGATTAATTTATTTCAGATTTTGTTTACTTTTGCCAAATGCTTCAGTTGCTTCCCTCTGTTCACGTGTTCTGTTCACATTTCTTGTCACAATCATCCACGTGCATGCAGCCTTTAAATCAGGTTACGTGTCTTTTAACTTGAATTATGTTTAGTTGTTGCTTTTTATTTTCAAATTTACTTTTTCCTTTCATTGCCTCTACCGTACTCTCTCTCTCACTCTCTTTCTCTCTCCCTCTCTTTATCATCTGCTGCTGCTGCTGCTGCCGTTCTCTTATCAGCTTCTGTACCTCATTTTGTCTGCCACGCATTAAATTTGCTGACGCCCTCTGTCTATCAATTTGTGGTCTAGAAAAAAGTTGTTGAACTAATATAATGCACGCCCGGCAGGTATCTTGTAATTAACGCTAGATACGCATATAAATTGATATACAAATATATATGTATTCCTCATATATACTTTCAATAGAACCAGCAAAAATTTAAAACTGAAATGATTATAGTATTTCTACGATTTTCATATATAGAAATTTTTTGAGTTTGAGTTTCCTTTGGTCTTTAGCTAAATGCCTCCTGCGGCTTTGCAATCTGTTTGTGTGTGTGTGAACAAAGAGATAATTCTACATACATATATTTATATAAACATTTTTATTATTAGATAAAGCCAGCTATTTGCTAGATGATTACTTCAAATTGTTTATCATGTATTCAATAATTTATTTTGAAACAATAATAAAATTCTATAAAAAAAAAAAACAATTTAAGATTAGTAAACTAGTAAAATTCCCCAATTAAAAATTTTCTAGAATTGATTTCAATTTTTTCTAATTATTATTCCATGTTGAAGTCATATTTTCTATAAGAGTTCGCTCAACTGTATATGTGCATACATATGTACACATACATACATATGTATGTATAAATATTGTATATATATACATGTGTGTGTATACTTAATTAAAATTATACTAAGAAATGCAAGTACACATACAAAACCAAACAAAATAGTGTGAAAATCTTGCTAAACACACACATATACATCACGTATGCATATGCACATGCATACATATGTATGTGTGTATTTATAGTCTCTCCCACGCTTTGACAAAAGCCACACTTCGGTGCTCAAACAGTGACATGAATCATGAACATGAATAAAAGCGGTTAATTACGTGCATGTGACTTTGTGTGTGTAAGCGTAGTAAGTGCGTGTTAGGGTTATTTCATAAATAAATTTGCACTTAACAAATGAGGAGAATGTTCCTAAGCGCAACAGGCAGACAGCATGCTGAACTCTTAAGGTGAACGTTTGCGAGAAGGGGACGGTAATATATGTGTGCACACACACAAACATATATGTATGTATGTATATACATACATATGTACATAGATTGGCTGGCAGGCAACAAGGAAGTCGTGAAACAAAGCAATGCTCAGTAAAAGAGAGGAGCAGACAGAGCAACGGCAACAACAGCAGTCAGACAACAACGGAATTAAAATTTAATTTTAATCGCCAAAATGAAATAAAAAAGAACAAACAGCGAGAGAGGGAGGGAGGGAGGGCGAGAGAAAGAGGAAGGGGGCCAAGCAGCCTATCCATTGACTACGCAGACACTCCCCAACACTGACAGACGTACAATATACAAACAAATATAAATGCATACATACAGAAATGCATGTGTATGTGCACATGCATACATACATAATGGATAATGGCGTGCAGACAAATAAATTTTCAAGCAGGGCAACGCTGCCTGCCGCATGCATGCTTTACACACACACATACATATATGTATATATATACATGTGTGTATGTATGTATTTGTAAAGAAAAGAAAATTTAATAAACACAATATACAAAGCAGCGCAGGCAAGCAGCGAGATCTGCAGAAACACAAACACACACACACACAGTTGCATGCATGTGCATGTAAATACATATATGTATGCTTATGTGTGTGTGGATGTAAGCCTACAAGGCTAAGAGACGCGATCGGCAAGCAAGAACAAGCACAGCAGCAATAACAACAACCAGGCGAACAGGTCGGCATCAGGTAAACACATGCAACAGCAACAGGAAGTCAAGGCAGAAGCGAGACAGCTTCAACGATAAAACTGATTCAGATAAATATCGATAACAGAGCAGCGGGGCAGGCTGAATCTAGTCAAAACAAAAGGCGAACCACAGCAGGTAGAAAGAACAACACGACAAATACATGTTGTTGATGCTCTTCGTGTAAATTTGTGTGTGTGTGGTGGGGGGCGCGACAACCGAAAAAGCAACTGTAAAAAATGCAACTCAAAGAACCTGCTAAGACTCGCGAGGACCACAGCAACACTAACAACGCCACAAAGTAATGTTAAATATTGTCAGTGGCGAAGGAAAAGAGAATAACAGCATGAGGCATGGCAAGAGACAAAGCAAGAGCAAAAACAAAAATTCATAAAGATAGAACGCGAACACAAGCTAGAGTGGGAGCGAGAATGAGAGCGCAGCGTATGCAGTTATTTATGCAGGCTGAGGTGGAGACAGAGCGTTGTCAGTGTGTTCTGCTATTTTGGAGTGCCCAGCAGATGAGAAACAAAAAGCAAAAAGAAAAAAGTCATGTAGAAAAGCAAAATGCCGACAAAACAGAAAAGAAGCGGCTGTTGTTGTACTTGTTGTTGGTTTTTTTTTTGTGTTATGACGTCAGGGCGCATGCGTTAGGCAAATGCCGCGTTGGGCTTTTCATCGTTGTTGCTGCTGTTAGCCATGTTCCGTGTTGTTGCTGTTGTGCTTTTACATTTTGATTTTGGGCAAATGCACACAACAAATTTATGCGACGCCGCTTGTCAACACTGCTGTTGGATGTTGAATGTTGTGTGCTGGTGGTGGCTGCAGCCGAGGGGGTGTTTTTTTTTATTATTTATTTGTCAGCGTTGGGGGTTGTTGTTGGAGCACAAAATGTGCTCACATAGAAGTAAAAGGAAAACAACATTCAAATGCAAGCAGCGACGCAGTTATAAGCAACCCTACAAACCCCTCCTCCCACTCTACTTGCTCCTACGTCCATGTCTCTGATAAAAACAATTAACAGCAATTAATTGCGTTATAATTCATCTTCATCAAGTTCAACAGACTCTGGTTATTGCGTCCAATTTCGTTTAAAAAATAATCTTAAAATATATTTCTACGACGGATTTTCTTATCCAATTGCAAAATGGGTTAATGAACCGATCGATGTTGATAATGCTTGATCGTAAATATATATATATTTATATATATCATAAAACAATATACTATTGTGGGGGGTGTGTGTGTGTGTGTACCTACCGTTTGACCATTTTGTTGGTTACCCCAGAGTTGTTTTCCTGCTGCGTTCCAATATCAACGGATTTATTATAATCCAGTTTTGAGGTAAAGATTTTGATGCGGCGGAAATCAATTTTGGCGGTGTATCTAGTTTAACCTTTTTAGATTTTAATAAAACTTATTTCAATTATTTTAATTTATTAATTTGAATTTTTATTTGTTTTCTCTTTTTATTCTCACTAAATCCAATCGGGCGCATTCGAGACTTAACGGTAACGCAAAAGCAAAGCGCAAAACAAAAGCAAACGAATGCCATAAAACGCATTGTAAACAATAACAATAAATGGAGAATTGTATTCTATTGCTGCGCAGTACACCATGTGTATATGTATGTAAATGTTATTTTATTATTATTTGTTTTTCACGTTTTATATGTGGCTTAATCATTCAGTTTCAGTTAGCTTCACAAAGCAAAGGGCAACAACAAGAACTACTCTGTTTGCGTTTTGCATTTTGTTTTCCGTCTTCTGTTTGCGGCATTCTCTACGAATGTTTGTCGTTTATTTTCTGCAACACTTCAAGGGCTTTGCAGCTAAAGTCAAACAAACAACAACACGAAGAGCAAATTTATTGATTCACAGTTATTGCATCTTCGTTGCTTTGGATCAAATCAAACACAAAATAAACACGCGCTGCCTGCTGTTGGAGATGAGTGCACTTCTTTCTATTTTACGCGTTTACTTTTTCGTTTTCTTTGCGCTCAGTCAGCCCAACCAACAGCAACAACAACAACAGCGAATAATAATTCCATATACAACACCTACATTCATGCGCTCATACACACACACACACACACTCACACACACATACACACGGGCTTATGCATGTACGCACACCTTCAAGCCAAGTGGCAAGCGATTTGATTTAACGAGCACAAACTATATTTTTACCTTTTTAAAAAACAATTTACTTAGCAAATTTCGTATTTGCAAATTGACAACGTATTTTCATAGGTTTTTACACTTTAATTCACTTGTCGCAGTTAAATTTTGTCTGCATTTCGCGAGTTTGCCTGAGATATGCATTCGCGTTAGCTCTTGTTTGGTTTACCGCGAAAAAATACAAAATGAATAATAATAACTCAGAATTGTAGTAGTAATAACTTTGACCGATTCAAAATATCTGAAATCTCGTTATCAAAGCGGTCTCCGTGCGAACGCGACGCGCTGTTGTTGCGTTTTGTACATTGAATCGAGAGATGTTGGGTGTAAGTAATATATCGATACGCCAAACATGCATTATACTTCATTCGATACTAAGCATATCGATATTTAAATGAATAACTTTTACAATGTACCTAAATATTTTTAAAATGTTATATTCAGCTTTGAATACAAATTCTAAGTTATTTTCATATTAATTAAATACACAATTTATGTTCCCATAAACATTTACACGAACTAACAGCTGTTATCGATTTAACATACTCAAATGAAACTGCAACTAGCCATTATGCTAAATCTTCATTAATCGACTATATATCGACAATTGCCAAATTTCAAAATGTAAAAATTCTAATTATATATTCGTATTCAAATTTATTTTACTACAAATAGAACGGACTGTTGATGGAATTTATAAATGCATGAGGAAAACATCATAGTGATGAAATCCATTAATTAAACAGCCAATTTAAATTTTATAGTCATTTCAACTGTTTTTTTTTTTTTGTTTTCTTTTAGGCATAAATACAATAACAAGAATTGAGGTGTCAAATGTTCACATATGTGATTTAAGGCATCTTAAGAGGTCTGACATAGGTCAGATCAGTTAATTGTACATATTTTAAGAGATATTAAAACATTCCATCTCGTATTTATATTATATGCGTGTTAACAGTTTACTTCCCCGAATTGCTGCAGTTACAGCGAACATCAGCCGACTGACTTATTAATTAGAAGCTTATAAATTAGAATGCGTTGAAATTTGTATCCTTTGATTGCGTTACTTAGTTGTTAGTTAAAATCACCGCTTTTGCCATCGCAGGCCACAATCTTGACCTTGTCAACTTTAACAAACTCGTGCACCTCACGAAACTCCACATCGTTGAGCATCAGGGTCCACACGTTGTCACAGAAACGATAAGTATTCAGTTTGCCAGCTTTGAAAGTAACTCGCGCTTTGACCCTCTGGTTGAGGGCATTATTGATGCTCTTGTCGAATTGCAGTAGAACCTTGAAGGCCAATGCTGGTGTAATTTGTCCGTACTGAAAAAAAAAACAGTTAAATATTATAACAGATTTTCATCTGCGCATTCTTATTTATCACAGCAAATATTACTACGCCATATCTATATTTTACAAAAAAAATTTTTTGCTGAATGTAAATATGTAAGTAAATCATTTGACAAGAATGCGGCTGTGTCTGCGACGCAGCTGCTGCTTTGGGCTATTGCAAATTTATTTTGTTGCGGTTGGCGTACTCACCTGAATCAATTCGTCCAAGCTCTCTTGTAGTGTATTTCCAAGCGTGGTATTGCGATATAATTGATAAGACATATTTGAGCAGCTAAATTGTTGGAATTAAAATCTTACTCTGATGTAGTCAAAGTAAATTTTAGCGATGTCAGTAAATCCCGATATTATAAGAACTTATCGATGGCCGCCGTAGATGTTGACTCGATATATTGACCACCCAACCAGTATTTCAACAAAATTATTTGCAGATATTTGAGAATTACTATGTATTTATTTTTGTACGGAATTTATTTTAACTATGAATCGTATAATATTCGTGCGTAAAACACAAAAATATACTGATTTAAATTGGGTATTCGAACTATTTCAGTTCAGTAAGTGTTTGAGTTTTGTAGCAACTAGCTATTAACTGTAACATACATACTTGACAAAAAGTAAGCTGCTATGACTGTAGATAGGGGCGGCGCTTATCCTTTTCAGCTACCCCCAAGGAACATTTCAAAGCGGAAGTTGCCTAAGGGTGGCAAGTAGTTTCAACCAATCAAAGCAACGCCGCTTCAGGTTCAGGTGTGGCGCTACTAATATTTTTTATTAACGACAATTTTAAGCCCCTTCTTGTTGATTGCTGATGCGGCGCATAATTTGTGACGCGCGCAGGATAAGCACTAACGCTTGACCAAGGCGCCTGCTGCTGGTCAGCCACGAAGTCGGAAGTGACGCCAAGTTACAGTTTCAGTTTCAGTTTCAGTCGCATGTCGATTGCTCGAGTGATAAGTTTATAGCCTCTGTTCCCATATAGCATCTCAAATCGGGCGCCCAAAATGCAGCAGCAATCGCAATCAACGCCACTCGATGTGGAGAATGGCATTAAGTCCTCAAGTTCCACTCCGACACCCACACAGATGACAGTGGTGCCCGCGCCGCAGCGTCCCTCATCTCCGCGTCAGTTCTTCGAACGGCTTTACGGTCATCTCGAGACGCGAACCCACAATAGTGAGAGCGACGACATCGATGTGGGCACTCACCATGAGACGCCCTACCAGAGCGACGGCGGCAGCGCATCCTCCCCAGACATTTCGATAAGTGACGAACGCGCCTCATTAATCAGTTTTCCGTCTTACGAATTGATCGCTCCTCCGCCGGAATACAATGGCTACCGAACCATTTCAAATGCCACCTCGCCATCACTATTGCCGTATCCGGCCTTCTCGGCGGATGTTCAAATCAACGCTGGATTTTCAGCATTTTGTAAGTATTTTATACAACGTTTATAGACTGAGGAGTAATCAAAGGCAGAATAGAGTTCTCATTAAAACTGTATATGGTCAAGTGTGCGCAGAAGTCCTGATCGAACCCAGGATATGCAGCTAACAACTCAAAGTGCTATAGAAACTTTCAATTTGAAATATAGATTATAGTCTACCCTACTCCAACCATATTTATAATATAATAATATTCCACTTCCTTAATATCTACGACACTTGATCTTCGAAACATCACATGAGGATCAAATAAAATGGGGAGAACAAATTCTAAACCAGGAATCTCGCAATTTTAAGTGCATTTTCCTAATTACAAATTTCAGTCTTGGGTAGATTTGAATGAGAGTTCCTATTTTCCCTTTCCACCCATCGGGAAGAATTATGTGTTATCTTTTTATCTTATAGCTAGTATATCAAAATTTGATAATCGTGTTTATAGATCTCCCTGAGCACCCTGCTGATCTTAGCGATTCGTACATAATTATGATACCCACTAATAATCAGGATAATCAATGTGGATTTTCCCTTTAAAAGGATCTATATATTAGATATGGATCTATATATTAGATATTCGAAATCGGCACTACTTCTATTGAACGAGCATTAGGCAGATACTTTTTTCAGCGACAAAGCACAGTTCTCATTTTCTAAAATTTTATTTCAACAACAAATTTGTGCTACTTAAACAATTTTGAGCTATTCCTTGGACCAGTTGGGCTTATTTCTTTGGTTCCTCTGGCCTGCTCTCTCGGATTTGTTTCAAGTTGCGCAGCTCCAGTTCCAGGAACATGCGTAAATTGGGATCTTTGATCTTGGCCAAGACTATTTCACGTGCCCGCTCATCGTTGTCGCCGAGGATCTTGGCCACAGCCTGCGCGTATTCCACCCAAACGCAATTGGCGCATCCGGACATGCAGCACGTAGTGGGTTCCGGTGGTAGCTACGTTGATAGATTGTTAGCTATATATAGTATATTGATAGACAGGGCTTACCTCAATGTTGGAGACATCCTTGTTCGCTAGATATCTGACCTGAAGGGCTGCGGCTACTTGCGTTCTGGCGCGGCCAAGAAGGCACAGAGGAACAGGCATTGGGAACTGATCTGTAATATAATCAAGAATAAAACTTAAAAAAATGATGCAAATTATTCAACTCTCCGAATATACTCTTTCTTCTAATCACTATGTACGTGTTGGCATGTGTGAATTACATGCACTCATGTATGTGTGACATGCAAAATAAACGAAATTTCACAATTCTTTCTTATGTTAAGAATTATCTAAGTTAGAGCGAGATGAAGCTAGTGAGTTGGATATTGCAATTTGCAATTCACCATGCCCAACTGTATTTATATATGATCGCATGTATGTACATATGTGTGTGTGTCGCTCTCATCGTTGTCTATTCTTCAGTCTTCTTCATTGATCGATTTGCTTAACAAATTTCAATTAAAACAAGAGTTTGCAGATTTTCACACGTTTTCGCATGCAGGTGTAAAAGTTTGTTAACATAAAAACTATAAAATTAAAGAAAAAAGTAGTTCCGCAGGAACTGGATAAAAAAACTATGCAATAAATACCAATAGCCAGGCTATTAAATATCCTTAAAGCGAAAAGCCAAAGGAAACTGTAAAGCAAACAAAGCAATAGAGTGAGCAAAGGGGAAACGCTAAGATGAAGAATGAACAAAAAAATGCAAATTAACAAAATATTAAAACTTATTCAGCCGTAAAAATTCCCATTTACTTGCGGTAATCTCGCTTAAAGGTCGGTGCAAATAAGGGGAAAAGGGAAAGGGTAAGAACAAGTGTGAGTGCAGTATGAGGGAATGCACGATTAGGACATACCCCTTATTCTTATGATATATATGAATTATATATGGGAATATAGCTATCATTTGCAAATTATAGATTTATGTGATAGTATGAGAGGGAAAAATTAATTTTATGAGAAAATTAACTAATTTTATACACACATATATTATATTATTTTATAAATATACTATTTATACCAAAACGCCTAGATTTTAGAATTACAGAATAAATCTAGACCGAGCATTTTAAAATCTCAGATCCCTCCTCCTGTAATATGAACGTAAGCAAATCCGGTATACCCGTTTTACTCATTCTCAATGGGTATGCTAACATGATGGTGAAATTAAGAACGCATGCAAGATTGATAAGGGGAGATGATATTACAAGCCACATCAGGCTTATAGACACTCATTTGGCACCCCAATAAGCAAATCTTTTAGAGTTAGCTAAAAAAAAAGAAGGAAGAGAAAGTATATCTAAAAAATAACATTGTAATTGAGCTTAACAGGAAACCTAAAAAACACACAACAAACAGACACTTGTGCCAGCTCAAAGGACACTTGTCGTATCGAATTTCACACGTGATTTAAAAAAATATACATATGTATCTCCATACATATATGTGTACATATATACATACATACATACATACGTATAAGCCGCAAGCAGAGCTTAAGTCTTTTGTGAGTTAGTCAGCCAAAGGGTAATCAGGCGAGAAGTAGGGATTAGCTCGCCTGCTCGCTCGTACACAACGAAATTGCTCGCAAATGAAAAACTTTACACAGCTTCGCAAGGGTACATGTGCCCAAGAAAGAGATGGAGAGCGAACAGGCGGAGCAGAAAAAACAACAATTAGTCGACATGTACTCGGACAGAAAAGAGAAATAGAGTAGGAATTCTGTAAGTGGGCGTGGCTGCAGCATAGCGCTTGGTTGACGTTACCGTTACAACGAAATGCAAATAATAAACATACGCTGCTGCATAACGAAGAGCAAATACTCTAATGATTTGAATTAAGTATTTTTTAATACTGCTGAATGCAATTAAAAATTGATGATATTTTAATATAAGTAGAAAATGAATATTAATTTATATATACAATATAATTAAGAATATATATGTAGAAGTATCTATCATTATATATATTTTGTTATATTTCACAATATTTATATAAAGGCAATAATATTTTCTAAAAATCATTTTCTTTATTATCTATAAAGCAATATCAAACTTTTCCAACAGCATGCCAAACTATGATTATCCTTAGGAGTTAGGGTATAATTATGAGCACAAATATAACAATGAGTGGATGGAAGACAGCTGTTGGTATTGTTGAAAATTTCCCGGCTCAGATTGCCCAAAAAGTATAAAATGATGCTATCAAGAGATGGTGGGGGGCGGGGCGCCATTGATGGACAGTCTAGGAACACGTGTAAAATGCATTTTAATGTGCGCTACAAACGCGATCAACTTTGGAAGGGGTCCATAAGCATGGTTAATTATTTGTTTAACTTGTGCGCACGCAAGGATGTTTAGCGAGCCCACAAGGGCTTGCGATTGAGAGCAATTTGATGGTTTGTTAATGTAAGATTAATTTCGCTCTAGCGCCTGCTGGCACACATATAGCATTGTTGTGGATGGATTGATTATGATGTAGTCTCTTCTCTTCTCTCTGTTTGGCAGTGGCGCGACGTCGACGCAAGGAGGGGCGGCAGAGACGACAGCGCACCACATTCAGCACGGAGCAGACGCTGCGACTGGAGGTGGAGTTTCATCGGAACGAGTATATATCGAGAAGTCGACGCTTTGAGCTGGCGGAGACGTTGAGCTTGACTGAAACTCAAATCAAAATATGGTTTCAAAATCGGCGCGCTAAGGACAAACGCATTGAGAAGGCGCAAATTGATCAGCATTACAGGTAAGGCAGTACGAATAACAAATGCCGTTAGGGGGGCTGAGCCTGAACATTTTGCAACGGAAGTAATTCAAAGAAATGTCACAAGTTTAATTGATGTACTCACATAAAATTAACACGAAATTAATTTAACGACATTTACGGGCCAATTAGACAATGCCAGGGCCTAATCGGGGTGCGCGTTGAGGGTTGGGTTCGATTGTGCTCATTTTTATGTAATACCAGATACAATCAATTTGCAGGAACTTTGTCGTGGCCAATGGTTTTATGAGCACTATCATGGGCCAAACGAGTTACGCGACGGCAGCGCCGGCTAACAACACAGCGGCGGCGGCAGCCATGTTAGGCAGCAGCTACTATGGAGCACCGACGGCATTGCCGACCCTGCTGCCCACGCCACTGCCCAAGGATAGGCTCATAAATAACGCACACAGTGCGAATGGTAATTATGCTGACATCGCGGACCACCACCAACAGCAAGACTACCAAAACCATGTGCCTCCTGACCAACAGCAACAGCAGCGGCAGGAACAGCAACCGCAGCAGCAGCACCGACGAAGCCGTCTAGTGCCTCCGCCAACGCTTATCAATTCGTGTTAACATTGAACCAGCTTTACTTCTTAAGAAAGTGCATATTTTAAGTTTCTTAAACTGATAAAAATACATTAAATAAACTTAGCTTAATTATAACACAGTTTTCTGTATTTCTTGCCCCTTTTAGCTTAGCCAAAACGAGCAGTTTAGCATTTTTAGCTATAAAAAAGTCAAAGACACAGCACTGACTGATTGGTTATGAATATCTATGGCAACAGTTACATATTTGTGCTTGGAGATTTGTGCGGTGCACTCGCTTTAATTCATTTACCTCAGTTCACTGCATTTGTGGTATTTGGTTTGTTTCTTGAAAATCCAAATTAATATAATATTTTGTTTAAGAATACGACAAATTTTGACAACACGAACGTAATAATATCAACAAACAATATAGGGCTGGATAAAACTATCAAGTTAAAATTAAATATCGGTAACGTGAAATTATCGATAGTTAGCTTAAACGATACTTATTGCACATCCTTAACTTTTTCTTGGCGTGCGTGTCTAAATAGCAGCGGTACTGCATTTTTTTTTGTAAACTTGAATTAAAACAGCCAAATATGGCAAACAATGAGCAACCGATTAAGTTAGAGGATTCCTCAGAGGAAACTGCTCCCGAAATATTTGAAATCAAAGACGAGGATGTAAGTATCAGTAAAAGTGCGGCCTTAGCACTAACTCACTCCATGGAATCGCGCGCTGTGGTACATAAAAAAAATTTGAGCTCTTTTGCTCGCAAACCAATAAGCACAGTCACTCATACAAATATATTTCAACTTGGCCTGCAGGACATTTGTGAATTGGAGCACTTGCGCAAGCTATTTATTGGCGGCCTGGCACCCTATACGACAGAAGAGAGCCTCAAAGTATTCTACTCCCAGTGGGGCAAGGTGGTGGATGTTGTTGTAATGAGAGATGCCGCTACTAAGCGCTCACGTGGCTTTGGCTTTATTACATATACAAAGTCCGCCATGGTAGATACGGCGCAAGAGAATCGTCCGCATATCATTGACGGCAAGTACGTTTCAAATGCAATGAAATTTGTATAAGTAGCTGCAATTGACTTAATCCCATTATTTGTTATCTACTTTTATCTCTGAATCTTCTTCTAGAACCGTGGAGGCAAAACGCGCTTTGCCGCGTCCAGAGCGCGAGACACGAGAGACAAATATTTCGGTTAAGAAGCTCTTTGTTGGCGGACTGAAGGATAATCACGATGAAGATTGCTTGCGAGAGTATTTTCTACAGTTCGGCAATGTGGTGTCCGTGAAACTGCTCACAGATAAGACCACCGGCAAGCGTCGAGGCTTTGCCTTTATCGAATTTGATGACTACGATGCCGTAGACAAGGCCATACGTAAGTGTAATAAAGACAATTTATATAGTCACTTGATAACAAGCAATTTAAATCATCACAGTTCAGAGACAGCACTCTATTAAGTATGTGTTGGTGGATGTCAAAAAATCTATTTACAATTTGGAGAAGAAGGACAGAACTGTTCAGAACGCTGCAGCCAATGGTAACAAGATGCCGCCTCAGCAGCAGCCTCCACCTAAGACCAACATGCCCCCATCTGGTTACCGTCCCCAAGTACCTCCGCCACAGCAAATGCCGCCTTATCAACATCAACAGCCGCCACCACCGATGACAGCTCCACCACCAAACTACAATTATTGGGGGCCACCGCCGCCCATGCAGCCCTATTATCAACAGCCGCCGCCGCCGCAAATGAATGGATGGAACGGTTATCCACCTGCTCAGAATGGCTGGAATGCACCACCGCCACCACCACCAGGTGCTCCGCAATGGCATGGCAACCAATGGGGCGGTCCGCCGAACATACAGCCGCCTACTCCTGGCGTGCCACCCGTTAACCATCATCGCAATGGTCCACCGCCACCAGCGGTTGGTAACTGGAATATGCCGCCATCTGGTGCGCCACCCGTACCTGGTTCTATGCCGGTGTCACAGGGTCCACCTCCGCATCAGGCACCTCCACCACAGCAACAGCAGCAGCAGCCGCCTCCAAACTTTGGCAGCGGCTATCAACAAAACTATGGCGGCGGCCCAACCAAGCACAACATGAACGGCAACCGCATGAATCCCTATGCCTCTGCACCACCCAGCAACTACCGTAAGTAGTGGCATTGCTCTTCAATCCTGTATATAAAGTCTTGCCTGTTTATAGATAACCAGCAACCATCTGCACCCGGCTATGCGCCGTACAATGCCGCAGCTCCCCCGCCTTGTGGCAATGGACCAGGCTCGGGTCCCGTGCCTAAAAATGTTTCTAACGGATCAGTAGCTACCGGTGGCAGCGCGAATAGTAAATATCGTCGTTAGTTCGGGTAAGTAAAGCGAGAGGCATTCATAAATCTGTCCACCATTGCGTTGTCATTGTTATGGTACGATTATGCCTAGTATGCGGTGATAAAGCAAAGTTTAAGGTACCAAATACTGACTCCAATTGTGCCCCACTCTCATTAGTTATGTCAAATTACTAATCTTCATAATTCTCTTTAATATAGATTACCTTTTTGTGTGTGCCTTAAGTGTAACACAAAGCTCAGATTCAAGATACAAATACAGATACAATTAAATAGGCTTGTTGTAAGCTAGGACACACACTCGCTTAGTAACTTAAAAACAGGATATCTCTATATTATATATATATAAATATATATATTAACTGCGTTGTCTCTCTCCCTATATATATATTTATATATATATATATATATATTTCTTGCTACATATATACATATATATCTAACTGAGCATACGACAACAACTAACTAATGTTTTTAACTCTTGAAACTATTTATATTCATATATGTTTACATTTAAGTGATTTATTTTGCTTAATAATAAGACAAAGATCTGATGGAACTAATGTTTAAGACCTTTGCTGGCTACAACTGTGAGTTGTACCCAAATGTGTTTCATTTATTTTAGTGTTAACTTGCCATGCTTTATTTTTCTAAAAACAAAAGAAGAAATATATTTGCGTTCAGCGAATACACATTGTAAACTCCAATTTAGAAGTCAATGAGTGCTCTCTTTATCTATCTATTCACTCTCTCTATCTACCTTAATATATTATAACAATTTATGCCTAAAATGTAAATCGGTATCCAAAACGGAAATCAAATTTATCGCCCGTGCGTAGCTCAGCAACTGCATACAAATCGCAGACATGTATTTTTGTAAAACGAATTTAAACGCAATTCAAACTTTAGCCAGAGCTTATAGAGCTAGTTCGCATAGCTCTCTCTAGTATATTCGTATTCGTATAGTATATTAGTTACTAGACGCCTTAATGCCCGCATTACCCGTTGTTGGCCATCGAGGATAATAATAACAAATGACAGTAATACGTCCAGTAATAGTAAATTTAAATCAAATCAAAGCAAATCGAAAGGCTGTTCAGCAACGCACGGCTGCGACTAATATAATATATAGAGAAGTTAATTATTATGATAGACATTATTAAATGAATAATTCTAAACGAGTTGATATCAAATTTATTGTCAATTTTTATAAACACAAATGTATATATATATATATATATATATATATATATTTGTATACGACTGTCTGATATACACTCTATTAGCAGTTGTATTAAGTTTGTAAACGGTTTCCTTACACTTAAACTCATTTTACCGTTGCTGCAGAGCGCTTGATTCCCACAATTTTCAGATCTAGCACCTTAGATGTATATATATATATATACGATATGCAGTTATTGAATTATGATTTGTATGAACATTATGCAGAAGAGCAAAGAAATTGAATAGATGATTTGTTATTGTTAAGAACTCAACCACGACATGAACCCTAAGGTTAGCTTTAATTTATCCAAAATTCAGATGTTATAACTATATATGTATTTTCATATGTATTGATATTTCTAAGTTTTTTGTAGCGCTCGCCAAAGGCTTGAATCAATTTTTCGTTTTATTATTTAAATCTATGATATATGAGATATGTATTAACTTATGTATGGATTAACTAAGAGAGCGTAGTCCTTAATTTGCCCACTTAATTTAGCTCTAGCATAGTACAACTATTATATTACGATAACAATATGAAATCAAATATCAATCAATATATATTTATTTTTAAATAAATAAATTCTTGAAACCCACACTATGTATATCTTAATATTCATTTGCGCTGAGACATAGCCCGAACTCTTTAAGTCTCGTTTAACGACGGCAGCAAACTTAGTACATACAAATCGAACAACTAATTTAATTAATCACTTTTAAATGTAGTTAAATGTATGTTAAGTGTGTGTGTTCATATATATATATGATTTTACTATATATCTGCAGTGTTTGCAAGAGCTGAGACCAAGCCTTAAGGTAAGTTAGTTGGGCACAATTTTAGACGAACACAGTTTTAATTAAATACATTTATCTAGTTTGTAGAACTGCTTAAGTACCGCTATTCATATAAAACTTCAAACTACATTCACTTTTATGCAGCATTTCTAAAAGAATCACAAAACTGTTTCTTTCCAAATAAAAACTCGTTTTGAGCACTGCTGGATATAAAGAGGCAACACAGCTCGTACACAATATCCTTGTAGATCCGTAAAGGTAAGTTCTATATATATATATATATCATCTTTGATTTGTACCACGACAGATCGTGCTGCTGTATAGAGTATATTTGTTTATGTTTCTTTGACTATGAATAAAATCAAATTTGAGTAAGAAAAATCTGTGTTGTTATTGCACCGAACATGTTGGCAGCCAACAAGTTGGGCCAGCTTAGAGATATGTGGACATTTAATGCACGATCCGTAATCGCCTCGGAGCCCAACATCAGCCCCCATCAACAGTCATTCGTCTGCCGTCGACGCATTCGGACGAATTCTTCAGTAATTCTAATATAATCGAAATCCAAATTGTAAGTATATAAATAAAAGATAATGTGAAACAGTCATATATATATATATAAATATACGTATATATATGTAATTGACCCAAAAGTTTTGAAATTCGAGTGATGTTGGCTTTCTGCGTGCCTCAGCTTTAAATTGTATTCTGATATTCAAGAGCAAGAGTTAATTGAACTCAATTCGCTGGCAAAATATTGGCAATTGATTTCATTGAATTGTTCAAAAGTTTTTAGTTTTTAACCATTCCAAGGCCAGATCTCGCCCAGAAGTGTCGCAATCTAAGTGCAGTTCCGCAAATTCAACTCAATTGCTACACTTGAAGAAATTTGCAGTGATTTCATAGTTCTAATCGAATGAGTACTTGAATTAGTCAAGACTTAACTTGGCTTAGTTTGCCCAATTGTTTTCGCTCAGTGTAGCTTCTGATTGCAATGGGAATGGATTGCTGGAGTCCACACAAGCATAGCAATATCTGCGGATATATGCGCTGCATCACGTCATTCTTTGTCGGTATTCGTTATAATTAAACTGCATCGTACACACACACACACATCTCTCTCGCTCTCTCGCTCTCTCCCTCTCTCACACGCAGCATCAACAGAAATATTCCTGGAAAATTGTTGCATTGCCCAGATGCATCAAAATATGCTCATCTCTGTTTGGATACAGTATATGTATGTATATGCATATGTATATACAGATATGAACTGAGTGTGTATATAGGAATTGTATGTGGCACATTTGATAGATTCAGTCACTGCGCGTTTTGCTTTGCTCGGGAGGCGGCGATTAAGCAAATCTCAGGCACCAAAACGGAAGCTCGGGCCAGAGATAAGCCACAGCCCAAGCTCCACATTTGTCATTGTCGTTATGAGCCCACAATTTATACATACATATAAACATATATTACAGTTATATAAAGTTTAGTTGACAGATTAAAATATTGCTTCACCACAAAACTATTGACCCATAATTTTTTGTTGTTACCCCAGCATTGAGGTCAAGTCTAATCAGAGCTAACATATACTATAGACTACAGAGAGAGAGAGAGAGAGATTTGCATATAACTACATATGTACATAAATATTTCGTATATAGAAATGACTTCACACACAATTTTCAAATGGTTTGAACTGCAGCACATGTGTTCAACATGCTCCCAAAACAGTTTTTAGCATAAGTTTAAATACTTTAGAAATTCTGTGCGGTTTTTGCGAATGTTTCCTGAGAGGTGCTTGAACGGAAAGTATAAGATGTGCATGTTAGGCCTCAGATGGGTTTTTAGCTGAGGGCGAGCATAAAGATTTTTTGGGTTTCCTAGCAAATCTTTAAGATTTTATTTAGTTCTGATTGAGAATTAATACTTAAAAAATATAAATTTTTGTATTTACAATAGAATATGGGCGGAATGAATGTATTTTGACGTTAATTTAGCCAAAGTAAAAGTTCTCTTTTTTCAAGATTTTAAGCATAAAACTGAGTTGATTTATAAATAAATTTGGTTTTAAACTGTTTTTCAAAAATACTTAAAATTTTAAAAATTGATTTTTCAAAATTAATGATATTTTTTTTTCATAATATTTATGAAATTATAAAAAATGAAAGTTTACATTAAAAACCTTTAGAGTCTGCATAGTCAGTTTACTCTTATTACTCTTAGTTTACTCTTATTACTCTTGTCTTTAATCTACAACAACCAACTATTCTGTGAGTTTCAGGCCAGATCCTCTTTGATTAGGTAGCTAATGGAGTGAGTCCCTAAGCAAAAGATTCGTAACGTACGGAAACAAATGGGAATCTGCGCTGAAAGTACAGATTCAGTGCACATAATTTATAGCTTTTTTGCTGTGTTGTTTTTCACAGTTCCTAACAATGAAAGTCTGTTGTTTCCACGAAATTCCGTTACTTCCTTCTGTTTGACCTTTTCACACACATACACACACACACAGGCATACATATATACATACACACACATGCATGCACGCTTACGTACATGTAATAATATGCCTTCGAAGCCACGCCAATACGAAAAGGGGGTTGCTTACCGTTACAGCGCGTACCGTTACAGCACTAGCAGCAGCAGCATAGCAGCAGCGGTACAGTCACATAAATGCAAGAATATTCTTATTGGCGCTAAAATCAAAAATAAATTTTAGCTGCGTGCGGCATTTGGCAGGCTATGAAGGCTCCGCATAATCGCTGACTTTTATGACCTGTCGCACATCAGATTAGATAGAAACATACATATATGTATATATATATATATTCATACATATACACGTATTACTAATATGAATTGCTTTAGTTTTGAGTAAAACTCGAGGCAAGATGCGTTCCGTTTGGCTGCTGCTCTGTTTGGGGCTGCTGGCGCTGACGCTGTCCCAAGTGCGCGCAGAGGAACCTCTGGAGAATCTCGACTTGGAGGATATAGCCGAGTTCGATGATGATGATGAAGAGTTTTTGATGTTGCTGGAGGAGAAGGCTAAGGTGTGTATTCCTTCAGCTGAAATCAGTTAAATTTTCAAGCATTTCCCTCTGGCCTTAGAACAAGGATGTGGAGCGAGAGAATGAGCTGGCCCAGAAGTTGGCGGACGTACAGCACAATCTGTTGAATCCGGTTGTCGAGGTCGATCCCTGCGAGACCATGCACTGCGGCGCTGGTCGCATTTGCCAGCTGAACGACGGCAAGCCCGAGTGCATCTGCATCCCGGACTGTCCCGACGAGTCGGACACGCGTCGTCATGTGTGCACCAACAAGAACGAGACCTGGCCATCCGATTGCGCTGTCTACCAGCAGCGCTGCTGGTGCGACATCAAGGATCCCGGTTGCCGTCATCCAGACAACTCGCATCTTCACATCGACTACTACGGCGCCTGCCACGAGTCGCGCGTGTGCGATGGCGAGGATTTGAAGGACTTCCCACGTCGCATGCGCGACTGGCTGTTCAACGTGATGCGCGATCTGGCCGAGCGCGATGAGCTGACCGAACACTACATGCAAATGGAGCTGGAGGCTGAGACGAACAACTCGCGCCGCTGGGCCAATGCTGCCGTATGGAAATGGTGCGATCTGGATGGCGACACCGATCGCTCCGTCTCCCGCCACGAGCTGTTCCCCATACGCGCCCCGTTGGTCAGCCTGGAGCACTGCATCGCACCATTCCTGGAGTCGTGCGACTCCAACAAAGATCATCGCATCACATTGATCGAGTGGGGCGCCTGCCTGGAACTGGATGCCGAGGACCTCAAGGAGCGCTGTGACGACGTGCAGAAGGCAGTTCCCCATTTGCTGGGCTAACCGTGTCCCGTATCCGGTGACTCCACCGATGCCCACTTATTTTAAAGAATATAATTTTACTATTTTGTGCACAAAGTTTTATTTCAACAAATAATTGTCTAATAAATGTTCCAATAACAATTTGGGCATTTCGATGTTTTTATTTTGTATTTAAGGTTTCATTAAATTTATTTGCGTAATTTACTTTGCTCTAAATTAAGTTTTGCATTTGTTTAATCCTCGCTTCTCATTTAACATTGCATTTAGCTTGACAATTAAGTTTACATTTGTGTGTGGGTGTTAGTGAGTGAATGTGTGTGTGTGTGTGTGAGTGTGGGTATGTTGAATGTTTGTTTGTTTTCTATTGACGATAGAAGTTGCTTTAGTTTGAAATTGTTGTAAATTAGAAATGATGCTAAGTCTTCACGGCCTCGCACAGAAATGTTACAACGCGTCATTAAGTTTTGTAATTTATTTTAAAACGTAGATGTGAATTTGCGTATTCCGAAATGGTCAAAAAGAAGAATATATATATATATATATTAGTAGGCTTGCGAGAGAATGACATTGCCCTTTCGCTGTGGATCCTGCACGGAGTCCTCTTTCTTGCCAATAAGCGACTTGTGTATGTGCGGAATGACGCCGCCACCGGCAATGGTTGCTTTGATCAGACTGTCGAGCTCCTCATCTCCACGAATGGCTAATTGCAAGTGACGCGGCGTGATACGCTTCACTTTCAGATCTTTCGATGCGTTGCCTGCCAATTCCAGCACCTGCAACAAAACAAAATAAATTAAAATCAAATCAAACAAGCATCTCCTACAATAAGAATGTTAGCTAACATTGCTCTGTTATGGTAATACAGAGCACTGTTAGTAGTTCAGAATATGTAAACAAATGCCGTTGTCAATGTTTACTAATACACACATGCAGTACATTTTTCTAAGTAGGACAAAACCGTTACATTTCCTAATGAGAATGGGAAAGGTAAAATGCAAATCTGTTGGGCGCTAAAATTACCTCGGCAGTTAGGTATTCCAAAATGGCTGCAGAGTAAACGGCAGCGGTTGCACCAACGCGTCCGTGCGATGTGGTGCGGCTCTTTAGATGGCGATGAATACGACCAACGGGAAACTGTTTGGTATGAAAGAACATAAAAATCGCATTAGAAGAAAGAAAAGTTCATCTCTTGTTTATGTTTTGCTACCCCCAAAGCAGCACAAGCTATTTATTTCTCAGCTCTCAGCTCACCAACACAAATACACGCATGTACGGTACATGGAAACGCACCCTGTTTACACTGCGTGTGCATATGTATGTATGCATGTCTATGAGCTGGTAAAAAGGCGCCAAAATTTATTTAGTACAGACAACAACAGTAACTCACCTGAAGGCCCGCGCGCGCCGAGCGAGAAACCGCTTTCGCTTTGGCTTTACCAGAGTCTTTGCCTGCTTTGCCACCAGCCTGTAGAACACAATTGGGCACAGAATTAGTAAAACACAAAATACACGCACACATACAATAAAAGCTAAACAGAATATGAAATGCGCCACACAAAATGGTGGCGGCAAAATCGACTTTAGCGCAAAAGTTTGAGGTTAAGTTTGAACGTTTTGCCGCCCCGCCACACAATAACACCGATTAAATTGTTCATAATTCAAATATCACCGCACACCAGTAGCGAACACTAGTGACAATTCACAACATTCACGCTGCGGTCTCGGTGGTAGCATTAATATTTCAGTTCGCTACTGGGAAGGCACGCGCAATAATATATGTCAAACCGCTTTAGCCAAGCAGATTGCGATGGGCCGCAAGTGTATTTATGTTATTAATATTACCATTTTTATTTAATTGATTTTTCAGTTGTGGTTAAGGTATATAAAATCGCAGAAGGCACGTAAATTATTTGTTTATGCGTGGAATGATTGTAATAACTAAAGTGAAACTTATTAGTTTTAGAATTTAGACGCGTCCGCACTGTAGTATAATTTTTACACGAATGAGACGCCGTCAGTGTTGCCAGTCACTCGACGGTAGCTTATTGCTATTTTTGTGTCAGCGTGAATGGTGAATGGCATTTCGCTGTTATCGGGCACTCTTGGAGCTGATATGCATTTATCGATATGTCAGCTCATTTGCTCTTCTGCTCTACGTTTCTCTCATTTCCATTGTACCAGCAACATCAAAGTATTATTTTCTGATTGATAATAAACTGTTTAACAATTTAAAAATAACAACACGCTCAATATGAGTTCGGGCGTTGTTCGTACACCTGTTTCCCAAATAATTAACAACAAAGATGATCAGGATGTGGATGACGAGCCCAAGAAGAAGTCACGCGAAGATTGGCGCAAGGCCAAGGAGCTCGAAGAAGCCCGAAAAGCGGGTACTGCACCAGCCGCTGTCGACGAAGAGGGTCGTGACATAAATCCACATATACCACAGTACATTTCTAATGCACCCTGGTACTACGGATCCCAGGGGCCCACATTGAAGCATCAGCGCCCGCAGCACAAGGATGAGCGTGGCCAATTGGACAACAAAGCACCCAAGGGTCTGGATACGACCAAACTGGTAACTAAGTTCCGTAAAGGAGCCTGCGAAAATTGTGGTGCCATGACCCATAAGAAAAAAGATTGCTTAGAACGGCCGCGCAAGGTGCAGGCCAAGTACGCCGAATCAATTGTGGTGCACGACGAGCACCTTGTGACGGATTCCTCGATAAACTACGATGAGAAGCGAGATCGCTGGAGCTCCTACGATCCCGCTAACCATCGAGAAATTATCGAGGAGTATGAAAAAGTAGAGGAAGCCAAACGCCAGCTAAAGGCAGAGAAGCTAAAGAATGGTAAGAACCCTTGGACTAAATTCCAGTTTAAAAACCATTAAAATCTTAAATTTTTTTAGATCCTGATGCTGAAATCTCTGGTGATGAGGGTAACGAAGACAAGTACGTTGACGAGGTGGACATGCCTGGCACTAAGGTCGATTCCAAGCAACGTATTACGGTGCGCAACTTGCGTATACGAGAGGATACAGCAAAATATTTGCGTAATTTGGATCCGAATTCAGCTTACTATGATCCCAAGACACGCTCTATGCGCGATAATCCCACGCCAGCAGTGCCCGCGGAGGAGTAAGTGATTTAATTTTTGCTTTTCCAATACTGTTAGCTAATCATTTTTTTTTAATTTTCAGAGCGGAATTTGCAGGAGAGAATTTTGTGCGTTTCTCTGGGGACACCACAGCGCAAGCCACTGCCCAATTGTTTGCCTGGGAGGCTCATGGTAAGGGCGTCGATGTCCACTTGCTTGCTGAGCCCACAAAGTTGGAGCTCCTCCAAAAGGAATACGAACAGAAAAAAGAACAGTTCAAGTCAAGTGTAAGTGGAAAAGAACTAAACCTCATTAAATTAAAACTAATATCTGTTTTCCCTGCAGACGAAGACGGATATTGTAGAGAAGTACGGAGGCGAGGAGCATTTAGAGGCGCCACCGAAATCGTTGCTTCTCGCCCAGACCGAGGAATACGTGGAGTACTCGCGTAGTGGAAAGGTCATAAAAGGTATTGAGAAGCCCAAAGCCCGCAGCATATACGAGGAGGATGTGTACATTAACAATCATACCACCATATGGGGCAGCTTTTGGAATGCCGGCCGTTGGGGCTACAAATGCTGCAAGTCCTTCATTAAGAACTCATACTGTGTGGGCATGCAAGAGCCGGAGGGCTATTCAGAGCAGCAACATCAACATCATGCCGCAACACCGAGTGCGGCTCCAATTGTAGAAACTGCACCGCACATTCCGACGGAGGAGGATGTTGGCAATCAGGCAGCTGAATCCGAATCAGTTGACTCTGCGCACAGTACGGAAGAGTCCTCCGAATCTGAAGAGGAAGTAAAGGAGATCAAAAAATCCAAGAAAAAGTCTAAGAAACGCGAAAAGAAAAAGAAGGCGAAGGAACAGCGGAAAAATAAAAAGAAGCACAAAGCAGTTAAAGAAAAGGAAGCATTCGCATCCAAATCCAAGCACATATCCGAAGAGGTCGATGACAGGAAGCGTCCGTACAACAGCATGTACGATGTTAAGGCGCCTACCGAGGAGGAAATCGAGGAATGGAAGAAGAAACGCACTCGAACCGACGATCCCATGCTTCAATTTCTATAAGCAAAAGGCTACTAAATATTAAAAAATATGTGGAAAATCAGAGAATTGTGAAAGCATTATTTATTTTTACTTTAGTTTTATACAATTTATTTATTTATTATTTATTTATACAATTGCGTACTGCTCATAGAGTAGTTCTCGTATCTTGTAGTAGTCCTCGGAGAGGCAGCCCTCCATGGCCACTTTGCCGACGTCGACACGCCGGAGCGCCAATGTGCCATTGCAGCACCAGAGAACGCCGCCGGAGAATTCCGAGTTGATATTGTTCCGCATGAGCACCTGCTTGAAATCGGACAATTTCAGTTCGTTGATCAACACCGAATTGTGAACGGGAATTTCGTCTTCCTCGAGCATCTCTAAGGTGAGCGTTTTGCCCTCCAGCGCCGCCACATCCTGCTCTACGGTGACTTCAGATTGAGTTGGTGCATCGATAGCCTGCAGTCGCATCCCGAGACGCCCGTCAATCCAGGCCACTTCGGCATCTTTGCCCTTCTGAAACTGTAGCTGAGAGACGAGCCCTTCCGTTAGCCGCACCTGATAGATGTGAATCTCAGTTGTCACATCGATTATTTCTCCTTTTTGTGGCGTAAAGACGCGGGCGCCCACATTCTGCTCACAGTGCCTGGCCACTAACTGTGTGCCCTCAGCTGTGCCGTGTACCACAATTACGCGCCGCGGCCGCAGCTGTGAGACGATCTTAAGCATAGATTCGCCATCGGATCGTCCTTCGAAATCAATGCGCTGTATTTGAGCATTGACCTCAATAGTCTTACGTTGACTGATCAATTTGGTGGGCTTCTCCAGCATCTGAACATCATTGTCTAAATTGCCATTGGACTGCAGTTCGACATGGGGCTCTTCCTTTTTGATATTCTCTTTGTTCTGCTCATCTATGGGCGTATAGTCGAAGCCAGCGTCCACAATGCGATAGTCATCCAAGTTGATAACTTCGCCGTAATCGTCATACTTAATCTTCTCTTCGTGGTAGGGAAACATCACATGATGGCGTTTATTTGATTTGAAGAAACCGGAATGATGACGCCCCTCGGACCGTACCACAATGTCGTGTTTGCCAGTGATCACGCTCATTTCAATGTCATCCTCAGACTCGGAGCTGCTCTCCTCTTCCACTTCAGGTTTTACAATGAGCGGATTAAGCTTTTCTCCTTGCGTTCGCAGATATTCCTCCAGCTCGGCGCCCTCAAGTTCAACGCGTCGCCGCAAGTCCAACTCGATTTGTCTGCCAGGCGCCACATTTTCCACCAGATCCATGCTGAGCGATCCTGGACCGGTGCGTGTTGTAAGAATAATGCTATTATTTGGGTTGCCGGCCCACTGTACAAATAGGTCGCGGGTAAAGCCACTCTCCATGTCCGGCGTGCTGGCCAGCACTACTTTGGGACCCGCGGGCAGCTTGTAGACGTCGGCTAGCGTGTGGCAAAGATTGGTGTGCTTGAACTGAAACGGATTGTTGCGCGCGCCCTCGAATGCTTTGGTCAGCTTATCGCTCATCCACTCGATTTGTGACTTGGCGAATTCAATGACGTTGTAGCTCACATTGTTCAGCAGCGCCAAGGAGTATGCCATCAGTCCGGATTCCTTGTTCTTCCACAATTGGTCGAGCATGTGTGCCAACTCCAGCACACGGCCTGCCGTATCCACGGCAATGAGTACATTGCCATTGTTGCGCACTGTCTGCAGAATGTTGGTCATTAACTTTTCATCGCGCGCTCGTCGTCTGGCCTGCTGATATTGTGCATTGTATGCGTCGGTGATCAGCAGCGATGGCCTTTGCAGTCTGTCTAGCTCACAGCCAGTGAGATGCCGTTCCTTCTTGTGATTGAAGTCAACGGCATAGATAATGTCCTCCTCGCCGACTTTCACTATCTTCCAAACGGTGCCGCCAATCATGTGTCCTGCACTGAGCGGCGTTATGGAAATGCCGTAGCCCTTTCCCTTCAACGAGACCGTCTGGTTGTACTTCAACTGCGTGATCTTCTCGAAGGCCGTGTCCACATCGTCCAATGAAAACAGATCGAAGTCGTACATGTTGAAATGCGACATATACAAATCGTACATGAACATTTGCCCCATTTTGAAGACGGGAATCGTCGCATAAATGGGGCAGTTGAGGCCCAACTTGCCCACGAGATATGGCAGTGCGCCCAGGTGATATGCATCTGGATGGGAGAGCAACACGGCATCCAGGGTATGCACTTGCCTTAGACAACATTCGTTAGGCATTTGTCTGTTTATTAAGATTTGTGTTTTACCTTTTTAATTCCTTTATAAAATTTGGATCAAATTTTTCGTCCCAACCGCAGTCGAGCAATATCCTCACATCGTCTATTTGTAGAATGTAGCACGGCGGCGATTCATCCATGGCACCCGAGATGGTGTGCAGTTTAATAATTGATGTCATCTTACTATTTTTTCAGTTTTTTCTATTTAATCTTAAGAAGCCACAACATTTCTCGTAAATAACGAGGAACTGCATCCAAGCCGCTTCTTTGCTCTAATTAATACCGACCATGGTATTATGGTATTTTTAAGGTATTTTTTAATAATATACTAAAATATACAATTAGCACTAAAAATGGAATAGTGCGTAACAGTGGCACAAGACAAATTAATTTATATGAAAACAGCTATTTATTAATTGTTTATTAAGCTTATGTTTACATACGTAAAACTTATAATTTATAGTTGCAGTCTTTTAAATCAATATAGTATTGAACATTTTACATTTTCAAGCATATTCTTCTCTTGTGTGCGGGTCACGAAAAGTCATGTCAATATCGTAAAACTCCTCGAGCCGATTATGATTCGAACGCTTCAATTTTAGGCGACGGTAAACTGCTTTTGTGCGACTAATTGGACGGAGTACAACCAAACAATAAAGCAGGAGAGTAACAACGATGAGTGCAAATAACACCAAGATTATGGCGGCTGCTAGATTCTCTCGCTTAGCAGGCAGGCGATTGCGAACGATAGCAGTTATATTTGCCGGTTCGCTAGAGCAGTAATCCGAGTCGCTGATATTGAATTTCCCGGCCGACCAGTCCGGATTGTGATGGTATCCTTGCCAGCATATGCAGTGCAATGTGCTCTCAACTTTTGTGCATATGGAATGATCTGGGCACTCTCCTTGCTTTGTGCAGTTCTTAACTATTATGAAGATATTTTTAAAAAGACATTTATATGAAAGTATATTTTACTGACGTTGCAGTGAATGGAACAAATCCTCAGCGCGCAATCCAAAAAAGTAAGAACACCATACAGCTAAGTAAACAGAATACGTATATACGTTGGACATTTCTGGTGATATTTCTTAAACAAATAGGGATAAGTGCAAACACCTTTACCTTCCATGAATTACTGAAACGAGCTTATTGATTGTGAATATCTTATCAACAGCAGCGTTATCAAGAAAAATATGTGTGAAGATATTAATGTCATTGTTACATGTTGTTGTATTCTATATATATTGTTTATGATCTGAATTTGATCAAATTATATTTTAAATTTAAAAATTATATAGTGCTGGAAAATGAAAAAGTAAGTAAATACTGCAAAACAGAATACAGAGAAAGCCCGCGGATTCTCATCATGACATCGCTTTACCAACCATTGCAGCCATTCACAATAACTAATGTTAAAACAGCTGAGATGCAAATGCTATATTAAAAGGTGGAAAATCGTCTTAATTCACCCAAATTTTTGTTTGTCTATTAAAATAGCAATTCACATTATCTGATTTTATTAAAAATAATTGCAATACTATAAGCTATATAAATTCTATATTTGAATTCAAAAGTATACCGCACTGTTAAGGTATCGAAATGTTATTAACAGCTTCCCATTTGATGTTATGCTAATGCAGATTTTATTTTGTTCCTCTGTATAGCTGTGTTGGAATGTGATTAATTCTTACTTTTTGCAAGCGAATAATAAACTACACCATGATCCGTTGCGTTCTATTGCCGTTAATACTACAATACTGAATAATGTTCGTACGGCTGTGCCAGCGTAATTTTCATATATTTGACTTGTTAATCTTGACTGCGGCTCTAACGCTTCTCGTCTACATTCTACTGCCGCATCGATTTGCCCTGCGCTATGCCTACATCCCTGAGGAGCGAATGGAGGAGGCGCTCCTTGCAATCACTACACCAAATATCTCATCTCAACTGGCGATCGATTGCAGCTACAAGGAGACACTAGCCAACAGTAAATTCGCCTATGACGCATTCCATAGAGAGAAAATTCTTCGTGCTGAGGAAATACGATTAGGCGGGGAATATCAGCCAGAAGAATGCCGCGCGCGGTACAGTACTGCTATCATTGTCCCCTATCGGGATCGTCAGGAACAGCTGGTTGCCTTTCTCAACTATATGCACAATTTTCTGCGCCCGCAGCAAATTCATTATCGAATTTTCGTTGTGGAGCAAAGCGATCGCAAACCTTTTAACCGGGCTATGCTCTTTAATGTGGGCGCCAAAGTGGCCGACAGCTATGGCTATCCGTGCCTAATACTGCACGATGTTGACCTGATGCCCCTCAACTCCGGCCAGATTTACGCGTGCACAACTCTGCCCAGGCACATGAGCTCGGCACTGGATATCTGGCGCTTCCACTTGCCGTATCGCACGCTCTTCGGAGGCGTCGTCGCAATAAGCACCTCCCAGTTCAAGATGATAAACGGCATGTCGAACTTGTATCATGGCTGGGGTGGCGAGGATGATGATTTGTACGAGCGCCTGAAAGTCCTCGGCATAGAAATCTGTCGCTTCGACCCGGCGTACAGTGAATACACAATGCTTAAGCACAAACAAGAAAAACCAAATGAAAACAGAATGGCACTGCTTCGATCTGCCTCGCTGCGTATACATACCGATGGTCTCAATTCGCTGGTTTACAAAGAAGTGGAACGCAAAATGCACAGCCTCTTCACGCTCATCCTAGTCGAGACATAGCTCGATAGATTGTTTAGGTGCATCTCTGTGAGACCAGCAAATGGCGCTTGGTAAATGCATCAATCCATTTATGTCTAAGTAAGAGAAACGCTTTGTTAAATGTACTAAATCAATTACCTTGTTGCAACGTAAGCTATTCTCACACAAAGAGATAGTATACAAATATATAATATATATAACTACACTTTGGTATTTGAATTGAATATATTTATATATTTTAACTAGTTTGTGTACACCGAGTTACACTAAGGAGCAAATTGCACAATACACTTCTAAATGTTATCTATATATAATAGGTTTGTTTGACTGTTTGCCTAGACTAACAATAAATTATGCACTTTCACATTTTCAATTGATATTTGTCGAGAAGAAACTTTAAAAAGTTCTTAAAACATTATCTCTCTCACGCACAAAACATACATACACTCAATTGTACATGCACTCATTTATAATTTATAATAATTATATATACGGATATATAGTATGGAATGGTTATTTAAAACATTTTGGCTACTCGGCTGCATGCAGCTATTGTGATGTGTCTAGTTCAAGAAGTTGAGTATGTCCTGTTGAGACAAAGTGTTCAAGTTTTTGCTATCCGCCGACTGGGTCAACTGTGGCATTAGTGTGGGCGTCGTTGTGCCAGCTGCACCCAGATTCATTGGCTTGCTCAGACCTATGCTAGACTGCATACTGTTCATACTGTTCATTGAATTATATCCCGTCGGATAGATATAGTTGACAGTGGGTTGCTGCAACGTATACATATTGGCACTGTTTGTGTTATTCGGTTTGGCGATTTGGTTGGCGCCACCGCTGGATCCAAATGGATCTAAGTCGTCCAACGAAGAGAAGTTGTTGTTGCTGCTGGTCTGCGGCGAGGCTAGCTGGTGATTCATGACCAACGGATTTGCGCTATGCCAATTGTTGCTAGTGTTACTGCCGGCATTGAAGGGCAACGCGAGCTGAGGCGGATTAACTGCTGTTGCTGCTGGGCCCTGGACTGAGTTTAAACTGCTCATGTTGCTTTGCATTAACGAGAACATATCCGGTTTCGTTGCTGCCTCTGACGTATTGTGCGTTATTCTGAAATTAAATATACGGGCTTAGTTTTCATAGAAATTAGCGTTGATTGAATCGTTATCTACTTGAGCTGTTCCCTAGTTTTGACCGGGGCTAGTGATGCAGCTGCAGGCTTTGGTGTTACAGTGCGCGTGGGCTGACCCACGCTGAAACCGGAGAACATATCATCATCACTCTTATTACCATTGCTGCTGGCTGGCGACAACGTGCTATTGTCCATCTCATTGGCCAGTATCTCGGAAGCATCCTTGGGTCTATTTGAAATAGTTATAATTGTATTAGATTGTAATACTTTGGTATTTTAAGCATACTTATTGTCTCTCTGTATTGTGGACAGTTGCTGCAGTTTTTCACGTTGCTCTTGTTCCACTCTTCCTAGCATTTCCTTGATTAGTGATACAATCGTATTGAATTGGGCAACGGTCAGTCCATTTTCCACGCTCAGTGGCACAAGGAACGGTATGCATTTATGCGCCATTACGTCCTTTGTGATGCCCAGCTTAGTGTTCGTCATGGCAATTTTATAAATACCTGCAGTAAACAGTTTATGAGCTGAAGAATATGAAAGCATATCTTAAGCATATATACTTACCTATTATGGCCATTATTATTGCAGGTTCGCGGCTTTGTATTTGCTGGAGAAAAGGCAGAATCTCGTCTAAAACCAACCACTTGTCCAAGTTCTCTAACAGTTTCCCAATGGATATAAGGCAGTTAACCTTAACTGAAACATTGTTGCTGAGTAGACAGAGTTTCTTGATACGCGGAATTACAGAATTTTTCATGGCATTGTAATCGATGAGAGTGGAAAACGTAGGTAGTACGGCCAGGCAGAGCTCCTGGATTTGTGGCATATCGCATTCCAGTGATCGATAGAGCAGCGGCAGCACACTCTGCTTTACTTCCTCTGCCGGCGTTAGCTTGAGAAGTAAATCCATTTTTTGCATAAATATCAGAAGAATCTGTATGGGATCCGTTAGCTTAAAAATCGGCTTCAAATGCGGTAATATGTGATCGCAATATTCGCGTTGGCTGCTCATTTCGGCAATCAGGAGAACGTTGGGCAGAACGAATGGAATCATGGGCGAGTTGACGAACTCCTTTATCAGATAGGGCAATATCGAGTGTAAGTTTACACGATGTGGCAGCGTGGGTATAATCTGGGGGAGACCCTTATAGAACTTTGATTTCTGCAGATTGTCCCACTGATAAAGAGAGTCCAAATAGCTGAGAGTCTTCACACCGACGTCCTGAAAGTAAGCAATCGTCTTTAACTCATGCAACTTTGGCCGCAAACTTGCGCTTGGGTGCAGCAGGGCTTTCACACTTTCGGTTAGTTCGCTCGGTATTGTATTCATTGGCGGGTACTTTCGCTGATTCAATTCGTTGGCGTAACGTCGAAAGCTACTGTAATCGCTTCCAAACATTTTCAAAGGCTTGCCCGCGTAAATTGTAAATATAAGCACACCTAAAATACAATTGTTTAGAAAGAAATTGATGGAGTCATATGAAAGTGCGCTTACCCAACGAGAAGAGGTCACTGTCAGGCGTATTTATACTGTTCAGTGCCAACTCTGGCGCTGTATACTCCAAACTGGGCTGCGCCAGTACATGAAGCGACGTGCTGTACTCCCTGCACGGCCAGTGAGGTGTGCCATTCGTTGCTGGCTGATTGGCTATGCAGAAGTCGAAGCCAAAGAGCTTCCAGCTACGATTCTTGTTGATCACAATCGTTTCGGCGCTGATATTGCGGTGCACAATCTTAGCATCGTTGTGCAGAAATTGCAGGCCATCAAACAGTTGAAGCAGTCCGTGTCGTATCTCTACGTCGTAGAGCTTCTTCTCCGAGCGTACTGAGTCGCCAACGACATTGGCGAGGGATGCAAATACTGGCTCTGTGGCAAAAGCCAATGAGTCTCGACTCTCCTCCAGTGGGTGCTGAACGGTAAGCACATGTGGATGCCGAATTTTCGTTAGCTGCTGCACGCCCCGGCGCAACGTCTCGAGCATTGTCTCTCGTTCGTCTTTGGACCAGCGTTCCAGTACTTTTTTCTCAAACACAAATACAGATACTTCCTGCTTGGTGCTTTTCTTGTGGCCATTGTAAACCTTCCACATTAGTCCTAAATCAAAATATCGTTAGCTAGTTTACTGTATGCGCATATGTTAGCGAATTTTTCTGCATCTCACCCACACCCGCTGTGCATATCTGGTCCAACACTTCATATTCCCGTGTAACATTATTTCCAGGCAACACGCCCGAAAGCTGCGAAACGGTATGCACGGCGGACGAGTAGAATTTGTTAATCACATCCATGCTTGCTGCTTATAATGATTACAGTAAAATACTTTAGCAGCTTTGCCACAATCCCAAATGCTATTGCCAAATTCTTTTTGTTTTAGTAATCAATAGAGTTAGTTCACAACAGAACTGGCTCGTTCATGCGTGCTCATCGATAACAGCCACAGTTATCGAGCAATTACTAGGAATAATCGAACTACCTAAATTAGTTAATCTTTTGAACTTACGCGCACTTTTTTAAAAAAGTAATTCCATTTAATTTTGTTTTGAGAGTTGATTTGCAGTTAATTAATACCAAAATTTTTTCCTTGGTTTGTTCATTGGGTTTGCATAATAAAGTTGCATTAGTTACACTTGAATAGATACATTTTGTTTTCAATCTGATTACTTAAAATATTATGAAGAACTGAATTTTATTTAACACAATATTTAAATAAAATGTCTATATGTATGGATAATCTATTACAAATTGTTTTCGTACGGTGATAGTGGAAAAGTGTCGCCTTAGTGCATTGCAGCAACAAACCCGTTTTAAATGTGTTCGTAGATGCGCTGCATCCATTCAATAATGTAGTCTTGGAATATCAGATACAGAAAAGGGCCAACGGATACAAGCCTTGGGTGATAAAAGGTGTATTTGATATTTGCAAATACATGCGGGACTCGAAAGGTAAATTTGAAAATAAGCTCTTTGAACACATCAGAGATTATACGACACTTAACCATTCCTGTCCTTTTGTGGTGAGTTATGCTCGTTATTTTCCCGTATGATTACATTTAAATATTATTTTTGATATATGTAGGGCAAGCAAAAAGTTAAAAATTACTACCCGAGCTTTGAGAAGTTGCCCTTGGTTTTACCAACTGGAGACTATGTCTTGATGCTGAACTTTAACGTTGCTGGAAACACTCAAATTATTATGAATGTTTACTTTATATTTGTGGAGAATCTAATAACTGCATCATTTTAAGTAATCTAATTTTAATACAATTATCTTTTATTCGTGGCCCACACCATATTAATAAAGTCATTTGCCCAATTACAAGTATTATAATTATCAGCAATCAGTTCGATTATAATAAAATAGTAGTTCGATAAGCATAAGCTGTTATCGATTAGCACAAATGAACGAATCAGTTCCCTTACTAACTAGCTAAAATTGCTAATGGAAGGTTTTGTACGTTGATTCATCACATCTAATTATCGTCTATAAAACTTACCCACAATATCAATTATCAGTTTTTAAAGGAATATCAATCATTTCAAAGTACAAAGTACATATGGGTAAGATATATCTGATGGAAAACATAATTATTAAAAATGAGCACCTTCAAATTATATGTAATTACCTATTTTTTATGATTTACTGTAGCGTGTATAATGTTGAGAGGATCACTATTGATCTGCAACATAGCTGATAATCTGTGTTCTAATATTTTATATTATATTCTGTATTATATGTTATATTATATATACATATATGTTCAATGTGCAAAGGTAATCTCAATTCTTTCTGTTTTCATTTCTTTTTGTGTAATATCAGACGCATAATACGATTTTCTATATAATTTATTGACTTCCATTTTCTGTTAGAAGCTTAACCTTTGAGCTAAATAATGACATCAATAATTAATTGGTTTTAGTTTTAGAATGACATTGAGCAAGAAACGGCTGTTCTTAACCACCTCTACCAAAGACTTTTTAAGAACGTACATCATAAATACAGAAAGATGGTCAACATAGACAATACTTAAGTAATTAAGTCTTCGACAAAAGTAAAGTAAACACATACACCAATAGTAAGTTGTTTCTTGAATATAAATGTCAGATTTAGTAGATAGTCTCCTGTAGGAAGAGGAATATGTACATCTTCGAAGCGAGGGTAAAAGTCTTTGACTATTTGCTGTCCCTTTAAAGAGAAATGTATAAATTAAAGTCAAATATTATAGATGATATATATATATATATATATACTTACTGTATATGGACACGTGTGATTAAAAGTTGTCGAGTCCTTAAAGATTCCATGAACTATTTTGAAGGTCGGATTGTAGGGCCTTCGAAAATACTTGCAGGCATCGATTGAGAAATCGAAAAGCCAAGGCTTGTAGCCGTTTGCCTTCTTCTGTATCTGCACTCTAATATGGATATCGTTAGCAGGCTGCAATAAATCCAAGCTAATGTTCAGGATGGTGATGTTCCGTTGCACGGCCTTCAGTCGGCATTGATTCATAACCACCCAGGACTTGTTGTACGACTTGCAGACCGCATTTGTCAATTTGAAGACAAGACTATGCTGGAGTGAAATATTTATTACTATTCAAGAACTTATGATTTCATCTAATTACATTGACGTTTGTGTTAAACATCAGCAGCAGACAAGAAAGAAGCAAGCAGCGGCAGATGACTCCATGAAGCACTTTTGATGTCATAGTGAGATATTCCGATTTGTATGTTTTGAGTTGAAATGAGGGCCGCTTTAGACTAACTCTTAGTCTAATATATGTACTTGATGTGCTTCAATAAGCCACAAGTCAATTAAATGTTCATTTTCCATATATTAATTGTCCCATTATATATATTATTTTAAATATCACAGATTGTATCAAAATGTTGAATCTCTTTTTTTTAACTACTTTTCTACGAGCTCTGCTGAAAAAGTATCGTGACTAGTATTTTCGATTTTGAAGATCGGATATTCTCTTAATCAAGAGTATAACAGAGTATATATATATATATATAGACATATTGTACGTTTTTAAGATATTTGAAGTACTAGGCGACTAATGATTTTACAAATCTAATTGGAATACGCAAGATTCGCTTCATTACACAAGCTTTAATTTTCCGGATGTTAAAATATCTGATAAGCAGCGATGCGTGGAGCAGGTCTGTCTATTCGTCCAAGCTTTGAGTTGATCAAGATAACCCAATTCTTACGTACCTCGGAAAGTATAAGCATGCCGTGTACTTAGCTTTCATAAACTGAATCGAAAATTGAGCAGATTATGATTTAAATGACCTGCTCTAGTTATATTATAATATCAGTGAGCTCACAGTTTCGTTTTTTTTTTTAATAGATCCATTAGTTTTAGTTCATTAAACTCACTGACTCATTACATATTTGAATATTTGAATATTTCAAATTTATGAATTTATTATGAATTTTAATTTGCTTGCAGATTACTATATTAATTGTCGATTTAATATTAATATCCATTTGTTTATTCTTCTAGAATGTTTAGCACTCCTGATCAAAAGTACGACTAGACATATCTGCTTTAACAATTCGCAACAACTAGCATGTTCTGAGGTGATCATTATCCCAGAACCTGTTCAAACACTGAAAATGGACAAACAGAGTATTTTAGTAAATGGTACTTCTGAACCCATAAATTACATACTGTATAATAAATATATTCCGTCCGACTGCCTACATGAACTTTTGATTTGAGCGAGGGTGCAGCGTATAGTAAAGATTTGAATAAATAACAGAAGAATATAACATTTAATTACATTCCATAGTAATTCTAGGTTACTATTGATATTTTTCTCCAAGACTTAAATTATAGGCTCTGGCTCTGGCACTGGCACTGGCACTGGCACTGGCACTGGCTCTGGCTCTGGCTCTGGCTCTGTCAATAGCTCAGCCTATGTCTGAGTTTTGGGTCTGATCTGCTCTTACGCTCTCTTTCTCTCATACGCTCATATATGCACTTAAGGAATTGATTTATTACGTAATTGAGTTATTACGTAATCCAACTCTTACGTAATTGACTTATTACGTAATTCAAATTTTACGTAATTGAGGTATTACGTAATTCAAATCATACGTAATTGATCTGTTTTGTATCTGGGCTTAATGATTACGATTTTAGTTAATTGCGCTTTTGCCTTTGCTCCATCCTTCTGCCGCATATGTAAAAGCATTACGCTCCTACACTCTTAGGTAATTGAGCTCTTACGTAATTAAAATCTAACGTAACGTAATTGCGCTTTTATGCTGTGCTCCCTCCTTCGCATATGTATAAAGCACTGCATGATGCTCAGCTTATATGACTGTTGCGTTAACCAAAGTTTATGTTCAATGCGCAGCAACATATGCAAGAGAACGCTTTCTCTTCTCAATAACTTAAAATATAATTATTAATCAATACTTATATATATTTAATAATTATTATTAAAAACAATTCCTTATAACAATGCGTATAACTATGAAAATAGTTTGCTTAATACTATTAACAAATTTGCATAATATTATTAACTATTTGAACACTAACCAAACACTGAATAAAAGGAGGTCCACTGCTCGACTGCCCACCAGGAGATCAGGCAGCTGACTGAAGAACCTCTGCTGCAGACTCGTCTTTATATACGACGAGCCAACATACAACTCGAACTCCGCTCGTCGACCTGTTGCTGAGTTGTAAGTGGGTTCGATCAGTGGGTGTAAGTGGGCTCGATCAGGTATGAGCATCAGCTGCCGTTTGACGCCTTCTAACCTATGTTGTTTGAAGCATCATATATGCATAATATCATATATGTATATATGTATATATATCAACAGCAGCCAATCAATCTCTTAAGGCTACAGAAATAATTTTATATAATTATTATATATTTATATATATTATTACATAATCAAAAAATAAAATATAAAATATTAGTGGGGACTCTTATGATTCAATTGGAATTTTATAATTTTTAAATTATATTATCAAAAATATATTTATAATAAATCTTCAAGAAATGAAAAGTAAACTCTTGCTTCAGCGGTTCTCTGCTTTGAAAGGAAAAATGTTAAAAGCATTAAATATTCTCCACTTGGAAATGGGTTTGGAAATTTACTGTCGAGAGGATAAAAGTCTGTGACTCCCTGATGACCCTGCCAACACAAAACAAAAAGCAAGAAAATAAAAGAAAATTATATCTGTTTTTACTTACGATATATGGACACGTATGATTAAATGTTGAAAACTCTTTGAAGATTCCATAAAGAAACTTAATAGAGGGATTATAGGGCTTTCGCAAATATTTACAGGCATCAATTGTGACATCGAAAAGCCAGGGTTTGAAACCGTTTCCCTTTTTTAGCACTTGCGCTCTCACATCGATTATATAAGCCGGATGCAATATTTCCGCGTCAATGTTTAATGTGGTTGTGTTTCGTTGCACGGCCTTCAAGCGGCAATAGTTTACTATAACCCAGGTTTTGTTAAAGGAAGTGCAGACTGCGTTTGTCATTTTAATGGTAAAGCCATGCTGGAAAAATTATTATTTAGGGTGAATACTGGAATAATATGATTTAATTACATTCAAATTTATTTGCAGCATCAGGAGCACACTTGACAAAAGCAAACAATTACAATAAACTCTATACACAACTTTCGAATTCATGGTTGGAAGCTGAATTGTGTATCAGGGATTCACGGCTATATTTATAGACTAATATATATAAAATACACTAATGAGTTTTCGGACAAAGCCAAACATAGTTTTGTACCTACGTAAAAACATCAAGATATTAGCCTATTACAAAATTCTAAACATTAGTTGCACTTCAGTGCACCTCTTAATATGGGCTAAATAAAATGGTTTTGTATATGAGCCCAGTAATTAGCTTAAAAGACTTTCTAGATCTATTTAGGCGTAAAATACATACTATACTATATTTAAAAAAAAAAAAAATTACTTTTGCTTTTATAGATCTTAAGCATAAAGAATTGCACATGATGGCTGAAAGTAAGTATAGTACCTGAGATTATATACTATTTTTATCTTTGGGCTTGTTATATATATATATATATAATTCAATAATTTAGACCTATTTTTTTGATAAGGCCTGCACAGTGTTAATATACCCAGTTTTCCTCAGTTGCACATACTGAGAATATCTTTTTTCTTCGAATTGCAATGCAAATATTCAATAAAGTAGCAATTTGCGCAATCAAGTGTAAGCGCAATGTTTGCCCATTTCATTTAAAGGCAAATATTTTGAACTTTGCTTTAAAATTGTAAAGTAAACAAAATATTTGTGATGCTTCGCTGAAACGTGCAAGAAATTAAATATTTTACTGTGTTGAAGAATATTTTTTAAACTGTCCTAAAGTAAAATATTTCGAATTATTTTGATGAAGAATGTTTCATTTGGCTGGTTGAGAGAATATTTATTTTCAGTTTTCTATTAGCCTTGGGGCTAGTCTTGGCATGTTTACCCTATAGTTTTTCAAACGGTAACCATCTCGGCAGCGCCTGAATGCACTTGAAATATATTTGTTTACGCGCTAAAATGAATAGTTATAGAGATATTTACACCTGCACAGTGGCACACACGCGCAGCACTTCAATAAATAAAACACTCGAATGCATTTAGAAAAATCGCATTTGGGGCTTTACTGGTGGCTGCCGCACACACACACACACAGAGACATACATACACAACAGCATTTCGAGGCTTATTCTGGCTCTGAGCGCCGGGTGAAAGATGGCATTGCCACGAAATGCAGTCGAGTTGTTTACGCGATTTGTAGCTGTGGCCCATGCTGAACTCGTCCGGAATTTCAATGGATTTTGTGTGCGGACGTTTTGGACAAGTGCGGGTAATTTTTGCGTTCTATCATGACAGGTATTTTTATATGGAGGGAATTAAAGTCGTACGCCGCACGGCTGATGTGTTGAGTCATAAAATAAATCAGAGAGCTTGACACAAGCGTCGATGTTAAATCACGCCAATGGCATATCGACGGTTCCAGACAATTGAACCACCCCGTGCCATTTCGTAGTATCAGTATCTATGTATTGCCACTACGCACACACACACACACACACACACAAATCGACAGTAGCAATTACCTCTGAGAAATGTTCCTAATTTAGACATTGACTTTTATATGATTCTCTATTTTGTTTGTTTACGTTTTATCTGTTCGGCTGTCTGGGCTAGGCTCCAGCTTGGTATTCCAAAGACACCATGACTGGCCGAAAAATAATGTTATTCATCATAATTACTGGTAATAGGCAAGTGTGCTTAGCTCAAGAGGCAACTTGGGTGGCAATGGGGCAATGCCAAATGAAGCTAGTTAAATTCAAAGCACAACACGTGCTGCGGCTTCGCTTATCACACAAAAAGTTCAGCTACATCATGCAAATTCCTTTAATTGGCCGCATAGCCAAAGTGTGAATATAATTTGTGACTTTTGCGTTGAAAGCGGAATCATTTTTGGGGGTTTTAATCAAAGTTGATCAAACTGATTTAAGCCCGAAAGTCCAAAATATTTTTTAGAAGCTAAACATATAACAAAGTTATATGTGGACATCCAACATAAAAGCTTGATGTATAAGCTAGCTATTAAATTTAACAAGCTCTTCGTGTGTGAAAGCTGTGCTCAGAGCAATCCTTTAGAGGTTAAAGTCATAGGAGACTTAAAGGATGTGGGATAGGATATATATACAAAAAAGTAAATGGAGTGGACAGAGGAAAGACGATAGAGGGCAAAAGCGAGAAGATTGAGGATAAAGGATAGACCTGGGATAGAGGATAGAAGATAAAGGATGAGGGATAGAGGATAAAGGATTAAGGATAAAGGGTAGAGGGTAGATGATAGATAGTGGATAGAGAATAGAGGACAGAGAGATAAAGAATAGATGATTAAGGATAAAAGATAAAGAATAAAGGATAGAAGATTGAGGGTAGTGGATAGAGTATAGAGGACAGAGAGATAGAGAGTAGAATACAGGAGGAGAATGCCTAAAAGGGCTTTAAGGGTAGGATGGATAATGATCCAGGGTCTCGAGAATGGACATCAATCAAGCATTTATTATTGTTATCAGCATTTCTGTATAACGGATTAGTGTTCAACGCATACATGCTTTATATATATAAAGCATGAATGTTTATTTAAAAGCTTGTCTTCATACACAAATCATTGAGGCACAATCAGTAGCTTGCGAGGCGTCTTGAATTATTCCGTCGCTTGTTTGCTTATATACTCTTTGTACATATGTATTTTGAGTTAATAGATTTGCTGTGCGAAAAGATACAAAGGCAAGATACAGATGCAAACAGCGCAGCAAACACGCTGGCAATTACGTGATTGATGGCTGCGCCGCGATTAAAGTTCTAAGAGTGAGTGGACTGTAGAATATTCACTTTGCCGTCCACAGATTGGCAAGAAAAATAAAAACAAAAGGGGAAAATTACTGAGCTGGTAAATTTATGAGCGAACAACTCCAAACGACGTCTCGGGCGGACAATGCAGGCATACCAATTAGGATCAATTGACGGATGTGAACTGGACAATGGGCAGCGATGATTCAATCGCTCCACAGGCTCAACTTGGTGTTCCCCTTGCTGCCGGATAAACCAAAATGAAAGCGAGCTACACATAAATAAGATGTTCAACAGACGGGACGGGACGAATCCGGGTATGTCTTAAGTCTGGCGCCCTTAAAACGAAGAGTTAAAATCGAAATATCTTCTATAGGAGAATCTACAATCTTTAAGATACTTTTAGATATGAATTCAGTTTCGGGGCATAAAAACCACGTTTAATTCACGCTTGAGAAAATAAACATCAAGCCAACTAACTACCGAATAACATTTGCAAGTTTATTAATTAACAGTTTCGTTTTGGTGACTCTCGCTGCTTCTGCTCTGCCTGTCGACATTGCCACTCAATATAACTTGTAACAGCGCTAACAACTGCGACGGCAACAGCGACTGCGACTGCGACAGAGAGACTGAGAGAGTCGTTGAATCTCACTGAGACGCACGCTTGCTACCCCAAAGCTAGGCTTGGCTGCGCTGGCGCTGCAGTCAGCGCCATACGTCATAGGCAAACGCAGCGACAGCGGCGGCGGCAGCGGCAGAGGCAGCGTCAATTGTTACCAAGTCGTGCTCAGGCCTCTGTTTGGGCCCCTGTTCAGGTGTTGTCGTTTTTGCAAGCCGCACTCGAGCTGAGTCGGTTTTCGTCTGCCTGGCAGCGTGGTTCTGAAACGCGTTCAATTCGTTGGGAAATAAGCTCGGTTCGCTAGTTCGGTGGTTTCGGTGGTTTCGGTGGTTTCGGTGGTGTGCTGTCGCACTAAACGCCAAAAAAAGTTCCAAGTTGATTTTCCTGAAATACGTTTTCGACTCTATGTTGACTGCCAATACGGGAACCTGGATTTTTTTACCACTGGCCAGCTCAATTGTGTAACATCGGGGCTCTGCGTGAAAATCGTGAAAATTTCGAAAGTGTGCAACGGTTGCAGCGAACACAATTTGGATACACACACTCACAGCAATCAGGAAGCTTTGATTCGCGAAAAGCAATTCACTTGGAAAGATTGAAGTTTATAGATCAAGTGAAACGAAATTAGCAGCTTCGCTGGATTTCTGGAATTCATACAAGTGAGTAAGCTTAGCTTAAAAATTGTATTACAATTTAAGTATTTTAAGTAAAATATCGAATGGCCAGACAAACGCAAAAATCATATAGAATTTGCATCCACCTTTTTACAAAATTTTCACAACTGTTTAAAGCCTTTTTTTTTTTATTTGGACATATCGAGTCTTAAAAGATAAATAAATTAAGAGTATCAACAATTCTGGGAAAAATACATTCACAAAGAATATTTTTTTATAACATATAACACATACGCCGTGTTGTGCAGTATCTGTTATTTTCGCTCGATTCGTTTGCGAAAACAATATTATTACTTTTGTATCCATAAGCAAATTTGCAAGTTATGTTTTCTGTTAAGCAGGTAAATCTGGTGAGAGTACTGAATACGGCATGCCGTTGAAGTCATTCGACTAATTCGGTGCATTGGTATGCTACCTGGCGTATACGTATTATATAGAGTGCCAATTGAACTGCTCTTAATGATAGCTTAAACATGAAAAATATTGCATTAAATATACATAAATATTGAATTGAATATTTTAATATATATTTGATAGAATAAATTATAGATTTTTAATTCAGATAAACGCGTCAATATAATTTTAGTCTGGATCCTATTATTTCACATTTAAAATAATTGCTTAAAATATTTTTTTATTCGCCTAATTATTTTATATGAAGTTTTTTGTTGGATATTAACATGTTAATTATGTTAATTAATTATTTAACCATTTTATAAATTGTTTATTAGCAAAGCCGGGAAATATTTGATATAAAATAAATGTTCAAGAATTCAGAATTTTATTTTCAATTTTATAAATTTGTTGTTTATGAATTACATTATTTTTTGTTGAATGAATTGATCTAATATAAATTATTCTGTTAGATTAAATTGAGTTGCAATCTGGAATCGAATCAAATTGACCAGTTTAGCAATTTGTATTTTGAATAGAATTCGTAAATTCAACTGCTGCATATTTGTGCAGTTGTCGCTCTCTTGAGGTGATTTCAAGCATGTTAATATTTTGCACGTCAAACTATCAAATGCTTGCATACGCCAAGTTATAGGTGTTTGTTTATGTGTGCGTCTCTGTGTGTGTGTGTGCCATTTTGATTTTGAGCTAAGTAAAAACCTTGAAAAGCTTAATCGATGCAAATATTGAATCAAAGTCAAACAGCATTAAACTTGCCGAACTTTACCCAGCGTCTGAAAAAGTTTGTTTTTCCTTGCAAAAAGCGTTAAAAAAATGCATCAGCCACGAGCGAGACAGGCCGAGAGAGTGAGAGAGAGAGAGAGAGAGAGCACTCAATCGAGACGGAGAGAGACTGACAGGCTAAGGTTGTGGCTGGTGTCAGAGCTGTGGAAGTGTGGAGCCAAGGCTTTAGCCAAAGGTTTTATGAATGAGCGCAGCGTAGCGCAAATATTTGACAAATCCCGCGAATGCGCTGCTTACTTATGCTGTCGTCACGTCTGGATTCGATGGGTAGCCGGCCAGTCATACTGATGAGGATTGCAGGAAGCTGTGGCTGACAGCATTAAGCTGTAACTGAAGCAGCAGCCGAAAGTCCTCTTAGATAAGCACACGCATGCAGAAGCGCATATGTATTGCATGTTTTTGCAGTTTGCCACTGTCCAAGGTGGACACAAATTTGCATTGCAATTTAATCGAGGTGTAATTTATATATCGCACCTTGTGCACTTTTTGCAGTATTCAATTTGTTTGGCTCGTTTGCAGCCGCTGCTGCTGCTGCTGTTGTTTATGCAAGCTGCGACTCGAGGCGCACACCAAAGGCACGCAAATGGGCGCCCCAGACTAAGGCACAGATGCAGATTCAGATTCAGATTCAGTAACAGTAACAGAAAGCACACACATGCAAACACCGCCACCGACACCGACAGCGACTAACAACGCTAACGAGTGCAGCCGCGTATCTGTATCTTACGGTTAGCCCAGGTAACACACACCTGAAATGCTGAAATGCGCCAATTTGTATGCAACTGGCGTTAATAGTGTAATCCGGCAGCAGCAATGCGTTGCACAAAGTTGGCGAACAGCCCCCAGCCCCCAGCCCCCAGCCACCAGCCCCGCTGCTTGAGCAACGCCAACAGAGTCCAAGTCGAGGTCGCCGCCAAGCAGCTAACCGCCCCACCCCTCCACTCCAGCTGCTACGTGAGATGCGCAATAGTATAAAATTGATTTGTAATCGATAAATGTGCGAATATTGCGCATACGTTTAAATCAACAATCAAAACATTTGGCTGGCATTTGCCGCCTTTGCATGCACACGATACCAAAAGACATGAATTATATATACATATAAACATATATATATATGTATATATATATATATTTCTATCTGGCAACTGGTGAGACTTTGCCACGCCAATTCTTTGGCACTTTAATTATGTACGTGCGGCTGCTGCTTGGTCTCGCCGCCTATTTCTACAGTAAAATTGAAAAATCAAATACAAGGAAAACCACTCGAGCCGCAGCAGCCGCTGCAGTTGCAAGTAGCTGCTGCCCGTGACAAGGTTGGCGTTTATTTGGGGCTTCTGCTGGTCGCCAACGAATTCTAAACGAAACGTTGATTCATACCACAATGCCAAGTATTAATCTTGTAGTAAATACATTCACACACACACACACACACACACATACATAGCGTCGCTAGCTTCTTGTTAGATGTGGTTTTGTTTTTAGTGGCCAACAGCTTTAGCATTAACAAATGTTTAATTGCAATAAATGCACCGGAATACCTTGACTAAGCTTATGCTGTGCCTGAGCTTGAGCTTGAGCATGGCAATCCATTCAAAATGTGAAGAGCTGTGGGCCAGCTGCCTGTTACCATGAGACACATCGATGGCCGGCTATCTCTGTGGCCATTTTGCTGGCCAAAGAGCGCACTCAAAATTAAATTATTTATGCCTTTGGCTGTGGCCTATGAAAGGTTAAACGTGTTAAATGCATCCATGCAGCACGTTAAATTGCGAGAGTTTCTCTCATATTTACGATTTTCGTTGAGTTTTGCCTTTGTCAATTGTTTTTTGGCTCGCACTTAATAAGCCAGCGACCATTTACCGCCTGTAATAGCTTCTTAATTATGCATTTGGCCATAAACATTTTGGCCAGCTCCACGCTTTGTCGGCCAGCACAAGCAATTGGGTCATTACCATCCAGCCAAGCTGGCTAATGCTGCTGCCAGAGACCTTGACTTAGCGTGTGCATAAAGCACAGATTTACAGCTCATCAAACGTGTGTAGAGCACTGTACTAAAACTTACCTGCTGTCAAGGAATCGTGCTTAACGGTAAGACTATACACAGTAATTCATGGCTTAGCTCATTTTGCATCAATTGTTAAAGATTTTGTATTTGTTATTGTTAATTTAACTCATTTAGTTAATATATTAGCTTTGAGCTTCGTGCTTCCCACTTCTTTAAAGTTTCTTTTTATCGTCTGTTAAAGCCAACTGCTTCATCGTGGCCACAAGTAAATCTTTTCCTTTGTATTAATATTCCTTAACGTGACTTAATTTTAAGCTTCTTTGCTCTTTACGCACATACATAGCTCACATTGTGGTTGCAAAAGTTGTATGAAAAATATGAAAGGAAGATATCACTCGGGTGCAACCGACTATATGATACCCGTTCACGGTTCCCTTATGGCTGCCCTTATGGTGAACTCTATTTGCGACTCTCTATTGTTATTAAATATAAAGATATGCCCAAGGAGCTTATATAAATGAGCTTAAGTCTATCTATCTGTAAGCTCTTCGGATTTGAGCTACCAAATGTGACAGTGTGGAAGAGATATGATATATATCACAGCACCTTACGACTAGGCACACAAGATCTATATTCCCTTCACAAATCTTTATTAAGCGGAGCGGAAAACCGAGCATTGGAAAAATCGATATACTCTCTTCACACCATGGGCGAGTGTACAAGTGGAGGACTCACCTTCATTTACCTTAAATTCAGCAAGCTTGCAAAATAAACTAAATATTCTCGTGGTAGCTCGAGGGCTAGAAGAGGTTGGCTTAATTTTACTCTATTGGATTTTTGTGTATTTATAAATTTAATTAGTTCATTATTTCCTTGGCATAATTTCAGTGCAGTTAGTTATATATATATAAAGTCAGATTCATAGAAGCATATATATATATATGTATATATATACAACTATATTTGACCTGAATATGTGTTGTCTTTAATTACAACTTAGCTGACATTGTTATTTAATTTTGTTAACATTATCTGTGCCATGTGGTTAGTCCCTAGATATTACCATAGAGGCAATTAAAAAATATCTCCCGTGAAATTAACCCTCACACACACAAAAGCAAAAATGCCTTAATTTAAGCGAACAGCAAATCAAATTGAGGCAATAATGTTGTTACTTTTATTGAATTAATAATTCTGTACCTTAATGAATGCATAATTGAATAATAAACTACATGCACACGCCCGCCCCCCCTAGGGAATACATATTTCTACCTAGACACGGTTTGCCCGTGTTGTTGCTGTTGTTGTTGCTATTATTGTTTCTGTAGTTGGCGTTGCTGCTGCGTGTTTAATTTGTTAACCTTTTAACTTTTGTGCACTTTAGCTGAGAGCCGCGCCGCGCCGCGTCCGCGAGTAATAAAAATGAGTTGGATCTCATTAAGTAATCACATGGAATATTTCCGCAGCCAATTAAACACGAAAGCCGCAGCATCGGATGCATATAGCAGACAGCCTGACAGATAGATGGACAAGCATGCTGATACATATACGAACATAGTCACAGTTACAATTACAGTTACAGATACAGCTATAGATACGGCCGCAGATAAAGATACACTCGCATATGGAGTAACAAATACAATTAAATTCGATTCAGGAAGCATTTATACAGTTTGCATTTACATACCCAGACACAGATACATATATATTTTTTCATGATGTCGCCAATTTTTGTAGGTTTTTTACTACCCTGTAAGCATTGAAAGTTGATAAGCGGGTATGGTCGCCTATCAAAGTTAAAAGAATAAGAACTATGAATATATAATTTTCTTATATCAGCCAGACTATCTGTAGAAAGTAGAAAAATCCAGCTTGGGTCAATAAATAAATATTGTATTTCATATCATAGCTGCAATAAAACTTAAAAATAAATATTGAAGTCCCACTTGAAGTTGATTCTTTCCCACTTAAGCCTGTGGTAGGGTATCTGCACGTCAGTCATGCGCATTTTACGTATCCGACTTGTTTCTTTTGGGCTGTGTCAACGACATAAAAATGCAACCGGGGATTCGCTGATAAACAAAATGTTTTCAATAATGGAAATTTAATATGAGGGTATTTTGATTCGGTATGAATAGCATTGAGTCCAGTGTGTTGTCCTATGCTAATTGCTTGTATGAGCGATCGATTGAGCCGGTTTTGCCCGATTAGTGCAGAACCTGAAAAGCGTACTGAAACCTGCCATTGAGCGGCAACTTCCGCAAACAAAAGTTTTCACTGAGCATTATTTACGACTGCAGTTGGCAAGATTGGCTGCCTGCCGGCTGTTGGTTACGTTACGTTACGTTACGTTAGATCAGGTCGGTTGCACCACAATAAATACCGCGACCGAACAATTTCCAAGACAATTTCAGAGTTTCAATCGCAGTCTCCAATTGCAGTCTCTATCCGAGCAGCTGGCTTGACATCATTTCGCAGCCACGAAATGTGGCCAAACCAACAGCCAACTCTGGCCGCTCAAACACCTGACTGACTGCCAGAGAGGCGCGTCGTCCGACAGGTTCCAACCTGATTAAGACTGCAAGCCGTTCGCGAATCGAAGCGTCTGGCGTACGCATGGCAGCGGCGTTTTATTAAGTAAGCATATTTTGGTCAGCTTGCTGGCTGCTTGCTCGAATCTGATTGCCTATTTGTATCTCATGGATACGTTGTGTTGCATTTCACATTTGTCTGTTTGGCTTTGCTATTTCTTTGGCCCACTACCATTTCGGTTTTTCAGTTTGTTTGCACAATTTATGCGCAACAGTCGCCAATGCTGTCGGTTCACAGTCGTTTGCCGTTCCCGTTGCCATCCCCCTTTCCTTACCCCCCCTTTACTTTCCTCAAAGCAGCGCACGCACAGCTGTCCCATGTCCACAGTCGACTGGCTAGCCAAAAAGTTTGTATCTTTTTTCGAATTTCCAACCCAAAGCGACGTGCGTATCTGTGTGTGCTCATATTAGCCACAGAAACCACATCCAAAACTACATACATGTACGTATGCATGCATTGGTAGCACCACTGATACTAACTAAAGCCCAACACCATAGTGACTACCAACTTTCAGCTCGTAAATAAATCAAAGCGATGCCAGGCACACAGTGGGCGAGAATCACAAAATATCTGATACAATAAAACAAATATTGCTTTAAAATATAAACCAATTAAGTGCTCAAACCCACTGGAATAAAATTTGTTTGCCTGTGCAAGTGAGCAAACCTGAGCCTGAAGCACAAAGGACTGGAATGAACACAGAGTCAGGCTGAATCGTATTTTGCCTTTTTGCTAGAGATCACATTTTGCAATTGTGAGTGCTTAACAGAACTGAATTGAAAGACAACAATTCAAGGTAATTGAGTGGTCTATAGTCAATGACAAAGCGAGCAAGCAGCACAAGTAACTGGCCTCAGTATTTGTTGGTATTTAGATATTGTTTGATACCCAAGTTAATTATTAGAAAATATATTTTATTTACTGGTATTAAATATTAAAAATATATTCTGTAGTAAATTGACTTGTTTTAATATACAATCAGCAAACACTCTCACATTCTTTCTCTCAAGTCAGCCCCTTGGATTCCACCCACTGTGCGTTGCTTGGCTCGCTCGCGTCCCTTAGTTTTTTATATACAGTTGCGTGCTTCTTTTGCGCTTTGGTAATTTGTTTTAAATATTTGTTTAAAATATCAAAACGCACGACAACACACGTACACATTTGTACGTGGTTTCTAACAGATATATGTGAAAATAAAAGTTGTTTGCTAGGAGTGGTGCTTGCACGGGGTTCTCACCGCTCACCACAAAAAAGAGAAATACAAAAAATAAACTGGCCATTAAATCTCAAGCCCTTCCATTGACACCCGCATATATATATATACACACACACACACACACGTTCATAGCCACCATTCAAAAATGTTGTGTCGGCCAAAGTGAGATGTCCATAACAAGCGGTCTTGGTGCGTACATAGGTGATTCTTAACGGTTCCCCAAAACGTGTGGCGATCGGGCTTTCCATTAATTTGGTTTTTGTTGCTCTTACACAAATTTTTGTTATGCGTTACGCAGCTCTGTGATATTGAAACGTGTGCGCGAGTTTTCTTCCTGTGCTTCGCCTACCAATCGCGGCCCAGTCCCAGTTTCAAAATCTTCCGCTTTAACTTTTTCGTCAATGTACGTGATATAATGGGTGGGCTACTTTCGTAACTTGCCCAGCAACAGGCCTCCAGCTCGATTAACTTCATATATATTTGCATATCCATATCCGTTGTCAATATCAATCGATTTGCTCGCTTTGCGATAAATTCTCTATTCGCACCTTGGTCAATGCTGCTTATCTTAATTGCAGTTAATTGCTGACTGCATTTATTATAATCGAAGCTTGCATAAGCGCGATTAATTTATTTATAACACATTCTTATACCAGTTTAAGGTTTCTTTTTGTACTATATAGTGCAATATTACTTCATTAGAGATTAAGAGCTTTGTTTTTATATATGGTAAACCAGAGCAGATTGGTAAGACCGCTTTAGTTATTACTTACGTTCAATGCATTGGCAGACATACATCAAACCAAAGAGGAAAGCCACAAAAATGCAATACAAAGAAAAGTTCTCAGCACCTCGAAGACTTAATACCCTTTCTATAAAAACTTCAAGCTGTATAATAAGAAATTATAAGAAAATTGTTTTTTGTGAATTTAAATTACTTTAAGAAATTTTAATTTGATTTTAAATAGATAAAAGTAAAATATAATTAAAAAAAAAATATATATATATTATTTTTCTTTAAATTTGTTTTTACGTATGATTTTTTTAAAGTTCTTTCCATCAAAAGTTGTCATATTAATGTGTGTAATTTATTAAATTTAGTTTACATGACCTGTATAGGAAAGTTCATATTTATAGAGTAGTATAAATACTGCTCTCCTGAGTAGTATATATGGGAATGAAAGCCATTGCTGTGGATAACACACGGATCACATCGCAATGCTCTGCTGCCCTGGGCTAAAAATGTGTAAAATAAAATAAAATCAAATTAAATAAAATAACACGTATTCCATGCATATGCATATCGCTGGCTGCTAAATCATAAAATCTATGAGCGTTCAGCGGGACATCTTTACATTTACATATAAAAAATGTATATCGAGTGGCAGGAGGAAGAGGAAGTCGGTTAAGAACGGAGAGAAGGACATCCGTTCGTATTAAAATCAAATATCCAGTGAACTTACTGCACTCACAGCATGGCCAATGGCCAATGGCCATGTGAGATGGCTTGTCTGAATTAACATGAGAGTGGCTGTTTAAACAGTTGAGTAAATAATAAGCATTAATAGAAATACATGGCCGGAGCAGACGGCAAGTGTACAAAATATACTTGATTTTGGGATGATTTGAGCAAACAATTATGTCAACAAGCTGAGTGCTAATTGTGGTTCTCTCGACTTGACGAAAATGGTATTCCGAAACAGAAACGTACGATTACGAAGCATACTTAGGTTGCTCGTTTTATCAATATCGAAATTCATATAAAAATCTGACAGAAGCTAAGTGGACATCAGCAAAGCTCCAGGGAGGCAGACTGGCAGGGGGGAGCGGAAATTGTTGCAGCACTTCAATCGCATTTGCATGCGATTGGATTCAATCATTCAATTTGTCCGGTCTCTTATTCAATTGATGGGGACAGCCGACTGGGCGGGCGAGTGGGCAGCGCCAACTAGGGCCAGCCGTTTGGCGGCGAGCAGGCAATTCATTTATGAAGCCTGAACGTTGCGTTCTTGTATTTATTTTGCACACAAAGTGCTTTGTGTGTAAGCACACATATTTTTGTTTTGCATTTATGAATGCATATATACATATATATATATATTTATATATAGATGCACCCTTAAACCAACAGGCATTCACGCAGCACTCCAGGCCAGGCCCTTTTACAAACGATTCTGTTATTTTTTATGGTTTCTTGCGCCGTTTCGCCTGCTTTTTGCAGCTATTGTTGTTTTTTTATTTATATTTTGTTGCGTTAGTTAAAGCGTGCAAGTGCAATCGATAAACACGCGTGGGCGGTGCCTCTCTTTGGCAGCATTGCAGTCAAAGGAAATCAGCCAATGGCCACACTCACGCACACACATATATAGCCATGTATCCGCAGGATTACATGCAAGACGAGCGCTCGGTCCATCCCGCAAATATGAGAGCATCGGAAGGGCTCCATGAAATCGATTTAATCATAATCCAGCTTTTACTATTTATTGTTTTGAGCTATAGTATAAATATGGGGATGTATTAATACAAGCACAAAATATTATTCACATGCTTTTGTTGCCGCTGGAGCTGCTGCTGCTGCTGCTGCTGCTGTTGTTACTGTTGCTGCCGCTGGATGCCCACATGACTTGGCTGGCATGCCCTGCGCTGGGGCATATTTATGGTTATAGTATGCATAACTGGAGGCAACCATAAAGTAATAATATGAAAGCGGCATGGCCCAAACCCATTCCCCAAAACCCACTTACAGCGCAGCAGCTACCAATGTTTCACTATATATATATATGTATATATAGATATATGTCTAGCTGGAGGCGGCAGGGCAGGCAGGGCAGAGGCGGGCTGGGGCGGCTGCATTGGAGCAGGAGGCGTGGCATTTGTAGTTCTCACAAGTATTGCTTGAGCAATCATTGATTTCGGTTCAACTTCGTTTTCTTATGCAAATACGCAAAGCATTTTCTATTTTGACTTGGTCTCGTGCTTCACTCTGTGTGCACGTCTGTGTGTGTATGTGTGTGTGTGTTTGTGTGTGTTTGTGTGTGTTTGTGAGTTTTGTTTGAGTTAAAGCTACTGCATGGGATAAGCACTTATTTGGATTTTATTTTAGTATTTATTAAAAAATATAACTTGAAGAAATCAAGTGGAAATAGGTTATATTTTGAGTCGGGTGTGCACAACCGCAAATATACCCTAAGTTGCTGCTTATGAGATTGAGCTAATGACTAATGAAAATGGCTTTATTGAAGCATTTGATTTTATGGAAATCTTTGATTGCCGCTGGCATAATACATAAAAAGCTAAGAAGTAATTAGAAGGGATGCATGGTTCCATGATCCATATGATATATGTATATGATATATATTTATATATATGATATATATATTTATTATATTATATTTATATATATGAAATATATATTTGTTATATTTTAAGTCAGTTATTCACACAGTTCATACGGAAGTAAATCGCCCGGCTAAGCATTCAGCCAGAAAATCTTTTCCAATCTGCTGCAAACGAGGCCACAGAAATAGGCATGGCCTTTCGCAATGCTCCAATGGCTACAGATCCTACAAAAAATGCTGAATTGAATCTGAATTGTAAACTACATTGTGAATTGTTATTATTTTTGTGCTTCTCCTATTTTTACTGTTGCATCCAATTGATATTCAATGACTACACGTAGCCAAAGTAACTGAGGCAGTTTCATCTATAAATTTGATAAACGCAACAAATGAAAATAAAGTCTAATTTAATTTTGTAAATATTCCCTTCATGCTTCGAAGTATTTATGAATATGAAAAATATTATTTACGAACAACAATCAATTGAGCATTATTGAATTTACAATTGCTGCACGAAAGCATATGTGTGTGTGTGTGAAGAGATATGACAAGTGCAGCGCAACAGGAGATTAATGTTGTTTGGTGGAACGCAACATTCTAATTTATTTAATGCGCTGCTCGAATTTGAAAAAGATATAAACAAAAATCTGAAATCAAAAGGCCACAAATAAATTTATTTGCATTTGAACATGAATGAAGTAATAACTTTTATGCTGCATTAAATAAATGTACATATGCTTACATTTTCTGTGTGTGTGTGTGTGTGTATGTGTGTGTGTGGTGTACAAACATTGTGCCAAGCATTTGATTTTATGGAAATTTTTGATTTGCAACAAGCAAAATAAATTGCATGCAATTTGTGGGCCGCATAAAAATGAGCAACATAAATCCAGTTACCGGTCAGTCAGCCAACTGGGCAGCCGGGCAGCCAGCCGCCCGACTGCATATGACTCCCACGGCCAGCTTAGTCTGTTCATATTTCGTATCAAGTATGCGGATGCACAAAAGTATAATTATATGTTGGTGGCAGCTAAATGCTTCCAGCCACAGAATATGCCGCACACACAATTCGAACTTTGCCACGCTCCTGCTGGCTGTGTCTGCTCTATTTGCAGTTCGTTGTTGGCTCTGAGGGTGCTGCAGAAGCAGCACAATCATTGGAATTAACAATGGAAAAATCAGTGAAACATCTATAAAAAATACAAGAGATGAGACTGCCAGCAAACAGCCAAAATATATATATATATATGTGTGTGTGTGTGTACAGAAAGGGGCAACAATTTACTATGGGGCCAAAGGCTATTGCCTGGCTGGCTGAATGGCGGGGTTGTCCCTCGATGGGCGGGTGTGGCTATGTGGTGATGTACTAGTGATAAAAAATAATGAGCAAATTGTAGCAACAACGTCTGGCAGTAAAACATCTTTGTGCCACTTTGTCTGGGTCAGTCGGTCGCCCATACAGCCGATGGGGTTGTTGCCAGATTGGTTGTTTGATCTGTTGTTGACGAACACCGCCCAGATTGGGTGGCGCACTCAATGAATTGGGCGTAACAGCAACAAATTGCCCTTTAAGCGAGCGTAGCAAATGAATTTCGAGCGAAATCCAGTCAACACACAGAGCACAGGCATTCGGTGTGCATTGATAAAGCTACAGAGAGATGCGTCGGAGGAAAGTGCCCGCACATTGATTCGAGTGCGAGAGCAACAACAGTGAACACTAAATAACGTGCACAATGCCATGATAAACGGCCAGATGAGCAGCAGCAACAAAAACAACGTGGAGGAGAACACTTTGGCCGAACAAAGGCCTTTGTACGTGTCAAGCACTCATTGCTGTCAAACATGCCGCACAGTTGACGATGACGAAACGCAATGCGGCAACGTGTGGGAAAACAATCTGTAACATTTGCGCCTTACGGCCAGTTCATGCCATGCCATGCCGCGCCGTGGCAGCCCGGCTGTGCTCCGGCAAAGTCAAGTCGGCTGCAGAGGTAGCTCATCTATTTATCCAGGCGTTGGCATAGCACGCAAAATACCCAAAGTGGGCCTCCCACACACACACACACACCCACACACAGCCAACGTGCTTATGCCACGCCCAGTAGCCTTTACATCCGTGCGCCGCTGCTGACACTTGAGCCGGCAATCGGGCTCAATAGATGTGTAGGCAACCCCAGCAGCGCCCCCATGCCCTAACGCTGCGGCCGACCCCCGCAGCTTGCAATCTGGCACTCGCAGTCAAGCGTTCGCACGTACACACACACATACACACGCACACACACACATAACTTGTCTATGTGAGTCGTATCGTACTTATAGCTGCCAGTTCTGAAATCTGAGCACTTTGAGGAGCGGCCACACTAACAGAAACATCCTCCACAACAACAAGAGCGAACATAGCTACAACAATAGCAAATATTAATCGTTAACAATAAATAATCGTCTAGAGGAGCTTTTGTGTTGTTGTTGTTGTTGTTGTTGTTGGCGCTGCTGCTTTATGCATTTGTAGTCGCATTTGTAATACAATTGTTTATGCTTTTGCTTTTGCGGCTTCTTATTGTTGTTGTGTTTTTATGGTTTGTCGCACACACCGACACACACACACACACACTCACCTCCAGGCTATCCAGCAAAGTGTGACATAGTTTATTGTTATTTTATTGGGACCTCTTTTGGGCTTTCGCTTGCTTTGTAAATAATTCGTGCTCGCCACGTTTATGACGTGATTTCTTCAGCCATTCATGCACCTTCACACTAACGCACACTTATATATATATATATATATATATATATATATATATATATATATATATAGATTTCTCTATTGTAACTGCTGTTGGCTCATTTCTCGTATCGCATTACACAAAAAAACAAAAAGAAAAAAAGTAGAAATCTGAGTCGATGACTACATTTTATGCGCTTGACTAAAATTGAAAAGATTTTGCTATATAATACTAATTAGTAAGACACACTTATTAAATTATAAGTATTTACTTGACATGTGAAGGGTGCCAACAAGTGGTTAAATAATTCACATCATATATATAAATCTATAAATTAACCTAAGACTATCTACATATTAAATCAGTTTTGAGGCAAAGCATATTTTAAGAAAATTTTACAAATTTTTTTTTTACAATTTTACAAACATTTTGTGTCTCAAGTGTAGCTGCTGCCCAAGTCAGCAGCGCACTAGACTTCATCTATTTTTAAACAACAATATATAATTGGAGTATAATTTTCTCTGCTCAGTTCTTATTGAATTTCCAATCCTCTGGAGTCGTCTAGTGTGCTGAAAGCCGCTCACTGCCAAGTTGTTTGTCCTGCACGCAGGAGAGCAACAGTGTACATTGCCAAGCTGGCGGGGTTTTTATAATAACTTTGGAGGTAAAATTGTCAAGTAATTGGTATTTATTTTTCTCGTATAGCGTGCTTTCAGTAAGAATTTAGTTTTTTTCCACCGCCATCATATATACTCGAACACTGAGTGAGGGCAGAAGTGAATGACGACTTTCCTTCATCTCTCTCTATTGCTTTTGCAATATGCATTAATGCTCACCAGCTTTAATGGCAGCACAAATAATATTAAATGAAACATATACACAGGGAGAATGGCTTGCAGAAGCTATTTAGCGATGCTTCAGAGTTCTCGGGTTTGCTTTACATAGTTGTATACGTATGCACACAACTAATATCTCATAGTTCTCGCATAATATTTGACCTCCATTAATTAGTTTGCTTGTTTCACGCGGCCAACTACATGCAATTGGGGAAATGCAAAACAATAAGGTGAATTAAACAAAAACAAAACAAGCCAAGAGCTTGTAAAAGCAGTTGTCATATCACCCAGAACAATCGCATCAAATTGAAATAGCTTTGCTTCACGACTCACACATTCCTTTGAATTGCATAACTCGTCTGCTCTATGATGAGATAACTGTTCTTTATTGGTATTCAAGCAGAAATTTTGGAAATTTATTTATACTTTTTTTGTACACTCTGGTGAGTTAATTTGAATTTATTTGTTTTTTATTTGCTGATATTTTAAACTAGTTTTCAAGGGTTCTATATTTATAGAAAATATACTCTCTGAATCAATTTTCTGCTCTTTATTCATAGTAAGAAATTTTTTATTAAATATATGTTTATTTTATTAAAGTAAACTTAGTATTTGGTATATGCCCAAAAACAATCCTATTTTGTAGTGTATTAATATATATAATGACATATATATGACATGTCCAAAAAATATCTTTTTTTATAGTGTATTAACATAAATGATATATAGTATATGCAGCTCAAATAAGTAATTGCAATTTATTCTTAAATACGTGTAGCTTCTGGAATTACAATGCAAATTTTTGCATTTGCTTGCTATTATCCATCGCATTTATTTATTATTTACATTTATGTAAATGAACGCAGAGTATTTGTAGTTAACTGTGGAAAGCCAGTGGCAGCCGCAATACAAATCAGCGCATGGGAGAACAGTAGCAACAACAAGTCAAGTGCAGATTTATATTAAATTATGTATATTTATTCGAAAATAAATATTAACAAAACAAATATTCGCAGCACACCATGACAAATATGAAAGCTGCAAAAGCTTGCAAATCAAATGGCGTCAGGCTAATAGCGGCTCGATATTTATTTATATATTATTTATTAATTTTATTTTTGTATTTGTTATTTCGCTGGTTTTTTTCTATTGGCTAGACGTCAATTGACTTTTGGCGCTAAAAAACCTTTTAATTAATATAAATTACGAGTCAACGGGCCATGTTTATTGCATGTTATTGTTGCAAATAGATTTTGTTGTGTTTGTTGTTTGGTATTTAAATATTTTTTGCTGTGTTTTTTTTTTTTTTTTTTTTTTTTTTTTTGGCGCTGTCACTGATAATGCGCGAATTATGTAATTAAAATTTCAGTGCGGGACTTATGCGGATATTTTGTTGCTTTTTTTATTTCGGCTTTTTTCAATGTTGAAATATTAGCAATAAATTAATTGGTGTAATAATGGCGCAGCGCAACAATTGAATTCGATTTAGAAAATGCTCGCAGAAATCACATAAAAAATTGAATCAGCTCAAGCGTCGCGGAATTGATTAAATCGAAATTAAATTATAAGAAATTAATTGCATTGCGAAGTGAGCATGGCATATAATTCAAATGATATAATGAGCAATAATTAAATTGCCTTTACGGTTGCGCCAGAGTCAGCTGTAAAAGAAACACACACACACACGCACGCACACATAGACAATGATTGAATGCAATTGATTACAATGTAATACGTGCATATTGATTGTGCAACGCGGCGTATACTTAATGTCTTATTTCAATTGTCGCTTAGTTAGCATTGAACAGTTTCATAATTGGGTATTGCATGCGAAACGTGTCAGGCTTTGCCTCAATCATGATGTGCCGCAGCCATTTGATATGAATGCTATTGGGCATTTGTGAATGCGAAAGCCAGGCAATAATTGTTCATATTTGCCTAACTGATAGATAAGTGTTACGGCCAGGCCCATTACCGGCAATCGCAATGTGAACATAGCCAGTTAGCCAGCAACAACAATTTGGTCACACTCAGGTGCGCACAACAGATGTATCTTCATGTGCGTGTGATTGCTTGTGTGGGCAGAGAGGTGTGGCAGGCACCGCAACCGCAATGGCATCAATGAGGCATATCAACCATGTGACGTTGACGCCAACGGTCATTAGCTCGAGCCCCGCCCCCTGGCCCCAGGCCATTCAACGCTTTACGCATGCGCAACACTTTGGCTTCAGCTCGACTGATGCAAAGCTGATAACAGCTTTAAGTTGGCTTTGGGAATAAACAGAGAGAGAGAGAGAGAGAGGTGGAGGGAGAGAGTGAGGGACACGTAGCATTGTAATTGAAAATGTTTTGTCTGCGTTCCATGAAACTCCTAATTGGATAACAAAAATGCTTTCACACGTGCCCTCTCAACTGACTCGGCTACGTTAATTAGCATGGCAAGAACTTTTACTGCACTCGGCTTATGCAATTCGAATAATGCATAAACAGCGTTTGCATTGTATCTCAGAAGATCTCACGGCTGTACGCAATTGGCTGACCCCAACCTTTCACACATTGTTGCTAACGACGTGGCTAAAGATGTTTCTCGCAATTAGTGGTAAACATTATCACTTTCGACGACACTTGACTATTGTGCTGTTTGCTCAATGCATTTTAGTTAACAATTTATGAATACCTATTTATTGACTGTCTTGAAAAGACTTTCAAATAGTTTTCCCACCGCGCTTTATGAGCATTCTAATTGAAATGCTTATGTACGTTAAGTGAGCAGAGTCAATATCGTAGTATCTTCAAGTAATTACGTATACGCATACGCATTTGGCTGTATTAATTAAAGCTAAACACACACACACACACACACACACTCAGAAGCATCCCCCAGACACACATAGACATATTAGAGCTGCTAATAATTGAGATTCCCTTGCGTGAGGGGCCATCATGAATATGTTGTCTCGAGCCTGGACCGTTAATGTGCCGCCATAAACTAGAGGCTGTCACAAGCCACTCAATTTCAATACCATTGCGGCTCATAAAATGACGCATCAATATAATCAAAATGATCATTATCCGGACAGTGGGAGTGGCAGCGGGTGCAGACAGCTTCAGTAAGCAGCATAAAAACTATAATCAATATCCATATCCATTAGCGTTATCGTATCAACGAACTCAAATAATAACAACGTACATATGTCTGTGTGCACCGCAGACAACCGCAGAGATAACAGCTTCAGTCCCGGTCCCCAGCCCGTGCCCGAGCCCGGGCCCAGCCCACCGTTCATTTGTCTTCACGTAATTATCTTTTAATAGATTTAACGAATATTTTTCTCACTGACTTTGCTTGTGTCCTTACTGTACTGTGGGCAGCACGGCAGAGACTCCGTGCCAATGCCACCCAATCCCAATCCCAATCCCTCTTTCAGGACACAGAACAACAAGCAATCGACCGTAGTCCGACCGTATATAGCTGATGTTGTAGTTGTTGCCCGATGCGACCGGTCAGCCAGTCGGAAGTCGGAAGTTGTATGGCCATGCCACATGCGGCGGAGCCAATGAGGGATGAAGTATGCAGCAGGAGCTACGGATGGACGGACGGACGGGCGGAGAGACAGACGAAGTGGAAGGCTTTGCGCTGCTGATGGCAACGACAACCATTTTCGCTTTATGGACTTTCAAACTGTTGCTGTTAATTATTTCTTCTTCTTTTAATGTGGCCACTGCTGCTGCCGTCGTTCTTATTGCTGTTGCGTTGTTCTTGCTGCTTGTTGTTTGTTGTTGCGTTTGATGATGATGTTGTTGATATTATGCAATGGGGCTTCCCTGAACACTGCTTACTGCTTACTGCTCACTGCTCACCGTCTCCGCCGCTGCCAAAGCCCTTGTTTGCACTTTTTCACCATTTTGCACTTTATTACAAAAGCATTAAATAAAATTCAAAGCGAATGAGCCTCGCAAATGCGGGCAGCCCAGTAAGTGGCATGGGCCGGGGCAGTGGGGGGCAAACGGTGTTAACGGGGCTGCAAGGAGCTGCCTCTTCGATTCGCATTTGGGTTCATTGAAATATGCGAGGCGCAGTTGTTGGCGCTGCAATGTTTGTTGCATTGCCTTCAGTTTTGCAGAGTGTCCATTGTTGTTGTTGTTGCTGCTGCTGCTGCTGTTATTGTTGCGGTTCATACTTTTGTCTTTTGTTTTGGGCCATTGTTTCGAGTTCTGTTGTTGCCGCAGCAGCATCGGCGGTAAACAAGCGCTAAAGTACGAGGACCACAGCCAAGTATCAGTATCAAAAGTGCCAAAAGCATTATAACACTGGGATGAGAGGCTTCGACAGTGTCGCACAAGAGCTGTGGCAACACCAGCCATTGAAGTTATAGAATCCACAAAAGCTTAAAGGAGATGTGTGTTGGCTGCAGAAGTAGTACAGACTAGCGGCAGCTCGAGGTGGTTAATGCTAGATAAATATTGACTGAAAGGTGATATTAGAACTAGGATCAGCGCACAGCTAATTGTTTGCATATGGAACGAATTACCGTACGGATTATCTATAGATAACAACAACTTCAACGTTACGTTGTAAGGTTTTTTTTTTACATCAAACTCAGTCTGTCAGGGAATCTACATATTTTCAATTTCCTCTGTATTTATCGATGTATATTAAAACGCTGATTTTTGTATAATTTAATAATTTTGCATGTTTACATTATGCTTGCAATAACATAAATAAATGTAATTGAAATTATGGGAAATCTACCATATTGCTAATTATATTATTATTATACATAAGCAGCAATTCAATTGGAAACTGAATTAATAACTGAATTTTAATTATAAATATTAAGCTATCACAATTATTAATTTCATCACGGCTCGGAGTGAAATATAAAAATAAGAATTATTTACAAAAATAAATTTTCTAAATATATATGATGTAAATTTAATATTTTGTATAAGCTATAAAAAAACAGACAAAATATGAATATAAAATTGAAGTATGAATTCAAACAAAATTTAATATATGCATAATCAAATTCATATGATCAAATACTAGTTTTAAAAATTAAAACAAATGCAACAAAAAATTCAGTTTTGTCAAACGAACGCATTTCATGAGTCTAAATTTATTTATTATTTTTTATTTATTTATGTAATATTTTTTTTATGTACAGTAAAAGAAAACAAACTGTTCAAATTATTTAAATACTTTCATAAAGCTAAATTGCTTTAAAACTAAAACCTCGACCAGCAAATATCGTTTAAATTCGTATGAATGTTAAATAAATATTTATGATTGCAAATTTATTTGCATAGTTTTGACACACTGTGCAAAATGTTTCAATTAGCTGCGCTTCGATGTGCATCGCCGACAACAGACAGCAGGCAACAGGCAGCAGGCAACAGTGATGGCAACAGCAGCGGTAACAGTAGGCAGGCAACGACGACAGCAACAACATCAACAAAAAAGTTAACAACAACAACAATAGAAAGGCGAAGCCAGTGCCTGCAGCTGTGGCCTATAGTTAAACAATGTATAAATTCGCATACAAAAACAACCCCCAGCCCCCATTCACAAATTGCCCCTGACACCATCGAGCCCAGATCATTGCTGAAGTAGCCGAGAATTCGTGCAGTGCGTTCTCCAATTTTGATGTTGGCGTTGGTGGCGTTGTGGTCGCCGGTGTGGTGCAATCAGTTGCTGTGGCTTTTTGGCCGACATTGCCAGCTATTCATTCCAGTCAGTCAGCCAGCCAGTCAGTCAGTCAGTGAGTAAGTTAGTCAGCCAGCTAGTCAGGTTGGCGCGCTGCCCAGGCATCAGCGTATGCGCCATCTACCTGCCTATGCGCTTTCCTCTCACCTCGCAGTGCTTTCGTCATTCATACGATTGAGTGAGCGCCGAGCCAAGCGGGTGAAAATTCCCCCAATTGGTGTGAAATGCAACATGCTAGTTGGCTGACTGACTGGCTAACTGACTGACTGCCCGACTGCCCGACTGACTGACTGACTGGCAGAGTGTCTGGTCGGTTGGCTGGTTGGCTGGCTGGCTTGTTGGCTGGTTTCCATTGCAAATATGGGTTAATTGTGCGCGGCTTCGACACTCAAATTATTTAATGTCCAGCTTCACAGCGGCCCCCGTAGCTCTGGCCCACACTTTCGGTTGCATTGTCTGTTGTGCAGTGAATCGCGTTTCTTTACATTTATTACACGAGTCTGGCTGCGTGGCCATTGTTACACGCTCGCCATTTACATTTAGTAGATTCTCATTGAACTTGCCAGCCAGTCGTCGATAATCAAGTAATTAAATCATTTCGTTGTCATCGAGTTGTAATATTCATTATTAGTAATTGTCATTCTACATGTTTTTTTCTAGTTGCTGTTGTTGCTGTCTTGTTTTTGGGTGCTGACTTTTTGGCTTTTAATTTGTGCGCAATTGAAATTCCATAGCGTCATCGACATGAGCACTTCAATTAAATTTTATTCAAGACTACATAGTAGCTAGTTGCCCAGCTGCCCGACTGCCCGGCTGCCCAGCTGTCCACCTGTCTAGCTATCCATCTACCCATTGTCAGTGTATTGTGTTTCTGTTTGGCTGGTTTTACAACTTGATTGTCTAATTACTCGCTCGAAGCCAGCTAACAGCAGTGGATAAAATGCATACAATAATATATTAGAAACTGAAGCATTTGATTGAAATTTAATATGCCTGGACTAAATATGAAAATGGAGTCTGCTTGGCATAGGAAAAGCTTTAAGAGTGTTCAAGCTAAGCTTTTCGTGTCGTGTCTATCCGGAAAATATCGAGTTTATATTAAATTTAATTATTTTTGTGCCATGAGCGGGTACTAGAATGACGTAGCATTATAATTAGCAGATATTTATATGATTTTATTATATGTTACGCATGAAGTGGAATGATTGATCAGCTTCAAAATATAGCTGACAAATAACATTATCAATCAATGCGTTATTCCTATGTTTTGTATGAAAGTCAATAAACAAATTGGAATGCCTTTTAAGGCTAATCGGAATTATATTTTATTTAAGTTTTTAAATTGTTCTATGGCTATGTTTCTGATTGAAATATACTTTAAATTAATATAAAAATATTTCTTTATGCTATTTTTATGGTATTTTGATACATCGGCAGATGTAATGTGAAACATTTAAATTTACTTAACTATTTACATATTACGCCTTAAGAACACTTGAATTTCCCTAATTGCGTATATCTCAGAGTGAGGCACATATCTTAGCTTGACGTTTGTTTTGCCAGCTTTAATCGATTTTCATTTGTACTCTAATGAGTTTTTTACGATTAGCATTTCCCGATGCAGTCTAATGACTATAATTGCCTCGTACCAATACTTGTATTACACTGAATTTATTTTTATTTTTTGACTGTGACGACACAAACGACAAAATAACTTAAGGTATACTGTAATACTTTAATATTTCTTGATGTTTTCATTGCTGTGTAAGCTGCTCTCCGGTTCAACTGTATGATTTAGTTATGAACCGCAACGCTCAAAGCTGTTGATGTATTCGCTCGTACCAAAGCGGATGTAGCTTGAGCATGCAAGCCATAAATTCTTTATTATATAAGAAAAGGCAGGTATAGCATATATGTATATATATATATAGTATAACATATAAATAGATTTGTATTTGTTTTTTTTTTCATTGAATTTGATCATATCCAAATAGTTCAACGTTCTAATTTATTTGTATTCTCGTAATTTCAATGCGATGGCTCGCATAATATTATAGAGTTCAAAGGATTTAGTTCGACCGACATAGTTTTTTGTATTTTTAGCTTTATTTAGCTTCTCGATGGAGCATTAATTAAAAGACCCGAATATCAGCGCATTTAGCATTTTATTAAAATTGTACATGAGTAGAATTTGGGCTTCGTTTTGGGGTTTTGCTTTGCGCTTTTTGTTTTGTTTTGGTTTCGTCACCCTCTGTCAACAGGTGCGTCTGGCACTTCATTACAAATTTGTAGTGTAGCGGTACTCTGGTCTCGTTTGCGACCAACACAAATACAGAGTGAAGTTTTAATTAAATTTGTAATGAAATTCACTTATATTTGATTTTTAGTCGCCACGAAACAGTCGCATAGAGACCGCCGCCGGTCTCGTAATTGCCTTAACATATTTTGCCATTTCAATTGAAGCGTTTTCTAATTAGAGAGGCATCCAGGCGCCTTTAAAGGATATCAAACTTTGAGCTCGAAATGGCGCAAATGCAAAACTATGCAAAGTCGAAGTTTAAATCTTTAAGAAAATGTATGTGAAATCGGTAGCATAAAAATAATTATAAATCAAGTCTATAAACTAAACAGTTAAACAAATGTATCTGACTATAAATTCCATGCAGCTTGTATTATTTACAATATATATTATATATTGACAATAATATTTATATGGAAACCTGGACTAATGCTTTCTAAATATATGTGCTAATTAAATTCCTCTTTAGTTAATACTAATACGGCTGTTTAGTTTTGTTCACTGTCACCAAAAAAGCTTAAAAGGGCTTAAACTGCGTAGGCTTTGTTTTGGCTTTTACCAGAAACAGTCTGCTGCATTTGTGGCTAAATTCCTCTATCAATGTACATTAATTCTCGTCAACAGAAGTAATTAAAATAAATGTTTCAATCATTTTAGTCGAATTTCGTTTCGTATTTCGTCGCATAAAAATAATAAAAAGAATTATTCCAAATTTATATTTTAAATTAATTAAATTGCATTTTTTGCAGCCCGGCAATATCCGAATCTGGCTATCATGGACGACGCCAAATTAATGAACCTGCGTAATGGATTCACGAAATCAGTGGACGATCATTGTCAACTTATTACTGGCACAAAGGGTGAGTGACCAGTAGCGTCTAAGGGGCATTGCCACGGTCAGGGTCAGGTTCAGGGTGAGGGTCAGAGTCGGAGTCAGTATCAGACATGGTGAATATACGCAAATACCTTGTATATATATATACACAATGTATACAAACAGAAAGCAAACAAGCAAGCAGTTGAGCGTTTCTTAAAGACAATAAGCATTCATGAAGAATTACGTTTGTCTTCCGGAGACTGCACGGCGTGTGCGGCGGGGGTGGTGAGCAAAATTGTTGAAATTGACAAATTATGTGACAGACTTTTTGTCTGCGAGAGACAACGAGCAATAGCAACAACAACAGCAGTAAACGCAACAGCGACGCCGACAACGGTGGCGCGCAAATCCAAAGAGCCAACACAATTGTTGACAATTCACTCAAAGTGGCAATGCTGTTGTTGTTGGTGCGCTGGCGTTGCCGCTGAACAAATGCCCCAAAGCGCTCAAAAGCTTTAAATGCGCACGCCGCATGCCGCATGCCGCATGCCGCACTCCAAGTGAGGCCACGCGTTGGGGTCTGGAGCTCAATTCCGAAGCGCTCATAAACAATGGAGGCCGGAGGATGGGGAGCGGCTGGAGGGTGGAGGGTGCAGGGTATTTTGGCGTTGGCGGCTCAGTTTCGGCTTGGCGCGATGAGAAGTGCGCTTGAGTTGCATTTAAGCCAATTAGCATAGGTAAACAAAACATTTGAGTGAGCGCGCCAAGTGCTTTTGGTTGAGTGCGACCCCTGGGGTGCTGCCGTTCGATGGAGGGGCTTCGTACATCTATACGATGTATAGGTGTCAAATCCACTAAGTGTCCGTATTTGTATGATTATGTCTGTGTGTGTGAGGTTGTTATGCTTGACGCCGCAGCCAAGCAGCCAAGCAGCCAATGGGCCAGTTTAAGTCCTTAACAATGTTGCATTTATTATGCAATTATCGAGTGGGCAATGTGTTTAAGTGTGTGTGCATAGCCTGTATAACCCATGCAGTGACAGTGATTTACGTCGTCGATTGGCAATTAGGCCAGCACAGCATGGGCACCTTGAAGACACAGGAATGTGCCTACATGCTACACACATTATATGTATATATATATATATATATGTGTGTGTGTGTGTGTGCCTACATATGTGTGTGCTATTGTACGATAGATGAATAGCTCGACGAGCTGCTAACTTGCAAATATTTATGAGTGGCCCACAAGTGGCAGCCAGCCACAGCAGGAGCAGCAGCAGCGGCGGCAGCCAACAACAATGTCAGCATTGGCGTTAACTTTGAGTGTTGTTGTTGCCATTTTGACATATGGCCAAAATGCAGCCACATGCCAAACGCTCTTTACGTGCGACTGGGTGTTGCTCTCTATGTGACTGTGTACGTGCTGTGCGTGTGTGTGTGTGTGTCACGGCGTGAATTATGCGCAATTGAAGTGGCTTTTGGGGCGCGCATTTAAATTCGTGACGCGCGTCAAGTGGGTGGCAAACAAGCATTGAGCCTGCTGAGTGGGGCCGGAGCTGGGGCAGCCACTGGCGCTGCCACTGGCACAATGATGCGCATCAAATTGGCTAATTGTTTAATGGCTGTTTGCATTGATCTTTGCAGATGAGTCGCCCATGCAAATGTTTTACAAGGATAAGGGCGTCTTTCTCACTGGCGGCACTGGCTTCTTTGGCAAAAGTAAGTTGGCAAACTCAAACGCAAACGCGAACGTGACTTGAATAATTGAATACTTACTGAACTGATTTTGTACGCAGTTATTATTGAGAAACTGTTGCGCGTTACGGAGGTGGCCCAAATATATTTGCTGATACGCACCAAAAAGGGCAAGGACGCCCATGCACGCATTGAGGATTTGTTCAACGATCCGGTAAATAATTTGTCCAATATACATAACTCACTCATTTGTCTAATACCGAATTCTGATTAATTGCTAACATTTCCCGTGCTCCCACTTAGGTCTTTGCCAAAATGAAACAGATCAATCCAAAGTACCGCTGTCAGATCACAATCATCAGCGGTGATTGCTCGCTGCCTGGCCTGGGCATCTCCCCCAGCGAGCGCGAGACCATCAAGGAGAATGTCAACATTGTCCTGCACAGCGCGGCGACAGTGCGCTTCGACGAGAAGCTCAAAATGGCAATTGCAATCAATGTGCACGGCACAAAGGAGATAATCAAGCTGGCCAAAGAGATTGTTCACTTGAAGGTGAGCGCCACTAGCCTAAGCACTACAAAAATCTTACTTAGATAGGGCTGAGGCTGGTCTGAGATATATTTTAGTTTATCAAGTTAGGATCGTGAACTATAGTCACTCGAAACTCCTTAAGGATCTAATTAGCTTACTTTAATTCTGTCTAATTCTACTTAATGAATCGAGTTTAATTAAATGTCTTCATTTCTTAGGCTCATAGGCTTAGGCTATATTAGTTAATATTAGTTATCAAGTTAAGATCGTGATCTATAGTCCTTCACTCAGTCACTCGAAACACCTTAAGGATCTAATTAGTTTAGTTTACTTCTGTCTAATTCTACTTAATGAATCGAGTTTCATTAACTGCCTTCATTTCTTCGGCTCTTAGGCTATATATTAGTTAATATTAGTTTATCAAGTTAAGATCGTGATCTATAGTCCTAATCTAATTAGTTTAGTTTAATTCTGTCTAATTCTACTTTATGAATCGAGTTTAATTAAATGTCTTCATTTCTTAGGCTCATAGGCTATATATTAGTTAATATTAGTTATCAAGTTAAGATCGTGATCTATAGTCCTTCACTCAGTCACTCGAAACACCTTAAGGATCTAATTAGTTTAGTTTACTTCTGTCTAATTCTACGTAACTGAACTGTCCTCATTTCGTAGGCTCTCGTGCATGTCTCAACCGCGTTTGCCCACTGCAATATGCGCTACATCCAGGAGAAGTTCTACGGCGGCACGATGACTGGGGACAACGCGTTCAAGCTGACTGAGTGCCTGGACGAGCATACGTTGAATACGCTCACACCGACGATTATTAAGGGATATCCGAACACATATACCTACACCAAAGTGCTCGCTGAGAATGTGGTGCAGCAGGATGCGCAGAAATTGCCCGTAACCATATTTCGACCTGGCATTGGTAAGATGCGCCTTGCTAAATAATCGTATTTTGCTGCAATCGTTCGACTTCCAGTTATTACCAGCTATCGGGAGCCAGTGACTGGCTGGATTGACAATATGTACGGGCCCTGCGGCGTCATCGTGGGCATTGGCTCGGGCGTGTTGCGCGTTTTCACTGGGAACATGGACAACAAAGCTCACATAGTGCCCGTGGACTTGTGTGTGAATGCCTTGCTGGCGAGTGCCTGGGATGTGGCACGCAACACGTAAGTGGAGTGGCATTGAAGCCGTCGACAATGCGGTACTCAAAACATTTTTGAAATAGATATGAAACGCCGCCCATATACAACTATGTGCCAGATGCGGACAACATGGTCACCTGGCGGAACTATATGCAAACGGGGTTCCAGCATGTCAACGATATACCCATGCGCAAGTCCATCTGGTATCCGTGCTTCACCATCGTGCCCCACATGTGGCAATATCATATCCTCTGCTTTCTGTACCACACGCTGCCCGCCATGTTCATGGACTTAATTATGGTTTTAATGGGCAAAAAGCCAAGGTATCAATTTTACGATATTTTGCGTTTCTATTTTGCGATTTACACACTGAAACGTTCTCATGCCCTTTAGAATGATGAAAATATATCGCAAAATACACAAGTTCAGCAATGTTCTAAAGTTCTTCAGCTCTAATGAGTTCCGTTTCGACAATGACAATGTGCGGCGACTGGTTGATAAACTAGACGAGCGAGATAAGCGAATATTTGCCTTCGATATGCGGGACCTGGACTGGACAAATCTATTCCGGGTCAGCTTATACGGGCTGCGGCTGTACGTGGTGAAGGATGATCCCAACAACCTGCCCGAGTCCATAAAGCGCATTAAGCGGTAAGTCAACGTGTTCTTCATATATTATATAGAATTATAATCATTTCTGATCTCGCAGCATGATGATTCTGCACTATAGCACATTGGCCATCGTCTATTCGTTAACGGCTTGGGCGCTCTACGGACTGGTGAAGTTGATTTTCTTTTAAGTACTGTAGAATTTCGGAAAGCATCTATGTGTATAGCGTCTAAAATCGAGGTTAGCTTTTGTCTCTTTGTATTGTGTTTGTAACATTTCCATTTCGGATTAGCTTAGTTCTAGTATCTAGTGCAACTCGACACATTGATTATGTTTAGTCCTATGGTTAAAGCGCTCTATCCGATATTCTGCGTAGTCTTAGCTTGTAAATGTACAACTATTGCTAAAGCTGATCGATCACGTAACACATACTGTGTATATATTTATGTACGAACCTAATCGAATTGCAATAAAAATCGCTTTATATTTTTTGGGACATGCTAAATTCAGTTTACTTTATATGCAATTGATGTAAAAATAATATTGGATTTCTGAAAATGAGAGAAAATTCAAAACTTCACTTTTCATGTAGGTCTTAATCACAATATATTCATTTTCATCCGACAACTTCTGATTAAAATCATCTGAATGTTAACTAGAGAATGCCATAGGAAAATGATATCCTCAACTTGTCGGCAAAAGCACATTCAATGTAAACAGAGATTATGGGATTACAGTTGCACAAACCCTTGTTTTTAATAAGCACAGAACGTGAGTGGTAAGTAATGCAACAGGATATTCCGTTTTAAATAAGAATTGTGTTATTTTCCACTTAGCCGGTGCAAAGGAGCTTTTCAAGCTGAATATGAAATGTAATAATGGACACTCGAGGTTGTTGGCATTGGCGCAGCGAACGGCGCAGAAAGAGGAAATTGGAAAATGCTAAAACAATAAGATTCACTGATTTACACATTGACTTAGCATTGATATTTTTATTGCATACTTTCAGGCGAGCGGCTTGTCAGAGAGAAATGTCGTAAAAATAATGCCAGAGAGCTTATCAAATTGCAAACAGAAGCGGCATTGCCTTCAGCCATCATCCAAATCCTGTAAGTCGCTTTATCGCGCGCACACATGCATAGAGAGAGAGAGCGTGAGGGAGAGAGAGGGAGAGGGAGAGGCAGCGTGCGAGGAATACAAACAAACGCATTTGTATCTGCACACACACACGCACTCATGTGAATGGGCACTTACGTATATAAATAAATAAATCCGCATGTATCACTTTGCAGTGCTGCACTTGTATGATTTCAAAATTAAAATCAGAGCATAACCCAATCACCCCAGCTCCTACCCAGCCGTAACCTCCAGTGTCCCAGGCCCCCCTTCTGCTTGCAGCTATTCGCATACTTCAGCCTGGACGGCTCATTCCCAATACAGCCATAAAACTCTCGCACACTCATCAAACATACACGGAGCGTCGAATGGGGCGTGCATGTGGTGTGAGTCTGTGTGTGTGCGTGTGTGTGTGTGGTAGATATGTTGTGGAAGGACGCGACGTTCCGACGCTGCCGTTGCACAGCCAGTGAAAAATGTTTGTCAAACCGCAGTGAGCGCTGCGCGCAATGATTGAAGCCATTGCGACGCGTCGCATCGTTATCGTTGAGCTGCGGATGCGAATGCGGATGCGAATACCGAGGCCAAGTATGTAGATTTTTCAAAAAATTACGACAGCGTAACGCCCGCGCGTCCAATTAAAGTAAGCGGCAAACGGGGTGTGCGTGTGTGTGTGTGTGTGTAAACACTGAAAGACAGACAAGTGGAATGTGCGGTAGCTGAGTAATAACTCCCCAATATGTTGCATATGTGTGTGTTCATACATACCTACATGTATGTATGTCAGTCTGCTTCTGTGTGTGTGTGTGTGTGTATATACATAAATATAAGAATGGTTTCTGTTGTTGTGGCTGGGGCTAAAATTGCAAGCGTCGCAACACGAACGAGCGAGCAGAACATTGAAAGACCAAACAATCTCAATCTCTCAAATTAGATTTTCAGAAAAATGCACCTCTGGGAAATGCACAATGAAAAAGCACGGGCAAACACACACACACACACACACGCACAAGACACAGATATGCCAATACCATCACACACACACACGCAGAGAGGCGGTCGGCTCCACAAAGCCGAGCAAGCAACACGAAGCAACATTGTCGTTGTTTACGTCGTCAGCGTTCGTCAAATGAAAAGCTTTCCGAGCATCGGCTCTCAGTGCAGCATTCGTTGCTCTCGCCGCTGCTCTCTCATTCACGTCGCAATGCCATAATAACGGGACATGAAGTGTATGGTTATTCAAGGGTTGTTCATTCGTGAAATTAATATTGCGCCAGCCGAAGAAGCAGCAGCGGCACGCGCGCCACAATGTTTATGTTTGACGTCGCGTGTTGTTGTAGCATTGGCGCTGCAGCTGCATATTGTAACGGTTCTTTATGTGCCCAGCTCTCACTGCCTGCATGCCCACTGCCAAGTTGTTGTGTTCCGATTCCAAGCCGTTTCACGCTCTCTCTCCCATGGGTTTCTCTTAATTCCATATCATCTCAGCTTCATGCTCTTCCTAATGGGCTGGTGTTTCTGTCTGTGTGCGTCGTCTGCCGGCATTTTCGCTCTACTGCCAGTAGTGGCAGTAGACCATTATCAGATTTTGTAATAGCTTTACGTTTATTACTTTTTTCAATTTCGGCGTCTTCGGTATTTTTGGCATTTGGCGCACCGTCTGGCATGTCGGGCTCGTACGATGTCCGTTTGTCTGTTTGTCTGTCTGTGTGCTGTTTTTGAACTAATTTCGTGTTTGTGTCTGTGCACTGCAGCTAGTTGTTAATTTGTTGTTAGTTATTAGTGGGACGGCGGCATTGCCCTAGTAGCGCTTTGCACGTCAATTAAAAAACTTGACTGGAGCACTTGGTTTTGTATTTAACTTCATAGGTTAGACATGTACACACACACACACACACACATACATTAATACACATTCACAGACGCACACGTGCACAGCTGCTTGTAATTCCATAGTTGGGGCTTTGCTTGTTTTGCTTGTTTGACTGCCGCTTCGTGTGCAGCTCGCGTGGGCTATAATTATTTAGCCCTGCCCTGTCAGTGCTGCTACATTTTCACACACCCTCGCGCTCGCCCGCCCTCTCCCGCTCAGCTTCAGTCTTTGCTTTGCTGTGTCTCTGCCAGCTCCTTTGCCTTAGTTTCCTAGCTTTAGTTTAGCGCTCGCGCGCGCATATAATAATATTTTAAATTAATTACAACAAACACGCGCTAGTGTGTGTGTGTGTGTGTGTGTGAGGCGCGTGCTTTTGTGCTTGTGGCTCGACTGCCTCGACTGTCGGCGCCGCTGCTGCTGCTGCTGCTGCTGTTGGTGGTGTTTTGTATGAAAAGTGAATTAAAGCGAATTTAGTGCGCATCGTCCACGTCCAAAGTGCATTTGTATGTCCTGCACTGCTGCTGCTGCTGCTGCTGTCGCTAACTTTATCCTTGGCTGGCTGGTAATACACACACACACACACGCGCGCTTACACATACATTCACAGTCAGAGACACTTTCGCTATCGCAGTGTGTTAGTGTGTTTATGTGCTTTTCAATTGCAGCGTATACGTTGCTGGCAACACGCCCCCTCTTGCTCACCGCCCGTGTCAGGTCTAGCCCCGGCCGCTATCCCCTTCTTATCCAGCACTTGGCTTTGCCATTGTCTATTAGTATCTCGTTTGCGCTCCTGTTTTCTGTTCTAGTGCTTCTTTTGAAGTTTTCGCTTGCATTCGCATTTTAATTTGAAGTGCACCATCTCAGTTTTACCCCGCTGCACTTGCTGCATGCATCTGCGGCCACAAACAAACAAACAGACAGACAGCCAGCCAGCCAGACAGACCGGTACGAGAGACAAGCATACAAACAAAGAAGTGCTTATGCTCATTCATTCATTTCATTTCCCATTACATTTGCACAGCCCAGCGCTGGGGATATCCGGCATTCATTGCCACCATCTCGAGCCTTGGCTGTGTTTTCACCTGAGCTCCGCGTATACCCTGCCAAAGGGAATACTCATAGACCAAACAAAATGGTTAAAAAGCAAACCAGCCCAACAACTACACCAAACTCAGGCAGCCGCCACTTGCTACTACTTTATGCCACTTCAACGCAACTCAATTGCTTTCTTTACCCCTGACAAAGTGTGTTACTGTATGCGTATGTGTGTCCGTGTGTGTGTGTGTGTGTGTGTGTGGTTTTATTAAAATACTCCTACCACGACTCCTTCGTCTTGTCTGCGCGGCTGCTTGCCTCCCGCGTCCCTGCTCCTTGTAACTGCAAATAAAAATAATGAAAAGCGTCGGCAAATAAAATTTGCACAAATTATTATATTTTTTTCGTTTATTCTTTTTCACTTCTTTATTTGCGCAAAATGCATTGAGAAAATAAACAAAATTATAAATGAAAGCAACGCGTGCAGCGCCACAATATACCCTGTACGTGGCGAGTTCCAATAGGGAGTACATCGCTGACAGAGACTATATGAGATATACTTAATAATTTATATATTATTCTTATCAATTCTAGGTAAGACTAGGTAAGTCTTCGTTGATCTAGCAGATTCATATTCTGTAAATTTAAAGACAAACTGCAGAGGATACATAGCTAATAAGTCAGTCCTTAAGCACCCCAAGCTCTATCCTTGCACTTTTGTGATCTGATTATAATAGTTTATTATGCTTAAATTAAATACCTATAATACTTATGAGCTGGATATGTTCAGGTCCCTTCCCAGTTACGAAAAGGAGGGTATAACACAAGCCTATATCTCATAAGTTCATAGTCTCTAGCTTCAATGGCAGCGAAATAAATTGCGTTCATAAGAACGGACGGATGAGCACGCAGCAAGATGGACATCGTTCATACTCGCTTTACTTTGCCAGCAAGCATGATTATATAACCAATTTCAAATATAGTTTACTTTGGCCAGTTCATAAAACAGCCAATAACCAATATATATATATATATATATATATATATATATATATATATATATATATATATATATATATCCCTTATAGTTTTACAATGCTTTGTTGTGCCATAAAAAAATACAAATTGCCCGCTTGCATCCCGTGTTAACGCCAACTATTTAAACCTTTTCTACTTTTACTATGCGTTTTTTTCTACATTGTCAAACATTTAGACTAATTGTATTTTAAACGTTGACAAAATAGAGGAGTTTTATGAATGGTCATTTGTCTGCTTTTGTTTTGTTTTGCCTGAAACAATCAATATAAATGCTCTGATACATTGCACAATACCCATTAAAAGCAATGTCCTTACTAACAGATGTGTTACGAGACTGAATATGTATATAAGTATATATATGTATATGTAGAGAAAATAAATTTTGAAACAAAGTGAAAATACCCAAATTTGTAATTGAACACTTGGAAAAACATCAAATTTACAGTAAACTGTGAATGAAAATAAAAGAAAAAAAAATATATATAAAACTTGATTAAATATTGGACTTTGAATGGCAGTCGGATCTATGTTCATCTATTTTGCAGCTCTAATGTAATTAGAAGCTGTTTCTGTTGCGCACACAAACTCGACGCTCTATTAGATTAATTATATGATAAGGCCATTGTCAATAGAGTATTGCATAGTCGGATATTTGGTATCTGAACACTTTTGTTAAACACTTTATTTGTAATTTTTTGCTTTGGCTTTCTTTTATTTGATTATTTTATATATTTTGGTGCAACTGTTTTCATTTTCGTCGTTACAAGCCAAAAAACAATAAAAACGGTGACGCACAGCCAGCAGCAACAGCAACAGCAACAGCAACAACAGCAACAGCAACACCAATAGCAACACTTGTGCGTGTGTCTCCGAGACTACGAGTGCGACTTTAACTGCGAGTTGGGGTGTTACAAATAGTGAAATAGCCCAACGTACATCGTAAATATTTCAACTGCAACAACTAGGGAACAGCAACAGCAACAGCAACAACAACAATAGAAGCAACACGGACAGCAGCAGCAATAACGAGCAGCAGCAGCAGCAAGCGAGCGAGCGAGCGAGCATTAGGGCTAGGATGTTGTTGCGGGGCCAAGGAGTGAATCGATAGATTGCACCTGGTACATACTGCGAAGAAAATGTCCCTAACCAGAACCTCTACAACCTACGACACCAACCGAACCAGCAAACAACAAAAACAAAAGCAAAAATAAAAAGAAACAACATTCAACAAAAACAATAAAGGACCAAGTCGTGTAGGGTTTGGGGAAAGTTCCCATCTCCCAGTTTCCCAGCTTCACTGCAGTTACGCCGGCTTTTTCTTCTACTTACGGTTCCACGCTTCTAGGCTACATTTCTGTCTCTCTCTCTCCCCCCTCTCTCTCCGAGCAGCCGCCACCGATTGGGTCTCAGCTCAGTTGAGCGTTGTGCTCAGCAGTTTTGCTCCGTTCCCCTGACTCGCAACCCATGCGAAAATTTGAAGCGATTTATTTACTTTTTGCCATTGCCATTTGCCGTTTGTTGCTCCTCCCGTCGTATATTTCGGCAAATACTCTCTTCTCTCTCTAAATGCAGCAACAAACTCTGGCATATGGACATTAAAAGCAATTTTAATCTGGATTTCATGCTCTGTGTACTTTCGAAAATCCTTAAGCGTTTCCACGCCCCAGAATCTATTTAGATATTTATATGGATTTATTGCCGTTACTTTATTTGCACCTATCTGAATGAACGAGTGATTTGAATATGATATGATCCTGTGATGATTATCTAATGTATAAAAAGATCTATATACTTTATTAGTTTTTTCTGAGCAGATCAGAAGATTTTGAAACTCAGCTTTGTTTTGCAACTAAAAATTATTTGGATATAGTTGTGTAGTATATATATATATATATAGTATAGTATTATATAGTATAGTTATTTTATCAGCAAATTTATACAGCCAAAGATAAACTAAAATAGTTGCAGACAGACATATAAATTTCCTAAATTCTTGACTTTTTTCTAATCATCCGCACAAGCCTCTTTAGTCAGTTGCTGTTAGGGTATTTAACTAGTTGGCTATCGCAGGCCACTTATTATTTTTTTCTCACACACTCACTTTTGTTGTTGTTTTCTATTTTATTGCACAAAATGAAAATGGTCGTGTTTTTCATTTTTTAAATTTTTTCCTCTTTTCGGATAACATCGTAGCTGTCGCCGTTCCCGTTAGCATTGCCATTGCCATTGGCAGCGCCATCGCCATTGGCTTGGAGTCGTCCTTTTCGGCTGTTCATTTTTATTTTTACTCGTATTTGGACGCATTTGTAGCGTTATGACAAACAAGTGTCCATTTATTTGGCAAATTTAATGTTTCACCATTTTCTCTCTGGTGACAAATTATCTCGCTTCGATTTCTCGGGCCCCATCAAATCACACACTGAATGGCAAGCAGCGGAGAATCAAGCGCCAACCGAGCAACTGTGCTTGAATTTAATAAAAAACAAAAATAAAATGGCTAATGGGTCACATTCCATGTAGCAGCGTCGTCCCATGGTCGCGGCTTTGGCTTAGCTGCTCCGGCTGAGCTCCTACTTATCCTTCAAATATTTAATAGTATTTGGTGCTGAGAGCTTGTGCCGGCTGTCTCCAAAAGTGTTTAGCGTCTCCAGCTAATACATAATTTATACAAACAAAATTTGTCATTGCCATTAAGAAAAGCGCGCAGCTCGTTTTTCACTAATTGGGCAGGTGTTGGCGCTGGAGCCGGTGTTGCTGCTGGCGCCTGGCGAAAAATATTCGTTAATTAGCTGGCATGACGTGTTCTATTTGTTTGTGCCCTGCCCGTTGCCGTCCCTTTTCGACCGAGATCCTATCTAAATTCCATGTAGAACAAAGGTCGAAACATTTGTACACATTTCACTTTTTGTTTAAGATTTTCATGACATGTCGGCTAGCGCGGGTGGGTGGGCGGCTGTTCAGAAGCGGAGTCAGATTCCGAGATGGGTCAAAAATTAATGAATAGATTATGATTAATGAGCGGCGACATCATTAAAATGTATTTATATATTCAAATTGCGGTTGCTGACCGAACAGCAAGACAGCCATCGTGAATGAAGCGACGCCCACAACAAAAAAAAAAAAAAAAAAAGGAAGAAAAAGTCGTACAGGGATGTCCTGCCGACAGTGGGACAGTGGCCAAGGCATGAATGGAAAACGGTCGCATGCTGAAATGTCATAGCACAAACACAAAGCGCAGAACTGAAAATGTTTAATCATTAGTTTGAATTGCCGCAAAAAGTTTTTTGGGGCGGGCGATTTCGCTTCTTGCTTCTTCTTCTTCTTCTTTGTTTTTTTTTTTTTTTTGAGCGCAGCTATTTACAACATATGAAAAAGTGCACACAGCAAAATGTAATAAAAACCACTGAAGGCAAAACCTAGTTGCGAAGATAAAAGCGCACGCATCCTTGAAATTTTATTTATTTATAGCAAGCCAGCTGCCCGCTTGTCCCGAGTCGTAGGTCCTTGTTTTTCCTGCTGCTGCTGCTGCGCTGCTGTTGCCGCTTCCTTGCCTTTACTGTTCCTTCATTTTGTAATGCTTGTTTGTTTGTTAGCTACGAGTCCAACCGCAAAATCTATCCGGCCCCAGTCGGGTAGCGCTGACGAGCCACCAGCAGACAGAGAGACAGAGATCGAAAGAGAGAGGGAGAGCGAGAGAGAGAGAGGGGTATAGTAGATAGATGGTAAGAGGACTTGGTCTGCTGGCATTTTGCATATTGCCCATACGCAGCGTTGCCGCTGGGTAAAAGTTTGCAGAGCGCGCCGTTTGCTTTATTAAAAACTAGGAAAAACGCAAAGTTTGCTACGAATTATTTCAATTCTAATTTATTTTGTTTGCAAAAGGGAAATATGCTGGTGTTTTTTGATCGTTGTCGCAGTTAGATAGTTGAATGATAATGACGATGACCAGGACAACGATGGGCCCCAGCTTCAAGTCCAACTCCAGCTACAAGTTGAAGTACACTGAGCTGCGCTGCCGCCGTCCTGTTGGTGGCAATGGCAAATGAGTTTTATGCGAGTGTAGTTACACAATGACATGCACATAATTCAAGTTTGCAACAGCAACAAATGCAGTCAGTTCTATGTGAATGACTGAAATTAACTATCAGCAGAGTGGTCTGCCCAATGGCTGAGCTGCCACTCGAGCTGTGCTCCCACTTGACTGTTGTAGCTGCTGTAGATTGACATTCAAACAGCAGCAGGAAGCAGCAGCAGCAGCAGCAGCAGCAGCAGCAGCAGCAGCAGCAGCAGCAGCAGCAGCAGCAGCAGCAGCATCAACAGCAGCAGCAACAACAGCAGCGGAAGCATCACAAGGGTCTGTCTCATGTCGAGCTTAGCAATATAATTCTTTATTCGCATAGTGCATTAGGGCTTTAGCAAGTTTAAAAGTTGTTTTTGATTATCTGACTCTCAAAGTGGATTTATCACTAAACTTCCAGCGGCAAAAGTCGGTGTCAGAAGCGATTTTTGCAATTTGCATTTGAATTGTACCACATTTACCATTATCGCATTTGAGCTTAAGTTGACTAGCTAAGAGACTACAAATATTTGCGTGACACTTACACATGGCAAATGGTCTTTGCTTCTGTGGTACACGCCTTTGAATACTAGTAAATATGACAGACGAAAAGTTTCTCCTCGACTATTTGTATTGATAATACAAAAATAAATGAATAATATAAAAGTGCTAAGCTATGTTGAATTTGTAAACTAAAAGTTTTTAATTTCTTCACTCCCTGTCTTTCAGAGCTCAATGGCTGTGATTCGGGGCATAGCTCGCCGGGGATATCGTTGATACAATGTCAACTTTATATAAATAAATAAAATAAATAAAACAAATAAAATAAATAAAATAAATAAAATAAATAAAATAAATAAAATAAATAAAATAAATAAAATAAATAAAATAAATAAAATAAATAAAATAAATAAAATAAATAAAATAAATAAATAAATAAAATAAATAAAATAAATAAAATAAATAAAATAAATAAAATAAATAAAATAAATAAAATAAATAAAATAAATGAAATAAATAAAATAAATAAAATAAATAAAATAAATAAAATAAATAAAATAAATAAAATAAATAAAATAGATAAAATAAATAAAATAAATAAAATAAATAAAATAAATGAAATAAATAAAATAAATAAAATAAATAAGATAAATAAAATAAAATAAATAAGATAAAATAAATAAAATAAATAAAATAAAATAAATGAAATAAATAAAATAAATAAAATAAATAAAATAAATAAAATAAATAAAATAAATGAAATAAATAAAATAAATAAAATAAATAAGATAAATAAAATAAAATAAATAAGATAAAATAAATAAAATAAATAAAATAAAATAAATAAAATAAATCAAATAAATAAAACAATAAAATAAATAAAATAATAATAGTGTCTTGCAGTTAATTCATATATTTCTCTGCTAGAACGCATTTCTTAAGACTTTCCACAAGATTGCAAAGCAGCCGCACCTCGATGGCGCTAATTTGAGCTGACAGTTGAGCAAGAGAATCTTAAACGAATGGAACAATGCCGTGAATAAGTGGGGGAGCGGGATGTCTCAGCTGTCAGTTTAGTCTGCTGTGGCCCGCGCCGGTCGTGAATCTGCTATTGCACGTGCATATTCGCTATGATAACATTTACAGTTGTTGCATTTTATAATCAAAGTTGTTATTCGTGCTACTTTCGGTTTAACGTCTGTTGGCGTCCTCTTGTTGCTCATCAAAGTTTACCCCAACAGACAGCGCGGCAGCCACAGTGAAATGAATGAGCAGCTCCCCGACCCGGAAGCCGGCTGCCCTCCATCGTCATCATCGCCAGCACCGACCCCTCATTCGGTTGCTGGCATAGCCGTTAAACCGACTTCAGAATTAATCAAATCCAAGTCAGATGTTGCGCGCTGCCAAAAAACTTGAGCACAACAACAGCGACAGCAATTTGTTGTTGTTATTCTTGGCAGTCGGTCCTTAACAAGCGCCGGGCCCCAGTCCCGTGGTTGCTTTGAGCTACTCGTCCACTTGGCATTCACCCGGCAACGTTTTAGCCAAAGAGTTAGCGTCCTTTTCATTGCCATAACGCACATTTACAAAATTATATTTGTAAACTTCTCGACACTCAACCACGACTCCACGTTCTCCCAGCCCAGCCCCAGCCCCAGCCCCAGCCCAGCCCAACTCCTGCCATCATTGTCGTTTCGGCGCCTTCGACCCCCAGTTGGCTTTAATGTACAATAAAATTGGCCAAAGTTGGCGCGTACATCACAAATATTAGCGAATAAAGATGATGACTTGATGACGATAATGAGGCCTGATGCGGGGCGTGGCATGGCATGGCATGGCATGGCATCGCCCACATGACTGGGTTGCAAGTTAATAACGTTACCGCCGATTTTCTGGCCTCAACCAATATGCCAAAATTGTTTCGACCCGCCCGCTAATGAACACTCAATTACAATGATGTACTGCCAGCGAAGTCAGACAGTCACTCGACTGGCGCTGGCCATGTCCGTGTGCGTTCATTAACATTTTGCCACGGCCAGAACACGAAAGTTCGGCAGCAGAACAACGAAACGTGGCCTTGATGGCACTCAGTTAATGAATCTCTATCCAAGCGGTTGATTTCTGTCTGCCGGCTGCTTTAAGTTGCTCACGTTCGCATCGTGTGTTTGTGGGGTCTGCCCCAACATTAATGGCAAGATATTCAAAGATAATTCGCCTTAATTCACTGATACTTGATCCAGGCACGACCCCAGCACCAAAGCCAACCGCACGAGCAGCATCAGCGCAGCTTTAACATTCGAGTGCTGCAAAGCTCAGCAATTGAATTTCAATTTGTAAAAATGTCTGTTAAGTGCTCGGCGTATTTGCTGAAGGTGTTTGAAGAGTTACATAAATCCAACAATGACTCTTAATTAAAGGAGCTTATGCAGATTTTAAATACCCCGGCGTTTATACACTGCACGGGTTGTTGCGTGTGCAAACTGCCAATTGAAAAATAAATAATAAATGTTTTTATCAGCAACAAAAAGATACGCATTTCAGCATAAAACTTTAAAAGCTGCCGAAATAGCTTGTGCTCACATCTCAGCAGAGGAACGAAGAGCCGAACTATCTACATTCCGCAAAAATGGAAAAACAATATAATCGCTTGGCTTTGTAAGCGAGTAAGCCAATCAAGTTTATTGCATTGCCAAAAAATGTGTTCAATATCAAAGACTTGCAAAATATTCTCTATTTTCACTATTTAGTATATATATATGTATGTATATATGTATATATATACTTGACCATAGAGGCTATTTGCAAAATGGAATTATAAGGGAATAAATGGAAATATAACGGGGGAAAATTAGATCCAATATTACCTAGATTTAATACATGCATCAAAGCAGCTCGTAAGCTCATAGAACTAGCTTATTTGATAAGGTCTCAAATCATAATAATTATTTAAAAATTTCCAAGCTGGGAAAATAGTGAAAACAGAACGTTAGGGTATATATAAAAATTTTGTTAATTTTAGGCTTTTACTTTAATTGCTTATTAGTGACACTCGTTTTGTCAACTATATAATAAATAAATAAATAAAAATAAATAAAAAATATTCTATAACCCTGAGCAACTGATAAAAATGTATTAATCATTAATGATTAATAATTAATATTTAATAATAATAATTCTCGACATGAAATAAGGTAATATATATTATTAATGCATATGACACATCCACTACTCCATATATTGTACATTAATATTCTATCCTGAACCTGAATGCTATATAGAAATTTGTACTGGAAGATTAAAGTAGTAATTGTAAGGCTAAAGAGTATTTGCTAGAAGGCATTCTGGGCACATTTCGGATTCGACTCGTTTTCTGACTGGTTTGCTAAACGAATTGTTTTCGCAAATTGACGTTTAATTCGAGTAATTAGTGCGCCGACATTTTTGGGCATGTTTTCCTTGCTTTTTTTACGCTCCCATTTCTCTCTTCTATTTTTTGTGTGTTTTAATTAAATTCATTGCCATATTTATGAAACTTTTTTCATTAAATTTAGCGTTTTTCTTGTGCGGCGCTTCGAACCCTTGGAAATATTTGCGCCAGCTAACCGAATGGCCAACGGCCACCCCATTTTCTTTAACCCACTGCCATCCATCGAGGGTATATATATATATATTTTTTTTTTTTTCTTGTGGGTTTTACGCATTTTGCTTGGCCTTTCGTCGTGGCCCCTTTTGGAGCCGATGGGCTGCGTCTTGGCCAGAAAACGTTATAAAAATAAAAAATAAAAATTCTGACACCTAAATTGCTGTGACATATTTGATTTATGAGGCCACCTATTTGCCCCAAAAGTACGCAACAACAAAAATAAAACCGTCGGACGACAACAGCAGCCAAGAATGGAAAAGGGACCAAGCCGAAAGATGCGGCAAGCGGGCGACACATAAAAAACACGAAAGGAAGTGCCACTAAAACAATTACAAAATAAAAACGATTACACGCCACTTCCGGCGACATAAAAATGGCGCTTGGCGTTGACCAGCGCAGAGTCCAAGGCACATCCTGGGCACCGCTGGGGCGCTGGGGCAAAGGGTTGCTCCACTCACACACACACACACATACACACTCGCACTCACACTCATCCGTTTAATAAAAGAGGCCACTAAAAGGCGCAAGCAATACAGCCCCATAATCTTGGGTTAAAGACCATTAAGAATTTTTATTTTCAATTAAACCCGATTTGCCTTAATGCCCCACAAGGCCGAAAACGACGCTGGCGATGGCAATGGCTCTGCCGATGTCGCCAGCATCAGCAGCAGCAACAACAATCACTGCGACAACAATAACAGCAATAGCAACATCGTGTGGGCTGCCCGCCAGCAAAAATTTATATGCGCTGCAGATTCTAAAAGGGTCGACCGGCCGCGTCGTTGACTTAACGCGCTGCCCAAAGTGGCGCGTCCAACCAGAACCTCCCCCCAAGGAACTTCTGGACGGCATACGCAACAGCAGCAGCAGCAGCAGCAGCAGCGGCATCAAGGGGCCGAGAAGGCGTCCACATTCAAATGCGATTTTTATGCCATTTTCAATACGCCTCCCTTTGGCGAGGCAGTGGGAGAGCTCTGAAGCCCACAGTGGGGCCAAGGGGGCGCAGTTGGCGGGGGGCTGCCTGCCACATCGGTTCTAGGTAGCTGCACAGAAATCTCTAGATCAACCAAAGGCAAACACGGGGACAAGCGAGATATTTATATACATATACAAAGATATATGTATATGAACAGCAGAGAAAGGAAGAGAGTGAGATAGAGAGAGAGAGAGAGAAGTAGAGTTGCTGAAAGAGACAGCAAAACAAACTGAAAACTGCAAAAGAAAAACACAAACAACTCGGCGAGCAACAAAAGTTTACCGATATAAAAAGTGTGGACTGCTCGAGTGGCCGCCTCGCAGACATGGAATAAAATAGAACAGAGCCGAATAGAATAGAACGGAATAGCTTAGCCAGGCGGTTTGGCTGCCTGCCTGCCTGCCTGGCTGACGGCCGCTGGCTGTTTTCGGGGTGTGGGCACAAAGTATATTTAAGTGCTTAAAGTAAAATGATGTCGTACGAACTCGAAACTAAAAACAAGTTAGTATGGTAACTTTTGGCCTAAGGCTACACACAGACCCTCTGTGTGGATGGTACTGAGGGTGTGCTCGCAATCCGCACAAAAAATCGCTGTAGCGTATCTTTGAGCTCGCATCTTTGAGATAGTTTAGCGTGAAAATAAAGTAAAGTACGGTAAAATTGTTGGCAGTTGATTATTGAATCGCTTTAGGTCAAAGCTCACGAACAGTCAGACAGCCAGACAGCCAGCCAGCCAGCCAGCCAGCCAACAACAACACGAAACAAGTCAGCAGCAGCCACAACAGCAGCAGCAGCAGCAGCAGCAGCAGCAACATGGCAGGCAAGTAGAGATTAAAGCGTTTATTGATGCGCAGATTGCGCGCATTTTAGCCAGGAGGGGCAGGGCATGGCAGGACAGACAGGATGCTAGTGAATGCCTCCTTGCCGCATCCTGGCTGCCTGTCTCCATAGTATGTGCGCCTGTGGTGTCTGTGTGTGTGGGCGTGTGCCGCATCTGGAACTGAAATTGTCGGTGGCTGTCGTTGCTGTTGCTGTTGCTGCTTACGCTCAAATTGAAATAATTAAATTGATAAAATGTGGCAAAGATTAAGCGCCGCACTTTATTTGGCTTAAAGGCATACCAAAAACCTGACTAAGCCAACTGTGGAGTGTTGATTAAATAAATAAGCCGACATCGCCCGAGGCTCAAACCAAAATATTTGTCTGCTTGCGTGCGCGTGTGTATGTGTGCGTGAGCTGTGAATGTGAGCGTGTGTAACAGGTAATGTTATTTGTCTTTGGCATTATTTTCAAATCGCTTTTGAACTGCCATTTGTTTGCCGGCACCCGGCAATGCCCTTTGGCCCCCGGCTTAGCTTGGCCAACTTTGAACTGTTTATTTGGCATTGTTCGGCAAGCCAGGCCAATCGCACCCGTCGCCGTAATAAGTAACAAAAGCCATCTCAACAATGTGCTCAAGAATTCGACTCCAAATGGCTGTGGCCATCATCCTCGCCTCAGATATTCAAATGTGCCATTTCATAATTTGAAGCACATTTAATTTGGCTAATATGCGAGCAGCGCTCATGCGAGACACTTGACTTAATTGCATTGGCTTGTTATGTTGATTTGAATAAGTAAGTGGCATTGCGACGGCAGCTCAGCCTCGCTATCTCCCTCTCTCTCTCCCTCTCTCTCTCTCTCCCTCCCTCTCGTTCTCTCCTTCTCTGCGTGTCTGAGTTATGAATCGAATTTGATATGTGCGTTCGAATGCAGTTTGCGGCAGCAAATATTGCTATTATATGTTGCTGGCGAGATTCTAGGAAGTGATGCTGTGCAAATATTACGCATACGCCCCCTGTCCGCCCCAGTGCCAGTTGGCTGCGACAGATTCCTGTCAAGGCAGACACAGCTTATGCACTTCAGCTTATGTTATGTCAGGCTTAAGCAATTGAATCTCACAATTCTCGCACATAACGTATACGCCGCGTGGGGCGTGCAGCAAAACAATGCAAATTAACTTGAAGTCGGAATGACTCGAATCCATCACGTAATCAAGTTTCCAAAAACATTGCCTAGACCTTGGGCGAGGTGGGGCACTGGTAAAACGGTAAAATAGTTAATCAATGCCAGCCGCCAGTGTTGGCCCGCAGCGTTAAATTTGTTACGCTGGCTTATCAAAATGCCAGAATCGTCATGTGCCAGGCCAATGGCAGAGGCAATGGCACTCGCAATGGCAGCCATGCCACATAAGCCATTCGATGGCAGCACTCGAGCTGGAGACAGGGGCCTTAACGCAGCCAGAGACCGAGCCTAATGGCTTCAGCCATTTCCGGCGCCCAAAAACGTTACCCGCAAATTAGTTTTGGGCCGCGCTGCCGTGCGAACAATTGAAAAGCCAAAATCGAATCTTTTCAAAGCCGGACGAACATCCTTCAACGACGCCGTCGCCGTCTGCTATCGTTGGCTGCGTTGTCGTTGGCAGCACTTTAGAATTCATTAAACGGCCGACTCTTAATGGAAATGGCCGATAACGTTTGTGCCATGCTTCGATAAGCGTCGCCGAGAGTGCTATAGTTGTTGCCGAAATCCAAATGCATGGTGCGTAATGGCTGGCAGCGCATTGTTTGGTCGGCCCTGAGTCTGAGGCCAATATCAAAAACGCTCCATAATTCAAAAACAAGAACAACGCAGGCAAGACTGTAGCGGCTGTGTGAGCAACAAGAAGTCGACGCAGCCGACGCAGCCGCCGCCGACAATAACTTCAAAGACCGCAAGTAAATTAATGTTAATTTTATGCTAAAATCGACAACGGGGAAAATGTAGCCAAGAAAATGGGAGCGCGGGCTATGGCGCTGCCCAATACCAATCAACATCAACGGGATCATCATCAGCGTCATCATTATCAGCATCAGGGCTCGGCGCTCGATTGGCATTTTGACACGATGCCCTGGACAGTGGCTGGCGGTCTGGCGGTGCCTTGAGCCGCTACGGATTAACGGCATCAGCAGCCGAAAATTTAAATTTATGCCGACTGCGGCACATAATTTAAAAATATCAATCAACTCGATAACGCAGATTGTGTGCAGGACTGGGCTGGGCTGGGCGGGCGCCCAGGCAGCCAAACGCCGAATCGCCCGGGTAGCAGCCAAGCAAACAAACAAACAAGTCCCGAATCCAAGCCGGGCGAACTGAGGGAATGCGCCGCGTCTCTAGTCCAGAGAGCAGCAAAGCGGCAAAGGCAAAGAAAGAACTTGGTAAACAACAGCAGCAGGCGAAAGCAGAGGCAACAAAAGTTGCCTTGGCACCAGCAGCAACGGCAGCAGAAGTCGATGCAGCTCACTTCAATCCGTATTTATCCTTTGCCTCCAAAAGCCGCTCACTTGCGTCCATTGGCGCACTGTGGCTGCGGCTGTGGCTCAAGCTCTGCCCGCTGCATGAGGATGCGGCTGAGAGCGCTTGGCCCCAACTAAGCCCAACTGCTAAGCTCGCCAGCTCGAAACTTTGTGGCTGCCAGCCCTCGAGCGGAGTGAGACCTAAGAAGTTTAAATGTATTACAGTCACATTGTGAGCTCTCTGTATGTATTAGGTATTTGTGAATGCTGTATCTGTGTGTGTGTGTGCGTGTGTGGGGGCGCATTATACCCATAATGCTGCAAATAGTCTCGGATATGCAGCAACAAACAATAATACCAACTATGCCAGAAAGCAAAGCCAGCGGCGGCCAGCAATAGAAACTGGTAAACAAGTTTTCATCTTTGCTTTTTACGGCACGGCACGGCACGGCACAGCGCAAATGAGCGTGACCAGCTCTGCTAGCAACAACAACAGCAACAACAACAGCTACATGAACAATAAAGTGTTGTTAGTGGCAGTCAAAGCGAGCGCTCAAAGGCTGCCGACAGCGGCAGCAATGACGAGTGCAACTAGCGTAAAAAACAAGCGCAGGACAACAGAGCATCGACGGCGACGGCGACGGCGACGGCAACAACTGCAACTGGCAACAACATTTCTCTTCTATTTCCCACGCACAGCTCGCGTTTTTATTTGAGTCGCGGCAACACCCAGCATGCAACCTTTATTTCCGACTCAGCTCCAACTTACTTTGAGAGCAACCAAACGCTTGTGCCAAAGGCTGCCAGAGTCTAAGGGATGCTATGCCAACGTCATTTACAATTATGGGAACTGTCAATGCAATGCTGCAGCAACAGCAACAGCTACGGCTTGGGCTCACTGCATACTCACTGGCTCAGGCCAGTTTAACTACTAGGCAACATTTGTGTCTAAAGAAGCTGCTTGCATCTATTCACCTTTCCATATATATTTATATGTAGTCAGTTGCTAATTAGCCTGCAGCTGGCAGCTCCTATTAAGAGTATCGCGGATTAGCTTGCAAATGTAGTCACTTTTCTGAGATCAATCTCTTTATTTGTGCCCGAGATAAGAAGCTTTGGTGTGTGAAATCTTCTTCAAGTGCTGATGATTCCAACAATATTATTTTATTTATTTATTTATTTAGTTATTTATTTATTTATTTATTATTTTATTTATTTTTTATTTATTTATTTATTTATTTATTTATTTATTTTTTATTTATTTATTTATTTATTTATTTATTTATTTATTTATTTATTTATTTATTTATTTATAATTATTTATTTATTTATTTATTTATTATTTTATTTATTTATTTATTTATTTATTTATTTATTTATTTATTTATTTATTTATTTATTTATTTATTTATTTATTTATTTATTTATTTATTTATTTATTAATTTTTTAAATTTATTAATTTAATTATTTATTTATTTATTTTTATTTAATAATTAATTAATTTCTTTATTCAAACTATTTATAAAACACTTAATCAAATAACAGCCAAGAAATATATAGATAATGCTATTATAACGAAATCTTGTCAATTGTGTGATAAGCACTGATTTTTACAGTTAATCATAGGCATTAAAATTGTAAGTTGACGAAGCATGCTAACAACAACATTAACTCATACGGAAGCGGCATATTCAAATGTATGCAAATCTATAAAGCTCAGTCGAATATGCAGAACTGAATAAAGTTTTGTATCGTCAGCTGAATAGTTTCAAATCAAATAAAAACATATCAATACTATAGACACTATACTATACTACTATACTATATATACTATACTATAGATTCATATAACAAAAATATGAAAATATTTAATTTTTTTTATAGCGCTATAATTTTTTTTTTTTTTAATTAAATATGCAAAAACGTGTATGTATTAATTTGGAGATATTCACGTTTTTTGTCTGCAGTATAATCTGCTGCAATCAACTGTTCGATCCAGCTGCATAATTAGATTACACATTCATAATTTAGTTTACTTACTCCAGTTTACTTGTTCCAGCTACCGGACGCATGCCCATGGTGTTGATTATGTAGATTTATCGAATTAGTCGCACGTTTTAATTGGGGTTTATGTGAAGCGTTTGTCGTCTTTGATTAGTTTGATTATAGTTCTGTCTTCAACTGCTAGCAGAATGGGTCGTAAATAATATTCTTAAATTTCCTTTAGGAATTTGATTATTTAATAATTCACTCAAAGACCTCGAAAAGTATTTAATTTAAAAAATACATCAATTTAGAGAGATTCCAGCTGCTACTCCCCAATTACTTAAATTGGCAGAACAAATATTGACAGCAAGCTCAAATTTATAGATAGATTTGTACACAGAGCCTGTGTGTCGGGGCGGCTTTGTGAGCCATACAACTTAATTAGTTTATTGCATGGTCTATAACAAGTAACTGAAATGGAGAACGAATCCTTATACATAGTGTCAATGGAAATAGCATGTGCAGCGAGCAGTGCAGCCTCGAAATAAATGTGTAAAGAGCGACACCTCAACTTGAGAAAAAGCCATCGCCATCGCCCCAGCATCAAGCCACTCGGGCAGGCAACTGGACCAGTGGACCAGGCGACCAGTCGACCAGTGGACCAGGCGACCAGTCGACCAGTCGACCAGTCGACCCGTTGCCAGCTGGCTCTGGCCAGACCATTGAAACGGACAATTTTAAATCGAAAAATCAAAACCCAAAACAAATTCAATGTCCTGTTTGTCTGAGTTTGTGTTTCTGTGTTTGTGTATGTGGCTGTGGCTGTGGTTGTGGCTCTGTTCGTGCTAGTGCTTGTTTTGGGCCACTCCGCTCGGAGTAGCAGGGCAGTGCACCATGGGCAAGAACTGCAATATGCGGCTGAAAAACCGGAAGTCTTCTCGATTGAAGAACTTTAATATTTGTGCATAAGCAAGCGGTCCGACAGGACCAGAGACCGGAAGACGTTAAGTCTGAGCAAGCCTTTGAAATTGTCGGACAAGTCGGAAGCTGATTATGGGCTGGCAGTGAAGCGAGGAAATGAAGTAGGGCCATGATTTTTATTAGAAAAACATCAGCTTCACTCAGCTGCACAAAGGTGGCTGATAATTAATAATGTCAGATGCAAAATTCGAATGAAACTCAATTAAAATCATGCAAAGCATATGGCAAGATAATCTCAGCAAAGTCAAATGCATTAGCTTAATGGGCAGCGCTGTCCACAGTGAGATCATTGCGAGCTGTCACTAAAAGGAAATGACAACAACAACAACAACAACCAGCAGCAGCCAATTAATGACAGCGAACAACTACAATATCTGTCCACACGGCCAAAGGGCAGTCAATGAAAATCAACTAAGCAATTGCCAATCCCCCATTCCATGGCCGTAAAACCTTCTCACTGATAGCTCGCACAGACACACAGAATGAGCTGCACAAAAACTCTGGCTATAGCAACTGCAGCGTATGGCAAGTGTTTCTAATTAGTTGCTGCTGTCTGTGTGTCCCTGTGTGTGTGTGTGTGTGTGGGCAAGGGACAACTGCAATTGCAGAAACTAACAAAAACAGACAAAACGAAAACAACAAGAAGCAGCAATGGGCACGGGAGCAGTGAGAACGGCAAAGTAAAAACTGAAATATCGTGCGACGCTGCAGCGAAAGGACTAACGAGCCAAACGTCCTGGCTCGAGCTGGGTAAACAGGTAGGAGACGCTCGTCGTGTGTTTGGCCAACATAAATGTAATGCCATTATTAGTTATCGATATACACAGACACAGGGACACACCTGCATGTGGGCATGGCTGTGCCGAAGACACCTTTAGTATCCGGCGCAAAAAAGATTTGCTAAGCATCCGTTAGAAAATTTGCTCTATATGTCCTTGTTGTTGTTGCTATTGCAAAGATTGTTGGCAATGCGATTGCAGCAAATCAGAAAATACTCGCACAAGTGCGAATGTGAATATTGATGCCGCGCGCCGCCACCCACTGCCCAACTCAGACTCCCCCTGACTCCATGTAGCTCCCTCTGTCGCCCTCTGTCGCCCTCCCCCCCTTTAAGGCTTCTTCGCGTGCGTCTCAGGCGCTGGCCACTCGACTTGAGGCAGCCACTTCGCGTTACTTCGCCTACTTTCTGATTGCACACCAGCTTGAGCCTCAGCCTCAGCTTCATCTCCATCTCCATCCCCATCCCCATCCTCCCATCCTTTGGCGCTCGTTCGTTCGCTCGCTTACTTGCTACTTCCGCTTCCGAATCCGTTTTGTGTGCTGTCGCCGCAGAAATTTAACGAAGTCGCACGTTAGTCGCTGCCGTCGCCAACTTTGTCGCTGCCTGGAGAGCAGCAGCAGCATCCCAACAGCTGCTCTCTCTCTCTCTTATGTCGCTTTGTCACTCTCTTATGGCCAGCAGCGACAGCATCAGCATCGGCAACGGCATCGGCATCGGCCGCGCTAGACTCGGCTGCAGCATCGGGTTTGTTGTCGTCGTCGGCATCTGTGCGCTGTGTTCAGCATCCGCTGAGGCTTTTTGGCTCCAGTTTGTGCTTCAGTTTCGAAGCGTTCGTCGTTGCAGTCGGTCGCATGAGCGGAGCAAGCAAGCCAATCCATAGACAGCAGCCAGTTGAACGCAACGACAACGTTTGTCGAGCTTAGTGCCGCGGTTTCGCGCCTCTGTTTAACCGAATTTTTGTGCAACTTGCGTAAATTTCAAAGCACTCGCTTTCAATATATGTTTCGACTTGACTCTAATTCTGTAAATGTGAGCTGCGTGCATGCCTGTGACTGTGTGTGTGTGTGTGTGAGTGTGCACATTTGCCGGCATCATTGTTGTTGCTGGCGCCCATTGTAGTGACAGTCGTTCTCGTCCTAGACCAGACTAGAGGCGGTCGTGGCATTCAGAATACTTGACATTTTCGCCGCCAAATTGTGCAATTTCTTCAGGCTGAGGCTGTGACATTGCCATGAACGTGGCGCACTTTGCCGCTCCTGTCTGTGGCGCTCCCCTACCCCCTTTCAAGTACACAAACTCTATCTGCTCCGCCGATTGACTGGCAAACAAATTTTGCAATTCAATTTCTATTGTGCATGGGCCAAGTGAGTGCGAGTGTCTATGTGTCTATGTGTGTGTGTGTTGGCGCGCGTCGTTTGCTGTCAATTCAAAGTATTTCGCATAAAAATTGAAAATTGCATGCAAATTAAATAAATAGACAGACGCAACAACAACAACAACAACAGCGACAGCACTTGCTCCACAGCTGCAAGGACAATATCAGGCAGGGACGAAATAACTCTCAGCCAGTGAAAATGACAGTTTGAAGTTCTGGTCGCAATCAAAGCAAATGTCATTAGCACACGACACAGCGTCAACGTCGCTGTTTTCGATTGATAGCACCGCCAGCAACAGCAGCCGCAACAGCAACAGCAACTGCAACAACAACAACAACAACAAGCAAGCAGCATAAGTGAATTGGTGGCAACTGAGGGCATTTGCATAACTTGCAGCAAGTTCAACTTACGCCGGCTGACACGGAGTCAGGTAAGGGCCAAAGTCGATTTTCGTTTGAGGGCGATCGCATGCTTGCCTCTGTATCTATCTCCCTAGCTCCGCTCCAGCTGGGCAGCTCAGCTATCATTTCTATTTTGCGATTTTGTCCCCTCCCCTTTTAGCACCGGTATCAACTTTACTGCCGCTCCATCATGCCACGTTAGCCCAACTTTTAGTTATGGCTTTCGCTTTTCGCATAATGTCAGTTTTATTTGGTTTTGGTTTTCACTGGCGGCACTCGGGCGCAATCCTATTCCAGCTCCAATGGCTTCGACATCGTGCCAGGCCCGGCCATTCGGCACCCTTGTAAGATTTATTGTGCCACACATAGCCACGTTGCTACACACTCACACTCACACTCACACACACACACACACACACACGTAGAGACTAACAGTAAACACCTACTGAAGCTCTAGCGCTGCCCAAGTAGCGAATAGAACATCCAACACCAGCGCTGCGGCCGCCTTGTTCTTATTCATCTGCAGCAGCGGCAGCCCCATAATCTCTACTATTTGCATCGCAGTCTTTGCTTTGGATTTGGGCATGGCAATGGATTTAGTTATGGTATTTCTTCTTCCGTTTCTGTCCTCTACACTCGCTGTCGTCTCGCACGCTAGCTGCGCTTTTTACCACTCGAAGATGCACGTTTGTTTCATCTTGTCGCCCCGACACTGAGCAAAAACTGCGCCGCATTTACATTGTGCACTGAGCGTTTACAGCGTCTCCAAGGCTCCCATTTGAAGTTGTTTACACCACAAGTTGGCAATGTTGCAAATGCGCCGCAAAACCATTAACAAACTGAGCACACAACTATGACATTTAATAAGCAGTTCAGAGATCTTGCTTTGACTGAATTCTTTCTGCAGTCAAATGAAAAGTTTTCAGAATTTTATTACATTCACAACACTTATGAATTGCGCTAAATAATTAATTAATTCATTAATAAAAAAAAGAAAACAATTTTTAAAAATACATACATACATTTTTAAGACATTCAATATATTATAATAAATATATAATATACAAAAAAATATATAAAATAAATTTTTAAAAATAATATATTATATTATAATATTTTAAAATAATTTTTTACAATTCTTAAATAATATGAAGGCATGAAATATAGTTTAAGAATTATAAATAAGCTAAGTATAAAGAAAATAAGCAGCGTATTTTATAGACTTTATCAATATTTATTGCAACAAGCAACAATAATAAATACAACTATTATATATGCAGTTATTATCACAATTTTACATAGGTATGGCATGATACAGTCTGTCTGGTATAATGTGCGCTCTTTATCAACATCATCATCAACTTCTTCTATTTTAAAACTTTTCGTTGGGCCGTAGTCTGGCCTCTTCCATGTCGTCTAATATGCCTAACCCGCACGGGCAGGCCAATCCATAAAAGCTGGCCCCATCCATTTGGCTATACGCATTCCGAAAGTGCCATAACGAAAAAAGTTTTTCGACCGTACTCCTATTTCGGCGCTGTGTAGCCAACCCGTTGGCCAAGGCCGAACGAAGCACACCTTCGAGCTGAAGCCGCACACATGTGAGCGAGTTGTGGGCACAAGGGGCGACAGATATGCGAATATGCGGACACGGACTACTGAGAGGATTTCACATAAAACGGAAATGGCATTATCCTCGCACATATTGTTGTGCGGATTTTAGTTTTTATTACGGCCGGAACGCGGCTGATGCCCGTAAGAAGCGAGTCTTGCAGCACCCAAAAAGCTGAGCAGCAGCATAAATACATTTGTGTCTGTTTGTGTGATACATCAAGGTGCGCCACGGCAGCGGGGCAGGCGCCCACCCACACATTGTGGCACCATTGCTTACCTGGCGGCTGCAATTTATGTGCGTGCTCCTTAAAAATTCGCACACATCTTGCAGGCTGCTGGCGGATATGGGTTCGGAGTCGCAGGCTCTTCGTTAATAGTTTCGGGTGCTGCAGACGAGTCCGGCATTGTCTTTAGCGCCGTTTATGGGGTGGGTAGTCGGGGGCGGGCGGAGGTTCGCTCCGAGGTGGCATATCGCTAACTCTGGTGCGAGCCTTTGTTTGGCAAGACAAGATTTATGTTGCCACTGGCCAAAAACAACAAGACAGCAAATGGTCATGGAAAAGGCGCCACTGCACGCCCCTCTCTCAGAGTGCGGTCCGACTTTTGGCAGCCTAAACAAACACTTGAGGTGTGTAAAGTTGGCCTTGTCCAGCCATCGACTTGGCTGCGTTTTTCAGTTTGTTTTGCTTTCACATTTTGTGCGCTTCAAATTGTGGTTAGATTTCGGTTTAGGTTTAGGTTTCAGATTGGGTTTGGGTTTTAGGTTTAGGTTAAGCAAAGGCCAGTCTGTCTGTCTGGCTGTCTATGTTTTCTTGGCAAGGTTTGATCAGGTCCATTGTGCTTAATCACAGCACGCACATTTACATATTGGTTACCGAAAACTTGAGCAATCCTTTAAGACGCAGCCAGGCAGACGTTGCTGAGCGGCAAACCCTTTTTTGTCCGTTCGCTGTTTTATCTGGCTGCCATTGTTGTGTGGTTTAAGCTTAGTGCAAGGTGGTGCCGGGGGCGGTGCGAGGCTTACGCTTAAGTAAACACACACCAAGACACACAGATCAACACACACACACACACGCTCACACAGCTACGGTCGCATCCCTGGGCAGCCATTCACAGCCATTTGCGAGTTGGCTGTTTCGGCATTGTTTTCACTTTTTCCCCAATCCGACTAGCTGATTGACTGCCCGACTCATTGACTGACTGACTGAGTGACTGACTGAGTGACGAGCTGAAGCGGCAGCCTCCTCTTCCTTCAGCTACTACATAAAACATACAGCAAAATCTGAAATTGATGATGGGCAGTGATTGTGAAAGTTGGCAGTCAGTTAAATTGAGTTCTGCTTAGGCATCGCCCTTGGCCCCCGCTGTTGGCCGTAGACCCTTGCCGGCGTCCTTGCCGCTGGCGTCGCTTCCTTGGGGCGCGTTAATTGCTTTGTGAATGGTGTCCGGCTCGGCCGGAAAGTTAACATTTAACTTTACTCTATTTTGGACTTTAATCTATTTATAATTGAGGAATGCATAAAGCATGTTAAATAGGAACTTACACAAATTCTGCTTTGTTATGCGCCCTAATCGGGCTGAGGATTGAGTTTTGAGTTTAGGGTGGCCACATTCGGGTGGCAGTAGAGGGGGGGATGGACGGAGTCTTCATTGTTTTAAATACGGATTTCTAACAGCCACCGTCAAAGTTGTTGCTCTTGTCGCTAGTCTTGCTGTTGTTGTTGTCATTGTTGTTGCTGTAACTGGCGGCTGACTGCTGCCGCTGAGGTAGAGGCGACTCACATAATTTGCATAACTAATTTGTGGAAACTTTGAGCATAGGAAGTTGTTGAAAGTTCTGTTAAGGGCGACCTGCAGACCAGGAGCTGCAGCTGAAACTGGTTTTTGGAGCTGCGGTATTTTCTTAACAGCTGCGCTCCACAAAAGTGCTTAATTCTTTCAAAATGAACGAGGACAGCCCCATTTGAAATCTGTCCTAATTGAATACATGAGAGCATAAGTTAGCAGTTTGGTACTTTGATATCAACTTTGATTACTTTATGGCTTTATGGCACTTGAGCGTACAATTTGGCTTAGTTAGCAGTTGGGCACTCCAGCAGCGACCATTCCCCTACCCACTGCCGCTCCCACTCCCACTCCCAGTCAGCAGGCATATAGGCAGTCGACTGCAGATGCTGCTTTCTCCACTGGGTATCCACAGGTCCCTTTGTAATTGAGCTGACTCAGTGCTGCCTGCATTGCCATAAATGATAATGAAACTGTTTAATGGAATATTTGCTGCTTCCCTAGCATTCTCAATTGTCTGCTAAGGTCATATAATCGATATTATACCGCCCACTGAACTATTTATTGTTAAGTGTAATTGCATTTAGTCAACCATTGTTCAGTTCTTAGAGCTCGTAAAGTTTAGTTTAGGCTCTATGCATAGGCTAATGTTAATTGATTGCCTTAAAGTTTGCTTAAGCCTTGCATTGTTTATATTTTAGAGTAGTAATCGCCAAGGAGTCTAGATCGAGGAATCAAATATAATAATTAAATAAAAAAATAAATAAAAATTCAATCAGGTTCATCTTCCCAACTTCGATTACAGCATTTGGCTCTGAGCAACAAAAAGCCAATTAGGTCTGAGGTAATGCAAAGTTGAGGGGCTATAAACGCATCCTATCTGAAATGTTCGGCACAAATCACATATCATAATTTGCGAGCGAGTGAAGGGCATTACGGACAGCAGCTCGTTCCATATCTTGCTGGGCAATTAAGACTTGTTAAAGCTGGCCTTACAATTTCCAACTCTTGTATGCTTTGGGCTTAGCCAATTAACATGGAAATTTGGGCTCTAAATGCCATGCTCTATTGATGGCTGGTAAATGAAATTTATGGAGCGGCTACGGTCTCAGTATGGCACGGTAGCAATTTCAATTCCAATTCCGAGTCCAAGTCGATGCGATGCCATACCAAATGGGCAGCAAGTCTGACCCAAGGCTGGACTCGCCCACTCAGTGGAGAAAGGGCACATTTTATGGGCGGAAGGGCCGCACCGCATGGCATTTTGGGCAGCATTTTAACAAAGTGTTAAACTGAGAATTTTATCTGCAATTCGGTAATTCAGGGCCAGCTCCAAGGAATACACTGACCAGGCAAAAAAATGAGGAGCCAAAAAAACACAGAAAAAGCGAGTGGCTGGCAGAAAAAAGTGTTAATTTCAGCGTTGCGCTGTGCGCTTAGTTAGCATTACGTAGGAGTACGTTGCAAAGTACTCGACGACTGCTGCTGCTCACTGACCTCAGCAATTACTCCACGCCTTTATTTTAATTACACGGCAACAAGAGCAATGAAAAGTAAAAACGGCAACGGGAAGACGGACAGCCAGACAGGCAAACAGACAGGCAGACATGCTGCCAGCAGGGATTGCAGCGTGGAAGGAGCGCGCATAAATGAAGAGCCAAAACGCACAACGCCAAAATTAGGCTATAATCCCGAGGGCATAGTTTTAATTCCCAATACAAATATCACTACGCGAATGTACAACGCGCATAAATTTCAATGACGCCGCTGCTGGGTTTCCTCTTAGGCGATTGCCGCTTCCGGCTGCTGGCTCCGACCCCCGCGTACCGTTACAATTACACGCACAGTCACCCACACAGAGAGCGACAGTTGCATGGGGAGCAGCAGAGAGTGATAACACGCTCATTTAGCTGCACGCTGCTCAGTCAGAGAGTCAGTTAGTCCGTCACAGGCAGCGAGTCAGTCAATTGAAGATGTTGGCTGGCTGCCCAACCACAGGAGCTGGCATGGCCACAACCACAGACACAAATATGAAGTCAAATACAGACATTCGCGGGGCAGACACAGTGGCATCTCAGTGGCTGCTCATTTAAATAAATAAAGAAATCTCTAGTAACTTCTTGAAATTCCAACACATTCCATATCATTACTGAAGCAACCCACAAAAATTTACTCAATCCTTGAATACGACATGCCCATGCATCTACATCCTCCACACACACACACACACACACACATACACATACTCACGCATACTTAGGGCGGCCATAGAGCAACCACAAAGCATCTCAGTGGCTGCTGCTGATGCTGCCGCCGCCGCCGCCGCCAAAAGCATCAACATCAACGTCAGCACCAGCGCCAGACGGAGTCGCAGTCGTAAAAAATTGTAACGGATGTTGCGGCCATGTATGTGTGCTGTACTCAAACACTCACACACACACACGCACACACACCGACTGAAACAAGTGGAAACGAAGAACTGAGCGCCGAGCGTCAAGCAAAACCAAAAGAGAAACAGAGCCGACAGTAAAAAAGAAGCTTTTTCTCTGTTGTGCTCTCTTGTAACTAGAAACTGCATTTAAGTCTGTTGCGTGTGTAGTGACTGTGCGAGTGGGTGGGTGGGTGTTTGGTCGGCTAACTAGTTGTACAACATGAGAGCGAGTGAGGCTGGCCCGAGGTAGAGTGTGGGCTCTGAGCTGTGTTGCAGGTTGGGTTTAATGTGGCATCATTGTCTGTTGCGCTCCAAGGAGTGCAGCCATTGCCGCTGCCACTGCCGCTGTTGCGGTTTTGGTCGCTTCTTCTGCCGGCAGCAACGACATTAGCTGCAGAGTCGGCTGAGTCGTCATCGTGGCCCTGGCCACATTGGACCTTTCGGCGTCTAGTAGCGTTATAGCGGTCTAGGGCTATTTTATTAGAAACTTTCAAAGTTAGTTTGAGAGTGCTGCACAACCAGAGTTGCGGGCAAATTCTGAAATGCTGCAAGCCTAATGATGCCGCCCCGTCTGACAACAGACAAGCGACAAGAGAAATAGCGCAAGTTATATTGCCAGCGGAATGATTGATTGTTATAGATGGCTGCAAATTACAGTGTATATTACTCGACTCTGCTCGCAGCTTGCCATTTTCATTGACTTTATAGTTTGATTGAATTCGCAGAGACCCTGCGACTGTCCTTGTTTTTTTTTTTTAACTCGTAAAGCGAAATTAAGGGTTAGAAATTGTGTTCAGCTGTTTTTTCCTTCATTTTTCTTACGCTGTCTCTATCCCTAGCTCCATCTTAAATGTATTTGGCCTTTAAGCCTTATTTATTTAATCTCTCGCTATCTTTCTCACTCTCAGTCTCCTCTCACTATCGCTCTCTCGCCCTCTTACGCACATCCATACTCTGTGATCAGTCTAATCTTAACTCCCTGTGGTCGCCATCTCTCTCATTTTAAATCTCTTTGCTCTTTCTCTCTCTCAATCTTTTCTCTCTGGGATCCCTAGCTTTGTCTCTTTTTTTCTTTTTCCATCTCTTTCATTCTTTCTCTCTCACACACACTCTTACTTACTTAAAGTATCAAAATGCGTAATCTGGCAAACTATATATAGACTTGCCTAATGCAAATTCTGAATTGAAATATCCTAATATGATAAGCAGATAAAAGTTCCTTCGATAGCCTAAGCCGGGTCAATTCTAATCCTCCACCTGCCCGTTCGGAATTACTTCCAAGTTGCTGACTTTGGATATATGGTTCCATTTGGATTATGCGCACTTTTAATAAAAATAATAATAATAATAATAATAATAATACTAATAATAATAAGAACGCAGCCGGAGGCAATTTTCCAGCTAGTCGTAAAAATATAAATCCAAAGAAATCCAGCTTATGCCTCTGGCAAATGCCTCGATTAGCCAAACTAGCCAATTTGGTGTGGTGCGTGGGTGCGGCGGAGGCGGAGAGCAAACACATTCCTGTATGGAAATAAGCAGCTCCACGTATTCACATATGCCCATATCCACATTCACATACTCATTCTCGTGCACAGCGACAGGCGGAGCCGCAGCCGTAGCCACAGCCACAGTCAAATCCACAGCTCGGCCCCAGCCTTGAGTTGGCCGTAAAGTGAGCAGGAGCCGCAAAAAACGCAAGAAAAATGAAATCAAAAACAATAACTTGTCTCCTGACAGCATTCCACAAGCGCCAGGACACACCACGCACGTTTTTGCCACGACTTCGTTGCTCGGCCCGGCTCGGCATCGGCTTCAGCATCAGCTACAGCTTTGGATTCGCTTGACGTCTGCGTCTTCATCTGTGTCGCCATCCCGGCAGGCGAGTGTAACGGTCTTCCTTTCGTTTTTCTTCTTCTTTTTCTTTTTTTTTTTGCTTTCTTTAGAAAAATGTTATTACGTGCCGCTTTCGCTGGCGCTGAGACTGCCGCCGTCGCTGGCGTTGGCACTGCCAAGTTATGCAGTGCCGCCTATGCCCGGACACGCTTCCCGCTCCTGCACGTCCTGGCCATGGCGCGCGCCTCGCTTGATTGTGTTGTTATTCTGCTTTTGTGTCCTTGTCGCCGCCGTTGCCGTTGCCGTTGCCTCAGCTTCTTTTTTTTGTACGCCACTACACATTTTTTCGATACTTCGTCTTAATGTTATCGTCGTGCCCGATGCAGCGTCTTTGGCTGCTCCTTCAACTGCCGCGCCTGCTGTCGCTCTCGATGTTGTTGTTGTTGTTGTTTGAGCCTTTGTCGCAACAATTTTATTTGAAGCTGCCACTTTTTTTGCTGCTTCATTTTTATACACAATTCCAGTTTTTTATGGCCATGGACTTGGGCATGTGTGTGCAGTGGCTCCCGTCTTTGGCTACGTCTTGGTCCTGGTCTCAATGGCATTAGGGGCTAATATTTGTAGACTTTTTCAGAGTTGATTGAGTGGCACGCACTGCCACACATCACACACACACAGGCACACATCTAGACTATACATATATGATTGGGCGGGGGCGTGAGGCGTGATGCGGAGTGGTAAAGTGTCGAGGGCTACGTGCGCATTGCTGACATGCCTGTGGCCATACGCTGCCATGTTTGTGGCCATGTGCTCAGCATCCTGCCAGCGACGACGACGTTGTTTTCACAGCATTTGCTGTTTTTAGTTTTGCTGGATTTTTGAATTGATTACGATATCAATTATGTTTGCTTTGCCCATCGATGATGTTGGCACTGGACGCAGGACGCTGGACGCCGAGCACAGAGCGCAGAGCACTTCGCTTGGCACACTTGTTTGCTTTTGTGCGTATAATTTGGAATGCTAGCTGCCGCCATAATTTGTGTGTGCTAATGTGTGTGTGTGTGTGTGTGTGTGTCCTAATAGAATAGCCGCAGTTCCGAGCTCGATATCCGGCGGGGGTTGCTCAGTTGTTAGCTTTCTCGCTTGTTTCGTTGTTCCGCCTGTTATTTGCGCTCGAAAGTATGCTTTGTCTTACACGTACTGCGCGTATGTAAGTCGCGTGTGTGTGTGCGTGTGTGTGTGTATTAAAGCTTGCATTGTATGTGTGCGTAACTCCGTTGATTTGAATTTAGATGCCATACCGCTGCAGTCGGTGTGCCGTATTGTTGGAACTACTGCCGGAAAGCAATGCGCTGCGTACATGAGCCAAGCGGAAGGATTACGCCACTGCCGGCCCGTTCGTGCGTTGCTAAGGCTGCGCAGCGGGCGTGGCGTAACGGGGGCAATTACGCAGCACAATCTGGCGATATTAAAGTTGTTGTTATTGCTCTTGTTGCTTTTACTGTTGTTCTTGTTGTTGTTATTGTTGTTGCTGCCATGGTGGATGCAACCGCAACCGCTGCACTAAAATTTCAACTTTATTTTGAGCTATCTGCTGTCTGCAGTTATGCAAATATGAGAAATTGCATTTGACGCAACCGAAACGCTGAAATGCAGGACAATGGCGGCAGAGCAACAAAAGCATAGTATATTGAAAGCTCCCGGTTGGCTGCCTCCAAGTGCAACTGGAACACCCGGGCCCACCCCTAATACAACATAGGCGAAAAGTTTTCGTATTATTTGAAAATACAGCGCGCAAATTTCGCAGCGAATTCCGCCAAACACTTTCCTCGTGTTTGTGCATTGGCTTTGGCTCATTGCTGCTAGCGTTTGTCTCGACGCCTGAGTTCGTGTTGCTATTCACACTGCCATTCGGGCTATTCGCATTCGCATTCGCATTCGCATTCGGATTGGGACTGCGACTCGGGCCCATTCGTTCGGCTTCATCTTGTAATGGCTGCTGCTGGCCGAACATTCGCACATATTTTCCACAATTTAAAATAAACGAGAAGTAATTTAACTGCTGGTCACTATTGCCACCATTACAAGGACACTTTACAAATTCGAAAGTTCCATGCGCCGCGGGCTGCCAATGCGTCTCCTCTCTGAACAGGGCTAAATGTGTGGAGTCAGCAATTGGTCATTCCCTCGACTATCGAGCTAATTGCTCGAGAACACTAGCACGGTTAGCCAAGGAGCAAGCTATGTTTTATAAACATGTTGACAATGTTTTTTTCTCTCTATCGATGTTGATTATTCAAGTTGTTTTAGTGGAGTGGGAGTCAAAGCTCATTTAAAACATGGACTTAATATTTAGGCACTTAGAATTTAACATTTGAAATATTTTAGATTTTTATTTTATATACATAAATATATGTTTTTAATTATATAAATATATCATGCACTCAAGTGATTATTAATCTCAATATTTAATTTTTTTTTTACATTATCAAAGGGAAAAGACTTTAGCAAAATATTTGTTTGTATTATTAAAATTTCAATTAGGTGTGCCTTACATCACTTTAGTCTATAAACTTATGGAATTTTCTAATTTTATATAAGAAAAAAAAAACTATGATTGCTCCAGTGAGAATTCAAATATTTATTAATTTTTAAACTTATGCCAGCAGATAATTGCATTTAATGAAACTTGTTCCATTTGATTGACAAGGAGTTAATTGGCATATTATTACAGAGTGGGTTGACTCTATCAGCATAAATGAGCACATATCAGATGTGAGCTGCAGTCCGCAGATTTTGCTGCCCAAATCTGCTATTCTGTAAGTATTTTTTGCGTCGATTCTGCCACTGACAAAAACTCGCTCAACTCGCACTCGCACTCGCATCACACGGAATTAACGTGAAAGTATCAAAAAGAAAAAAAATTAAACAAAAATAAATGAAACATGTCAATATCATCGAATTATGCTTCAATTACAGTTTTCCCATAAAACGCTCCATACACGCTCAAAAAAAAATCCAATTGGCAGCAAATAAAAATAAAAAAGCGTTTTACTCGAAGCCCATCGCAAAATATTGCATTTCAATTTACTTCCGACGTCTGTAATTCATTTATATATAAATCGAATTTCTGTTCGGCAATCTGTGGAAAAAATTCTTTCATAATCAAATCTCTTTACTGAAGTGGCGCAGAAAAGCGTCTCTTGGACCAGCAGCGACTGCAGTAAATGCAAATACATAATTAATGATGCACTGAAATTATTTTGATATTTGCTACAAGCAAAAAATATTTTTATTTAATATATAAGTGTGTGCACAGTAAAAAAAAAAAAAAAAAAAAAAAAAAAAATGCCCTCAATTCGTTAAGATAAAAAGTGATATATCTAATAACAGAGACTAATGGCTATATGCCTGAGCTCTTACACAAGATTTGACTTCTATAAAGATGTAGGAACAGAACATAAATAATTATGTATTCGGGTACACAAATCAGCAATTTGAACAATAATTAAGTCACAATAGACTGTGAAATTGGGAATGCCTTGCCAGCCGGAAACGATTGCAAATGCACTCACCTAAGTAGCTAAGATTGTGGTTGTTAACATAATAAATTAGGTTTCATTTAGACTGATTTAAAGTATGCATCAGGAAGTTGGGCTAATTCGAGTCTCTGCCCAAACAGCAAATAATTCAATTTGTATATAGGTATAGATATGCTGTAATCATTATTGATTAGCACTGTAGGCACTCGAATTGCTTCAGTCTGCGCTTGCCACATTTCGATTATCATTCCTCTTAATCATCGAAAACACGGTTACAGCAGCGGCAACTTAATTTCTAATTACGCGTGCTATTTGTCAGCATTTTTCTTGTGCTCCGGTCTCGGGATTTCTCGGTGCTCCGTTGTAATTTTGCTGGCTTCTGGCTGGGAAGCCGTTTTGGTCTCTTGTTGAGTGGCGGAAATATTTTGTGCATCAAATAGTCCGAGCATGCCTCATTTCCAATTAACAATAAATCCGTTGCAGTCTCGAGTGCAGGCGTTGCCGCTGCTGCCGCTGCTGACCAACTGAGCGAATGAGTAATTTAATTTTGTTGCAGCTTGGCCTTTGGCGTCGCAGACACAGCACAGACGGCGAAAATCGTAGTGCACAGAATGACAGTGGAATAGAGAGGGAGAGCAGCTAAGGGCGTTCCGAAGTGTGCGAGGAGAATGCACACTTTACGCAATTAAAATTGTTGCCAGCGATTTTTTCGCTGTTGCTGCAGCTAAAAGGCATTTAAGTGTGTCTGTTACAGCGTTTTCGTGTCTTGGCTGATTCCACTTCCTTCGCCAGGACGTGGCTGCGGATGCGGATGGGGATAGGGATGGGGCTGGGGATGCGGCCTTGCCGTTGTCGACGCCGTCTTCATCGCTGTCGTCTTGGCAGCCCTTTTACTTTTCATTCGCAGGTAACTTGCGTTATAATTAAAAAACAAAAAAGGAACGAGAGAGAGAGAGAGAGAGAGAGAGAAGAGAGAGAGAGAGAAAAATAGCAAAGCGCATTAGGCAACAAAAGCTGCCTGTGGCAGCCGTTCAAGTTTCCACTGTCTGGCCAACTGGCACTGCACTGCACTGCCGCCGAGCCAATGGGCGTGCCCAAGTAAAAGGAGCCACATAAAATGCTTTGGCTAATAGCCATTTTTACTTACTTGAGCGAGAGCAAGTCTCACCTGAAACGGCGGGGCCAAAAAGCCAAGTAAGTGCCTTGGGCAAGAAGTTACGCTTGTCCACTTTTCGAGACGGCAAAGGGAGGGGGAAGGGTAGGGGAAGGGCAGGCCATTGTGGGCAGTCCGGCGCGCTGGATTCGTGCCGTGCGTGCAATTAAATGCGCCGTTACATTAACTTTTACAGAGTGTCTACCTTAACGTCTATATGTGTTGCGTGTCTCTCTCTGTGTGTGTGTGTGTGTTCTGCTGATTGTTGACTTGATTTGTTTTGCTGCCTTTGACGCCGCTCCAGCCTCCATCTGGACACCCACGCAGCCCACTCAAAACAAATTGCCGCACTGGACGCACCGAACGCAAGGCAACAAAAGTGTGCAAAGTAGAAGTCAAGGTGGAAAAAAATAGGCGAAAAAAAAACAACAACAAACAGCAAATTGTTTTGCTTACTTTTGTTGCTGTTGTGCGCCAAGTTGCTCATTTGCTGCCGGAGCCCGTTTGTTGGCCAAGTTTGGCCAATAAATGACTGGAGCTGGACAGCCGTGGAGCTAGCCGTGCCAAGTTTTGGCCAGCCCCGCCAGCCTCGCACCGCTGGCTAATCTTAGTTTCAGGCGCGGCCGGGCAAGAACCACGTAAACAAATGTTAACTTTCTCGTTTGCTCCGTTTCATTTTGTGCTGTGTTTTTGGGAATTTTTTGATTTACTGACTTTAATTTACGCTCTCCTCAGGTGCACCGACTGTGGCCCCCCACCCCCGATACATCGAAGCAGCCCAAGCAGCTGTGACCGCCTGGCAGCCGGCTCAATCCACGACTCATCCCTGGCTAAATTTTACCTACGCCCCATGCCCCATGCCCCATTCCCCCATGCACACACACACTTCAGTCGATAGGAAGCGTCAGCTTCAGCTTCAATTCGTTTTTCGTTTTCATTTTTAGTGGTGCGGAAAATTGATTTATTACTTGGAAAATAAAATGTGCTACGTGTCGCACACACAAACGCAAACACCGCATCATAGGCACACAGCAAGGCACTGGCCCTAACGCACACCGACACAATGCGTAGGCTGGCTGAGCAGGTGCGGGCGGTGCAGAGGGGGCGTGCGGGTGTGGCTGGGCAGGGAATTGCGCGAATACATAAACGGCGACAGTCAGTCACAGGTCGCTACTTGTCTGTGCCTGTTTGTCTGGCACTGCCCGCGGCATTGCCCTCAGCCCGCGTCTTGCTGTCAGTTTGTCTGTCAAAACACAAAGGCGCGGCGCGCGCTGTCGCTGGAGGCAGAGATACTCGCTGTGGAATGCCGCAGGATCTCTGCTGCCCTTCTGTATCACACTCCCACGCACGAAGCCAAATAAATATATGTATATCTGTATGTATATATATACTTTTGATAGATCAATCAATCAATTCGATTTTTTCTACCCCCGTTGTATTTTTATTATTTTTTTTATAATCTTAATTTGTCTTTCACTCGCGCGACTGGCGCCGACTGAACCGCGATTGCCATTCATTTTGTTTTGTCGTTTTCGTTTTCATTCTCGTTGTTTTTGTGCTTGTCGTTGTTGTTGTTGTTGTTGTTGTTGTTGTTGCTGTTTCTTCTCTGCTGTGATTTTTCTTGTGCTCTACCATGCGCGGCAATTGGAATTTCTCAGTCAGCTGCGACATCTCCAGGTTATATCTCTTCTCTATCTGTCCGTCTGTCCAATAACCGACTGAACACCTGATAAATTGTTGCCCACTTTTGTGCGTTGTCAAACTGTAATGGATCCTTTTCGTTTCTTACTGTGCTGTGCGCATCTCCATTCTTCTTTTTTTAAAGCCCAGGTAACCCTAACCAGAACCTGACACTCCCATTTCCATCTTATTATGAAGATTGAAATACAATCCTTGGGCACTGCGTAAAGTCCACGAAGACTGACTTGCGGGAGCGTGGCAACGGCACTTTAATAATAATGCGTATGCAAAATGAAAGCCGTTTTTGGAACTCAATTCAAATATTGCAGAATGAAAAAGAATTTGTTCATTAAACTGAGCACAAAGGGTTCGCTTTCATATCTTTCATAAATTTTTAATCACTTTGACAGAGACTAAAAAAGGTGAATTCTTTTTTGCCGGCGCTGGCGATTCGCATAGAGCTGTAAAAGAGCCATCACATATCAATCAACTTTATTAAAATTGCAACTTTTTACTCAGTCATTGAATCAATTTTGATGAATTGCTTATGATTTCCCAGGGGACAGGGAAATGCCCGTTGCATGCGATCATTCGCATTAGTTTTGCGCTAACGAAAACTGAATAAAACTAGTATTTTTGTTTTTTTTTTGTTTTTCGAAAATCCCCACAAAATCCTCTTGTAAAGTGTAAACAAAGCCGCCGCAACTGAATTGTGGCACCAGCGCGGGCATTCAAAAGGCAACCACCGCACCGCCGCCCACATCAAACGCCGCAGCGCATAGGCTGGGTTATTGTTATTGGAAGTGGCGTTGACTTTGGTTTGTTTTTGTGCTATAATATATTTGATTTGTTGTTGGAATTTGTCGTTTTGTTTATTTATTTATTTTTTTCTTGCCTCCATATATGTGTGTGTGTGTGTATATATGCTTTTTTGTCGGCCTATTTATTTGGGCTGGCTTTTTGCGGGCCACGTCGATCAGTGCCACGCATCGCATCTATACTTTATTGTAATTGGCAGCGCGACTGGCGACTGTTTTTGTTACTGTTATGTTTTGGTTTTTGTTTTTGTTTTTGTTTTCTTTTTTGTTGGATTTGGATTTTGTTATATGTATTTGGGCTGTTTTTGCCCATAGCATGCTTGTTGTTTGGCTTTGGCCTTATGTTTTGGCATTTTTGCAATTATTTCTCGCACAAAATGTGGTTTTAGCAGTTTAATTGCTTTTGGCAAGTGTATGTCTGTAGTTATTTTGGCAAATTTTCACAGCATCAGCATCGATTTATATGCAGCACACAAGCCGATGCCGATGTTGTCGACCCCCCCTCTGGCCGCTTGGCACCTATCACACTCAGTCCCGTCCACGCTCCCACAACATATAACAAGCGGGAGTAGCAGCTGCTGCTGGTTGCCAACACGCACTAATTGTTGCGACTGTTGTTGTTGCTGCTGTTGTTTGTGGCTCAGCAATAAAACCTGAGCTATGTTGCCCGCTTTCCGCAATTCCTGTGCCATTCCAACTGTGGGCGAGGGAGCGAGAGCATGCCTGCTATACGCGGCGTATGCGTGACATTAATTTAATTGCAATTTCACATCTCATGTGCCTCAGAGCTCTCTGCGTGGCTGCGTGTGTGTGGCGCAAGGAAAAGTTATAAAAACCCGATTTACAAAATGTTTACTTTGATTTCATTTCTTATTTACGAGTATGTGTGGCTTTCGCTTGGTTAGCTTCCACCTTTTGCGACTATTAGCAGCTGTTGCTGGCGCCGTTGTTGTTGTTGTCGTTGTCGTTGTCGATATCGGCGCCATCTGAGGAGTAGGATTACATGTGCGCTTTGATGGCTTGCCTTCTGTCAGCATTGCCACATCCTGCGGCTGACGTTTCAGTTTAATGAGTTAATTATAACCGAAAGGCGTCGATTATGCTCAGTTATGCGAACACGAACTGTTGCCGCCATATCGCGTGCTTCACTTAACCTGAATCGCTGAAGGTGTTTCTGTGCATGTAGATATATATCTGTGTGTGTGTGTGTGTGTGTGTGCTTGGGCGGATGTCTGCAGCGTCATCGATGTCGACTTTGGCTGTCACACTCCTTCGGCATCTTTGCGTCGCATTATGATAATGGCTTGTTTCGTTTGTATATAGTCAGAATCGCTGGCAATTGCCTCTCCTGGCGACAGGTGCGCCGGGCTTAAAGTCCTCAGTTCACAGTTCCTTGACAGCCAGCACAAATGATGCCGTTAATTGAGTGCTTTAACTGTGCGGTTTCTCCTTGACTTGCTCCGTGTGGCTGAGTGCGAGAGTGAGTCGAGCCGAGGCTGGGGTTGTGCAGTTGGCAGCGGGTGTTTGCTTTCGATTATGTTGTAATTGCCGAGTGTTGGCTCGGCCTGCTCAGTTTTTAATTGGCAATTCGATTTGGCTGCTGCTTGGCGTACGTGTCGTATGCGTAATGTGCGGGCTTAGTGGGCGCTGATTAGGCTTAGGACAATTGGGTGTGCGCATTGGCCTGTGCGCGTTGTCATTTGCGTTTGCGGCATGATTAATTGATGCTCATCAATGCGATTAAAGTCCATTAAGCGCCAACACTCGCGCCTCGCCAGCTGTTCAAAACTTTTCCCACAGATCCCACCGACAAGCAACAGCATCGGGCAGCAATCTCGCGTTGTCTTTGTCGCGACAGACGCTGCCGATGCCATAGTCGCTGCCTTCGAACGTAAATTGTGCAAATTTTAATTAATTTTGTATAATCCTTTTGTAATATTCACAAATGAATACAAATTGATATTAATTCTCAAGTGCCTGGCATTGACGGAAATCCGCTTGTGTCGCGCCCAGCGGTGTGGGTAAGTGAAAAGGATTTGTATTCCACTCCTAGCTGTACGTCCCGATACTTTATCACTAACACAAACACACTAATGGCATCCATGAATTATGCAAATCACATATTTGTATGTGTGCGTGGATAATTATTTGCCACACTGCATAACGAGGCACAGCCGAGAAGCAGTTGCGCCCACCTGTGCCACTCACATACACAGTTCGTTTTTTAAATCATTATCATTATTATAATATGCATAAATCGATGAATCATAAATTTTGATAAACTGCACAAAACTAATAAATTATTGCTTGCTGCTTCCTTTGAATTGTTTTAGCTTCTGGTTCATTTGCATGGCAATGCACTCGCTCTTGATGTAGCTGAACACAAATTATGCTGCGTTTGTTATGATAAACAGCGTCACTTGATATCTTTATTTTTATAGAATTGGCCTGAGATGGGGGGCCTTATTTGATCAATTTGTCTATGTTAAATGCAAATAGCTTCGAAAGTGCCCAAGGGTGAGGTAAGACTAGTGGTTAGAGCGCAGAGAATGTATCAACCCCAATTAGTGGAGCTTTAACTCGGAAATTTACTAAGCTTAGTTGAGAAGTTGCAGCTTAGACAGCCAAGTTAGGCAAGAGTTAAGTTAGCTGAACTTGCTTAGCTAAGCGGAGATCTGTGTTTAGATCGTTATCATCATATTATTATTTACTGAAATCTCTCACTCCAATAACCCCTACTCTGCTGCTTAACTTTTCGGCGCAGATTGACTAATTTAAATATGGAAATTTAAGTTATATTCTATTAGCATATTCAGGCCAGCTTCAGCCCGAAACTCCATCAATCATTCGCAGCGCTGTGTCTGTATCTAAATACTAGGACTGTTATTTACTATTTAATTACTTATTTATTATTTAGTTAATGCATTTGGCTCTTAAGCCCAAGCTGAAGTAAATTAAATTTATGAAAATAATTAGTTGTTTGACGAGATGCAGACTAAGTGGCTTAATAGACTCGTTATTATAGTTAAAACATGTGCAAAGGCAAGCAGAGTAAACAAGCAAATAAAATAAATTATGACAAATTTAGTTGCATTCGATATTTGTTTTCTGGCCGCTTTTGTAAATATTATTTGGCCAACGCCGCTTGAAACCCTACCGTAATGGCATTTCATGCTTGCAATTTGATAATTTAATTAAATTTGATTTAATGCTCGCAATGCGCTTTAAACATGCGCCAGTCCATAGAGACGGGCAGATAGCTGCAATATTTAAGGCCGCCTTGGCATGTGTAATAATCAAGCTGACAATTTGAGTAATGAATGCAAATTCGCAATGCGCATTAACCAAAATGAAATCAGCTAATAAAAGTCAACTGAAAAGATAGCTCTATATAAATTTAATTAACAGTCGCCTGTGCGTCCATTGCCTCTAATTCAATCTGCAGTCGAGGCTGGCTGGAGTGCAAAATATTTTCATATTAAATCCCAATTTGTATTTGCCCAACTGTGTCAGTGTGTGTGTGCGTATGTATGCGTGTGTACATTGATAATTGTCAGTAATATTGTTAACATGCATTGCAATCTGCATTTGCTGCCTCCACAGATGATGCTCCTGCTGCTGCTGTGGCTGGCCCTGCTGTTGCGGCTTGTCGTAGATGTCGTTGCATTTCAGGTTCATTGTGCAAATTTGATAGTTGCCAAGATTTGGGAATGGCGCTCGGGTTGATAAGGACGCTCGCAATGCATTACGGAATGCATCGAATATGCAAATTTCTAAAACTTTGCCAAATTAAAGTCGCATAGCTTAACATATGTGATATCAATTGCCTCAATGAATTACTCAAATGGCTTTTAGCTCGCTGCGGCTCAGTGCACACAAACTAACACACACGCCCACACACCAATCAGAGATGGGCAATATTTGAACATTATCAATGACAAATTTGATGAAATAATAATGATTTATTTGGCAAATTGCTCAAGTGTGCGTATGTCAAAGAATGAAAGCCACATTTGTTAGCTGCATGTTGCCGTTGTTGTCGTTACATGTTGTAATTGCTGTCTGACATGACATTAATATTTGAGCTGCGCTCCGACACTGGAGAGTTGTTGGCTCATTACCAAAACACAAAATGATTTATTAAAATTGCTAAATGTATGCAAGCATTTAGTCCTGTTCGTTGGCTGACTTCAATTTGATGTCACACACGTGCAGCTGCCATGCGGGCGAATTAAAAATGTATGGAAAACATTTTGCAGGATGCTAACCGACTGATGCCGACTCAATGCGAAAGTTTTTCGTTTTTGGTTCTTGTTAATGCAGTCATTAGAGCGTGCAAAAGTTCATTAAACAATTGCATTGGATAATGCACAAGCTGCCAGCTCAGTTTGTGTCCTCAACTGCACGGGATAGAGGTGAGGAGGCATAAATAGTGTTGAGTGCGGCGAGGGAGTGTAACAAGATTGGTCTATGGGCGCCGAGGGGCTTAAGAACTTTAATTGGCTGCGGCACCCGCTGCGTATGCGCGATGTACGATAACTACCATATGCAAAAAGGGCCCACACTTGCCGCACCCACTCAGACGCCCAGTCCTGGCTGGCTGGCTGGCTCTCATGACAAAGCCAACCAAAAGTGCCGCTAATGCGCTTAACTACTTGAAATATATGCCGTATGGGCGTGGTTGGGAGGGTGGGTGGGTGGTCCCTCCGCTGGTTGGGCGACATGGCATACAGTTGCTATTCAAATTAAATATTTTAGCCTGGCAGCAGCTGCTGTTGGGCGCATCATACGGTGCGTATGAGTGACATTTATCTCTTTATTTGACTGCTAATAAATGCGGCGCTTATTAATTTGGCCCTGGGCTTCTCTCTGCATGTGTGTGTGTGTGTGTGTGTGTGCTCGTCTGGTGTCAAACTTTTGTCACAGTTGAGCTCACAGCTTTCGTTGGGACACATCGCGTATACGCAGCGAAGCCTGAAATAATAAACTCTTGTTGCCTCTGTTTATTATCGCCGAAATGCACAATTAGTTGATGTTTTTGCGGTGCTAATGCCTTAATGCTAATGCCTACGCCCATTCGCACATACACCCATAAATTGGCGGTGCACACGTAGCGATAAGTGCCGGACTATAGATATAATATGTACATAATGTATGTGTATCTGTATGCGCCCCATCCTCGGTGCCTCTGCCGCTCCTGCTGCCGCTTTCTCCGGCGAGTTCATTTTTATCGCTGCCGTGCTCTGCGGTCAGCCAATGGGCGATAATTATGTAGTGTATTTATTATTTTAACCGCTAATTACATAAAATGCATATTAGCATGGAAATTATTTATAAATATGTTTTCCAAGCGCCACTCGCGCCCACTCCATGCCACATGCATTCTATCGCATTGCCGCCGCTATGCGGAATCGCGACATTGTGTTTTTTGTGCCTTATAATAATTCTGTAATTTATTGTCTGCTTTTCATTATCGATTTTCGCTTCGACTAAAATATTATTCAGATTTCTCCTAATGAATTTTGCTCATCTGATTTACATGTTTTATTATGTTGTGATACCCTGTAACCAGTGTGAGCAGTGCATGGAGCACTTACGCGCTTGCTTCTTCCTTTGGGCAAGACCTTTATATGACTTTGATAATTAATAATAGATGATATAAAGACTGTGCGTAAAAGTTATGCTACACTCGTTAAAAGTAAAGAATATCAAATATTTTATGAAAAACTTTGTTTCAAAATCATATTTTTCATAAAATATTTCATTATTTTTATTTAATATTTATTTATTATTTTTTCACATCATATTTTTCATTGTGAAAATTAAATGAGAATTTCTATAGATATTGTATCTCTTATTAATATCTTTTTTAATTTATTTTATATTATTCAACAGAATATATATTTATATTATTATAATATTTATATTATTCAACAGAATTGCAAACAAATATTAATACAATTATTGAAATCAGCATGTTCCATGTGCATGTTCTCAAAGCTGCTGAAAGATATTACTGCTGCTATATGTTTGTTATAGTGTTATAAAAAAATAAAACTTAAATAAAATAATATAAAAAAAATAAATATATGATATTATTTTCTTCTATTATGACTGAGATAATTTATATGATATATAATTCTAAAATGCGATTTAATTATTGTTTATTGAATACTTCACATATATAATCGTGCTAAAACACACTCAATCTGAATATGACTGTTAATAAATTTCCTAATTATTTGAAGTTCACGGCTATTTTTAGGCTTATCAAAGCCTTACAGATTTTACGATTTTGTCTAAAGCTGGATATCGTATAGTTATAACCAATCTTCAACAAATTCAGACTGCTTAAATGTCGAGATTGCTACTCGAATTTGAGTGTCTTATTCATCAATAGTTACAGACACACATAGCTATGTATACATAATATGTATATATGTATGTATACAAATACATTTCAGCAAGCCCCGCAAGTACTCAATAACTCATACAAAATAGTGTGAGAATAAGAGCAGAAGAGACACAGCCGCAACATAAAGTGCGCAGCTAATGGCATATGTTGTCGTGTGTGCTCATGTATGTGGTTTATGGTCCATATGTAGCATATACATATATGCATGGAAGAGGGCATTCAGGGGTATCTCCTATGGCGGCCATAGCGACTGGAGCACTCTTAATTGTTCTATTATTCAATTTATATGTAAATCGAAAATATAATTGTTTAGTGCCATTTGTGAATAATATGCGCATTTTGATTGCCTATTTGAAAGTTCGACTGCGGGCGAGCACATCGGAATGCAGTTTAAAGTTGGGCATGTGTGTGTGGACTACAAATGGACAACTAAATCCGAAAAAACAAATCCTTTACGATTTTAATTATTGGTTTAGGGCAACGCCAGCAAATTCTTGTTAGCAGCTAAACTTTTCTGCAATTCTAATACAATTTTAGTTTTTTTATTTTGGACCAGATGGACTGGCAAATATTTCGGCTAAGCTCAAACAAAAGCGAAACGAACAAGCCAGGAAGAAACCTTGTAAAAACTCAAGAATAATAAAATGGCGAGCAGAAATATAAGCAGCTCCTTTTTCGTTACAGTTTATTATAAGCTTAACTTTCCATTTGAAAATATAAATCCCCATGAAGCGAGATGCACGCAAAAGAAATGCCAAATGTTGTACCCAGCCATTTGGCTGTAGTTTTTTAACTGCCAAGTGCAAAAAACGGCAAAAGAAGTGGCAGCAGCAGCAACAGTAACAAAAACAAGGCGAAATGTGGGAAGCGGGCATTCGGGCAGGCGGGCAGATGGGAAAATGTGCAAAGAAAAATGGCAAATGGCAAATGTGTATAAATTTCAACAAAATATCTTAAACTTAATAAAAGTTTTTCGGTTTTTTTTGTCTATTTTTTTGTATTTTGTTTTGGTTTTAGTTTAGCTGCAGCATTCCGAATACCTTTCAACTTTTGGCTAAATAATCTGAGAACACACTCACACACCCACACACCCACACACACACGAGAGAATAGCTACAGTAACGCACCCACATAGATGCTAGAGTGTATATGGTTATGCAAATATCAGCATCGTATCAGCACCTCCCCATATATGAACATGTGTACATTATCAATTCATGGCAAGAGAAAAACTTCATTTTTGCCAACCCTTGGCAGCAACAACCACAACAACAACAACAAGAGCAACAATGGCCAGGCGGGGGCAAGATGATGACGCCTCTGTTTCGGCAGCAAGTGGCAAATGGGCCACAGGACACTGGCGTGGCGCTGCAGGACGACACAGGGCAAGTCAGGGCCAAGAATAGCATAGTACGGAACGGAAGCGGAGCGACACTGACAACTCCCTAGATGGATGCTGATGCTGTTGCTGATGGTGCTGCTGACGCTGCCTGCCGCCCATCGCCTGTCGCCTGCCGCCTGCCGCCTGCCGCCTTCTGCCTGCTGTCTGATGCTTGACATTCGAACCGAACTTGCGCTGATGCCTTCAAGTTAAAAGTTTATTTAAACTTTCTTGGCTTTGTTTGTGCTTCGCCACACACTCACACGAATATCAACATGAGCGCATAAGGATAATAAAAATTCGTTGCATTAAATATGCAGCATAACAGCAAATGAGCCTGGCAGGTAATGCGCTGATGCGGCGCTGCTCAAATAATCAACTGAACTCCGCTCAACTGAGCTGATCAACACAAAGTTTGTTTAATCAAATTGAATTACAACACACAGGCCCAAGGCATGTGCACACATGCAAACATCCACAGCAAACGCACAAAAGCATGAATAACAATGTCGGCAATAGCTCGAAATAACAAAATGGATTTTTCATATGCCGCAGCAACGATGCCCTTGCACAGTTGCCATATATTGGCAGTGGTCTGATTGCTATATGTATACATATATATAAGTATATATATTTCTTATTTCATATACAACACAAAATTAGTTTTATTTGAAAACATTTCTTTGGTAGCTCAAGAACAGCAATATTTAAAAATTAAATTTCCTTTAGAAAGTTAAAGTAATTTTTATATTTTTAATAATTTAAATTAGTAAATAGTAAATATAATAAATATCAAATTGAATAACTTTAATGTATAACTAGTTATGGAAAAGAATACGACAGACAGATGCTTCTAGCTATCAAATAGCTGTGGCTGGGCAAGCTATCCAGCCGCAATGCATGCCTGATAGTATTTAGCTTAAGGAAGAGTATTAACACAACAGGCACGAGCTGAGTTTTGTTGCGGGTTTTGTGGAGTTTTTAGCGCTGCCAATGGCTGGCGAAGCGGCCATGGCTTTAAATGGGAGCACAAATGCGTATTTGATAATTAAAATTGCATTGCATCAATAACTTAAAATGTCTCGCGGCTTCGCCGGGTTCAATTGAAGTGGATTTAGGTTGAGCAGAGCAAACATAAATATTTGCGATTAGTTCATACGTGCCAGAGCGCTTGGGACTCTGGCGGGACGAACTTGTTAATTTAAGCAACAAAAGTTGCCAACAACAAAAATAAAAATGAGAACGAAAACGAAAATGAAAAAATAAAAAAAAAGGAAGAAAATCACACGAAATGTGATGACGTCCCCGACTACACGTTCCACCCGTCGCGTCGTCAGGGCGGGCCATAAAAATATGAGCATTATTAAAAGCCATGCATGAGCCACGGACATCTGAGAGCAGCCGCCCAGGCCCCACTGCCTAAGGAAACGGCACGTAAATCGTAAAAAAAGGTTTCCACCAGAACAATACCCAGGCGAACGGCAGCAACGATAGGTGAGGACGGAACGCGATGCCGGACGGCAGCTACGTGCCTCAGCTACTCCAATGTGGATCGTCGGAAAACTGTTTTTGAAAAAAGACCTCGCTAGTCATTAACGTCTTTGCACTAGAGTTTTCTAAATCAAATGCCACGTCCATAGAGAACTTTGCATCTGGCCATCGTCAATTAATCAATATTGGCAACATTGGAGTGGAAATAAGCAAAGCAAATGCAGAAACCAATATGAGAGGCAAATCTAGGCTGGCTGGAGCACCGCTGCCAATGTGCAGGCAATTCAATAATTTACTATTTTTATTGTTCGTCTGCATCCATTCAGGTAAATTGATACGTATTAGGAAAATGAAGCAAATAGAGTTCGTCGGCAACGGCCAAAAGTTAAGCGCTGACAATTTAAATGCTAACAATTATTTACAATTTGAAAATTTGAAAATTATATTTAAAAAAACAATTGAAGCACAATTGAACGCTGTGAAAATGCTGCCTGTTGCCATTTGATATTAGGGTACAAAACAATTTCGTATTTCGTTTTAGGTTTCATTAGGCAGCAATACTTGATGTGTTTAGTATTTAATTAAATACGAAAAGTAATGAAAATTTCGAATAAAACCGAAAAGTTCAAGACTTTTGTTTTAGTTGATCTGATAAAGTTGTAGGAATTCATGCTTGGCTATATTTTTAGTTACATTTTACAGAGGACATGTTTCCTGGCAACACTTAAATACATAGTTAAGTCTGGAAGGCAGCTCACGATGAGCGAAAGTTAAGGTAAACCAAGTGGTCTACATTTGTTATCGAAGCTCTGCGTGCTCACCTTTATGACTTACGTTGACTGATAGCAATCGGCTTTCCACGAATTTAAGTCATGATATTTACATTGCAGTAGCTGCAGCTTAGTGCAGAAAAAACAAAAAAATGGCAGCGCTATCATCAAAGCCACATCAAGTTCCGACTGACTGACTGACTGTCTGACTGACTATCCGGCTGGCAATCCTGTCTGATACGGCATCTTGTTGGCGCTTATGGACCAGGAGTCCACTAACTTTTTAGGTTGATAGTTCAAGCTTTTTGGGCGACGGCTTATGCACATAAGTCGATTATGGTCACCCTTTGCCTAACCACTGCGTCTTATCTGAATGTGTGGAAGTGAGTGGTACAGTGTGTGTGTGTGTGTGTGTGTACTTAGTTGTTTGCATCTTTTTTTGTTCATATGACCATAAATTTGTTATGCTGCTCTATTGCCGAGTTCATGTCTGTGCACAGAGAACTTTCGCAAACAAAATGAAGAAAAAGTCGCAATAACTGTGACAGTCATCAAAGAGTCGGGCTGCTATGCGGGAGGTTGGTAAGGAAATCGGACTTGGGCAAGCCAAGTAGCACACAAAAGTATCAAGTGTTGCTTTTGACGGCTGCATATTGACTTAACTGTAAAAATAACAACAGCGACAGCAGCAGCAGCAGCAACAACAACATTTACAACAAGAGCCATGGCTATGACAGGCAGAGGCTGGCGGACAGAAAGATATCGCAGATACATGCTGCAGCTGACTAAGTGAGTGAGCGAGGGAAAAAAGATGAGGCAATGCCCAGCAGCGGGAGCATGCGAACTGTCCTGCGAGTAAGTTTAGTCGAGTCCAGCACAGTGCGGGAGTGGAGAGAAAGGAGGAAGGAGCGAGAAGCGTGATGCGAGATCCGAGATGCGAGGTGTTCGGACCATGTCCATGAAGCGTGCTGCAAGTGTTTGGATTGAGTTGTTAGGAAACTGATTTGATTTACTGAATAATAAAAAACGAAAACATGTAGACAGACGCACACACACACACACACACACACACGCCGACAGAGAGCGTGACAGACTGACATACTGACTGACGGGCCATAAACAGTCATAGACACTTGGACATGGCCTTTTGCTGCAGATTGGGGCACGAAGTAGGAAGTTTATCAGCTACAACAATAAGAAAATGTGAAAAGCGCAAACAAAAAAAAAAAAAAAAAACGAAAACTTTTTGCAAGACAAATTTGTTGTCATTGTTGATTTTGTTGTTGTTGCTGTATTTATTATTGTCATTTTAGCTGCTGCTGCTGCTGTTGTAGCTGCCCGAGTATAAGCTAAATAAAAAATTCAAATGTATATACATATATATATATATATATATATATATATAAAGGGACAGCCCATAAACAAACTAAAAAATCATGCTCCGACTATACGAAAACGAAATACAAGACCCATTCAACTAACAAAAATAAAAAATTGCAAACTGAAAAGAAAAATTACATTGATTTTATTTTATTTCATTTTTGTTGCTGCTGCGTTGTTCTTGCTGTACTCTGTGCTGAGCCGAAAGTGCAAAATTGTATGCATGTGTAACGAGTTTTACGAAGCGAAGCGAAGCGAATATACCCTATAGAATTAAGCACTGCCGTACACTGCCTGTACGGATTGACAGATGCGATAGATACGTACAGCTGTCAGTGTTTTTTTGACAAATGTCTGACAGTCGAACTAAGTAAATGCACATATACATATATATACTGAACGTGTGTGTCTATATCTATATTGAATTTATTATAGAAATATAGAATTTAAAAAATAAAAAAAAGTAAAGCAATTAAATTCTTCATGCATCTTTGCCATAAGCATTGGTTAGCTCAGTTTTTGTCAAGGGCTTAATGAACTAATTTATTGGTTATTAAGAGATAAATATAAATAATTGTCAAAGGAGCTTAAACAACAGTTTTTAATGACAACAATTTGCGCGCGTGATATTTGTGTTGCATATGAAAATTGTAATCCATTTGCCCATATGTATATTTGAGAGCATGGCGAAAGCTGAAATGCATTTCCAATGCACGATATGGAATTCCTTGCAAAAGGCTGACACATTTAATTTATAAAGGAAAACTGAAAACACGCATAAATATAACGAAAAATATTTTACATTTGTGGTCCACCACTCTGATTGTAAGACCCAGATATACAAACGTACACAGATGCACAGACGTATATTCAGTTGTTGCTGAAGCGGAGCGTGCTACTATAATGCATCTGTATATATATGAAAATATAAAATATGGGCAAACATGACGTATGCGTAACATAAACCAAAGACAAATGAACAATTGGATATAAATAAGCGACACTGTGCGCCAGAGCAAGCGAGACAGAGTAAGACAGCGAGAGAGAGGGACAGAGGCGGATGTAAAGTGAGACCAAAATGAAATGCGCTAGGCAACAAAATGGCAAAAATGCAACAGAAGCGCCCCAAAAATTAACAGCAATAGCAGCGGCGTCGGCAACAACAACAATAACAGCGCCAACTACAAGCAGAACAACAAAAACAATAACAGAAATGGCGACATATACTGGGCGCAAAAAATGGGCCCGCCAGCTGAGTGTGGGGGAGTGTCATGTAAAAAGGCTTTCAATGCATGCTGCATACTTTTAGGCGATGCGTACTGTAAGTCAGTGAGTGAGTGAGTGTCTGTGTGTGTGTGTGTGTGTGTGTGTGTCTGTGGGTAAGTGAACGTGAATGTATGCGAGACGCATGGAAAGCGCGATAAAAGCAATGCATAAAAGAGAAAAGAAATGCAAAAAGCCAACACGTCCAAACGATGGGGGCACAAAAAGCAACGGTGCACACATGCAAATTTATTTGTGTGTATGCATGTGAGAGTGTGCGAGTGTGAATGTGTGCATGCATATAGTGTTTGGCCGGGCCGACGTCCATATGCTTGAATGCGCGTGTTCGCACTTGCACACAAAAAGCAACAACATCAACAACGGCTGCGAATGCGACTACACAAAATGCACAGCAACCCATTCAAAAACCCCAAACACACTCACACACACACACACACAGAGAGAGAGTCAATGTGTGGGCGCTCGTGAGTGGTAAAACGAGCGCAAGTGGGTAAAAATAAAACATTTTTGCAATTAATTGCGCTCAATTTAAAATGTTGCAAAATTAATTCAAGAGTCATGCCAAATATACAGGCGCAGTCATTTATGCAAAAAGGCAGCAGGCGGCAGGCGGCAGGCGACGGCGGAGCGGGAGGTTGAGGCTGAGGTGAGCTATGGTAATATGAGCAGCAGGGTGGCGCCTGCAGCGCTTGCTGGCTGTGACCAATGCACAGTTGAATTGCTGCTCAAGCGAGCAGGCAAATGTGCAGCTGAAATGCTTGCGGACAGAGAGACATGGTAATGGATAAGGACCAAGGACCAAGGACCAAGGACCAGCGACCAACGACCAAGGACTGCAGGCAGAAAAGGGTGGCGAGCGAGGCCAGTAAATGTGGCGTTGATGAGCGTTGAATGTGCAAGGTGCAAGGTGCAAGATGCAGCCGGACGATGAGGCCCGCAGTTTTAAGACAACCAACGGACAGGGCGACACAAGCCAGCCAGAATCACACACGAAGCTAAAGGCTGTGCACACAGCACACTCAATGAGACCGAACGACAAGGCCCCCATACGGAGTCGACCAGAAGCCAACAATAAAAATAACAAAAGCAAATGCAGTTGAAAGCAAGTTCATTTGCAGCCAAGGAGCCAGAGTACGGCTGCTGTCCAAGAAAGCCAACCAAATGAGCAACCCACACTCACACACACACACACACACACACACATATGTAACATTCACAAGATTGTAAGTCAAATGGGTTTTCTTGTTGTCGTCGTTGTCGCCGTCGTTGGCTTGTCTGGAGCTGCCTACAGCAACGGCAGCCGTAGAAGTCGTGGAAGCAGTTGGAGTTGCCGGTCCGGAAGTCGGCAGTTGAAATTAAGCCAACAGCAATTATGGTAACGAATGCAGCAAGCAGCGGCAATTACAATCCAGCAGTTGTTAAGAATTTTTCAACCATTAAAGCCACAAACAATCTGGCTCCTACACAAAAGGGCTTTCCTTTGAACCCGAAACTGCGCACAGCCAGCTGTGTTTCAATTGAAAGCCAGAGACTTGAGTTCATTGACAACTTGCCATAATTCTTCTGGCGCGTGAACTGCTCGAGCATCCGAGGGGAACACTCCGGTTTCAACCATCCTTTACGAGTAGCATTCAATTATAATGATATTTGCGAATTGATTGAGCAATCACGACTATTAGGTAACTCATGTCAAACAAATGGAGCCTTTTATACAGCCATATGGGTTATCTTATCGCAGCGACCTACTCCAGCTCGCCTAGCTACAGTACAGATATAAAAAAAATAAAGAAGGAGACGGCACAAACACGCGTGCCCAGTTCAATGGGGCTATTGCCAAAAGCGTTCAGCACAATGCGTTTTACAAACTCCCTAAAGCTATTTCGAAACCAACTTTTTCCTCGAACGAAAAAAAAAAGAAAAAAAAAAAACGAAACGGCAAACGAAGTTTTTTGCTACTTCTGGTGGGAGCGGGGCAGGGTGACGGCATCCTCATGTCTCGGTGTGGGCAAATAAATGCCAAGTGCTACGCAAAACCAAATAAAGTCGAGCACATGCACACAAACACACACATACAGTCACAGCACTCTCACATTCGCACAGATACTTACACGCACGCACATTTAACAGTAACAGACGTTGGCAATGAACACAAATGCACAGGCCGTGCACAGTGAGTCAACACGTGCGAAACTGTGATGAATTTAGGCATTTCTGAGATGAAAATGTATTTCATAAATTTATTTTTTATTCTAGTTCCATAATTATTGTATATTTAAAAAAATAATAAATACTTTATACATATTTTATTTATTTTCATAGAATGTCAAAAATAGTAATAATAATAAATACACAATAATAATAGATTTAATTATATTATTATTATTATTTTTATTATTTACTATTTTTTTTTATTGTTTTTATTATTTTATATATTATTATATTTAAATTGTAAATCGAAACCAAAAATTATAGAAATGAAAATCCTTTTAATTTTGTATAATTATTTTATTTGTATTATTTATATAATTTGTTTATATATGTATGATATTATATAATGCGGTATACAAAAAGGAGTCTTAAAATAATTTTAAAATTTCTTTTCTAATGATTTTGCATAGCAAACCAAATTTTATATTTTTAATTAATTAATACACTTTTCACTACAGTTTAATCATAATGGAACCCAGTGTTTGGCTTTAGCAAGTAGGCAACCTGCAGAGTCTTTTGGTCCTTTAGTTGCTCAATTTCAGTTTCACACTTCCGTCGCCACAGACATACACACGTGCACCATTACACTGATCCACGCACACACACACACACACACACTTTCACACATATGCAGATGGGTGTCCTTTGGCTGCAGGCGTAAAAACGTGAGGCGTACAATTTACGCCAGAAAAACAACAACATGGGCAACAACAAAAGTAACAGCTATGAGAACAGCGATGATGATGGGGAGAGGGAGAGTGGGACGACGATGCCGTCGAGGAGTGCGCTAAAGGACATGCAACAACAATTAAAGTTTGAAAGAAGCAACGCCGGCGTCGCCGCCCGACACGGAAAAAGTAAACCGAGCAAAAGTTGTTAACGGCGCATAAAAAATGAAAGAAAAACTGCACGAGACCAGGCAGGGGCTACAGCTGACACTGCGGAGGATGTGGGGGAGGGAGAGGCAGCTGAGGGGGGGTTCAGGGAGCGTCAGCCGGCTGCCAAGTGGCAGTCGTGCAGTAAAAGGCACGCGCATGAAGCCGGAGGACAGCAAATGGTCGGACGTCAGGCAGGGACAGACAGATGTGCAGGACGAGCCGCACAGACGGACGGGGCAAAGTTTTGGGCGAACAGACAGCGGCAAATTCGCATGCAAATTGTGCGCGAAAAAAGTTGAGAAAGCGCCAAAACGAAAGAAAATTCGACTAGAGAGAAAATGCGGCAAGCGGCAAGGAGCCATAGCCAAGGCGCACACATGATGCCAAGGCTTATGCACGCCCCTGTGCCTGAGCGTGTATGTGTGTGTGTGTGTGTGTGTGTGAGTGTGTGTTGAAGCTAAAACATAAATGTAAACAATGAAATTATAAAATAAATAGCGGGGCAGCGGGGCACGCGTTTATTTGCTATGCCTACGAGTGGCAGACAAACAGACAGCGGAAGAGCTTTTGCTTGTCATCATTTCACGACCCGCTGCCGCTGGCAAAAGGTGTGAGACAACGGCAATTATCACAATTGTGCCTGCGCACTCTGTGCCGCTCCTATTGTTATTTTTGCTGCTGCCAGAGGCGAGGGGGCGGGACGGTCGACGCCGGCAGCCAGCAGCCAGCAGCCAGCAGCCGTGAAAACCAAACCTACAATCATAGCCATTGCTATTCATTCATTCAGTCGTGCAGCAGCGAGCAGCCGCCGCCAGCGCAACGCCTACAGCCCCACTAGCATCTTCCCTGGCCCACACCCACAGCCACACCCACTGCCACACCCGTTGCCATTCATTTGGCTCTACGCATTGTTCGTGCTCGACTCCTTGCCGGCCCTTTGTGCCAGAGCTGTGTTTACATTTACACTTTGAGAGCATCATTTCTATGCCACGTCTAATGCTCAAGGCTTTTGTGGTAGCAGCAGCAGCAACAGCATCAGCGGCGTTGCCTACTTTGCGGCGCATTTAGTTAAATTGTTTATTTACATCTTAGCCTGCCCCTCACCCAGCCAGTCACTGCGCCGCTCCATCAGCTTTTCAGTTTGCTCACAATCAATTAAAACGGAGGCGCCAATGTTTAATTACGCTAAAATGCAACGTCGCACTCTTCTGCGCGCTTTGCAACTGAATTAAGCGACATTCTGTCGTCTGACAGCGGTTTTAATTAGCAGCTCCGCTGCTGGTCGCATCGCAAATTGAGTTATTAGTAGCTAATTATTGAACTTTTTAATGCAGACAGTCAAATAGTTTGCAGCCGCTGACAGGGAATATAAATTGGCATCCCAGCTGCCGCCCTGCCAAGCTGCCAAGCTGCCAGCGCGTCTGTAAGTCCGATCTGTCAGCCAGAACTCTAAGCTTCGAGCGTTCGGGCGTAAAAAGTCGCCAATAATTGGCTACTAATGGCGCCACATAAAAACTTTCGCCGACTGCAATAAAAAATCTCATTGAGCAATGCTGCAAACTTTTGTGCATACAAAAAAAAAAAATAAAATCAAACAAACAAAAGTGGTGTAAGGTCTGCGACGACTTGATACCCTGTAATAAGCACGCAGACGCATTGCCCAAATGCATCGCCATAAAAAACATTAATTGAACATAAAATAAAGTTAGGCTTAAAATATTCAACTGTTTAAGCAAAACAAAAATTCAATTTAAAGAAATATATGTAAAATATGTGAACAACAAATTGTTTTCAATTTATTGTGTACCAAAAATTAAAAAAAAAAAATTAAATGCATATGTGTATGTATTTTATAAAACAAAAAATTATTTTAATAAAATTCTATTAAAAAAGAACTTAAAAAAATATTTTTTATTATATAAATAGTATATCATATGATACAGTTATTAAGCTAGAAATAAGTATATAGTATAAAAGTGTTTTTTTTTTCTTTTTAATTTAGAGAATGATAATTATCTTGCCTTCTATGCCACTGCTCAGCACTGCTTAGCACTGCTTAGATTACCAGTATTGCCATAAATTGAAGTTCCTAAAATAAAAAACCATCGCCCTCACAAAGGGTATATACCCTTTTATGCCATTATCCAGGGCATAAGGCGTAAACAAAGCAATAAAAAAAGTGAGCCAAACAATTAACATTTTCATTTTGTGATTTTCAGCTTAAACTTTGCATCGTTATTTATTGCACTTGTCAGAGCTGTTGTTGTTATTGTTGTTGTTGTTGTTAGTGTTGTTGCGGTTGTTGTTGTCGCCATGCAATTGCCAGCGAAATTCATTAGCGCCAATGACCAGCGGAACGTTCGGGCACTGGCAGTTGGAGTACCTGCAGCGCGCGCCGGCTGCCATCTCAATGCCGGTGTGTGTGTTAATAGGCGTGGCTGGCGGCGAAATGGGGGCGTTGGCGAACAGCCACCCACTTGGCACGCGCATTATTGCAAACAATTTGCCCTGTTTGTGTAGTGGACAAATGACAGTCAGGCAGGCAGGCAGGCAGGCAGACGCTTGGGCTGACAGCCCGAAAGGACAAAGGACAATGCCAGAATTGCGACTAAAGCCAGCGTTAGCAATCGGAAATGTTGCCAAAGTTCAATGGCAGTCACACACACAGAGAGAGAGAGAGGGGAACGCTTTGCTGGTGTGACGCCTTGCAGGCATACACAGAACTCATACGCACACCCGCACACACACACACACACACACACACACACACAGTCGTGAAGTCGAGCGCACAATGTGTGTAGTTGCATGCACTCAGTTGTGAGTTTGTGGGCTTGTTTGGGAGCCCGCCCAGCAGCCCCTTCAGTAACTTGACTTTGGCTTGCTGGCCCTGCAGTGTTTGTTTTAATTTAAATAAATGAGCTTAAGCCTGATCCTTTAAGGCCCGGGCCGGCGCTTATTTGCTGGCTTTGCCGTTGTCGCAGCGACAGCAGCTCAGTTGAGTTGACGTGCCCACGCTCGTGTCCATCGTGTCCGAGTGGCGGGCAAGTGCTCAGCACTTTTAAGTCAAATTGCTGCGCCGCTTAGAAACGTCGGTCATTTACCGTTTACCGTTTGCCATTTGCCGTTTACCGTTAGCTGGCCACGCCGCTGACCCGCCATTTTGTGCGAGCTGCTGCCAGGCGCAGGGCATAGGCATCTGAGACATTCTCCATCGGCCGGGTGGCGGACCTGCCTCAGCTGTCAGCGAACAAGTCCTGCTGACGCTTGTCGCTCAAGTGTTTGCCCTTGCCCTGCTGCTGCTCGGGCTGGTGTTCTTTTTGCCAGCTGTGCGACTTCAAAAGGCTTTGGCGCTGTGCTAGTTCGCCTTTGCTCTTTTTGTTACCGCCGGCTCAGCTGCCACTTGGCCACAGCGCTTGCTCACTCTGCTGCTGTCTCTCTCTCTTTCTCCCGATGCCTCTGCCTTTCCCTTGGGCAGCTGCTGGCTTACCTTGCAGCTGCAACTGCGCTGATTTGCAGTTTCTACTTTCTACTTTTCATTTGTTTGCCGCACTTTTCTTTTCTTTTTTTTTTTGCCATATTTTCTGTTTACACGGCAAATTTATTTATGTTCGCGCTGTGGCACATTTTTTGGGGCCCATTCTTAAATATTGCCCTCCTCGAGTGCGGATGCAAATTTGTTTTTCCTGACAGCTGCAGAGAGCGCCGAAATAGCAATGGCAACAAACGCAATTGTTAGAGCTGATGAGTTGAAATTTCATTTCAACTTTTAATTCCACTGGCATTTTCGCAAACACTTAGCTCGCTCGCTCGCAAATTGCATTGCCTCGGACTATGTGCCACAATTAAAAAATTAATGTTCCCCCCGCATGCATGCATGCATACATGCACACATGCGATAAAACTTTGTGGATGAGCTTCAGGCAACATTTTGCTTTGCTTTATTGTTAAGCAAAAAGTTATGTGCTTATGCGCTTAAGTACTCTATAGACAGCTGCGCGAAGCCTTCCGAGAATGAACTATAAATATTTATAGCATATATTATTATATATATATATATCTATTTATATTTATATATATTTGTTGCATACATATATTTATTTTTGAAGCCAAAGCTCATATATTAACATAGATTGAAAGAGTGCAGACTTAAATAAATATACCAAAAATTCCAATTAAGCAGAGGGGGAGAGATCGTGGTACAAGTTAATAATGAATATAAAGAAACATGCCTTACCTGGAAGAAGCCTCAATTGTCTACCTGGAACACCCTTACCTTAAGAATCGATAAGTACGGCTGCAAAAACCAGAGCTCCTAGCTATTTTGAGCAGCCTCCTGTCCTATCATGGTCACTTCATTGCAGGGTGCACAACAGCATTAGTATTGCTATTGATCGCAGGGCTCTCCAGTGCTTTGTTCAGCAATTGAATTACGTGAGGAGGGGGCGAACAATATTATTTAATCAATCGTGGTGTGCTCGAGCGCAGAGCAGTGGCGCCCTGGCCGTGCCAGCTGCACTGTCGCTACTCTGTGCAGCCAAAAGGTAATTCAATAAGCAAATCGCATTTCCGCCGCTAGAAAGTTGCCTTCCTTGGCATCGCAGCCACCGACGGCATTTCGCGCATTTTAGCCCCGTGGCAGCGCATTGACACCTCGTCAAAAGTTTGCCGCCCTTGGCACGCCCCCAGGCCCCACACCGCACACGACTCGAATGCACTTCGGCCTGGCTTGCTAACTGGTTTAGTGCAAATTCAGTATTAGCCCAGCGCTCAATTTCACACAGAAATTAAATTACAGATGCAGCAAAGTGCAGCCACACGCTGGCATGGTGGGGCCTGGCGGCGCCTGGCGCCCCCTGGTGGAAGCTGGGGCAAATGAGCGTACATCTCGTTAGTTTTTGCGTCTTGAAACTTTTTTAATATTTACATTCATATTTTGCACCTTTGGCCTTTGCCGACGCTCCTATTTTGTTCCTGGTTTATTTTATTTTTCAGCTTGCTTTTTATTGCTGGGCGGCTGGGCGTGCCATGGGCGTCCCATAAATTTGTGTTTGTGCTGAAAATTGCATTTCCGTTCACTTTGAGCAGCGGCTAAAGAAGATAGCAGCGATAGCAGGACACCAGCAGGACCATGGGTCATATTGGCCGCGCCTAAAAGCAGCCAACGTAACATTGTTAAACTGTGTGCCGCACATAATCAAGTTAACAGCCCCGCCGCCCCCAGCACGCCCCAGCGAGCTACGCAAACAGCCAGCCCAGCCAGCCCAGCCACCCAGCCACCCATCACTTGATTGATATTGTTGCAGCTTTATTGTTGGTGCCGCCGCTGCTGCAGCACTTAAACTAAACTCAATTGCAGTTGTTGTTTAGTGAAATAAATTTTGGTTTGAAATTTTTGATGTTTTGTTTTGGGTGTTTTATGCTGATGCTATTTTTTTTGCTCCCATTTGCTTGCAGATGTCAACAGCACTTGGGAATGATGCAGATGCAGTGAAATCAAAGCCCCTTGCGCAATTTGCACAAACAACGCATGCGGCACATAGCAATAGAAATAGAAATTCGAATGCAAATAGAAATTGTGGCATTCGCTACAAAAAATACCCATAAAATAACAGAAGCAGCAACAACTCGAACAGCGAACCGAGCAACAGCTGCTGCAAATAACAAACGTCAGCTGCAGAGCGCAAAAACAAGCCACAGCAACAACAGGAGCAGCAGCAACAACAACAGCAGCAAAATGAAGAGCCATTTAGGCCTGCTCTTTGTCATTTTGATAATGGCCGCCAAATGCGCCAATGGCAAGCCACAGAATCAGCACCACGGTAAGTAGAGAGTCGAGGGAGAGTGAGAGGGGGAGAGAGAGAGGGGGGGGCAGACATTCAATTGCCCCATTGGCCCGAAACATCAAATTCTAATTCAATTTAATGCCACGTGCGGTGCACAGAGTTAAACTCACAGCTGGATCCCGATCCGGAGTTTATTGGCTTCATCAACAATGTCACGTATCCGGCTGGTCGTGAGGCCGTCCTGGCCTGCTCCGTGCGCAATCTGGGCAAGAATAAAGTAGGTCAACTGTTATACAGCTCAGCCAGCTGCTCAGCTCCTAATTGCTTCTGATCCTCTCCTCAGGTCGGCTGGCTGCGCGCATCCGATCAAACGGTCCTGGCCCTCCAAGGGCGCGTCGTCACGCACAATGCCCGCATCAGCGTCATGCATCAGGATATGCACACGTAAGTGAAGCCCATATACAAATTTCAATTATTAAATAAATTGAAGATCAATATTTAATACCAGCTGCGCTGCTGAGGTCTTCCACTTGCCAACTCTATAGGCAGTGAGGAAAGTGATAGCCTCAGCCCTACCAACTGTGGGCAGCGGCAGAAAACTTGCTTGTTGAGGGGCTTAGAAAACTTTTCGCTTTGAACTTCGATATAAAAGTTAACTATGCCAAGAGCTTAACTAAAAATTATATATTGATTCTTATTGGGTCGAGCCTGGGAGTTTATTAACACTATGAAGCTTAAAGGGTAGCAGGCGGTAGAGCTAAAGCTTTTCTTACACAACAAGGAGTAGTCTCAAGTTTTGCTAACATATTTAAGAGAGTTTTTATTTGTGGTTGATAAATATTATAGATATCTTAATATAAGTTTAGATTACTTCTAGTCTTCTTCTGTCAGCTCAGTTAGCTCTATCCCAGATTTCAAATAGTCTAATGTTGTTCTTCAAAAAGGTGGACTTATCCTTTGATATCCATAGATATATACTTAAAACATTTCAACATACCTAAACAACTCTCATTTCTCAACATTTTCTCATGTTCAACGAATCCCACGCATTTAGCTGGAAGCTGAAGATCAGCAAGCTGAGGGAGACCGACCGCGGCTGCTACATGTGCCAGATAAACACGAGTCCCATGAAGAAGCAAGTGGGCTGCATAGACGTGCAAGGTATAGATGGAATAGATTGAAATATTATTTGACAAATTCCAATGCATTTTGGTACTTTAATGTTGGCTGCTTGCAGTGCCGCCGGACATTAGTAACGAGGACTCGTCGGCGGACCTGGCCGTGCAGGAGGGCGAGGATGCGACGCTGACGTGCAAGGCCACGGGCAATCCGCAACCGCGTGTCACCTGGAGGCGTGAGGATGGGGAAGTCATACTCATACGCAAGCCGGGCAGCCGCGAGCTGATGAAAGGTGAGTGCCACACGCGCTTGTCGCCCGAAAGCTTAAGCTCCAACACAATCCTCACTCACAGTGGAATCCTACAATGGCTCCTCGCTGAGGCTGCTGCGTCTGGAGCGCCGTCAGATGGGCGCCTACCTGTGCATCGCCTCGAATGACGTGCCGCCGGCGGTCAGTAAGCGCGTTTCCCTAAGCGTGCAGTGTAAGTTCATAGCTCCGTGTCTGCCGGATCAAGCATTCAAATGTTGCTCTCCTGCTGTCATTCGCAGTTGCGCCCATGGTGCGCGCGCCCAGCCAGCTGCTGGGCACACCGCTCGGCTCCGATGTGCAGCTGGAGTGCCAGGTGGAGGCGTCGCCATCGCCCGTCTCCTACTGGCTGAAGGGTGCGCGCACTTCGAACGGCTTTGCCAGCATCTCTACGTCCAGCCTGGAGTCCGGCTCGCCGGGACCCGAAATGCTGTTGGATGGGTGAGTGCCCTTTGGTCCTGCCCAAGCTAAAAAACCTCAACTCATTTACTATCCAGGCCTAAATACGGCATCACGGAAAAGCGCGATGGCTATCGCGGCGTCATGCTGCTGGTGGTGCGTTCCTTTTCTGCCTCCGACGTGGGCACCTATCACTGCGTCAGCACAAACTCGCTGGGCCGTGCCGAGGGCACTCTGCGGCTGTACGGTGCGTATGCGTTATCTGCCTGCAATTCCCCATGTGATTTGTCTAACCTTTGACCTTGCCACTGTTGCAGAAATCAAGCTACATCCGGGCGCCTCGGCCAGCAACGACGAAAGCCTCAATTTCATAGGCGGTAAGCTCAGCAATTTTCGTACGCTCCTCAATTCTCAAGCCAATTACTGACACTGATTTCCGCCTTCCCATTCCCCAATTTCCGCTGGCAGGTCTGGACGACGGGGCAAACAATCTGGCCGCTGCCCTCCGGCAGGCGGCATGGCTCATGCTGCCGCTGCCGCTGTCGATGCCGCTGCCGCTGCCGCTGCCGTTGCCGCTGCTGCTGCTGCTTTGCGCATGGAGCGCGTGATATCAACACTGAGCGAGAGCCGGCAATCAAGTATTCCTACAGGTGTTACCCAGCCCTTGAGCCGATACCCCCAGCCCCGCAAAGTGTTTTGCTTACGCTCCCGCTCAAGCCCCAGCCCCAGCCCCAGCCCCAGCCCCGACCCCGACTCCAGCAGCTCCACAGCAGCGTGTGTGCTGTTTGTTTTTATTAAAGCTTTCAATTTTTGACTTTTGCTTTTATTTTTATTTTCATTTTTGTATATGCTACGCACTGCTAAGCATATGGAAACAGCGCTGTGGGCACCCACTCCCCCACCCCGCAGATATCACTTAAATACGTATCACGTGAATTGTTGTTCAAAGTCCCCTCCCCCCACACAATATCGAAGCCAACAACAAAATGGCGAATGGAAAAAGATGCCAAAAAAAAGAAAAATTAAATAAATAAATAAATAAGTAAATATGTCGCATGATGCCACATTGCATATGAAGACACAAGAATACTATAAAATAGTGCATAAATGTAATTAACGCAAAATTATTGAATAAATTATCGTGAAAACTTAGGCAAGTGCGTGTTTCCTCTTCAATTGGCGTCGCTGAGCGGGCAGCCCTTTGTCCGCCATTGGGCATGGAAATCGACCCACTGGGTGGCCACTGCATAGAGAACAGAAGATACAGATAGTGGAGAAAAGCGCATAAAGACATAGATACACAAAGGTTCGAGCAGCACAGAGTGAGGAGTGAATGCAATGCTTTCATGTCAGAGCTTTCGCTCCAAAGATTATCAAAGTTGCCTGGATGCGCTGCGGACGAGGTGCGTATGAGGGAAATGGGATCTGCAGAGCCAAATGGTAGAGGATACTCTACCATATATATATATATATATATATATCAGTTCTGATTGATATATAGTGGGAATAATAATAATAATTTATTTAGCCCATCTTCTATATATATCAAATTCAGTTTTAGTTAAGGTTTAGGGATAAATGCGCTATAGAGTTAAGGAGAAGAAGCTGCAAAATTAAATGAATTAAAAAAAAAAAAAAATTCGGAAAGCAATAAGCTGCAAAATTAAATTTAAATTTTAAATTAAATTAAAAAATAAAATAAATAAAATTTAATCAGAAAGTAACACGAGCCGGACGACAGTGCACATAGCCAATATACTCTTTTCGCTGTGTGAGCGAGCATAAAAACGAAGCATTGAGATTGGAATTGATTCGCCATGGAGCTCGCTCGAAATATTTTCTTTTTCCCAGAGCTCAGGGAAATGGTTTGGCGGAAAAAACTGTGCAGCAATGAGGCGGAAGATTTTTTTTGGAGCAGCTGGGCTGTTCTCATTATAAACAGGAAATTGTAGCGACGAAGCTGCATTGACAAACAAAAGTGCGCTGTGCCAGTGCAAGGGCGATTAGTCTTAGAGCAGCCCTCGCAGCGGCATATGCACGTTTCAATTAATTAACTTACCCCAGCGACTGCCCAGCAGCACGGGACAGGCGGCGTGCACTGTGCGCTCGTCGCAGTCAGCCTCGTGGTCCATATTATGCCAGATCAGGGCCGAGCCCTTGCTTGGCTGCACGCCCAGGCCCAAGGCGGGAAAGGAGGTAAGGCCGCCCAGCTGCACGTCGGTCAGCTGTAAAGGCAGAGTCAGAGCCGCCGCGCTACATGCAATTTAAGCTGTCTACTTACGTACAGCAAAATGGTGGCAATGCGATTATGCCTGATGTAAGTCTCATCGGCTGCCTGCCAAAAGAAGTATTTACATACATAACTACAGCCCATCCATGCGCGGCCGTCTGTGTGCCCCACCATGGGCTCTGATCAGTCGGGCGCTGCTTAAAGACTTCCTCGACCAAACCTACTTCAGCAATTTAAAGCTCACACGCGACTAAAGAGTGAAGTTCTATCTCTCTTCAAAAGAGTAAGGAAACTTCAATTAAGCTTTATAAATTCAATTAGAATATATAACGAAAAGCAGAATGAAATCTTTTTAAATATTTTATTTTTGCTGTCCCCTGGCTCTGCCAATAGTTCTGGTTTGACTCTACTTCAGGCTCTGGTTTGGCAATGCCAAGGGCTCTGCACTGCTTCAACTGCTTCTCAACTGCTTTGGCTCTGCTCCTGATCTCTCTCAACTGTTGCTGACGTCTGGCTCTGCCAACGGCTGTGCCTTTGGCTGAGTTCTAGCTCAACTAGGGCTGTGCCATTGGCTCTGCTAATAGCTCTGCCTCTGGCTGAGTTCTGGCTCTGCCAATGGCTCTGCGTATTGCTCCGCCTATGGCTCTGCCTATGGCTCTGCCTATGGCTCTGCTTATGGCCCTGCCTATGGCTCTGCTTTGACTCTACTTCAGGTTCTGGTTTGGCTCTGCCAAGGGCTCTGCACTGCTTCAACTGCTTCTCAACTGCTTTGGCTCTGCTCCTGATCTCTCTCAACTGTTGCTGACGTCTGGCTCTGCCAACGGCTGTGCCTTTGGCTGAGTTCTAGCTCAACTAGGGCTGTGCCATTGGCTGAGTTCTGGCTATGCTTTGGCTCTATCTCAACTCTTTGGGCTCTGCTCCTGATCTGACTCTCTGACTCTCTGACCTATGGCTCTGCCCGAATCTCTGAGATGTTCACAATACTCACATATTGCTTGCTGCAGCTGGCGTCCAAGTGCATGGCGTACTGACCCCCAATGCCGTAGTTGATCACTGCCAGCTTGGGGCTGTTGCTTAGATCGAAGCCGGACATATCCTCGAGGCGCCGGCGCAGAGTCATTCCTTGGGCTGTGCTATTCAATCTGAATCCCGTATTCATGGCAAACCGCTTCTCGTGCACCTTGCCTTGGGCGACAAGGGCCCGTTCCAGAGAGGGCCTGCTCAGCTCGATGATTTGCTCCAGCTCAGTGGCGTGGATGGCATTGTGGCAGAGCATCACATGGGGATCGATGCTCAGCTGCTCGACCCGCAGTGGAGCGAGTCGGAGGAACGGAGCGCCCTGAGCATTGTAGCGACAGCGCAGCGAGTCGCTAACCAGCGGCTGGCTGTGTCCGCGGCAGATCTGAAGGTGCCTGAGATGGTGGTCCACGGTCCGCAGCAAGTATGATTTGCGCTGCATGCCCTGAGCGCGCTCAAGGGCCGCCCGAGCGCCCAGCCAATCCTCTGCAAGGAAATCACTTGAGTCGGGTGGGATTATTTCTTTATTCCCTACACTAACCCCGGGAAGCACGAGTCTGCGCAATTTTATATAGAATGCTGTTTCGATCGATCTGCAGCAGCTCGTGGACGCGCTCTGGCGTGTGCTCGTATTGGTCCAGTGCCAGCTGCAGCCACCTCATGGCCTGCTCATCCTCGCCCCTGTTGAACAGGTGCTGGGCCAGGCTCACACAGTCCGGCGTGCTCAGCTTGGCGCTGCAATGAGGAGATCTTCACTGAGCTGAGTTCAGTTTGGGCTCAGCAGACTGGATACCCACTTGTGCTGCTTCCGGCCTAGCTGGCCCCGAGCCACAGCTTGCTCGGTCAGCTGATGGAACTGTTGATGGCGCAGCAAGTCCTGCGCGGCCTGCGCCAGATCCGATTCAGTAATGACATCCAGATTGTAGTCCGATATCAGTTGCAGATCTGTTGGATATCAAGTCTCAGAGCTGATTCGGATGAGCCTTCACCCAGATACTCAACCTGCACCCACATCCTGTTTAAGATATTCCAGTATCTTGCCCGCGTCCGTGTGCATGCGTCGCACCAGGGACAAAGCGACCAAGGGATTCGCAACATAGGTCACCGGATCGCCCTGCGACTGCTGCAGCCTAGCCAAGGCGTCGTCTAAGACTCTGTGAGCATATATATGCTTATATAGGGCTTACTTGGAGCATCTTCACTTACAGTCGTGTTGTCTTCAGCTTGCGCTCCAGAGTGTCAACATAGACTCCCAGGTCCTTGAGCAGGTCGTCCTCGCCCTCCAGCACCCGGAGCATATCGTGAGCTGACGTGTCCACATACTTCTTGCCAGCTGCCAGCGGCAGCAACAGTAGCCACACAGACAGCATGCTGCGTGCCGATACGAAGCTGAAATAAACCGATAAAGGAAAACAATGCGGGAATTTCGCACCACGGAATACCCCTAACGAATCGATTGGCGGCCTTGATTTGCGTAGAATCTGGAATCTGATGTTGACTGAGAACTAGGTTTACAGTGTAATAAATACCTGCCGTCAAGTGGGTGTCAAATATATTTAACTGCCAGTTATATCGGAGCAGTCAGAGCAGTCAGAACAATGCCTGTTGCAGGGGGTGGGTGCAGAAGGTAACCTCTGCTCACTGAACTGCTTAAAATTAATGCTTAATGAAAATTAAAATGAAAATTAAATCAAATTAATTCCAATAAGTAAAATATTATTTTATTAAATATATTATTATATATTTATAAAAAATTAAATACACATTTTATTAAATATTATAATATTTTATTAATAAGTATTTGTTATTTTTTATAAATACCTTTGTTAAATTATTTTTAAATAAATTTTTTTCTTGACTAAAATTTGTATTATATTAAAATTAATTAAAATATGTGCTAAATAAAAGCGAAAATAATTTGGGAAATTTGGAGCCGATATCTAAAATTTAACAAAAATAAAAATTGCTTAAAATAGAAATAAATTTATTACACAAAATTACGTCAAAGACGTGGGAGATAGAAGTGAAAAGCTCCATTACGATAACGTTTTAAATCGATAACATTTAAACGGAGCAGGTTATCGATTTTTTGTAAAACAAACTTGAACTGTGCGTGCTATACAAGGATCTACATAAAACATTTCAAGTCTCTAGCTCTTATAAATGCTGAGATCGGACGGACGGACAGACAGACGGGCAGTGCTTAATCGACTCGTCTTGTCCCCTGATCAAGAATATATATACTTTATGGGATCTGCCATTCTTCCTTTTACATATATTTCAACAAAAAACATTATGCCCCGATTTCTATATAATAAATTAAAATAGACAAAATTAAAGTAAATTGAATTTTCTTTTTTATTTTCGTTTCTTTTTTGTCTTATTGATATGCCTCCGATTAAGCTCGTAAAATAGTTGATTGCAAATTCATCGAAAATCGTCTCTGTCAGAGTTGCCTTTGACCTCGATGTTACTCGAGCCAGGGCATGAGCTTGGCTGCCTTTAGTTTTCTTCTCATTCGATTTCGAGTTTTCGTCGAGTTCGGACGCTGCGGAGCTAAAAAATAATCTGAAAAAGTTTTTTATTTGTGAAAATATTTGGAAAAGAATTCAAAGCTAAAAAATATTCTGAAAAAGTTTTTTTTTATTTGTAGAAATATTTGGAAAAGAGTTCGGAGCAGTTTTTTTTTGCAGAAATATTTGGAAAAGAATTCGGAGCAGATTCGGAGCTAACAAATATTTTGAAAAAGTTTTTTATTTGTAGAGAAATATCTGAAAAAGAGTTCGGAGAAGATGACGCCACCTAATCAGCTTCGTGTGGCTACGCCGCCACGCGTTGAGCCGGTCATTGAGCCGGTGAACGGCGTTGTGCAGCCGCCGGTGGTGCCGTTTACGGGCAGGCGTGGGCGCCGCACCAATTTGCTGGAGCATCTGAAGGTCGTGATAAGGGCGATGTGGAAGAGCCGCAGCTCATACTACTTCCGGTATCCCGTCGATACCATTGCGCTGTGCATTCCGGACTACCACAAGGTGATCAAAAACCCCATGGACCTGTCCACCATACGCCGTCGCTTGAGCAACGATTACTATTGGAAGGCAAAGGAGGCAATGGACGACTTCGAGCTGATCTTCCAGAACTGCATGACGTACAACATGAAGGGCACCGAGGTGCACAACGCTGGCCTAGAGCTGATGGCCAATTACCGCACGCGCCTCTCCTTCCTGGACATGACCAACGAGGTGGAGGTGGTTTCGCCGTCTGAGGCAAAGAAGCGCAAGGCGGCAGAGAGCACATCCGAGCAGGCAGAGCCACCTGTGGCCAAGTCGGCGAAGGTGGCAATGCAGCCCAAAGGCCCGGAGCCCGAGCCGAAGTCCGAGCCGAAGCCACAGGCCGAGCCACAGCCGGAGCCCCAGCCGGAGCCTCAGTCCGAGTCGCAGGCAGAGCCGCAGGCCGATCCGCAACCCGGACCACAAGCGGGGTCGAGATCTGATTCGGAATCGGATGACGAAGCCGAGCTCCAGCATATGCTGGACTCCCCGCCCTTGCAGTTCGAGTCGAATCCGAAATTGTTGGCCAACTGGCAGTGCTACCTCGTGGAAAGAAGCCACGCACACCGCCTGCTGCGCAGCCTGACCAAGCGCAAGCGCAGCCACATGAACTGGCCCTTCCGCTGCTGCAACCTGTGGCGCGAGTACAGCCAGAATCTGCTCTACGATCACGACGCCCATGAGAAGCTGGACTGGGACACCTTGCGCCACAAGCTGGAGACTAATCAGATCGAGGACTTCGAAGACTTCGTCCAAAAGTTGAAGACAATGTTCCAAAACGCGCTGGTCTGTTTTCCTATAGATATGAGTGTATTCACCGCAGTGAATCAGATTAACGAGTATCTTGATTCGCGTTTGGATGGCGTGCGCAATTCTATTACTGAATCGAAGCAGCGATTGAAGCATGCTTTGAACAAGAGACTCCGAACCATCAACGCAATAATTGCGCAACAGGAGACTGAAGAAAACCAGCAGTAATTGCGCTAAAATATCAAGCTCACTTACATTAAAATAACCGCAAAATTCAAGTTTAACCGCTCTACATGTTTCCTTTTAATTCCACCAGATGTCGCTCGCACACTTACGGGACCACTTCTATCTAACATTACCATATGAGTTTATACTTACATATTGTTGCTATTGACCAATACACGCATCTTTCCTCATAGTCTAACTTGTTTTTATATTAGTTTTGTTTTTTTTTTTTAAGGTTTGCAATATATCCATACCTTCTGTTAAAATAAATTCGATAGGTATCTGTTATGTTTCCAGAGCCGATTATATCGATAGTATGTTGGCTGCGCAGGGTGGAAATTTTAATATCGATACGCGATGATATCTGGCAACTGCGAGCGTTCAGAAGCTGCTCGAGAAATTTCGTTAAAAAACGGTCGAAATGTCCCAATTAATTGATAATTAATAGTGAAAAGTGTTTGCAAGTGCTCTATGAAGTGTATTGTAATTGAAATTTCAGTGGAAAATGCCCAAAAGTGTGAAATAAAAAGGCTGCAAACCTGATTTGTGAAGAGGCAGGCTTTTTTCATCGTCGTAAAATACATACAGACATTCTCACGCACACACACGCAGCTGTATATATGTATAAATAACGCGCGGGCGCGAGAGAGAAAGAAAGAGCGTGAGTAGGGTCCAATGTGTAATTGTATGCGTGAGTGTTGTTGCGCTGTTTTGTGTGCTCGTGTCGGTGAGAGAGCAGCGCGCCAAGCAGGCGAATGCGAGAGCAAAGCAAAACCAACAAATAAGTGAACGAAAATAAAAACGAAAAATACCGAATATCGAACAAGTCGTGTGCGTTATATGTTGAATGTTAAATATGTTAAATATTGCAAGGTGAATTATGTTTTGACATAGACATAAAATAGTTGGATACACCATAACATCATTTTGGGAAACTATAGAGAGGTAAATACAATATAATGCTACATCCAGGCGTTCTTCGGCGCATTTGTTTTGCTCGATGAGTCAGACGCTCGACTTTTGTTTTGTTTTTCTTTTTTTTTGTTGTAATGTAGTCATCAAATCGTATCGTTTCTAACAAATGCATTTTGACACTTACACTAACAAGTCATTTACATTTACATATACATAGCTAGATAATTGTCTTGAGTAGTTGTGTAGTTAGTTTACATTGACGACGCCCAATAGCAAAAGTCTACAAATTATACAGTTACTTGTAGATACAAGTAAGCACACTACTTTTGTATCTACGTCGTTTAGTTATTTACAAATATCCGCGCATTATTAAATACTATAGAAAGCAAGTTGGAAAACACACTCACACATACACCTAGTCATTGTGTGTATACGTGTGAGAGCACGCGAGAGAGAGAGCGGGCACAAACAAAGCAATAAAACAGCATCAATAAATAACAGTTTAATGTGTCTAGTGAGTACCTACCGTTAATTGTTTTTGTTATAAGCACTCATTCGAAATCAAATGTTCGTGCTATCTCGCTCACCTGCTCTCGCTGTCTACCACATTTTGCATCTCGCACGCACTAATGCGCGGCAAGTGCTTGTATTTATAACTAAAATTGCGCTGCTGTTAAAAGTTTTTAATAAATTATGTACACACGCACACATGCACATGTACACTATGTGTGTGTGTGCGTCTGTACAATAAAATGAATAAGTGGCAAATCGATTGGCCCGAGTTGCTGTGCTTACGACGTGTTTGTTGTTATTGCTCTCTCAGTTTTGTTTTGTTATTGTTATTGTGGTTGTGTTTGTCTGTGTCGTGGCCGGCCGCGGTTGCTGTGCCGCCGATGATATTTTTTGATGAATAATTACGAAATATTCTTTACGTGTTTTCATTTTATTTATTTGCATATGCCATGTGTGTCTGTTTGTGTATGTGTGTGTGTGTGCGTGTCCCTCCCTCTCGCGCTCTCTCGTGCTAGCTCTCTTTTAACACCATATTTGCTTAGGCATTTTTTGTCGATCAAAAACAAAAATTCCGAATTTGAAGTGTGAGCGCGTCCGAAACTACGCGAATGAGTAATTGCTCATATTGTGTATTTGCATTTGAATGTGTGTATGCATGTGTCTGTATGTGCGTGTGTTTAAGTGTATGCATTTGCCGTTCAAAAGTTAACAGCAGGCAGGCCGATGGCTGAATTATTGAAACGTCGCAAATTTGTTTTTCACGCTCTGCTAAGCAGACGCAACGTCGCGGCCAGCGGCAACTGCAACTAGCGACAACTTTACGAACACATCTCGCAAATTTACATTGTTTGGCGAAATATTTGTTTTCACTTCTATTGGAGTTTGTGCGTGCAGCAGCTGCTGCCACTTGAAAAGAACCCACCACCAACACCACCAATAATTACCAACGTCAACAATAACAAATTCCAAATCAGAGATGTACTAATGTCGTGACACGAGCTGCTTAAACTCCTGCGTGACTGCGCTTAATATTTAAATCAGATTTTAATTTGAATATATGTTAGAGATGTTCTTTCGCTTTACTTTGTGTTTTCCTCTCGTGTCAATCAAATATAATATTTCAACTCCTCCCATCTTTAATTCAAATAACAACAATTGCAGAGCAACAGCTAAAATTGGCTGCTGTTGCTGCTGCTGCAGCTGTTGATGTTGCGTTCGTATTCGTGGCAATTGAGAGCATCAAACATCAGCGTTAAATGCTCACACACACACACGCACACACATATATATATATACTTCTGTGCTGCGCTCCCACATATTGGCGCGCACATTTTCTTTCACCTTTGCTGCGTGTTTTGATTTCAACGTCTTTTTGGGCGCCTCAATCGCATATGCCGCACTCACACACACACACAAATTCTCTCTCTCAGACTCTCACACCCACGCTCATTAATTGGCCCCCACCTTCGGTTCGTGTTGGCCTCGGCACTCTGCCTCTCCCTCTCGCGCTCTCTCTCTCTCCCTCTCTCTCTCGTTGATGCTCTCCCATTTGTTGCTTGTTGTCTTTGGCTGCTTAATTCAACATCTTCAGCTGCGCTCCGCTTGGTCCGTTTGGCTTTCTCTTGTTCGGCTCCATTGCGCTCTTTATTTACAGTCGTCTTTGGTCTCATTTTTCATGTTTGCTGCCCGCTGCCTGCACATGCCTTCATACGTACACATAATTTGGGCATTTTTGCATAATTTCATGCAAATTAACATACTCGTGTCTGTGCCTTGTGTGTGTGTGTGTGTGTGTGTGTGTCTATGTATGTATGCATGTGTGTGTATCTATTTAGTAGTTCGTTGTGATTGTCGTGCTCACGTTTTTAATCGTTCGTCAGTCGATTCGGTTTTCAATCGACATCTCGCTGGCATCGTCGTCGTCGTTGTTGTTGCTTACCTGCCTGCCTGCTTGCCAGCTTGCCTGACTGTCTGGTCTGCTCCCTCCTCTGGTGCTGTCGCTGTCGCTGCTTGACTTTAATCTGCTCAATTACTTGCAATTTGCAAGTTGCGACTGTTTGAGTATCTCGCTATCGCTGTCTCTGTCTGTGTCGTTGCCTACCTGTCTGAGCGTGTGTGCGTGTGGCTGTGCGTGTCTGTGTGACAGTCTGTCTTCATGTTTCGTTTCGTTTTGCTTCGCATTCGCCTTATTCATGTTGCTGTACGTTTTGCGCTTGTTTTGATTTCTTAATCTTTTTACCATAATTGATGGCAATTAAATTAAAGGTGTGTGTGCGGCCTCGCGCCTTGACGTCGTTGTTGTCGCCATCGTTTCAGCTCGGCTCCTGCTTCGGATCGATTCGGTTTCGGTCGTCGATTCGATTCGTTGGCGCGAATTGCTCCGAGCGGGAGATGCATACATATGCATATGCATATGAATGTAAGTGGTTTGTTGTCAACCACCTTCGGCGGACAGAGCACCAGTTTCGTCTCCACCTTAAGCCACGCACCTCGCGTGACTCTTATTTATTTGTAGTATTCAAATTATTGCCACCAATTGCTTATTTTATACATTTTTTTAACAAGGCTAAGGCAAAGATGTCCAAGTCGACAGACCGAGTCAGATCAGTATATATCTTATGGGCCTCTTAAGTTATGGCTGTCATTGAAACGATCATTTTAAATTTGATAATGAAAAACAAGATTTAGTTTAATAAATTAAATTAGATTAAATTATATAAATTCTTTATGATGAAAATTCTATGATGAAATTTCTATACACATTTATAGTAAGATTAGATTTATCTAAAAGAGTTCGTTCACCTTTTAAAAATAAAAAGGAAGCAGAATGAAGTCTATCTGTCATGAGGGTTATTTATACCAAGCTCATCCCTCTCAACTATAAAAAGAATTAGGATAATTCTTAGACGTTTTGCTCTTTCTCATACTTTATCTTCCCTCTCTGTTTACATTTTGATTTGCTTTCGTCTGGCCATTTTTGAATGCCATTCAATTGTATTTTGTCATCTATTTAGATTTTATTGATTAGTTCAATATTGCAGCGCTCGACTGCGACTCCCAGTGTCATATGGCGCACATATATATAAACATACATACGCACATACATATGTTTACATGTGTGTGTAATTATAGCGATTTACTTAATTGACGTCGACGCCGCGTTGTTATTAATTCTGGTTTGCAAAGTTTTATGTGTCACTTTGTATTCAATTTAGAATTTAAAGCGCAGTTTGTAGTTTGTTGCGCTCCGAGTCTAGTAAATTGTAAATTGTTGACAATTGTTTTGAGCTTGAGCAAATTAACCTTTAGTTTGTTGTGTCGTCTGTCATGCTATGTGAAAATGTGCATCAATATTCACATAGATTGAAATACCTAGTATTTGATTGCCATCGATTGCATCTCGCAATTCAAATAATTTGCATGCACTCATCATGACATCATTCAGACTGATCAATCGGAATGCAGTCCTAAGGGAATATGCAGTTGAGGTCACTGCAAGACGAGGTGGTAAAAATCACCTGGAAATACAGAGCAATAATCACACCTGAAAGTAAATCGATCATATGAATTTAATAGATTTAGCATGTAGAAACCAGATAAACTTCTATTTAGCGCACTCTCTAAACAGATATAATTCATATCGATTTCTGCTGGCAATTACATTTACATATATAGTGAATGTATTTACATATATTTAAGCGCTAGTCGATCGTACTGAACTCAAAGCTTACATCATGGCGCAGATAAAACAAAAATCGACAAAGAGCAGTTCAAGCTTCAACTGAAATTGCAATCTCAGATGCAGTTGCCTATGTGTATTTGTATGTAATGTTTGTGTATATGGGGGAAACGAAATAATTGACTGGCCAGAAATATATAAAATATAAAAACTGGAGTGTTTTGCTGCGCACTGAGCGACTGCAAAGGCACCCTGTAATGAGTCTGTTGAAAAGCATTCAATGAAAACGAATTTCTGCTGTATAATGAGAAATTTGTATATACATATTGTGTAATCTACATCAAATACATCTGTGTAACCTTTATTCTAGTAAACTATTAGTAATTTCATATTTAAATTTAACAAGTTGTCGGGTAACATACCCTCTTTGATATATGTAGGGTATTCACAGAGAAAGAGAGAAACGAACTATGAAGCAAAACTGCAGTTGGAGTACAGTTGACATGATCGACTAGCTGCATAATTAACTAGCTAACAGCTAACCAGCTTTGGCCAGGCCGACAAGTCAGTGGTGCCACAAACAGCAGTAACTGTTGTGGTAATTGGTGCCGCTACCGGGTCGCCAAGTGTCGTGCCATGTCGTGTCGTGTGTCTCTCTGTAGGCAAATACAAACACCTTTTGCACAAAAACAATCAGCCTAGCATGAACTGACGAATTGGCCAACTGACGAACTGACTCATGCATGCAGCCAATGCTCGGGCAAACTCAATTGCAGAGGCAGCGGCAGCAGCAGCAGCAGCAGCGACAGCAGCTAGTTAAAAACAACAGAAACAGCAAATAAAATATATAAAAAAGAGGAAAACTGCAATAACAAGTCATCGAAAGAGTGGAATGGGTGTAGTGGTGGGGGTGGCGTGGAGTGGCGCACACGCAGTTGAGCGTTTTTCACCTCATTCTTATTCCATCAGCCATTAAGTAGTTCAGCAGCAAGCAAACCTGGTTAACCGTCACATGCAGCTCCTGCAAACAGCAGCAACAACACATCAAATACATTCACCCGTGCACTCACATACATTCATTCATTCACTCTCTCACTCACTCACACACTCATACAGTCACACCCACACACAGTAAAAATCTGAACTTGTTTGCCAACTGCGACGAAGCGAACTAATAAATTTCTACTTTGTTTTCCCCCTTTTCAATCATTTTTCCAGATTCAAGAAATCGCGCTAAGACAAAAATTCGCACACACACACACACACACATACGCACACACACATGCATGCATATGTGTGCTAGTATAAGTGTGAGTGCGCTGTTGCTAGTATGTAATGATGTAGATGATTGCAATGATAATGACAACGATCATAATGATAACAATGATGAAGATGTTGTTGCTTTCGATGTAACATAGCTGGGCTAACATTTCGCGAAAGTACAGCAATGTGGAAAATTGTAAATACAACGAGCAAAAACTCAAAACGCAGAAAAACTAAACGCGCAAAAAGAAGAATTTTCATGCCCGCGTCACCATAAGACATCATATAAAGAAAAGAAAAACTGTCGTAAAAAGGCAGTCATAAAGGAAAACCCACCACTTAACAGGGACAACAACAACAGTAAGAATTTCAATTTCTAGCAAAAAAAAAAAAAAAAAAAAATGAAAAGAAAACAAAAGCAACAACAACAGAGAATAACAAGAAAATCCTGCGAAGTAGAAAAAGTTCAAGTCCGAAGTAGAAAAACCACTTAAAACGTCGATGAAACGTCGACGGGGTCGGAAGAGCGGTGCGATTAGCGCGTCATAAGAGCGAGCGCAGGCTAGAGCGAGAGCGTAAAAAAAGGTGTTAGGAGAGGGAGGGCAGGAGGGAGGGAGGGCGCGACAGGAGTCTGCGAACGACAAAGACGAACGCGTGCTAAGGAGCTAAGAAGCAGCAGTTGTTGTTATTGCGACGATTTTTTGTACTTTTGTAAACTATATATTTAGTGGTGGCAGAGTGAAAAGGTGGTGTGTGTGTGCTGGTGGTCACGCAAGACGTGGCAATCGTCTGCAGGAGCCGAACCAATAACAACAGCGAGACAAAGGCAGCTGCAATTGCACCTTTAGCAGCGGCAGCGGCTGAGGCAGGAGCGCCAAGAGCGAAAGCCGAGAGAGACAGAGAGAGAGAGCGGCTTCGTGTTCGTGTGTGCCGAGAGGCAGAGAGCGTAAACCGAGAGCCGAAGCAAACGAAGCAACTGCCTCGCGTAGCAGCGACGTCACCTTCGGCCATTCGGCTTTAGTAGTTGTAATTCGCAAAGCAAGGAGCGAGGAACGCGCGCGAAAACGAGCTAAGCAAAACGAGAAAAGGAACGAACTGAAGAGGGGAGGCAGTGGAGGTAGTGGAGTGGAATCGGTAACCACAGCAACAACAGCCCACGTCAGTGTGTGCGTGTGTGTCTGTGCGAGTGAGTGTTCAAGGGGGAAATTGACGCATTCCAAACGCGGTTCGGTTACAGGCATTGGCTGACGTTTCTCTTGTTGCTGTTGCCGCTGCTTTTGTTGATATTGTAGTCCCGCGTTGCTAATACCGGTCTTTTCGGCTCACGTGAACGTTGTTATATTATTTTTGTATTTTTGCATTGTTCCCAGCAGTCGCTGCAAGGAAAGTTTGTGCAGCCGGGTCAACATAAGCGATTTGCCAATGCAAATACAAATACAAATACAAATGCAAATGCAAAAAATCAAAGATCAGCAAGTGCGTATATTATGGGCCGCTCCAAGTTCCCCGGGAAACCATCCAAGTCGATCAATCGTAAACGGATAAGTGTCCTGCAATTGGAAGATGATGCAGCAGCGGCGGCGGCGGCCACAGCGGCAACGGAGCAGCATCAGCAGGGCGAACAAAGCGCCGGCTCAGCGTCGCGGGAGAAAGGCAACAATTGTGATAACGATGACGATGATAATGCGCCAAGTGGCGCGGCGACCAGCGGTAACAGCGCCGCGTCGTCGAGTGGAGTTGCGGGTGCCACAGCCACCGAGGGTGGCAGCAGGAGCGCCGGCAATGGATCCACTGGAGGCAGCACTACAAATGGCGGCAATGTAAATGGAGGCAGTCACCACAAGAGCGCCACAGCTGCAGCCGCAGGGGTCAAGGAATGCAAAAATCAAGGCAACAATATCGAGCCTAACAACTGCATTGCCGCTGGGCCCGATGAGGCCGAGGACACAAACAACGATGACGAGGATGACAGCGGCAATGACAAGAAGGCGGCGGCCGGCGTTGTCTCTGCGGCCGCCTTTGGGACCGGGCTCGGTGCGTTGCAGCGTGCACGCAAAGGAGCCAATAAAAAATTCAAAAACTTGAATCTGGCCAGAGCGGAGGTGATGCTGCCTTCGACGTCGAAACTCAAGCACCACCAACAACAACAGCAATTGCAACTTAATTGCCCTTCATCGTCTTCATCATCATCTGCTCCTACGACAACAAAGGCGACGGCTTTAGCGATTGCTGCGCAGACGGCGACAGCGGCGGGGGCAGGGGCGACGTCAACGTCGACGTCGTCGTCACTGGCAGCAACTGCTGGGGGCGGGGGAGGCACAGCTGCTGCTGCTGCTGGCCTGCTAGCGAACCCCTTTGCCAGCGTCGAAACAAAAGTGGTAGAGGCAGCGGCCGGAGCCGCATCAGCAGCAGCAGCAGCAGCAGGCGCTGGCGAAGATGTTGCAATGGTAAGTGGATTTCTTTAGATCATGTTGTACTGTACTCACACGATACGCGCCCGCTTTATAAATGCAACACAGACACTTACACACACACACACACATCTACACCTACATGCAACACACACACATGTATATAAATAAGTTAAAGCCGATTTAACTCAGTGATTTCTGTTGTACTTTTTTGTTGCTGTCGTTTGGTGTCTCGTCTTTTGTGTGTTGCGTGTTATTTGCTTATTCTGCCCCATTTCAGGCAATGTAAATAAGAACCCCGTCAAGTCGGGCGCTAAATTATGCGCCCCGGTCTCGGATTGTACTTACCTGCTAACTAACTAACTAGTGGTTACCCTATCGCCTGGCTGTCTGGCTATTGCCTGTGAGCTGCTCGCTTACCTGCTTAATTGGCTCTTATGACGTTTTCGCGCTTTGCCCCGCCTGCCTACCTACCTACCTACCTACCTGTCTGTACCTGCACATAACTCGTTTTTCCCCCAAAACTTGCACTTGCTTACTGCTTACTTCCCCCAACCTGCGCCCACACCTTTCACCCTGGTCCCTGCATCCCATACTCCTATTCGCATATCCCTTGCCCTGCTTTGTTTTGCTTTGCTTTGCTTTGCATGCTTGTTCGCCTGCTTTAGTTTTTACGAGCTTGCATGTAGTAGTTGTTATTTGCTCACCTTAGTTGGTTTTACTTGCATGCATTATTGATTGGCTAAAAGACATCGAGTGGAACCTTTATGACTAACCTGTCGTTTGCGTTTTTCCAGCTAAAGGCTTCAATCGCAATGGCCAATGAGGCCGGCCCAGACGCCACTGTCGCTGCAGTCAAATCGAATGGGTCCAGCCCTAATACCAATGCGGTGGCACCCGGCACGAGTGCTGCCCCAGGTGCCCCCGCGGCGACAAAGCAAAAGAAAACGGTAACCTTCAAGAACATACTCGAAACCAGTGATGACAAGTCGGTCGTGAAACGTTTCTATAATCCGGACAATCGGATTCCGCTCGTCTCTATCATGAAGAAGGACAGCATGAATCGACCGCTCAACTATTGCCGTGGCAGCGAGTTTATCGTGCGTCCCTCCATACTGTCCAAGATACTCAACAAGAACTCCAACATCGACAAGCTCAACTCACTGAAATTTCGCTCAGTGCACGCATCGGCATCCCCCGTACAGGAATCAATCTCTTCAAGCCTCTTTGGCTCTGGTCTGTCGCGCGCTTTTGGCGCCCCAATCGAGGACGACGACGCCGTTTCGGGCGGTGTCACGTTTCGCAAGCAGGAGCCGCAGTCCAAGAAAACGGAGCACAACGATGATGATGGGTAAGCGTGTTAATTAATTAATAATTAAGTGGATTACCGTATTAATTAATTAATAATGAATTGGATTACCGTGTTCATTACTCTACTAATGATCAGAGCATTTAACTAACAATAACTTGCTTTAACCCTGACCAACTTGTTGATTATATTAAGACTAAAGTTTCATTCTAATTTGTAGCTCGGCGAGCAGTGATGAAATTGAGGACGATGACGACATTGATGGAGAAGAAGCGGACAAAAACGAAGAGGCCACGCTGGAAAAGAGCGCCGAAACAACAGCTATTCCGGATGATAACGACGGAGACGATAGGCAACTGGTCATGGATAAACATTTCGTGTTGCCCAAACGAAGCACGCGTTCATCTCGCATCATAAAGCCCAATAAGCGTCTGCTCGACGTGGGCGGTATAAGCACCAAGAAGAACACCAGCGATGTGGCGAGCAAGCCAAAACCCAAGAACTACTTTGGGCTGGGTGACTTTGGCAGCGAAAGTCTCGCTTCGACATCTTCTTCATCAACATCATCAGTTGCTTTAAGCCAGAAGCTTACGAAGGAAGCATTTCCTAGCTTCGGGACCACGAAGCTCAACAGCAGCTTTGTGATGCGCCAGCCGCGTCTGCAATTCCAAACGGACAAGAGTGGCTTGTTTGCGGGCGCTAAGCTGCCCACAACGTCGCCATTGCCTGCGCCATCAAGTGCCATTTCGTCAGCAAATGTTTTATCCTTTGGCTCTCTGAATAATGCGAGTTCAGGTATGGGAACCACTGAGTCCGAGTTCTTCTTTAAAGTTAATTTTAATTTTGTCTTTCGTATATGTAGCTGCGGGTACGTCATGCGTCATTTGCTCAGCACCAGTGAACCACAAGGAGGCGTCGCTAGCGCGCAAATACGGCGCAATCGCTTGTGAGGTTTGTCGGAAGTTCAACTCCAGGATGACAAAGATATCGAAGCTATCAACCCAGTCCGCTCAGCAGCTACAGTGCAAAGGCACAAGCGGTAAGCATCTATTGGAATCGTGCTAATAAACAGATTAACAACATTTCTTAACCCTACAGTCGGCAACTGCAGCATACAATCGGCCAAGAGCCTGTTGAAGAACTTCAAGAAGCTCTACAAGGAGCGCTGTACGGCGTGCTGGCTTAAGAAATGCATGTCAGCATTCCAGCTGCCCACGGGGCATAGAAGCCGTTTGAGTGCTCTTTTGCCCGCCAATATGCGAGAAGAGATTGCGCCCAAGGATGACAAGTGCTCGGAGCTGCTGTCGGCAACGGCTAGCATGCGGTTTACAGCGCCGACTAGTTCAGCAACGTCTGCCAGTTCAGGCACGACCATCAAGTGGAAATCCAGCGCGGAGTCTGCAGTAAACAGCATCAAATCGAATCCTCTCGCAGAGAACAATGTTACCTTTGGTAGCACTCCATTGCTGCGCCCCGCAATACTCGAAAAGCCATTGTTCTTGAAAATTGGCAGCGATAATAAAAAACCAAAAGAGTCGAAAGCTGCGCCCACAGAGACGGTTAGTCTAAGCCCTGTGTCCAGCACCAGTGAACCAGTTGTTGCGCCAAACAAAACCACGCGCAAGGCCAAGCAGGACAAGGAGAAGGCCAGGGAACAGGAAGGGGAGAAGCAGCTCAGTCCCAGCGCAAAAAAAGCGATAGATGTTAATACAGCAGAGCCTCAAAAGGATGAAAAACAACCAGCAGTAGCAATTGAAGCGTCTGTCAGCAGCTCGTCTTCAGCTCAAGCAAACTCCGCCCCGACCACTAACAGTGCAATGGAGACAGCTGAGGCAGCCTCCACATCGACGGCGCCGGATAACTTGAAGCGGCAGCGCATTGACTTAAAGGGGCCGCGTGTCAAGCACGTGTGCCGCAGTGCATCCATTGTCCTTGGACAGCCACTAGCCACGTTTGGCGACGAGGAAGATGAGTTAGCAGTGGCAGCGGCAGCAGCAGCGGCAGCGGCAGAGACAGCACCACCAACCACTGCCTCAGACGCGAACATCAAGAAGCCCAAGTCGCCGCAGCCCGTGCAAATGATCATCGATGAGAACGATAATTGTGCCAGCTGCAAACCAACGGCTAATGAAGTCGCAGCGGAACCCCAACCAGTTGTTAAGAGTGTGCTAGAAGCGAGGAACGGAAAATCAAGTACTCAAACAGAGGCTAAAAAGGCGGCAGCTACATCGGGCTCCTCTAAGGGCAAGGTGACGACGCGAAATGCGACTGCAACTGTGACCTCAGCTGGCGGCGGGCTAGTGGTCAACAAGAAGCAGCGAAACTACGAGGTAAACAGCACTGCGAGCAGTCAAGCGGCTGCAGCTCAAAGTCGTCGTGCGCTGGCCAAGGAAGTCAATCGGCTGAAGGCGTTGATATCAATCGACTTCTGGGAGAACTATGATCCGGCCGAAGTGTGTCAAACGGGATTTGGCTTGATTGTGACGGAAACAGTGGCGCAGCGTGCTCTATGCTTTCTGTGTGGCTCGACGGGCCTGGATCCTCTCATCTTCTGCGCCTGCTGCTGTGAGCCCTATCATCAGTATTGCGTGCTGGACGAGTACAATTTGAAGCATAGCTCCTTTGAGGATACGCTGATGAACAGCTTGCTGGAGACGTCCACCAATGCCTGCGCCATTTCAGCGGCAACGAATACGGCGCTTAATCAGCTGACGCAACGGCTCAACTGGCTGTGTCCGCGTTGCACCGTTTGCTATACGTGCAACATGTCGTCCGGATCGAAGGTGAAGTGTCAAAAGTGCCAGAAGAACTATCACAGCACCTGCCTGGGCACCAGCAAGCGGCTGCTGGGTGCCGATCGTCCCCTTATCTGCGTCAACTGTTTGAAGTGTAAATCCTGCGCCACCACCAAGGTATCCAAGTTCGTGGGCAATCTGCCCATGTGCACCGCTTGCTTCAAGCTCCGGAAAAAGGGCAACTTTTGTCCCATTTGCCAAAAGTGCTATGACGACAACGACTTCGACCTGAAGATGATGGAGTGCGGCGATTGCAACCAGTGGGTGCACTCAAAGTGCGAGGGCCTCACCGACGAGCAGTACAATCTCCTGAGTACGCTGCCCGAATCCATTGAATTCATATGCAAGAAGTGCGCTAGGCGCTGCGATGTCTCCCGCAACAAAGCGGACGAGTGGCGTCAGGCTGTTATGGAGGAGTTTAAGTCGAGTTTGTACAGTGTGCTTAAGCTCCTCAGTAAATCGCGGCAAGCTTGCGCCTTGCTCAAACTTAGTCCGCGCAAGAAACTGCGCTGCAGCTGCGGAGCTGGAGTGGGCGGAGCGGGCATCAAGGTTCACAGTCAAGGTAAGCTGCAGCCCAAGGCATTGCAGTTCACCTACAACGGGCTGGGCAGCGATGGCGAGAGCCAGAACAGCGACGATGTGTACGAGTTCAAGGATCAGCACATCGCCAATCCAAAGCCCTCGACGCCGGTGCCATGTACCTGCCTGCAGCCATCGAGTCAATCGCAATCGTTCAGCCTGGTTGACATTAAGCAGAAGATCGCAAGCAATGCCTACGTATCGCTGGCGGAGTTTAACTACGATATGAGCCAGGTGATACAGCAGAGCAACTGTGATGAACTGGACATAGCCTACAAGGAGCTGCTCAGCGAGCAGTTCCCGTGGTTTCAGAATGAGACCAAGGCCTGCACAGATGCGCTCGAAGAAGACATGTTTGAGTCGTGTGGCTATGAGGAGTTGGATGAGTCTCCATCCACGTATGCCGAGCATCACACTGCAGCGCAGCCGCCGAGTGCTGGCCTCTTGGACATACCGCTCGATGATGTCGACGATCTGGGTGGTTGTGCAGTGAAGACGCGTCTGGATACGCGCGTTTGTCTCTTCTGCCGGAAGAGCGGCGAGGGCCTGTCTGGGGAGGAGGCGCGCCTGCTCTACTGTGGCCACGACTGCTGGGTGCACACCAACTGCGCCATGTGGTCCGCCGAGGTCTTTGAGGAAATCGATGGCTCGCTACAGAACGTGCACAGTGCCGTGGCCCGAGGCCGTATGATTAAGTGCACCGTATGCGGAAATCGCGGAGCCACAGTTGGCTGCAATGTCAAGTCGTGTGGGGAGCACTATCATTATCCCTGTGCGCGCAGCATCGACTGCGCCTTCCTCACTGACAAGTCTATGTATTGTCCAGCTCATGCTCGGAATGCGCTGAAAGCCAATGGGTCTCCCGGCGTTACCTACGAAACGAACTTTGAGGTGTCTCGTCCGGTTTACGTGGAGCTCGACCGCAAGCGCAAAAAACTGATTGAGCCCGCTAAGGTGCAATTCCACATTGGATCACTGGAAGTGCGACAACTGGGCTCGATTGTGCCGCGCTTCTCTGACTCCTTTGAAGCCGTCGTTCCGATCAATTTTCAGTGCAGCCGGCTCTATTGGTCCTCCAAGGAACCCTGGAAGATCGTAGAGTACACGGTGCGTACCACCATACAGAACAGTTATTCCTCTACGCTGACCCTGGATGCGGGACGAAACTTCACCGTGGATCACACCAATCCGAACTACTCAATAGTGCAGCTGGGGCTCGCGCAAATAGCGCGCTGGCACAGCAGCCTAGCCCGCAGCGACCTGCTGGAAACGGATTGGGGCGAGTTTCCCAATTCGTATGTGCCGCCCGATGAGAACACTGAGGAGGAGCCGCAGCAGAATGCGGATCTGTTGCCGCCGGAGATAAAGGATGCCATATTCGAGGATTTGCCGCACGAACTGCTCGACGGCATCTCCATGCTGGACATCTTTATGTACGAGGATCTTGGCGACAAGTCCGAGCTGTTCGCCATGAGCGAGCAGTCCAAGGACGGCACAACGGCCACGTCCCAAGCAACGGGTGGTTCAGTCAGCATCTGCGACGACGACACGCGCAACTCAAGCAGCCTGAGCAAGCAACTGGAGCTCAGCAACTGCTGGCCAGCCAGTAATCCCGTTGAGGATGCCATGCTCTCCTCTGCGCGCAGCTCCAGCCAAGCAAAGCAACGCAGCACCGAGGTGCTCAAGAAGGCGGCGACGGCTCAAACGCGCTCCTGGCCCAAGATGGATGGCAGCAGCGTGGCGGTCTTCAAGCGGCGCAAGCTCTCCAAGAACCTGGCCGAGGGCGTGCTCCTCAGTCTGAATCAGCGCAACAAAAAAGAGATGGCCACCGTTGCCGGCATTACGAGGCGTCAGTCTATGTGCGGCAGCAGCGATCTGCCCGTCGAGGGAAGCGCAGCCATGCGCACCAAGAGCTTTACATGGAGTGCAGCCAAGCGATACTTTGAGAAGAGCGAATCTCGCGACGACGCTACCAAGTTGAAGATTATGCAAATGGATGGCGTCGACGACTCCATCACCGAGTATCGTATCATTGGCGGCGACGGCAACTTGTCCACGGCCCAGTTCACGGGGCAGGTGAAATGTGAGCGCTGCCAGTGCACATATCGCAACTACGACTCCTTTCAACGGCACTTGGCCAGCTGTGAGCCGATGTCTACCAGCGAATCGGAGTCGGAAACCGCAACGGGCTCCACGCAGCTGAGCGCCGAGAGCCTCAACGAACTGCAGAAACAGGCGCTCGCCGCCGCCACGCTCGGCAACACGGGCGGACTCAACTATCTGCAAACGTCGTTTCCGCAGGTGCAGAACTTGGCCACCTTGGGTCAGTTCGGAGTTCAGGGTCTGCAGGGCCTGCAAGCGCTGCAGCTGCAGGCGCAGTCGCTGGGAAATGGCTTCTTTCTGTCCCAGCCCAATGCCACGCAAGCTACGTCCAATGGCAACGACGAGCTGCAGCTCTATGCCAACTCACTGCAAAACTTGGCGGCCAACCTGGGCGGCGGCTTTGCGCTGACACAGCCCACAGTTAGCGCGCAGGCGCAGCCCCAGCTGATAGCCCTGTCCACAAACCCGGATGGAACGCAGCAGTTCATACAGATCCCGCAGAGCAATGGAGCTGCGCCGCAGTTGCTGCAGACAACCACGCAGACGGCAATGCCGACGACCACGTACCAAACGCTGCAGGCGACCAACAGCGATAAGAAAATCGTTCTGCCGCTGCGCGGCACCGGCAAGCCGCTCAAGACGGTGGCCACTAAGGCAGCGCAGCAGGCAACGGCAGCCGCCAAGCAGAAGCAGCTGAAGTCAACGCAAGGCGTGAAGCCCATCCAGGCCAAGTTGCAGCCACAGCAGCAGCAGCCGCAGCACCAACAACAACCCATTACTGTCACCGCCGGCACCCAGCTGCTCGGCCAGAATCTGCTGCAGCCACAGTTGCTGTTCCAAAGCAACGCGCAGCCGCAAGCGTCGCAGCTGCTGCTGCCGCAGGCGCAGGCGCAAAACATCATTTCGTTTGTGACTGGAGATGGCAGCCAGAACCAGCCGCTGCAATACATCTCGATACCAACGGCCAACGAGTATAAGCCACAGCAGACGACGGCCACGCCCACGTTCTTAACCGCCCCAGGCGGCGGTGCGACATTTCTGCAAACAGATGCCAGTGGGAATCTCATGCTAACCACCGCTCCCGCCAACTCGGGCCTGCAGATGCTCACCGGGCAGCTGCAGACACAGCCCCAGGTCATAGGGACACTCATCCAGCCGCAGACGCTGCAGCTGACCTCTGGAGCAGATGGCACGCAGAATGGCACAGCACAGCAGCCGCTCATTCTGGGTGGTGCTACTGGTGGTGGGGCCACAGGGTTGGAGTTCGCCACAGCCACGCCACAGGTCATACTGGCCACACAGCCCATGTATTACGGCCTTGAGACGATAGTCCAAAACACTGTGATGTCCTCGCAACAGTTTGTGTCCACAGCCATGCCGGGTGTGCTTAGCCAGAATGCCAGTTTCTCGGCCACGACGACGCAGGTGTTCCAGGCCAGTAAGATCGAACCCATTGTCGATCTTCCCGCTGGCTATGTGGTGCTCAACAATGCAGTGGATGCGGGCAACAGCACGGGGTGGAACACAGCCAGCGTGCTGCAGCAAAGCCAGTCGCAGACGACGGATGACACCACCACACAGCTGCTGCAGAATGCTGGCTTTCAGTTCCAGACCACGCCCACCACGTCCACACAGCAGACCATGTCAGACTATGTGGCTCCAATGGTGGTTACAGCGAAGGTACCGCCGGTGGCACAGTTGAAGCGCACCACAAACGCCACAAAGGCGCCCATCTCGGTGCTAACCAAGGTGCAGCCGCAGCCGCAGCAATCTCAAGTGGTCAACAAAGTGCTGCCCACCAACGTGGTTACACAGCAGCAGCAGCAGCAGCAGCAACTGCAACAGTTGCATCAGCAGCAACCACAACACCAGCAGCAGCAGCAGCAACAGCAGACGCAGTCAAAGCAACAACAAAACAAGTTGACGGCGGCTCAATTTCAGCGCCAGCAGCTGACGAACGAGCTGAAGAGCAAACAGGCAGCGGTGCAGCAGACGGGCACCACGTGTGGCGCACCACCCAGCATTGCATCGAAGCCGCTGCAGAAGAAAACCAACTTGATCAGGCCCATTCACAAGGTGGAGGTGAAGCCCAAGCTAATGAAGCAGCTGAACCAGGCCAAGCTACCCACTGCAGCAGGCGCCATGCAGCATCAGCAGCAGCAACAGTCGTCGGTGGTGGCTAACCAAGTGCCCAAGGTGGCGCTGCTGCAGCAGCGTCTGCCCGCAACACTGCAACAGCAACAGCAGTTACAGCAGCAACAACAGCAGCAGCAACTGCAGCCGCAACAGCTACAACAACAGCAGCAGCAGCAGCAGCTGTCCGTTCCGCAACTGCTGGCCACACAGCAGCCCAGCATAATTAGCATAGTGAACGCCGCCGAGCCGCAGGCAGCCACACAATTCGTAATGACACCGACGGTGCAGGCGCAGCCCATACAGCTGCTAGAGCAGCAGTCACAGCAGCAGCCGCAGCAGCTGCAGCAGCAACAGGCGCAGCAGCAGGCGGATCTCCTCATCAATGGCAATCCCACGAGGCTGCAGCACTACGCCGGCAGCTCGTTGCCCACGAATGTGGTCAATCCACTGCAGCAGCAGCAGTCGATCGCCGTTAACGCCAACAGCAGCGCCACTGTGGCCCCACAGAATAGCATTACGATCAATAGCCGGCCCACGAACCGGGTGTTGCCCATGCAACAGCGCCAGGAGCCAGCCTCCCTGAACAGCGATGTCGTGGTGCAGTCGCCAACGCCCCCAAAGCCCATAGAGGAGCCAGTGGTGGCGGCCGTATCCACTCAGAAGCCTGTAGTCAAGTGCTACGCACAGCAGGAACAGAAATCGCCTGGCTACGAGACAGAACTGAAAACGAACGCCACATTAGATAATCTGGTGCAGGCAAATTCCATAACCACACTGCACTTGCAGCAGCAGCAACAGGAGCCTATCTACGGCGAGCATATCTTCGAAAAGCAGTCGGAGGCACAGCAGCAGCTGGAGAAGGCCAAAGGCAACGATCTCATGCTAATTGAGGACACGCCGTGCCAACAGCAACAACAGCATCAGCACCAGAACCAGCAGCATATGGAGATGGTGAATAATGGCTTTCAGCTGACAACTAATGAGAGCTGCCTGCTTGAGAAGCATGGCTTCCATGTGGAGGCGGTGTCCATGGAGACTGACGATCCCTACGGCAGTCTGAAGAACGGCGACGGCACTGAGGGGCTCAGTCAAGTGGATGACGCCGATGAGGATGAGGAGGACGATGACGACTTTAGTTTGAAGATGGCAACATCCGCATGTAACGACCACGATATGTCCGATAGCGAAGAGCCGGCGGTAAAGGAGAAGATCAGCAAAATTCTAGACAACCTGACCAACGATGATTGTGCCGATTCAATAGCCACGGCGACGACAGTCGAAGCGAGTGCCGGGTATCAGCAAATGGTTGAGGATGTGCTGGCCACGACTGGCGCTGGGGCGGTGGCTACGGACGATGAAGCCTTCACAGCCACCGCAGAGGAGACGGCTGCAGTGGAAGCGGCAGCCAGCTACATTAACGAAATGGCCGAAGCACATGAGTTGCAACTGAAGCTACAGGCGGGCGTTGAGCTGGATCTGAAGAAACCCAAGCTGGATCTGCCACAGCAGCCACATACCGTGCCACCTGATGTGATGCCCACAGCATCTGGTCCGCAGCAGCCGCCGCCAATGCGTGACCCCAAGAAGATAAGCGGGCCACACTTGCTGTACGAGATACAAAGCGAAGATGGGTTCATCTACAAGTCGAGCTCAATTGCCGAGATCTGGGAGAAGGTGTTTGAAGCAGTGCAGGTGGCACGGCGCGCTCATGGCCTGACGCCGCTGCCTGAAGGTCCACTAGCCGACATGAGCGGTGTACAAATGATTGGGCTTAAGACGAACGCTCTTAAGTATCTCATCGAGCAGCTGCCAGGCGTCGAGAAGTGCATCAAGTACACGCCCAAGTATCATAAACGTAATGGCAATATATCCACATCTTCCGTTGGACACGCGGCCAGCGGGGCTGGCAATAATGGGGCAATTCTTGGAACTGGAACAGATGGTCAAGCGCTGATAGACTATGCCTCAGATCAGGAGGAGCTGCAGGAGAACGCATACGAGAGTGCACGCTGCGAGCCGTATAGCAGTCGCTCCGAATACGATATGTTTAGCTGGTTGGCTTCCAGGCACCGCAAGCAGCCCATACAGGTGTTTGTGCAGCCTTCCGATAACGAACTGGTGCCCAGGTAGGTCAAAGCTTTGATTGATGTACGAACTCAACTGATTCACGATTATTTTGTAGGCGCGGTACGGGCAGCAATCTTCCCATGGCCATGAAGTACCGTACACTGAAGGAGACCTACAAGGATTACGTTGGCGTCTTCCGCTCTCACATCCACGGACGTGGTCTCTATTGCACTAAGGATATTGAAGCGGGTACGTAATGACCTTGGAGTTACCTTCAAATCAAGCTAAATAAATTGTTTATTTTTACACAGGTGAAATGGTCATCGAGTACGCTGGAGAACTGATACGCTCTACGCTGACGGACAAGCGGGAGCGGTATTATGACAGCCGCGGCATTGGCTGCTATATGTTCAAGATCGACGATAATCTCGTTGTGGATGCCACAATGCGTGGCAATGCGGCGCGCTTTATCAATCACTCTTGTGAGGTGAGTAGGACAGCATTTGACTGAGCCAATAAATTAATGAGCTAATTGTATGGGTTCCGTCCTTCACAGCCGAATTGCTACTCCAAAGTCGTGGATATACTTGGACATAAGCACATAATCATCTTTGCCCTGCGCCGCATCGTGCAGGGCGAGGAGCTGACCTACGACTACAAATTCCCATTTGAAGATGAGAAAATCCCATGTTCATGCGGCTCGAAGCGTTGCCGCAAGTACTTAAACTAGGCAGGATCTAATATATATTTATATATACAATGCAAGAAATGGACGGCGCAGCGCGCTTGTCCAGGACATACTCAATGAACAATACGGCAAACAAGCAACATGTGTAGTTAACGGTTATTTCGATCTTATTTTGGTCAATCGTGATACATTTCATTTGATAGCATATATTTTAAGTAGACATAGATAAAGCAGTTGTATATGTAAGAGTTAAAACGTTGATATTATATAAAATATATATCCCATACATATTCGTATATAAACAACTAATATTCTAACAATATTACGCGACTTGTGCTCATATAGGATTCCCGTATATGACATACCCATTGATATAATCTGTACGAAATATATATATATTTATATGTATATTAACATGTATCTAAGTGTATATTTACACAGTCACACGTATGCAGACACAAACACTTACAAACACACACAACAACATGGGAAAACTCGATGATTTCAGTATTCGGCGAAGATGGTTTAAGTGTATATGAACTATGTTTAAAATATATGCATTATGTATACATATGTATTAGCTACCATATATGAAATTCAGTATATTAAGGCTTGACAGATTCTATATATATTAACATAATTAACCTAGGCATAGCTATGTTGCAAATCACGCGATCAAGATCAATATATATATATATGTAAATGTATTGTAACTGATTATGTTAGCTGTTTGGTCAGATTATCAACCCATTAATGGCCAAATCGGTGGACAACCATTTAATGATTATTTACAGGGGCTTGTGTTAGATTGTATATAAAGAAAAAGATAAAGAAAACGAAAAGGAACAGAAAAATTATAAACTGTTAGGTAATTCAATATTTATGCATAAGAAGCAACAAATCTCTAATTATAAAATATATATAAAAACGAAGCAGGTTAAACTATTTTATGTAGATATATGCACACTTGCAAATTGAGTATTTATGTTTGTTGCAATTGAACTTACTAACTAACTAATACAAATTATAATAATCCACTGGCCTATTCTAATATATATATATACATATATATACTTAAACATGCATACACACCACACACATACATACATACGCATATGTATGTTAGTATTGGCTAAACAAGAAGTAACTAAGCATCACCTTTGAAATTATTTTGTGAACAGAAAACACCAATGTAATTGTAAAGAAGCGACAAACAAGCGCTATTTAAACTATGATTTTGAAACAGGCACGTATTCGTGCATTTTATTTATGTATTTCTCATCGATTAGTCGTGTCCATGTAAATTCGTAAAAGATTGTGTTCTAAATTTATAATTAGCTTAAAAAATATTGTAAAATTGTGTTTTTTTGCGTGACATCAGCCCTTTGTTGCCGGCTTTACAAGTAATCCTTATTTAATAAGCAGCTCCCTTGTATTCTATTAGCTGTAATATGTATTGATTCGTTTAAGCCTACTTTTAGCTCGTTTTATATTTGTATTTTTTTGTCAAAAGTCGGTTCGAGCAATCCAACCACCTTATCTATGCAACTTACAATGTTCGGTTCGGCATCATACGAAAGCTAGCAAGCATACGAATGTACAGGCAAAGTTCCACAGCATTTTTGGCAGCCATTCAGACGCGGGCACTTTTTGTCCGGCGTCAAGGAATTTTATATTTTTATTCCCTAAAGAAAAAAGTTTAATAAACTACAGAATAAATTATTTTAAACTATGCTTTTCTCTTTTTCTTGGCCGCTCAATGGCGCCAATATGTATCTTCCACAGGTGGAGCACGCCCTTTGGCAGTAAAATAACAAAGTCAAGTCTAGGGATTACATTGTATCTTATTCTATGGATCAGTAAAAAAATATATATACAGAGTTGTGCTTAAAGATAGACTTCTCTTCAAGTGTTAGCCGCGGTCAACTCGCTGCCTTGCCTCGTTGGCCGCACAAAGTGCTTTTTGGGCCGACTTCTTGGTCTTGGTGTAGTCGTTGCGGGCTTCACTCAGTTGGCGCAGCAGCACGGAGACGCGCTTTTGCGCCGCATCCAGAAGGCTGGTCTTGTCCAGCATGGACTGCTGGCAGGCGGAGGAGACCTGCTCTGCGCTATCGCAATTCTCTCTGGCCAGCTTGATGCCAGCGATCAGCAGCTTCAGCTCGTCCTGGGACTGTCGGTGCGCTTTGAGCGCCAGCTGGCTGTTGGCCTCGGCCAAGTTCAGCTCCGTTGACTCCTCTTGCACAATTATCTCGGCCTCACGCACCTCCATCTCCAGCTGCTCGAGCACCTGCTGTTTGCCCGCCAGCACAGCTTCCGCCGCCCTGGCAGCTGAGGCCGCCTTCTCCGAAAACTCGAGCTTGATCCGATCGGATGCCTCCTTCACCGCACTAGCCATATCATCGTTGGCCTGCTTTGCCTCTATCGCTGCTTTCAGCGCTATGCCCGTGCCCTGGGACTTCGGGGAGAGCTTTCTGCTTCTGGGTTGCTCCGAGACTTTGCCGGCATTGTCACAGCTTGAGTGATCCGTACCCCCACCGTCCAGATAGCCACCTCTGCCGTCGACGAGTTTGCTGTTGTGGTTCAGCAATCGCTTAACTCGCGCCGGATGCGCTTCGCTCTGCAGATCCCTGCGGGATGAGTAGCCGGAAGCGAGTTCTATTTGTGTAACAGACGACAATACAATGAACCACATGATTTGAAAGTTTAGTCGCATTTTCCGTACGAACAAAAATTTGTAACTTTCACAGTTTCAAAACATGGTACCACTTGACAGCTGTGTCCTACAACAATGAATATGGCAAGGACATCACACTGCTCCATATATTTGTGGTCCTCAGCATCGGGTATATCCCTCTCTCTCTCTGTCTGGGATATATCATCAGAAGGTCAGTTGTGCGATATTTCCATTCAAGCTTGAACAAAAGCCAAACTGACAGATTTACGATAAACGTAAAATGAAAATATTGAAGGACTTGACGAGGAAGGGCTGGCAAGGATAGAGGAAGGTAGATGATATAGTAGTATAAAAGTATATAATACTACACAATATTCTAATCATTTAATAGATATGTCGCAAGCAGCAGCAGCAGGAGCTGGCGCTTCAGAGTAGGCCTTATCCTGGCCGGCAAGCAGCAAATCTTTGACTAACTGCAGATAGAGCAGACTCTCCTATGTATGAGGTTGACAGCTGGCTCCATTAAAGGCAGACAACTGGTAGGCAGCTTTTGAGGCAAGGAACCAGCTCTGCAACCAGCTGGCACTTGGAGACTACCGAGAAAGCCGCCCACAAAGCAGTCTGTGCAGCAGTCAAGGTCAAGCTTAAGGAATCTCTTAATGAATTATTTAGATCTGACTAATATTCAATATTGTAGATCCCAAATAAACTCTTTAGTACATTTTCTAAACATTTTCAAACACTCTGAGCTAATTCCGTTTTGAAGCAGGATGGGAAGACAACAGTCGGATTAAAGAATATATATAGAAAATCTAGACTGCTTTAAGAACCCTTCTCAGGCAGGGGAGTGGCGCACATAACAAGATGGGTTGGTATGAATATAGTGGCTATACTTCTCCAGTTCCTAGTATAATACCTATGCCAATGTTAATACAATATATAAGTACTATAACCAAGTGATTATACCAATTCCAGTACCAAAAGCATGCGATCTAAGACCCTCTACATATAACTATACCTATATATACAGATCTATATATGTCACAGTATATATGCATACTGAAATATTCCCCATTTTTGTATAATACTCGAAAGCTTTAGCCTTCAAACTTGAAATTGAAACAATGTAGTTCAAGGGGCTAGCACAATGCACTATATATACGTATTGCTGCTGCTTAACTTCGGCTGTTTGTCCCAGAGCTATAAGATCAGAGCGCGCGAGAAGGTCAGTAGCATGTGATTACCGCTAGATAGCTAGAGTCTAACGTGGGCTGCCAGGCCTACAGCAAACGCAGCCTCGATATGTATCCGGACGTTGTGCGATTGGATGAGCCAGAGGCCGCGAAGAGTGGTGGCGGCGAGTCTGGCCGAAATTGCGAGCCGGACAAGACTTGTGTGAGCTCGCTTTCGATTGGGGTCTCGGATCCCAAGACCAAAGCCACGAATATTGCGCAGAAGGCTGCGCAGGAGGCGAAGGCGGCGAACGATGCGCAGACGGCAGCCGCAGAGGCAGCTGCGTCGCAGGTGAAAGTTCAGCTGGCTGAGAAGGCGCTGCAGTCGGCGCGGGCGGCCGAGGCAGCTCTGGCGGGGAAACAACAAATCATGGAGCAACTGGAGGCGGAGCATCGCGAGGCGGAGGCTGTCGTGCAGGACGTAAGTAACTCCCTACAGAATACACAGGCGAACGCTGCCGCGGCCAGCGATGCGGCCAACGAAGCGAAGAACCAGCTCGGAAAACTGAAGCAGCTGGTGCAGGCGTCTATCGCGAATCTGGCCAACATCGAGAGTGTTTCGGGCGGCGCCCAGCAGGAGTTGGCCGAGAAGACGCAGCTGCTGGAAGCGGCCAAGAACCGCGTAGATAGCCTATTGCGTCAGCTAAACCTCGCCAAGCAGGACTACGACAAGACCAAGAAGGCGGCCTACAAGGCAGCCTGCTCGGCGGTCGAGGCCAAGCAGAAAGCACAAAGGAATCGACGCGGCGCCGACGGAGAACAAAAGCCGTCCTCTCCCTAATCCTCAATCATTTAACTTGATATACCCATTCACTCCTTTTGTATATATTTCTTATCAGCAGACATTTATCGATTTGAATACAAACTTAATCTTTAATCTTTAAACTTTAATCTTTAAAATTAAACTGTTGTGATTAGGTGTAGGTGGCAGCAGCGACTATCTTTAATATCAGGCAATAGAGGCAATTTAATCTAGTATTGAATATCGTAAAATATAAGTAATATTCAACACACTTAATATTGAATATCGTAAAACTCGTCATTTGTAATATTGAATATGGTAAAAGTCGCCATGAGTCATGTTGAATATCGTAAAATTTGCCATTTGAATAGTAAAGTTCGTCACTAACATTGAATATCGTAAAATCCACCATATTGTTAAGTTCGTTACATTGATATATCGTCAAATTCACCATATATAATATTGAATATCGTATAAGATCGTAAAATATGCTTCTTAAATATTGAATGTCGTAAAAGCCGTCAAATTAAATATCATAAAAGATCGTAAAGTTTGCCATGACTATTGAATATCGTAAAATTCACATCATGAAATATCAAATACGATATCTAAAATCGAGCGATATTTGCCATTTGAAAGACAAGTGGACGTAAATATCGAGTTGACTTTGATGTCGAACAGGAATACATATATCCATAGATATGTCGAGCATTTGCTGATCGAGGGTTGTAGAAACACAGTCAGTGCGGCGCCATGTGTCGAAATGAATCTGAGTGGCGGCAAAGCTGAATTGCTCGAGATATGTTTTACCGGACCGTATTGCTGCTGTTGCTGCTGTTGCTGCAGGCGGTCACGAGGCTGAGTAGCTACAGCTATGAGGAGTCTGGTACGAGGGATGAGAATGGGGGTCAGGATTCCATGGGCTGTTCGGCTGATGACGGCTGCAAGAAGAAGGTCGGCAATATGCTGGACAAGAGTGACCCCAAGACGAAGGCATCGAATATTGCCCAGAAGGCGGCGCAGGAGGCGAGAGCTGCCAGTGATGCGCAAATGGCCGCCGCCGAGGCAGCTGCCACCCAGGTCAAGCAGGAGCTGGCCGACAGGGCGGCGCAGGCGGCGCGTGCCGCCGAGGCCGCACTGGCTGGGAAACAGCAGATCGTGGAGCAGCTGCAGCAGGAAATGTGCGAGGCGGACGCAGTGGTCACGGACATAACCGCATCCCTGCAGAACACGCAGGCTAATGCCAACACGGCGGCACAGGTGTTCGTGGAGTCTCAAGCCCAGCTCAATCAGTTGAAGCGCTTGGTCGCCGCATATACGGCGAATCTGGCCAACATCGAGAATGTGGCCAACGGCGCGCAGCAGGAGCTGGCTGAAAAAACGCAGCTCCTGGAGGCGGCCAAGAATCGCGTGGATAGCCTCAATCACCAGCTCTCGGACGCCAAGCAGGACTTTGATAAGACGAAGAAGGCTGCATACAAAGCGGCCTGTGCGGCAGTCGAGGCCAAGCAGAAGGCCGTTAGAACTCGTCGTATGACTGCTCGTTGGCATAAGCTAAAGGAAGCTGCGAAATCTGGGTCTACGAATATGTATCTATAGCAATTCATTTCCTTTATTTGAATACATTTAAGCCGTTACATAAATAAAATTTTGTTTTACATTTCCTATTGAGCACATATGTTCATACGGAAATTTCCCAAATGGGGAAATATTAACAGCACTGTTAAAAGTCTACCGCTTTTTAACAGAATATTTTTAATAACATTTGTATATTTTATGGCTAAATTACTTGTTGACATCGAGTATCTTATAGCAAATTTAATGTCAATATAAACACAGTAAAATATTGAATGCTATTTTATTACACATTTTAACATAACTAAGCTGCATTATGTTAAGTTTGAATCCAGCAGTGTTGCCCATAAGTGTTTGGTAACTTATCAGCTGTGGGAGTTATGGGCACCACTGCAAAAACAGCTGGACTTATCAGTAGCAGCCGGCAAATTGTTATTTTAATTTACTTGTTAAGTGCATCAATTTAGTAATTAAATGCTTATTTTAAAATGTTATTTAGTAAACTAAGGCACATACAATTACTTGGAGTGCGTTGCAGCAGCTCCCACTACGTTACAACGCCAATATTCTACGTCAACGCAGGTACGCATAAGTGGCGTGCATATTGAATAACAGTTGAAATGTAATCAAACCGAATCCATTTGAACAGCTCCACACATTGGACATCTCTACTCTGCGGTCATAGCTGATGCGCATTGCCGCTACCAGCGACTTCGCTATCCGGAAACTGAAGTGCGACTCTGCACCGGCACGGATGAGCACGGAACAAAGATCCAACAGGCGGCAGCGGCTCACAAGGTGCCTGTGGGGCAGTACTGCGATGAGATTTCCTCACGTTATCGCGAAGTGTTCAAGGCGGCGCGGATAGAGTACGATGATTTCATACGCACCACCGAGCAGCGACACAAGCTGGCCGTTTCTCATTTCTGGGTAAGCAAAGCCCGTTGCTAGTTGTTAGTCCACCGCTTAGCTTGAATCCTGTCCTCCACAGCACAGATTGCAGTCGCGTGGTCATATTTATTCGGCGGCATACAGCGGCTGGTACTGCGTGTCCGATGAGACCTTCCTGACTGAGTCGCAGCTGCGCTTGGATGAGACGAGTGGAGCACGCTATTCCTTGGAGTCTGGCCATCCCGTCGAGTGGACTGAGGAGACAAACTATATGTTTCGGCTGTCCCAATTTCAGGATGATGTGCGCCATTGGGTCAAGCAGGAGGCACGCGTTCGCCCTGCCAAGTTTGAAAAGATTTTGCTCGACACGCTAAGCGAGCCGCTGCCCGACGTCTCCGTCTCCCGTCCATCGAATCGTGTGCATTGGGCCATACCCGTGCCGCACGATGAAACGCAAACGGTCTACGTTTGGCTAGATGCTCTAATTAACTATCTCAGCTCTCTGGGTTATCCTAATGAGCAGGTAAGCAGATCAGAGACAATCTTTGACTTATGCTGACTTTATTCCCTCTCTTCTCTTTGTAGTATCTAGCGCAATGGCCGCCAGCGCAGCAAGTCATTGGGAAGGACATACTGAAGTTCCACGGCGTCTATTGGCCTGCCTTTTTGTTGGCCGCTGGCTTGGAGCCGCCGCGCCAGCTGCATGTGCACTCGCACTGGACCGTGGACGGCCAGAAGATGTCCAAAAGCAAGCACAATGTCGTGGATCCCGTAGAGGCGGCCAAACAGTATACGATGGAAGGCCTGCGTTACTTTCTGTTGCGCGAAGGCGTGGCACACAGTGATGGCAGTAAGTATTCGCACACAACTCCCAAGCTGGCCAAAAGCCAACTGCGGTTGCTCTAAGAGTTTACTTTCTTCTATCAGCAGAGCAGACCAGCTCGGTCGAGGGCTGGCCTGGCCCACTGACATGCAAATACGTCTGTTTGAGTGAAGCTGCTTCGTCACTTTGCTGATTTCGTTAGTTTTGCTTGTACCCAAGTTGAATTTGCATTTCAATTTTATACCAAAGCAGGAAAAAACTTTTGGTCCGTCGCTGCTGCTGGTGCTGGTGCTGCTGGTGCTGGCAAACCGACTTTTGTTTATTTGTTTGCAAAGTTTTTGTATCTTGAACTCGGTTTAAGATTTGCGCATTTGCATAAGAGCCCCGCTGGCTAATTCCTCGGGCTGACTGCCACTCCAGCTTGTGGCTGGCTGGCGCAAGTTTAGGGCAAGTTTCTGCTGGATATGATTAGTTTGTCATTTGCCCCACCGCAGTTTAATGTCTGCTTCTCGCTCAGCCGTGAAATTCATTCAGGAGCTGGGCAAACTCGATTTGTAAAATGATTCAATGGCGAGCTGGCGATCCTCAATCCGATGTCAACTCGTGGCCAGCTCGTGCAACAACATTTTCCAATTTGGATAAACTAATTTCAATTGTTTTGTTGCCAACACCTTTCAGCCGTCAGAGACACGCACAGCGTTTTGCTAAAGCAATTAACACGGCTCGACGCACGGCCAGAAGTCATCAGAACCACTTTGCCGTTGTCGCCCCAGTGTTGTGCTGTTGCTGTTTGCCACGCCCACTTTTGATGCGATTTGATTGATTCCATAACCTTTTTGGTATTCAATTTGCATAAATGGCGGCTGCCGAGTCAGAGGCTGAGGCCTAATGGCTTTTCGACTGCTTTGTTTGTCAGGAATTTAAATTTAATTTCAATTTTCAATTATTACCGACTTTGCCTTTCCGTCATGCTCGGCCACGCCCTCACCTTTATTCAATTTGCCTCTACAGTTTATGGTTGATGAATTTCTCCGTTGGCTGTTGCCTGTTGGCTGGGGCCAGCTCTGCTCTGGCTATATTTTTTGTGTTTGTTTTTTGTTTGGCCTGTTGCCTTGCGGCTAATTTAATTGCATTTTTATTGCATTTTGCGCGCTGCGCGTTAATATTGCGCGCATTCAAAAGAAAGCAGCAAATTTGCTGCTCAGTGCATGCGGAATTCAATTAGGCGTGTTTTATTATATATTTCTTTGATAACTTTTCGATATTGGCTCTTTGATTTGAAATTGAATTTGCCGCAGTCGCCAAGTATTGCATAATGCACGGCATTGAGCATACGCACTGTGGCAGGTCGGGCCGTGGGGCGGGCGAACATTTCCGCCTCGTTTCAATGTGCATTTCAATAAGTTTTTGGATTGCGTTCGCTTATTCCCGGCGGCGCTGATTGGCGACATCCGCTTCCATCAGCTAACAGCATTCGCGCGCAGTTTTTATGACGAGGACAAGCGTCAACAGCGGCGCAATCATCGTCCGCATTAGAGGCGACATCATTAAGTGCGCAACTTTTCATTACCAACAATTTAATTTTGAAATTCTGCCAGTGCGGTCGCTGCCTCTGCGCCGCCGGCTCACTTCCGCCTCGGCTCCTGGCGCGACACTGGAACTGCATTTGGCCAAAGTGTCCGGGCGCCTGTTGACAGAATCTTTCAAAGTGCCGACCGCCCCCTGTCCCCCCCCAACTTTTATGGAAATGAAAGAACACGCGCAAATAAAGAAAGCTCCACAGACGCAACGCTCCAAAGGCGTCATTCAGTTTAAATATCCAGCACTTGCGCAACTATCTGAGCACTGCAGCACTCGTCCGCATTCAATTTGACCCAACCCCCTGGGAATTGTCCAGCAGCAGCTTATAAATAAATATGATGTGTGGCGCTGCCTTCCCATCATTCTGATGAAAGCTTGAAAAGGTTTTCTATCAATACATGCTTAAACTGTGGTTAAACATCAGTTAAGGTGATCTAGGAGAGGTTCTTATAGAGGCAGTAGACAGTAGCTGAGATATAGAAATATTTGTTGTCAGACTCAGCTGACTGTATTTCCTCAAGATCTTAAGATTTACTACAGGCTTCATGCGCCTGTTCCCATCTTTACTTAAGCATCACTGCACAGTCTTATAGGAAATATATATATATATATATATTATATAAATATTATATATATTATATATGCATAGTAAAGTTGCAGTAAGAACACAGTTGACGTTGCTGCGATGCCCTTAAGCCTTACGTAAATATATAAATATTCCAGCTCCACTCGCATGCAGCTGGGCCAAACAGCAGCGTGCGTCTCGTTGCATTCGTGGAGGTGCTCACATAGTTGACGTCGACACTCATCAGGTTGACACGGCCACGCCCCAGGGGCCACCCGAAAGTGCAGAGGGTGTGGCTGGCACTCTGACTGCGATGTAATTCGCAAAAAGAAGGCAAGGATAGTCGGCTGCCCGCAGCAGCAGCAGCAGCAGCCGAAAAAAAGGGGCAAAAGTTTTTCAGGTGGCAGGAAAAAACATGCGACAAGTCATTTAGCCATTTGCAGTGCCTGAAGTCGGCCAGAATGCCAGAGGCAGAATAAACGCGAACGGCAAAAGTATTTTGTGTGTTATGGCCAACAAATGGAACAACATTTGTCTAAGGGCCCGCCCAGCCGCCAGCTAGCACGACAGTCACGTGCCCCTTTGTGCAACATGTGCAAAACTTTGTCGAAATTACGGCTGTTGCGGCGGCGACTGCTGTTGCTGTTGCACCTGGCACAGCATGTGCCACGAGGACGCAGCAGAGAGTTGCCGTTGTTGTTGTTGTTGTTGTTGCTAGTGGCGGCTTTGCAATTTGTAGCTGCACACGTAAGCAGTTAAAAGCAACATGGCCCGGCCGGCAGACAGAGTTGGGTAGATTGCGATTACGATTGCGATTGCGAGTGCGATTGCGATTGCCACTGCGACTGCGATTGCCATAACTGCTGGAACACGTGTTGCGAGTCTCCTGGCTGGCCCCGCTGCATCAAACACTAACCCGCGTCGGCGTAATTGCTAGCCAAATGGCTGCACAGTGGGCCAGCCAATGCTCGAGTGCATTTCGCAGTGCCCAACTCCCGCCTGCGATTGCAATTGATTTGAGCCGAACGTAACTCGCAGCCAGCGCTGCCCTGGCCCTTGCCTCACAATGCAATGCATAGAAAATCAAATGCAGCTCAACTGAAAACTCAATTCAATTCAATTCAGCACTCGTTTAAGCAAATTGCATAAATCTCCAATACTCAGCACAGCGATGGGTATGCCAGACTGTAGCTGGGGAGAGAGACAGAGCAGATGGACAGCAAGGGTGGCAGGGCTAGAGACAGACGCAGAAGCAGTGGGAGACATGGAAAAGAGACATATATAGAGAGAATATGTAATATGACGTAGCTAAATCGATGGGAACTTACAACTTAAACAGATCTAGATATATATATGCTTTAAAGACTTTCTCCTTTGCCAAGTGCACTCCATGCAGGGTATAGCGAGAGGCGTGCTATTGGCTAGCCAACATATTCATTTGTTTCGCAACAAGAGCCATGTATATATATATATATATATATATATATAGTATTTATACATGGCACTGCACGGTCGTGAGCTTTGGCATTCAAATTCAGCAGGTTGGCAACTTGACTTTCGGCAGCAAAAGTTGAGCTGGCAGCGACAATACAATTGCATTAATGATGTGGAGCGCCCAGAAGCAGGCAACACTTTTGGTAGCTGCGTGGCAAAAGGAGAAAAAGGAACGAACCTTAGGTTACAGATGGGGAAACACCCACACCACACCCACACACACACGCACACTCGTTGGTGTAGGTGTAATGCGCATGCATATGCATTCGTTGTTTTTGCTCTTGGTGCACACGACAGCTGCTCACCTTCCGGAGCTGGGCTCAAGTTCTCGACATGGAAATGCAATTGCCAGCGCTGCAAAACCACATCAAGTTTTATGCATACTTGAATAACAAGTGCCATTGTTTATGTAGTTGTGGCGGGAGCTTAGCATTTGAGTGCGCCGCACGCAGACCCCGGGTCGATGGGACTCAATGATTTTCTCTGGCTACAACTAATTAGCACAGAAATGCACTTTGATTAGTAAAGCCAACGTCAATTTGGGGCAATTTATGCAACAGCTGCGGCCAATGCGCCACATTTTGGATTACCTATAACAACAGTTGCCAAATCGATGCGGCAACGGGCAGCAAAATTGGCCAAAATTATGCAATGGCCAGCTTTGATTGGCGGCCATTGTTCGGCCAGTAGCACGGAAATCAAATTTCATGTATTTTAATTAACGCTGCTTGCGAATGATCAGTTGGCACCCCATGCACCCAGGCAGGCAGCCTGCCAAGCGAACCTGATGCCCTTGCCCGGATAATGATGTCGGCTATTTTGAGCGCCGCTAATTGGGAATGAAACGTAACTAATATTGCTGTTGCCAGTAAACAGGTAAACAGTGCCAGCCCACTGCTAATTGCTATCCATTTACTTGTTTAGTGTACGGCATTTGACCGAGCGCGTCGAGTGCACTACAAAGCCTTTCCTAATCTATCTGAAAACGAAATATTGTTCGTCAGCTAAAATTTACGCTTTGAGATATTGCGCTGAACAATGAAATATTTGTTGCCTCGCTGCAATATATGCAGTGGCAACAGCGTATCGAGTGTGCGAATCAACTTTTTCGGCTGCCTCATTAGTACAGGTTGCTGCGGCAGCTGTGCCTTTAATACTTTTATAGTGCGTATGGATGTTTGGTTTAATATTGAACTGGGCTGGAATTTTGGCAACATTTTTAAATGTTTATCCTGCTACTGTGCCATGTTGGCAAGTCGTATTGAATACCTCCAGAACTGGAACAGCTGCTAAGATTTATATGCCTGAGCCCAACTTTTTATCAGCTTTAATTCATTTATTTAAAAAAATATATTGTCAAGACGACAGTCAGCTTATATATATATAGTATATATAGTATATATTCCGTACACAGTACATATTTGATAAATGTAGTCATAGTCGAATCTATATGCAGAGTAGATCTTGGTCTAAATGAACTTGTATACAAATCGCTTTAGGGCCAGGGCCAGCTGCAGCAGCTTCACTTGCGTATTCAGCCAGTATCAAAGTTGGTGTGCAAATTGCAGAAAATCCCCTGCCCCACTGAGCGACTTAAAATATTTATTGCAGATTTGAAAAATGCGATTTTGTTGGCTTTTGTGGCAGCAATTCGCAGACTAGCTGCAGTGTGTGTGTGGCCAGTCCTTGGTTTATTTATCTCCCTTGACATGAGTTTATCTCTCGCACAACCTTTGGAGCGTGGCAGACAACATTATTCCGCTTTGGCATTTGTTGTTGCTATAATCGCCTTAATGGACAGCAAGTTTAACGGAGCAGGCCACGTTGCAGGCAGTTAGGAGCCAAATGGCTGGCCATTGCCGCTGAGCTGGCAGTCGATAAGGGCACATCAATCATACGCCCAGTTTGATTTTCAAGCGACCTTTTAGCCTTTGCTGACGCTGCCAAATTGCTTAAACCGTTGCAGATTTCAGCCACGTGAAGGCGCTGCGCATTTTAAACTCGGAGCTGGCGGACACTTTGGGCAATTTGTTGTCGCGTGCCTGCGCCAAGTCGCTAAACCCCCATCAAATGTATCCGGAGCCGCATGTGGAGCACTTGTCGCAGCTGCTGCAGCACTTGGATGCTGGCAAGCGGCTGCAGGAGGCGCTGCTCCAGCTGGCAGGTAAGTTAGCTTGTTTGACGTGGCTGGGCTGAGTGAAGTTTGTTGCCTGAATGTCGCTAGCTGGCACACTTCTGGCCAATAACTGTGTGAGAAGTGCACTTGAGCGTGCGGCCAGCCAGAAAGCAGCATAGTAATGCCCTCCATTTCCATTTGCATTTGCAGGGCGCTGCGAGCAGCACTACGAAGGCAATCACTTCCACTTGGTGGCGGACACGGCCGTGGCGGCATTGCATGCGGCCAACAATTTCTTTGAGTGCGCCAAGCCCTGGGAGCTGAAGGCGGGCGGCAGCTCACCCGATCCAGCGCGCCTCCAGACAATAATCGCCATGACAATGGACGCGTTGAGGCTTTGCGGCATTGTGCTGCAGCCAATGATGCCGCAGCTGACCAGCCGCCTGCTCGACAAGCTAAACGTGCCCACTGCTCGGCGCAGCTGGCGTCATCTCAGCGAGAGCTTCGCCACGGGCAGCGCTGCCAACGCGCCCAAGGCTCACCAGCTGGATGAGCAGAGCAGTGCACTTTTATTTCAGCGAATTGTGGAGCAGCAGGACAAGCCAGCAGAGCAGCAATCGCAATCCAAGCGAAGTAAATCCAAAAGGGAACGCAAGAGCTCAGCGAGCATCTCTTGAGCCAGCCTGGCACGTAGCTGTAATAAACTGTAGCCACGCTCGAGTAGTGCAACTCAACTCTTAACTCTCCACTGAATGTATTCATTTGGCTTCGCAGTGACATTTATGAATTGGGGCTCGTGGCGCGCTGCGTATGCTTAATCTAAATAGCCGGCCCAAGTGGCCACAAATCAAAGCCCAAGCAGCGCACAACTGAGCCCATTCTATTCAGTGGCAAGGCTCCCACTTGGCCCGACGCTCATTAAAATCCACTTAATTATGTGCCGAGAGCGGAACAGCGGCGTCCGATACTGGAATCTATCTTGTAGTCACATTCCGGCCGTATATATCGTATCGCCGGCATATTTTGTTATTTATTGCACCTAACTGAGATTCGCTCAGGTGCTCGAGCCTAATTTATGGGCAGTCGGGCAAGTGATAAAGCAGCTGCGGCCGTTTTTAAAGTACTTAATGATATGAGCTGCGGGGGAAGATGCTTTGATGCCGAGGTGGCAAGCAACTTGGCTAGTCGCTGTGGCCTGTTAACTTATTGTAATTTGCCAAGCTGCGAACGGAACTTAAGACAGGTAATAAAAACTTTGAGCCAGGCAAAGAACATCCCAACCTAGGCAATGCAGTGTGCAAGTGATTGCCTGAAGGCACGAGGTAATAAGCCTGGGCAATTAGCTTAATCATCAAACGTTACGCATACGCCTAGTATAGCAAACTTGAGCCTCTGCCCGTTGCAGCAAAGTTGCTGCAAACAATAATGCGACCTGATGTTGCCTGCCAATATACCGCGCCGCCGAGCTGGCCAAAAGCTCGCGCTGCCAATTAATAAGGCTAACGCGTCACACAATTTGCGACGGGCTGTCGGGTCCTGTGTCAGCCAGCCTGCGCCTGTGTGGAAAACACCAACAGCTGAAGGGCTCTTGCAGCTTTCAGCCAGCCGCTGCTAACAACTTGCCGCACATGTGTGTCAACGCACATGAAGTGAGTCTAATTAGCGCAACAGATACAGGTGGTGTACCTACATGTATGCATTGACACCCGCAAACATGCATGCTCTAAGGTCTCGCATTATTATTAGAGCTGCCTTCATTGACATATTTGACTTTAGTGAGCATGAAAATGATAATAGCCCAAAGGCTGTTGCTAGTGGAAACTATGGCCACAGTCTTCGCATAGTGAGTATGAGAGAAGCTCTGCCCAACTTTAAAGTCTGTCTTTCAAGCGCTCTTGTCAGCCTAAGTACTGGCTAGCAGTAGGCGTTGCACCTACGAGGCTTATGTCATGCAGAATGTCCTGCCAGTCGAGTCGCCATGAGCTATGCGAAAGGGCTCTGCATGGAATGCGTATTGCTTGGCATCTGGAGTATTTCGCATTAGTTGCGCCATTCTGAATTCTGCAGCGATGCATGCAGATAACATTATAATATTTCAGTTATTTTTGAAGCACACCTCGCTGACGAGAGGCGTCAGAGCGGTCAGAGAATGCCAAAGGCGAACGATGGGATACGGCGCGCGACTAGTTTAAAGTGATTGCGAGAGCAGCAACAACATGCTTGACTTGCTGGCTTTGCATAATAAATTTAATTATAACAACTGCCGGCAGCCTGGAAGCTGCGGCAGTGGCAGAAGGACAGACCTAGCCGCAGGACACCGCGCGCTGGTCGGCGCTGCAGTAGGTAATACGTTTAACGACTGCTCAGGCTTAATGCCGCTCAAACTTGAGCAGAAGCATTAAAGGTTCATTAGTGCAGTTGCACTCTGATTAATTGGATATGTTCACCTGGATATTGCTGTCGCCCCCATTGCCCTTGAGCGCGATGCATAATTTAATTGCGTGCTTGTCTTACGTGGCGTATGTGCGATGCATCGAATTGAGCGATTTGGGCAGGCGAAATGTGCTGGGGGCTAGAGTACTGCAACAATCGGAGATTGCGTTTGGCCGGAATGAGACATCAAAGCGCAAATTGATTTCGTTTCGTTCTACTCTTTAAGGATGCTGCCAAATGGCAACGGCATCCTTGAGCTTTTGTGCGCTGCATCCGTTTGCAAATGCCAAAAAAAATTCACGTGCAGCACTTGAGTGAAGTGCACACAGAAATCTGATAGAGTAGCTGCAGCACGAGCTGCTGATGCAAAATCAGAAGCGGCAGCAGCAGCAGCAGCTGATGGCAGACGCCGCTTGACTTATAGAGCGTTGATTGCTTTGAGTTAAGTTGTCCGTTCGTTGCCTCCTTTAATATTCAAAAGTACACTTTTGCACTCTGATTAAAAATCGTACAGCTTCTCGAGCACTTTAATTTCGGCTCCACAGTCAGAGAGATAGATTAAAGCAACATTGTTGTTATTGTTTTGTTGTTCTTCGGTTGCTGTTGCATTGGCTGTGCTGTGGTGCTCTGCTTACTCAGCAGCATTCTGGGGCAAGCTCCGACTGCAGTTTCGAGTGAGTGATGCGGCAAGTTGCGCAGCTGCATATGCTGCATGCGGCAAGTCATGACTAAAGCCTGCCTCAAGCACATCCGCTATGAACTGAGCTTAATTCCATGAATCATTTCTTCTGAAGGCAAGCCAAAAATCTGCAATTTTATGCAACATTTTAATGCATGCATTTTCAGTTGTATCTGTGAAACGAACATTAAGCTAAAATAAGATGAGGTAAATGTGAATCAAACTTGAGACTTTGCCATTTCTCCACAATAGTCTGTCTGGTATGCTATGAGTGGCTACTTTAAATGTTGTTTTAAGTAATAGAATATTTTATATATTTTATAATTATATTTATTTATTTATTTTTTTTTATATATATTATATATTTATATATATAAACGGTTTTTTTTTGCACATAAATCACACATAAATTTGTAATTAAAATACCGTTTAGCTATCAATTTCACTAGTGATTTTTGTTTATCTGAGTGCGGTCAAAGAGCAGCGAAATGGTGAAGGGTAATCGAGTCAATGTCATGTAATTTAATAGAAATGCCAATTAAATATGTAAATGAAATAAAGCATATTTGACTTTTAATTAGAAAAGCGCGTTAATTAGCGCAGCCTTGTTTACTGAGTGGGGCAAGAGCAGCAATAGATGCCACAACATGGACAATTTCAAGTGCACAAGAATGTCGGCATAAGCCTCGCTTTGTGAACTGTGTTAGCCAGTTAGGCAGACATTCAGCTGGATGGCACTTAACCGCGCGGTTGGCCTACTTAAAGCCGAATCTTCCACTGTCTAACTGTTTTGCCGCTTCACATAATTTGTAATTAAATTTCGCTCAAAAATGCTACCAAAATCCTTAATCCGTTAGCATAGATACACACACACACACACACACACTCACACAACGAGCGTTGCAAACTATGTGAGTCATTATCCCTTTTAATGAATTTTTTCTGCTTGCCCGGCTTTTGGTTTTCATTTTATAGTGGGCAACAGTGGCAGCCGCACTGTGCCTTTGCCATTGGCTTTGCCTTTGCCTTTGCCTTTGCCTTTTCCAACGCTCCGATCCCTGCCCGGCTGTGGCCCACTTGTCGCTGTAGCCGCTGCCAAAGTAAATATTTTACTATGCCACTATTTGAAGCATACTTTCAGGCTGTCGGCGCAGCTGGAGAGTCGACAGCAGCAAAAACAACGAGCACAACACTGCGGAAGCAACAGACTGGTAGCCATTTTATTTTATAATATTTTTTTTAGGTCACAATGTCGTAGAACCTTTATTAACCTCTCGCCGAAAGGGTGTCTGTTTGCGTGTGTTGCTCGAGTATTGGTTTGTTCGGTCCGCTTGTTTGCTCCAAACACTAAATAAGGCTAAGTGTGGGCTCTCGTTGGCTGTGGCATCAGGCAAGTAATAGGTGTTATTGCTTGCCATTGCAATTAATTTACACTGTTCAAGGCTTTAATGGTGTCAGTGTGGATTGCCAGCTTCAACTCTAGATCTCTTTAAACTTTATGATGAACCGCGCTGAATCAATTTGCTGTATTATGCAGCTGGAGTCTCTTCTGTTTGATTGTTTGCCAACTGGCGCGGATGACAATGCAATAAATATGAGCAGGGCAACCAGCAAGGCGCGAGCAAGGGGCGCAGCTAGAATGTTATGCAAAATTGCAATAAAAGCATCAGCAAACAATGGCTTGAGCTCACGACGGGCAGGACGACAAAGAAAAAGGCGCCGACAGCCGACAAATGAGCGCCAGCAAAATTAATTTCAGCTGAAATATTCTACCCCGCGCTGTGCCTTTGAGAGTGTGTAGGTGTGCAGTTGTAGAAGTTGGAGGTGAGCTTGTATATTGTTTGCCATAATTATTATCACATACAAAATATTTGAGCAACCTCTATGTATAAAATATATATATTGAGATTGCTGATGACTGATTAACCAATATTCTTCTAAAAAATAAAGTAAGGTTTATCTTCACTTGGTAACCCAAAGTTAAGTATATGAATTCCAACTGCCATTAAGCTGGCTGCTTTAGATAATGAGAACGAGACTTAAATTATATCAATTGCCATATTTTAAACACATTGGCAGTCTCAGAGTGAATACGGCGTGCTTTCTGCCAAAGACTGCTCTTATGCATTGGTCAGCACAGAGAGCGCATCCAGCCAAGTACAAAGGGTCATCTGTGGACACATTGAAACTGAGACGTTTGGCCGCCATGCGCTCTGCGAGTTATCTTTAGGGGTGTGAGAGATCAAAGCGATTCGGTGTGTTCGAATATGAGCGAAGATAACTAGCAGAGGGACTCCGTTGCCATGGCGTGCGGCATGTGAGCTGTGTACCATGATGAGAGGTGCGTTGCTGCAGTTACTAATTAATGCCACTCACCTGGTGCCGGATTGTTTTCGTATCAAAGAGCACAATGAAGCCAATTAAAAAAGACAATGACATAAGGACAAAGCCTTAATACGTCTTTTGACAATAAATCCACTTGATTGCCCCTCGTATGGCGCAGCAGCCAGACTTGACTTGATCTGTAAGGCAGCCGGCATAAAGGACTTGCCCTTCAACAGTTGGCGCTGAGCCGCTTTAAATGTTTTTTATTTGCTTCGCTTTGCTTTGGGCTCGGCGAAATAAAAGTTTCAGAACAACAACGCAACAAGCTGAATTTGTAGCTACATTTCGAGGCACCACTACATAAAAATGAGAATAAAAAAATAAATTACAAATCTGAGTGGGCGTAGTGAGCATAAATCTCATCAATCAAATGGAATTGTGCGCATAAAGTTATCGGCTCAGCTTAAAGCAGATAACTCAACTAAACTCCGAGCTGCTAGTGCTTCGAGCTCGGCTCTCAGGTTTCGACCCTTTTTGTTTTGGGACTGTTTCAGTTTATTGTTACAATCAGTTAAAGGGGCCCCCGGCAGGCCCGTAACCGGAATCGCATTGTTCGCCCAGCTTTGGGCTTATATCTAAATTTTACATTTAACTTGTATATTTTTATGCAATGCGAGCACTGGGGCAGCTTTGGGCCTGTTTTGTTTTACTTTGTTGTTATTCGCTTTTCCATTAAAATTTCAGACACCATTGAGTGCGAATTATATTCATAAAAACAAATGGTTTTTCTTTTTTACATGCATTTTGAGGTCCATTGTGACCCTGCAAATAGTTGTAGCAATCTGTAGTCCATTATTAAATATCGATTCAAATATTTATGCAATTTGAAAACAAAAGCTCTTGAGTTCAACTGCTATTGTGTGCGCCTAATGCATTTATGCTGTATATTTGAGTATATATATTGATATATATATGAGCATAGCTATATTTATTTTAAGTTTTAATATTTGTTTAGTAATAAAAGAAATCATTTTGAAATTCATTTCATTCCTGCAAAAAGTCTAGGATTAGGGATAAATGTAGATGTGAATATATTCAAAATATTTATATATATGTAATCCCTTTTGAAGTGAAGTTGACATAGGCTAATTGCTTAAATGATTAAATGAGTGTAACCTTTATCACAAAATCTTTTATTGGGAAGAATGTAAGAGCAGGAAATGGAGCAGATGATATTTAGATTGTATTCTGAATGATAAAGGTAACACTGGCATCATCGAACGTTCCATGAATACCGCAAACGGCACAGATTTAAATCGAAATCTTAAACAGTGTGAAATGCATTAGCCTTCGACAAACATAATTTGCACTCGGCTCCGTTGCGTTCAATTACGCAAGTGAATTATTTATGAACAGCTCAGTTGACTTTAAGAATATTTGGCTAGGCGTGCTGCCAGCAGTTGGTTTGCTCAGCTGAGCTGCGAGTGGATTTGTGTCAATATTGTGTTGAGTGGGGCACAGCCGAGCTGACGTTAATAGATTTTGATTATGGGCCAACAGGCTGCTGCTTGACATTTCAAAAATGTTGGGCCAACGTCAATTGCAGTTTAAGGCACGCCGAGTCGCTAATAACGGCTAGATTGTCGCCTGCCATCCGCCCATAGATGCGAGGCAATAAAGCGCCTAAGGCTGTTGGGCAACCTTCCATGGGCAAACTTTTGGTGCTGTCGATATTTTGAAAAGTTGTTGCTAATTTAGCCAAAGCACTTGAACAACTGAAATTTCGAGTAATTAACGGCAACGTTTGTTGACGGCCTGCTCAATGGCTGAGCACTTTAATGGACTTGAGCATTGAAATGTGCAGAAAGTTCAAAATTCGTTTGAATTATGCAGAAAGTTGATGCAAAGTTTTTGCTAATCGATAAACGAGGTAAGCCGGAGCACGAGCAATATGCTATATTAAGTATACGAAATTCTGGCTAAACGTCCCAAAGGATGTGTGTGTGGGCGAATACGTGTGTGTGGCTGTGTGTGTGTGTGTGTCTGTCTGTGAAACAAAGCATGATTAATGATAACTGTGGCCAGCAATGTATATATCATTTCGGTTAGCAAATAACAAACATCAGAGCGAGCCACAGCCCGAGCAGGACCCAGAGCAACAGCCAGAGCCGGAGCCGGAGCTAGAGAAATCAAGATAAATAACGTTTGAAATGTTGCTGTTGCTTCTCAGTGAAACAAAATTTGTTACACACTCGAGTGAAGCGCAGAGCGCAGACATGTTGGGATACGCTCTTATTCGCCTCCCCATACCCCTGGCCTCTATATAAATAAAATGGTACAGCACGCTCGCCAGCCAGCAGCGGCAACATCAACAGCAGCAGCAATAAGCAACCACAGCGACAACGAGCACATTTGCAACATTTATTGAGTCGTTGAACGAGTTGAATGAGTTTGGATTTTATTTTTAAACGCTCACTGGCAGCAGCAACGGCAGCAAGGACTAAACGAGCATACGCTGTTTAAATATTGATTTCCGAGCAGCGACAAACACGCACTCACACACACGCACACCCGCACACCCGCACACACACGCATCCACACACGCAATCACAAATTGACACACGAACACATGAATATTCAAATGCAGCAGCATTGAGGGCGACCACACAAATTGACAACAAGCAAAGAAAAGGCAAAAACAAAAATATAAAAAAATGCCAATTGAAATTTGTTTTTTGTGTACCCTGTGTCTGTACACTGTGCAGGTGGAGTGTGCCAAGCTGTGCGAATATTTGCCACTAATTAAGTTCTATTAATCTTACAATTCCGATTGCCAGGGAGCTCGATTGGCCTAGGAGCAGCAGCAGAACGATAGCGAAAGTAGCTAATAACAGAGCCGAAATGCCACTGCTCACTTCATGCTAACGTATATCATTATTCATTGTATTTAGCAGTGATTAATTAAATACTTAAATATATTTTGCTCTCCTTGCTCCCATAAACAAGCTGCCTCTGAGAAATACAAATATAATACAGCACAGAGTATCCAGCAGTTGAGCATGCTCGCTGGTTAAATAATTGAAGAGCGTGAATATTTGTTGTATGGGAATAAATGAAAAACCAAATAACATATGCATGCATGCAATCAATCGAGCTAAGTGCATTTTGAACTGAAATAAAGAAATAATCTAATTTCTGTTCTGAATCATAATTTTAAACGTTCATAATTCGTTTAGCAAAAACGGCAGCAGCTCCCCGCAAACGCGCGGTGCTTTGGGCTATCGGGGCTCGCGCGATATAGCTGAACTCGACAAGAGCTGAAAGTGCTTGTTCACTCTGTGGGGTCCTTAGGCTGGCCGGCGGTTGCAAACTTGGAGTTGGTCAAAGCTAAGCACAAACGGAGCATAATGAAGCTCATTGAGCAAAGATGCCTGTGGCAATTACTGCTCGCCAGTCGATGTGCACTTAACGTGAGCATGTGGCCACTGCAGCTGACCAGCTGACCTTAAAGCCGATTAACTTAAAAGCGAAAAGCAATTGCAATGAAACCTTTAATGCAGCTGGCAAAGCTGATTGCTGGCTCGCACTGCCATCGTAAATACTTGTGGTCATTATCTGTGCAACGAGAAAAGCAATTTGCCAGCTGATAAAATATTTGTAGCTTGAAATGCCAGTGAGGGCAGCTTTGCCGAATACTGATTGTCAGGTGCAAGACGCAAAATCGATCAACTTCGAACCGCAAGAGGTTGCAAGTTAGGAATAAACTTTTAGTTTGCCCATAGAGACCAACACTCCTCTAGTCAGTCAGTCTGTTAAAATTGTTTTCACGTGGCAAACTATGCGTTAAAATATAGCTGCCAGGCGAGCCGTAAGCGAGCTGCTTGTTGCACTTACCCCAAGTTAAATAGCCATTTCGAATCTGTTCCTTCACAGATCACAGTCTTCTATTAGATAGTTAGTTTTGCAGTTGACTGAGCACTGCCTGATTTGCGAAACTAGACCAGCTTATCTATACGGCTGTTGAGTGCTGGCTGACTGCTTTACAATTTCTATAAGCCTTTTCCCATATGCTCGAGGTGAACTTGTTTAATGCTGCAAAGGCCGAATTATTTTAATACATCAGCGAGCAAACATCAAATATTTGCAAGAGTTTTTAGGCCATTTTCGCTTGCAAAATTATATGGAATACGAAAGGCATTTTGTTAACAACTTCAAATGGCAGCAATAAATACGCATTTCCTCAAATAATTCTTTTATTTTCAAATATTTTAATAATTTTAGCATTTAGCAAACACTCAATTTCTGGGAATGCCTAAGTCTGGGCAAACACCTAATGACATTTATTTATTGGGCTTTTGCCTGTTTTGTTTTAGACTTCGCTTCTGAACATGAAGTCATATTTATTGTCAGCTATAGACTATAATCAGCTTAAATAAATGCTGTGGCACGGGCTTAAAATAATGCTGCCAATATACGGTAAATATTTGCTTAAATGATGCTGGATTCCTTAACTCTGCAAATGGAAACAGACAATTAAACAATTAAATTTAACAACAAGCTGCTGATAAGCTGATGGAGCTTAAGAGAGCAGCAGTTGGAAACACATATAATGATAATAAAGTTGTTTTAGTCGTAGTTATCATTCAGTTCTGTGGAGTATTGTTTATAAGATTCAACCCGAGTTGACTGACAAATTACCTTTTTTCCTCTGCTCACATATTATTGTTCAAACCCGACATATTTGACTGTATGTGCAGCTGCAACGGCAGCGACAATTTACTCGACTAACGCATTGATTCTGATTTATCTACTCGCCACTGAGCATTAAACTTGAGTTGAACGATGATTGATGTCGGGCGTCGGGCACATCAATCATCAGGTCTTACGCTTCAGTGATAATTGATTGATTTGCCGCAGTGCACACTTTTGGGCAGCTTTAAGTTTGCAATCCAAGTAACGCTTACCAGCTGCCCTTGCATTGCTAATAGTTCTGCGAATTTCACTTGCAGAACGTGGCTTTTGATGCTATATGCAAGAGACCGAAGGCAAAGAGACCGAAGGACTTGCGATAGCTCAAAGTGCATGAGGCTGTGGCTGGCTGCCACCAATATGTTGCTTGTAGCGGATGCGGTGTGCGCTGCTGGTGTCAGCGTTGCGGTGGTTTTTCTACTCATGCAGAAAAATGCATGCATTTTTTCCACGAGACACTTTCAGCCAGCCAGAAGCCGTGCTACACAGCTTTCCACGGTGGCCCCAAATTGGACGTGTACTTGTTATTTTCCGCACTGGCAGGAACCTTTTGATGTTTTTTTCCGCCTGGTCGTAGACTCTGCTTAAAGCTATTTTAAAATGATTGGCTTTTATGTCAATACGGATCTTACTTGTCTTTCTCCCTTGTTGTTGGGGTTTTGGCGTTTGCTTTCCTTGACTCCCTCTCACATTTTCATTTTTTACTGCTGTGTCTTCTCTTGCAGCTTGAATTTTGAGTGCCTCAATAAAACACAATAAATATACAAATAATTTTTATTCGTTTCAGCTGCCGTTTCGCCTGCGGGCGAATGTCGCGGAATTCTTGTCGCATTTTAATAGCGCTCAGACATGTTGGTCCAAACCATTTGGCATGGGGATGTTTTCAGCTTAAATGGGCAAACTTTGCCGCAACTTGTAGTTCAGCCAGTCCGAGTGGGAGGTCAAGAGCAAGCTGGTGTTCAGCTATTCCATTGAAAGTCGGCATAAATATTAAAAATACATTTGGAGTCCCACCCATGCCGTGGCCCCGCTGCCTCCCTACCCCGCCACACCCTTCGGCAGCAGCCGGCGTTGGCAAAACGGTTTGCCATAAATCTTCCCTTGCACATGTAGAAGGCAATAAGAATCCACACAGAATTAAATTAAAACGGCAGCTTCTGCTTCAGAGCACAAATCAAATTTTCGCACCGTGACGCCAAAAAAAAAAAAAAAAAAGAGAAAGAATGAAAGCGAAAACGAATGAATAACAGAATTTGGGAACGAAATCACATTCGCCGTAAGTTGTCGAAAACTGAAGCGTAAAATAAGCATTCGTCACTAAATTTTATTCTTTACATTTGGCAGCCGCAACGAACTTGAAATAATTGTGAGCACATAAATTTGGTACCTACGAACTGGACCAAAGCAACCGACTGCAATATACCCTAGTGCATATTCAGGGTATCTGTTTGCAACATAATTAGAGGCAATGCATTATCATCTTATTAGTCATTATTATTATTATTATTATTAGTCATTATCTTGCCTTCGCTGCTCTATGCTTTTCTTTTTTCTGATCTCCCGATATGATTGAGGTACAGGGTACCAAAAAGGTACGCCAACAAGCCCTACAAAAGGTTTCGGATTTGATGTTGATTTCAATTTGGCTGGTGGGCATCAGGTGGGCGGATAATGGGCGTGTCAGTTAGGCTGTGGGGCGTGTTAAAAGTAGCACGCGCAATTGATTTATGAAAATTTATTGCGCACATGTGGCGTATACGTAATGACGCTGGTACGGCACAGAGGATATGCACACCTCATCGCAAAGGGCCCAAGAGCACTATAATTAACGGCGATGGAGTTTCGAGGGTTAGGGCATCTGGCGGCTTATGAGTTTCACTGACGAAGCCATGGACAATATTTCAATGGGCATTCTTATGGGTTTGGATGAGTAGCAAGTATATAGATAACCGCCTCGATTCCTTAGTTGCATTTGCCAGCTTTTCTGTTTTACTGCTATTTTATTGAGGCCCATTGTCAAGGGCAGAAATTGGTATACCCTTGTCTGTCATCTGTCTGCTATCTGCTGTTATTTTGTTGTATGCTGGATTCGTCGCATCAAATGGCATTCCTCAAATGTCGCTGTGCGTGCGCGGCAATAAAATCCAAGGCATTAAAGCTAATGAGCCCGAAAAAAAACAAACACATATTCGTGGGTGTTATTAGAGCAGCCACGCCCATCGCAGCTTTCATCACATAATGAAAATCGTGGGCATATTGCAGCGCACACATTGCTTCACAAAATCCGGACAGCTCAGGCACAGGCGAGCCCATAAAATGCCGACGATCGGCGACTACCTACGACGGAAATGGCATAAAATTTACGCAAATCGTTGTTGTTGTTGATGCTGTTATTGCCATGGGCGTACATAAATTTGAGACAAATATAAACAAATGTCCAGAGAATGCGAGTCAGCAGCTGATTTATGAGCTGATAATAAAATGAAATTGTTGCTCATACGCCTCGTTGAGCGGGAGCACAACAAGTGTGCGCATTGTGCTGACTATCAAATAGTACAGAGTAAGCCACTCTGGCGTTGCCTGTCAGATAGGCACTGCTTACGACTACATTCTTCAAAGTACTGAATAACAATCAAACAAATTCCAAGTTTTTTTTAAAAGCTTCAGCATGGACGCAGACTTAGACAGCAATAGCCGGGACGACGAGAAGTCTTTGGACAGTTCGTTTTTCGAAACGCTTTGGCCACTGATATTGGACGACAACCAGTGTCATTTGGAAAGCGAGTCTGCTCAATTTTTTATACCGCGCCTGCCATTTGACTATTTGCATTGGCATACGCTGCTGGCCAAGGTGGGCTTTCCGACGTACGAGCAACCGTATGACTTGCGATGCTGCCAGGGCGCCAAGGACGAGGAAAAAGAGGAGCAGTTGGCCGAGATTGAAACTAACAAAGCCGTTGAAGAACTCAACGAAAAGGCGCTCGGCGACTATTATCCAACTGGGTCGCGCGGCATCGTACGTATTGACAAAGAGATTCAAAACCAATGCGCGGAGCACGAGCGCCGCCAGCGCTTGGCCTACTCCTTTGCCAACCGGGCGTATCCGTGGACCATGCAAACGCCAGTGCACGAGCTCAGCTTTATTCTCACGAATAAGCTGTGCGAAAAATTCAGCTGTACAATGGAGCGTGGCATTCTGGAAGGGATCTATCACTATGACTGCAAGCTTATGATAATCGACGCTAGCACTGAGGTCTGTGCCGATGACTTCTTGCGCTGGACTAAGTTCCGGCCGTACGTGCAGATGTTGTGTTTGGTGCGCTGTCCGCGTGTGCAGCGGCACCTGCAGCTCCTCAATGTCTTCCACACGATGATAATAGAAGAAAATATGAATAATACTTGGCACGAGGAGCTGCACTGCTCCCTCCGCTCTGGACTCAAAGAGGCCATGAGATTGGAGCTCGTCAAGAGCTGCACCGAACCATTCGTTTTTATTTTCTCGCGCTATCGCGGCCTCTGCACCTGCGATACCTACAAAGTTTTGCGCCGCACTTGATGGACAAATTTACTTATTAGTTTTTCAATTTATTCTACGAGCGATGTTCGATATAAAAATCCGTGTGTGATAAGGTGAGTCTACTACAGCAGTCAGGTCAGGTTGACTGAAGCAGGTTGCCTTTAACTAATATAAACTATATATTAGGTACTAGTTAATGCAATTTTATGAAATTTATTTAATGTGAACTATGCTCAGCAGGCCATAGAGATACAGCAGCAACTAGACTAGAAAGGCTTTAAATATGGTACTTGGAACTAAAATTTACTTACATTTCCTGTTTGTATTTTTCTAAAACTATGCAAACATCTAAAAAAAAATTAATAATTGTTAGCTTGACTGAGAAATAAATTCAAATGTAAGAATAAATAATGAAATTCTGATAATGAAATCATATCTCAATCATGTTAGTTGAGTGTACTATTTGCTAAGCGCACTGGCATAGCTATGCTGGCTTCAATTAAAGTTTTTATTGTCTATTTATATTTTATTGTTAAGTCTATTGGCTCTCTCTAAAGAGTACTCAAGTTGGTTTCCTTTCATAGTAATAGCGAAAATAGAGAATTCCGCCAAATAACTTAAGTCAATCTTAAAGTGCTGGAGCCCAGCGGCAGCCGCTTAGGGGAATTGATGTCGAAGCAGTTTTGTAGTGGCTGCATAAAGTTCCAATTAACGTATGAAATAACGCCGCAATGGCAATCAATGTCTTTCGAGTGCGCACAATTTCCATGGCGCATGCACTTCCTGCAGCAGCTGGTAATAGGCAACTGGCATTGAGTGTTTGGCTGTTCGCGGCGGAGGCAGCGCGCCTTGAGGAGCAGTCAAATTGGTCGGATATAGATGTCTCAGTGTGCTGGTAGAAGCATTCGGGCCTGGCGGCTGTCACGAATGCCAGCAGCGTCAACTTTGTCGGCCATTAGCCCCGAAACTTGGCAGCAAGTTGCCAGCCAAGACGCCAGCCATATTTCATTTTCACTTATTATATTTGGCAAAACGAATGAAATTCAGGAGAAATCCGAACAAATCACCACAAAAGCTTAACAAACTTGAGCTGATTATAAAAGTTGGTGTAAAAAAGACGCCCCCCTCAAGCCAGAGCTACAACAATGTCATCCAGCCCCAAAGGTGCTGGAATTGGGTGCCTCCAGCTAAACAGCGGAATTGGGTGCGTTTATTGTTGTTCAAAGTTTCGCTACTTTAACAAGTACACACTGACTCTTGCGTGTGCCAGAATTTTCAATATTGTATTTACATACAAAAATTTTGCGGTGGAGCATTAAAAGTTACTTTTTGTCTGATATAATCTATAACTTTTCATATAATAAGTGCAAATGGTGGCGCCAGTGCAAAGTTTTATCAGCCAAAGAAATGGGAAATGCGGCGAGAACGAGAATCTTTCCAGCTCGACTGTATCTGAATGAAAGTAGGTAAGGTGCAGGTAGCATCCGCTCCTCCGCCGTCAAACTCGTTTCGCTCAAGTGCACTTGTGCTAGCAGGCGAGAGCGAATCTCGCACAGAGAGCGCGACTGTGGGAGAGAATTGTTCAAACCGGTTGAGATTGAAGTCGAGATAGCGAGCAGCGGGTTTATATTTTCTAATGCGTATCAAAACATAAACAAAGTGCTGCGTTCATTCAAGCATCAGTCTAATCGGACTGTCTATATAAAGCGTTATTTACTATATACATATTTCATGCTGATCGATGAGCCGACAATTTCAGCTCCGACTGCCGAGGGGTTTACCGGGCAAAGCCCGAAAACCTGTCCTGATGGCTGCTTCGTCAGTCGCTCTTACGTTCGGGTATTTCACAGTGCGCAGAGAGCTAAATGCTGGCGAGCGCTGAGCGGGCAATTTGATAATTCCAGCTTCATGGGGAATCGAGACGCTCAGTTCTCGCCCAACTGCTATCAGCAACAGTTCTGAAACGACATTCAATGGGCATCATTAGCCAAACACTGAGGTTCGCTGTGCTAGGTCTTTGCCTACGCATTGCCGCGACCCAGCGCTTGCCACCCAACGGCTGCGGCAACGTATTCCAGTATCGGCGACAGGGCGACCAATGGATTGGGCACGTTACCCCGCCCCAAGACGGCCTCAAGAGCGTCAGCTGGACGCTGCGCTTTGTGTCGCATGGCGTTAACCAGGTACGTCTGTAGGTTGCCCCAGCGAGTCTCTTTGGCATAGGCCAACTCAAACGTTCTCCACTTTCACCCACAGCCCGGCAAGATAAGCTCCATGGCCCCGTATCCGAATAGGGAGACCGCTCTGCAAAACATGCACGACGGCGGCCGGGCCGAATGCTTTGTCCGCTTCACTGGCTACGGCGACGAGCTGCCCAAGATAGTGCGCATCGAGTTGAACGGCCAAGTGTTATGCACAGCCAGTGAATGTGAGTATTCGCGCAAAATTGATTAAAGCTTCAATTACGTAGCTAAGCCGTATGATTAAACGCAATTATTGGACATATGGTATATGATTTTAAATGTGTAATTGGCAGTAGACGAATCGAAGTTGACGTGTGGCTGGCACACACATTTCTCTATACCCTACACTCTTCTGTTCTATCCTTCTTAAAATACATAATCTTTCTCAGATGGGGGCTCATCCACAACATCGACGCGAGAGCTGAACATGGCGGTGTCGTCGACGTCCTCATATACAACGCATGAAGCCCCAGCGCTGCCCACGAGAACAGTGCCAGATTTTAATCACTTTGATGCAGAATCATTGTTCAATCAGCTCGTGACATATGCATCGGTGCCGGCACCGACAACAACTAAGTTTACGCCGCCTAGGCCTAGACCTCCAGCAACAGCTATGCCGGCTGCGAATGATAATCCATTTTTGAAGCCGCTGATGAACAGAAAGCCCGTTGTCACAGTGGATACGCGGCATGATGCAACGGAGTACGAGTGCGGCGTGGAGGGCCTCGTTGGGCTGCAGATTGGGGGCGAAACCCTGCCGAGGGGCCGCTTCCCCTGGCTGGCCGCGCTCTATCACGACATCAACGTGGATCCCAATAAGATTGAGCTGTCCTACAAATGCGTAACGACGCTGATCTCAGCACGCACAGTGATAACGGCGGCGCATTGCATTTACGGCTTAACGCCGGCACAGCTCAGAGTTTATGTGGGACGCCACGACATCAGCATGCACCCCGAAAAGGATGCCACTCTGATGGCCGTGGAGAGCGTGCATACGCATCCGGACTTCGTGGGCAACCTGGTGCCTGATCTGGATGTGGGCCTACTGGTGCTCACCGAGCGGGTTCAATACTCAACCTACGTGCGCCCCATTTGCCTGTGGACCAGCAGCACCTCGCTCGGCATCGATGACAGCGAACAGACTGCTGTCGCCGGCTGGGGAATTGATGCGAACTTCAAGCCCACGCGCTTTCCCGCCACCGTCAACGTGAGGCCAGTGTCCCAGGAGCAATGTCTACGTGAGATGGTTACCGCCAAGGACTTTTTAACGCCTCGCACACTCTGCGCTGGCAACAGCCAGGGGCACGGCCCCTGCCTGGGCGACTCCGGAGGTGGATTAATGGTGCTGCGCAACAACCGCTGGTTCGTGCGCGGCATCGTCTCGCTAGCCCAACGCTCGGGCAATGGCTGCGACTTGTCGCGATACGTCATCTACTGTGACGTCGCTCGACATCTCGGCTGGGTAAATCGGAATCTTGTGAAGTGAGCGCTGACAAATAAGTTAACAAAATAAACAAAGAGCTGCCTGCTTATCTCGTAATAGCCACGCTTATGTCTAGCTTACGCGCCGGAGGGGTGCGAATTCTCAGCTTTCGTTTCCCTGTTTTCAGCTTTCAGTTTTCGCTCTACGCGCTGCACTCTCTCAAGAATCAAATGCGGAGATCTCGGCTTTATCAGCTCCAGCACGATGCAGTATTTCCAGTTTACTTAGCATACTGGCTGAGCGCTCAGAGAGTGCCCTGCACTCAGTGCAACTGAGCCGTGCACATCGTATTCAGTTGTATTCGCCCACTGGCGCTTGTCGCGTGTGCATTCAGTAATTAGACGACATTTTTACTCGAATTAGTTTTTTACATTCCGATGGACGCGCAGCCACTGCTGCTGTTGCTGGTCGTGGCCATGGCGCTAGTGGCTTCCGTTGCCCAGCGCTTGCCGGACAACCCATGCGCCCAGTACTTCCAGTACATCCAGACGGGCATTGGCAGTTTCCAGGGCGAGCTGACACTTGGCCTGCAAAATGGCCACAATAGAATCGATGTGCGATTCTCGCAGCTCGGCGCTCACGATGTATGTAGTTACTCTATAAGCTGATTAGATTGTTGCGATTGAAATACTGAACTGATTGCGCTACTCGACAGCAATCTGTTGTTGGCGCCCTGCTGCCGTATCCCGACGAGAAGACAGTGCGAGCTGCCGTTGGGGCCGCCACGTTTCGAGTTGGCCTCTGGGCGGATGCGTCGGGTGTGCTGCCCAAGCTCACGAGATTGCAGTACAATAATAATGAACTCTGTAGAGGCAGCGAATGTGAGTAAGCCTCATTGGGTTCCTGCTGGCCAGCGGCGCTGCAATTGAGATTATATTTGCAGATAATCCCCAGAGTTTCTTCAATCGTTTCTTCGAGCTGCACAAGAACGGACCACAGTCACCTCCTCGCCTGCCAGCCACGCCTGTCATTCATAAATTTCCAGAGGGACAGAGCGATTTGCAGATTAAGACGCTGCTCTTTGATGGCTCGGAAAGATCAATCTCTCGCATTGTGTCTGACGTGGTCAATGAACAGTCCGCCACCTCTGCTGGTGACTGGTCGCCCAGGTCGCCAGCCATAACTAGCATAACCTCATCGGCTGTGCCTCGTCTGAGCTGGTCTACACCGTCAGCACCAACAGCGCCCGCGCCTTGGCTACCAGCAACGCCAGCGCCGTCCTTCATTCGTCTGAATCCTCCTCAGTCAAGTGCGCCCTGGCCTTCGTTTGTGTGTGGCCAAGAAGGTACGGGCGTGCCGTACATTCAGCGAGGCATGGAGTATCCGAGGGGCAGATATCCCTGGCTGACAGCTGTGTACCACAAAGAGTCCTTCTCACTGGCCTTCAAGTGCGGGGGCTCGCTCATCTCGGCCAGCTTAGTCATCACGGCTGCCCACTGTGTGTACAAAATACGAGAGGATCGCGTGCTGGTGGCCCTGGGTCGCTACGACTTGGATAACTACAGCGAGGACGGTGCTGAGGTGAGGGACGCAAGGCGCATCGTGATGCATCCAGAGTATTCCTCGCGCCTGCAGCTACAGCCCGATGCGGATATTGCGCTGATCACATTAGATAGTCCAGTCATGTGGGTTAAACCGACTTTTTGCTATAATTCAGAATCCATTGTCTGGCACTTGATCTTTTCGTTTTGCTTTGCAGCTTCAATGACATCATCAGTCCCATTTGCCTGTGGGAGACAGGTGGGAGGGAGACGGAGACCGAGACGGGCTCCATTGCAGGCTGGGGCACGGATGAGAACGGCAACTCAATGACACGCTATCCGCGTGTCGTCGATGCCAAGATTGCCACCGTGGGCGAATGCGCTCGCCGCTGGAAGGTGCAGAAGATTCTTGATCGCACGATCTGCGCTGGCAATCTGGATGGCTCCGGGCCATGTCTCGGCGATTCCGGTGGCGGCTTGATGATTAAGCGCAACAACCGCTGGCTGCTCCGGGGAATCGTCTCCCTGGGCGAGCGTAGCACAGTGGGCCACTGCAATAACAATAACCAGTATGTCCTATATTGCGACCTAGCCAAGCACATGACCTGGATTAGCGAAAACATAAGCTAATCCCTATCAGTCCGTATTAACTAATCAACTCAATACGTAAAGTTATGTTGTAGCCGGTTAACACAGGCCGCGCAATATCAACATAAAAATTCTATTAAATATTCTTTAATATGCACATTAATTATTTATTTTGTTTATAATTTTTGTAAAAAAAAATTATTTAAAAGTCGAACAACGACTTTTCTATGCTCTTAACTTTCTTATAATTGTAAATATTAATAATACTAAAAGAAAATCAAATAAAACAACTAAATACATCAATTTAATGTTAATTATTTTATTTCGAAATAATAATGAGATTTATAACAATTCAAGCAGATTCGGTTTGGTTTGATTTGCCCATTAATTTCTTCTAAAACTTTAATCTGTTCAGTTATTTTTAGAGGGACTAGCTAATTATAGAAAACATATTTGGTAAAGAATAACGATAAATGGATATAGACTAAAAATAAAAATATAATGATAAAATGTGTATTAAAAATCCGAAATTAAATTAAATAACATAATAAACATTTCCGAAATCTGAGCAGAAATATCAAAAACCAATAAAAATAAAAGATAAAGAATTAAATTAAATTTATTTAAGTTGCTAGTAATTGGAACAGTTATGTATAAGTTGAGTACTAATAAACAGATTGTCAATGTTTACAGCTGTAAGTTCATAAAGGGGAATATCATGTGCAAGCTGGGAGACTCCACGTAGCAGAGTAATGTTTTTACCAGACAGATGCGCGCATGTGAGGCTATCCGGTTTCGCCCGAGAGATCTGAGTGAAACAGATCGATTCTCTTAGAGGTGTAGCTGGTTGTGATTTGTATTTAATGCTCTGAAGTAAACACAAATCATTCGTTTGCCGATGCTCAAAGCGCGAGGTGCGACTGTGCTCGACTTAGACATTCGCTTGTGTGTGAATCGCGCGTGTAGTTTACGAGTAGTTTCTTTGTTTCCAATTTGCTGACTCAACGAGTATCAGTTTATATGGAGAGTGCGCTGCTATTGTCCGGCATCTTGCTGTCATTGTTCGGATTCATATCGCCGATAGCAGCTCAGCGCTTACCAGACATCGCCTGTCCGCAGTTCTTTGAGTATCTGTCCTACAATCAGCAGTTCATAGGACACATTGCAGTGCGACATGACCCTCAATATGAAAGCAATGAGCTCGTTGTGGAGTTCTCACAGTACGGAGCTTATCAATGGGTAGGTGTACATGGACGTCTCTCAGATCACTGGCATTCGGTTTGCAGTTTTGCTGCTTTGTGCTAATTTTCTGGTCTTATCACACATTGACCCCAACAAACGTCTGTGTGAGCTGGGAATGCTGATGGAAACATATTAGTAATTCACAATTGTTAATAGGCGTGGTAAAAACCCATTTGAAAGCAAGTTTTTCGAGCTGAAAAAAGTGAGAATTCTTGCCTCTAGCTTGCATGCAGTGAGTGGTCAATCAATGAAATGCCTGATTGACTGTGTCAATATGAGAGCAAAAACCTTAGAGAACAGTTATTAATAGCCGCAAAGAGCAAGTTTCGCCAGCTGGAGTGGTTCCCTTGTTTGCCCCTGCCTCTGTGTGCTTTGATGATTATGCATGTATTGGCTGTATATAAACAACTTCGACCAGTTTATATAACAATGGTATTTTGGTTTTTACCAACCCGATCGTGGATCCCCGGCATCTTTGAAGCAACGCCACATTTATAAACAGAATAAAAGAAATTGTGTGTTGACGTCCAATAGCTTTCAGATACTAATATCTGTGATGAATAATTTATTTAATTTATGTTTTTTGTTATTCCATTTAATTAGAGCTATGTGGGAAGCCTAACACTAATGGACAATCAGGATGTCACCAAATTGCATATAGCCAATGGCGAGCCCCTTAACTATCGAGTAGACTTTCCCATCCCCAGCAATCCGCCCAAGCTGACCAGAATCACTCTCAATAACGAGGTGCTCTGTAGCGCACCGCAGTGTGAGTAGTTTAATCACTCTCTAGTGCTCGAGCTCACTTTCGAGTCTGTCTGCAGATCAGCCACCAAAAACCGCGATATCACTGAGGCACTCGCTGCTGTCCACAACGGTGCCGCTCACCTTCCTGGACTCAAGGCGTGTGCAGAATGGGATCGGTCCGCAGTGGGAGTTTAGACCATCCATTCCGGCTGTGAAGCAGCCTGATTTCACGATTCCGGAGATTCAAGTAACCGAGCCCAGAACAACTCCCAAGCCACGACCCGCCAAGCAGCAGCAAAATAATTTGGACACTAGAGGGAGTCCGAATCCTGAGCCGATAGACCAAACGCTGAGTACTGTCTGTGGCCGGGAGAGAGCAGTTACGACGCCTCTCATTTTCCAAGGCGAGCAGCTGCAGCGGGGCCAATTGCCCTGGTTGGTTGGGCTTTTCGAGCGCGGGACAGACAACGGGCTGATCTTCTTCTGCGGCGGTTCGCTTATATCGTCAAAGACAGTTCTATCGGCAGCCCATTGCTTCCGCTTACCCGGCCGCGATCTGCCGGCAGACCGTACGGTTGTCTCTCTGGGCCGCAACACCATCGATATCATTTCGCAGGGCGAACTGCGTGAGGTGTCGCAGCTGCTCTTCCACGACGCATACGAAGCCTTCAGTGCGAATGCAGACATGGTGCTCATTGAGCTAGCCAAGAAAGTCACGTAAGCATATAATATCCCACGTACGACTGTTGACTCACCTAACTTAATTCCCTCTCAGATTCAACGATTATATCGTTCCCATTTGTTTGTGGAACGAGAACTATCCGCTGCAGCTGCCCTCAGGCTACAAAACTTATGTGGCTGGCTGGGGAGCCGATGAGAACGGGAATGTCAACACGAAATTCTCGAAAATCACGGACACAAACATTGTCACTGAGTCGGACTGTCTGCGCGAGAGTGTGCGCTCCCTGGTGCAGCCGAACACGATCTGTGCGAAGCGAGTGGGAGCCGGTCCCTGTGCCAGCGACGGCGGCGGCGGACTGATGCTGCGCGAAAACAATATCTGGCTTCTTCGTGGCGTTATCTCACTTGGCCTGCAAAAGAACAATACCTGTGATCTCACCCGGCCGTCCCTCTACACCGACGTCGCCAAGCACATTGCCTGGCTGCGTCAGAGCATGTGGGAATAGCCAACCTCCAAATAGTGCCAGAAGTGCATTTTACTCAGCTCAGCTCTAAGTCAACTTCTTCCTGTAAATATTTATAAATAAATAAAGTCTTTATATTCATATTCGTTTGCTGTCCAAGCGGAAGATTCACGGTGTGAACGTCATCAGCGTGTAATATATATGCAAATTATTGTCAAGACACGCTTTTAATCATATGCTGAGTCTGGGCTCTAGCTTATTTACGATCCAAAACATTGCTAATCTCTAATAAATACCCGTTCAAGAGAGACTTATAAAAAGAGAAATTAATACAATGAAATCCATCTGAATGCAGCACGAGAGACTGACCGGTAGAAAGAGATCGTCTGACTATTGTTGTTGCAGAGCGAGAGAGCGAGAGAGAGAGGCAGAGCGCAAACGAAACGGGTTTCACCCAGCTCATCGATGCTCATCGATGGCTGACCGCTGACTGTCGGAACAGATCTCCGCAAGCAATAGTCACCGCTTGGCGCTCTTCCAATGTGGTCTGGATCGTGACGGCGCTTGCTCAATTGGTTTCGCGTCGTAGCTCATTCGGAATATGGAGCAATTCTTAATACTGTTCGGCATCTTTACACATCTGCTGCTGCTGCCTTGGCGCAGTTCAGCTCAGCAAGTGCCGCCCGTGGCCTGTCCAGAGTACTTTGAGTATCTGGCCTACAATCAGCAATACGTGGGTCGCATTTCCATACGACACGATGCACAGTATCAGGAAAACACGCTCAGACTTGAGTTCTCGCAGCAGGGAGGTCTAAGCTCGGTGAGGAAAATTCTTCGATTTATTTATTTTGTTATTCGTTATTTGGGATTTTCTCTGCTCAAGTTGATTAGTTCTATGCTCTTATCACACGCTGACCCCAAGTGAAGATTAGATTTCTGATTTTCCCGCAGTAGCGACCTCGCAAATGTTTATAATATTTACATTATTATTGTTTGGCCTGCATGCATATTATAAAACATTGCTGAATCCACACGTTATAAATGGTGCACAGTAGAAAATATTGAATAATACGAAGACTTCTAGATGATACTGCGCAGCTCTCTTGCTCTGAGGTTTAGTTTCCAGAAGTGGTGCGACCGGTTTCGTTCATTCTGTTTGTATTATTTAATTTACTCTGCTGTCATAAATCTTATTGCTTGTTGCTTCAATAATGAAACCGCAAAGGTGTTGGTTTTACCAAATCAATTTATTTATATATACATGAATATATTTATATAAACCAAGACCAAGCCTGACAGTTCTTATTGTGTGAGAGACGGCGATAAATACATATTATAAAATATCATTATCGATATAAATTTCGCGGGATGAGAGAGGATCTCAGAGCGGGATGAAGCACTGTTAAAAAGGGGTTTCCGGTTTGCTGCCTACCTCCACTAATGAGAGTCTCATTTATTCAGAATTACGTTGGCAGCCTCACTCTGTGGGATGACGATGAGACAACCAAGTCTAATCTGCGCTATGGACGTCCTATACAATATCGGGTGGACTTTCCCACGCCCGGTGTGCTGCCCAAGCTGACGTTGCTGATGATCAACGATGTTGTCCTGTGCAGAGCATCGCCGTGTAAGTGACTCAGAGCTGATCGAGTATTATCCTCGCTCATTCCGTATCCTTTACAGATCCTCCTACCAGTGTTACGCTGACCTTGTCGCATTCGCTGCGCTCTACGACCGTGCCGCTCTTCACTCAGAACCCTCAATTCGTGCAGCAGACAATTCGACGGCCACAGGGACCAATTTGGGGGCAAAGTGTTGTGCAAGATGAAAGACCCATATTCAGTAATCCACAAGTGCCCATTCCGGCACCGGCACTGGCACCGGCACCAGCACCCACGAGATCCCCACCACGAAAAGCTCCCGCGCAAGTCGAAGCTCAACGCCCTCGGGCACAGCCTCGGCCACCACCAGCACCTAGCTCTGGGGGCCAGGGACTTGGCCAGCTCTCTACAATCTGTGGACGAGAAGGGCCCGTTACCTCGCCCCTTCTTCACTTTGGCAGCCAGGTGCGTCGCGGCCAGCTGCCGTGGATGGCGGCCCTGTACGAACGTGGTCCCGACGGTCTTCGCTTCTTCTGTGGGGGCACGCTCATCTCGGCCTCTACGGTGCTGTCAGCGGCTCACTGCTTCGTCTACGGTGAGCGAAACCTGTCGCCTAGCCGCGTGGGTGTCTCGCTGGGCCGCAACACCTTGGATTTGGTGTCGGACGGCTTGTTGGGAGAGGTGTCTGTGCTGATGGTGCACGAGGAGTACTCGCCCAAAAACTATTCGAATGCGGACATAGCCTTGCTCAAACTCTCGTCTCCCGTGAGGTGGGCTTTAGCCATGGCAACAGCTCCTGGAAAATGAATATTCATTTGGATTTTCTATTTCAGCTTTGGCGAATTCATCAAGCCCATTTGCCTGTGGAATGAGAACTTTTTGCTGCAGCTGCCGTCTGGCTACAAGTCCTACGTGGCTGGCTGGGGATCCGATGAGCACGGAAACCCGAATACGCGAGTGGCGAAGATGACGGATACGGATATTATCACGGAGGCCGAGTGCCTGCGCAATCTGAGATCCACCGAGGGCGTCAGACTCGTCACGCCCAACACAATTTGCGCGAGCAATAAACAGGCGGCGGGACCCTGCAGCGGCGACTCCGGCGGAGGCCTCATGCTCCAGGAGAACAATATCTGGCTGCTGCGCGGCGTCGTCTCGGCCGGCCAGGTGTTCACCAACCGCTGCGATCTGACGCAGCCCGTCATTTATACAGATCTGGCAAGGCACATTAGTTGGCTGCGCCAACACATCTGGTTCTGAGTCGACTCGTTTCCATTAAGGCTTTAGTTAACTTGTGATAAGTAGAAGACAAAGGGGGAGAGATAGCTTTTCAATTGTGTGTCAAAATAAACGCTAGCCTAGGTTAGATGAAATTGAAAAATTGCTGGGCAAGTGCAATTTGTCAGAGGTCGCAATTTAGTTTCATTACGCTTGCACTTCACACTGTCGCAATGAGCCGAGCAGTCGGCACCGACGCGTGTATCCGAATCGCGCCTGAAACGCACAGAAAACGCGCCAAAGGCGACATGGTACAACAGGTGCTTAGCCGATAAGAGCGTGTGCTTTCGGTGCACCTCGCTCTCTCTTTCTCTCTCTCTCTCTCTCGCTCGGCAAAGCTCACTCTGCTGTGCGCCGCGCACGTATTTCGCCTGTGCTACGAACCGTTTGGCACATCCTGTTGAATCGTCGGAGCCTTCGCAGTTGGTGTCGTTAGAAGTCGCCTCGAATTTGTTGCATACCGAGCGGCACTGGCAAATGAACGCACGGCATTCGCCTGCGTTCCGCCCGCCGTTTAACGGCCTGCCCGCCCGCCTGTCTGTGTGTCCGCCACAGAGGAACGTGTCGCTCGTGCGTGCCTGTTAACGGGCAGTCAACGTTCAGCCTTCAAATCGCGCAGTTCGGCGCGGCAGCACCTTCCAGCAGCCGAAGCAGTAGCCGACGCAGAACTCCAATCAGTCCGTGTGTGCGTGTGAGTAAGTGCGTATGCGTGAGTGACTCCTGATCAGTGCCTCAGCAAATGCCAATCGCGCGAAGCTGCAGTCCGAGTGCAAAGTACGAGTGTGATTCCAAGTTGAAGACATCTAGTGCGTGGTCCTATTGGCCCAATTCGAACTCAGTGCAAGCAATTGGCAACAATTTGATAATTTGCTTGACTACAAGCAGGCGTGGCAAAGGCAATGGCCTAGCGCCGGGCTGCATGCAGTAAGCCACTGAACTGTTATTTACGGGCACTCAACACACACGAAGTGAAGCACAGTTGCCACCGAATGGTCACGTCTTGGCCATGCTGTAGTCGTGGCTAATAATAAATGACTCTGCAGTCGGAGGCGCACGGCAAAAAACTGTTGAAAATATGCAATTTCCGTTTGGGAAACGTGGCATGACGATGACTGGGCACAGCTCAACACACGCCTAGGGCATGTTGATTTACCTAGCATTTATGGTGCATTCCCATTGCTACAGTGCATGTGTGTGATTGTGTGTGGAAATGGAAAATGCATGTGAGCACCAGGCTAATGAATAGAACAGTCGCGCACAGCAGCAGCGACAGCAAATGCCTCTCTACAGGATATGCACTGAGCCACTCAGCGAACGGGCGGATTAATTAGACATAACAATCGAGGCCAAAATGCCATGCCACAATCGTCTGGCAAATTATTGTTCATACTGAGATTGTACTTCGAGCACTCGGTACCACACGCAGCGGCTGTAAAAGCACTAGTCAGTTTATTGTTTCCCAGCCCCCTTTTCCAACTCACCTAACGCCCCCTCTGCCTTCTTCGAAAGCAATATGACAAATGCCGTGAGCGTCGCAATGGTCATCGCCGCTCTGGCCGCCGCTGTGGCGGCTGCGGCTGCATCACATCATGGCAGCGGCAACAACAGAACCCTCGCCCAGGGCAGCAATAGCACCGGCAGCAATCAGAGTGGCGCTGGCAGCCATCGCAACCACAGTGGGCTGCACCTGGCCGTCGATCACCTGCCGATGCAACTGACAACCGCCAAAGTGGATCTGGATTTGGAAATCGACATTCAACTGCTGACAAATGGCTACGACGGCACTACGGTAAGCTAATGGGCATTCATGCACATCGATTCTGAATGGGTTTAAAGGGCTGCCTTAGGGTCTTTATGTTCTTGCTGTGCTCGTAAAATTATCCTTTGCCACACAAAAGATTCAGGTATTCGCTGCGCTGTTATTGCTGTTGACTCAGATGCTCCTGTAATTTACTGTTTGATCGGCTGCATGACTATGGCAGCCATCAGCCATTGGCCAACCCCTATCCGCCATCCGCCATCCGCCATCGGCCATCAGCCATCAGCCATCAGCTTTTATGAACTCACTTTTATTACGCGCGCGCATATCCTTAAACATTGTAGCTTGATTGCATGCGGTTTATGGGGCGTACACGTAATAAATATCTGCACTAGCCTTTAAACTCGAGCGACGTACGAGTTGCCAAATAAAACAAAGAATAGAAATGTTCCAAAAGGGGGAAGTCGCCTTGGCAACGTGACATGGGCTTAATCAGTAGCCGATAACCATAAGAAGAGTATCATAAATTCATAAAATGAATATAGTTTTTTTTACATTTCGGTTTGCTGAGCATTTAGAAGCACGAAAACCTGTTTCTTGAACTATCGAGATCTGCATTAGTAGGAAATAAACTTGGCCAGTGCTGTAAAGCTTTTGTTGTCAATGCTAATGACTTTTGTGGTAATCATCCTTGATAAGGGCATGAATAACTGTAAGCAATAAATATTTTCGAAATGGCCTAAAGATGTTTTTCATCAGTTTTATCATGCTCTAGGAAATGGAAAGCGTTACTGCTTAGCAAATGTATTTAACTCGAATATTAAATTATATTTTATAGTAAACATTTTCCAAGCTAGATTACTGCTAGCTACCTGCCTTACTAACTCATATTATAGTTTATTGAAATAATTATGAAATATGGCGAGGGGATGGGCTATGTATTTATATATATGTGTGGTATGTGTCTTTGCTATTTCATTACTCGGTTACCAGGTGCTAAATGGATATGAATGCGGGACTCATTAGCAGAGCACGCACAGGCGAAACTTTGCACGACTCAGAGATGGGTAAATGTATATATATATATATGTGTGTATGTGTGTATGTATATCGATGCATAATCCACTTTTGAAAAGGGTGCACAGATGGCAGGAGAAATGCTCGGTTGCGCCAAACTTTATCCTTTATTTGGCAAACGAAAAATTTACGTGCCACGTAAAGGATATGAGAAGCGCTCAGAATACATATATAGACGCTGGCACACAGATAGCGCTATATATATTCGTAACCAGTATCCCGGGCACACAACGATAAAGTTTGCTCAGTGCTGAACTGTTTGCACGCTTAACTTTCAATCGAATGTAAATAATGAGTAGAACGAAGTTGACATGCGCTGCATAGAGAGTGAAGCAGCTGCTGCCACCCGCCGACGCACCTGTCCGAGCAGGCACCAATTAGAAATGTTGTCCTTAAACAGTTTACGCCTAATAGACTACCAGCTAGTTATATGGCCAATTGCGAAATGTGGAAAAGCACTTAAAACATTATGAACTATGCCCACATTGTCTCTAACGAAATTTGTGTCAATTTCCCAGTAATGTTGTCAGCCTAATTGTCAGTCAAACATTTGCATAACTTTCAAAAAGCGCATCTAATCGATAAATTGCAAAGTTTACACAATGTTGTTGGGCAATTTGTAGTCGACTGGCATTGTTGTTCCTGGTGTTGCCACAGAGCAACATTGTTCATAATCAAACAACAAACAAAATTTGTTCATATTAAATTTGCATGCATATGAATTTGTAGCCATTGAGCTTGAAACGGGCATATTGGTGCAGACTTGAATATATGCGGGATTAATGCAGTTGGCACTGCCTAGAGCACGATGACGATCTCAATTGATATATATATATATAAATTGAAAGATTATATATAATATACATATTTGAATTTTAATTTGTATATTTATGTAGTTCGGCGCAGCTGTCTCTTTGCTAGCATATCTGCCAGTTGGGCGCTCCCGACTTATGCTTATTGTGTCTAAGCTCTCGCGCTGGCAGGCACTTTGCATTTAAAGTGCAAAACGCATGCGACGCATTGTGCAATCCAATTGAATTATTAATCCACACGCTCGACTTTTTCAGCTGCCTCGGCTGTGGGCCACTCGCCCACATCGCACAGCGGCGCTATTGTTGCCATTATGATTATTTGTCTGTGATTGTGCGTTCAAATTAATTCCATATTCTTCAGAAAATATTCAGCTTTGGCCATTGTGGGGCATCTTTGCATAGCCAAGATATAATAATAAAAATGATAATAAAATATTAATAGCATTAGGCATTGTTGATATTGCATAACACCGCACTTATCGCTCCGTATTTGCCCCTGCTATGCCAACAGGCCAGTGGCTGTTGTTGGCCAACACAGTGCAAACACAACCGCGCCCACCCTGGGCCAATTGAAATGTGCAAACATTTCCGCCAATAATTTGTTGAATTCGATTAGGATTGTATCAGCGCCAGTGGGCGTGGCAATGGCATCGATTACCGGTCAATCAGAGTGTGAATAGCACATGCGACAAATAATTGTTGGCCTATTTGCTGCATGGCTACAAATCTATAATTTAGGGCAGAAATATCACTCGTTGTGCATTCGGATGAATAATGAATGGAGTTTTCCTTGCTTTAAATTTGTTTATTTGCCAGAGGTACACAAGTAAACATATATTTAATAACCAAGCGATTAAATAAAACCATCACAAAAAGGTGAAAAAATCACTGCAATTGAATTTAATTAGCTGGATTTAAATACGACCAACCATTTGGGCGTGTGTGTGTTGTTGGCAGATGCCTGGCATTATTATGAGAACAAATGGGCATGGTTGGGTGCAGCGCGCTCATTCTAGCCCGACCATAAATTGGGTCACAAATATAAACCGCAAAAGGGAAACAGACACACACGCACACACACACACTCTCACATGCACATAATTTGTTGGCCAGTTGCAATTCTGTTTCTCCATGTGTAGGTGTGAGTGTGTGCGACTGCCATTTAGCCGCTTATGGGGAAGTGACTCTGGTCTTTTCACACCTCTACTTACCCATTAAGCTTAACCACACTAGCCGCAGCGTTTGTATAGATGTTGCCATATAATTGCACAGAACATTATGTCCTTTGGCACTCTATATATATATATATACAGGTCTGTCAGCTTCTTTCACTCTCTCTATCACAGTCTCTCTCTCTCCGGCTCGCGCTGGCATGTGGAGCAGGTACTTTCTGATTTTTATGTTGTCTGCATTTCAGTTTTCACTGATAGGTCGTCTCCTTTTGACGAGGGTCAGATGGCAGGAAAAGATTTTTCAATGCCACAGTCCAAGGGTTTCAATAAACCGAAAAGGCTCGCTTTTTATTGGCCATAAAACGTGAGCCGGTTTTTTGCTACTTTCATTACGTTTTTTATTGTGGATTTGCAGCGACTGCTCCATTCATGCCGGGATCGATAAGTGCAGCTCAAGCCCTGCAAGTTGAGCATGTAATTGCGATACAACAATGAGCAGACATTCGCCATGGTGCACAAGTCTCTTGGACTAGAAACTCGCAATAAAATCGAGTCCGTTGATGATTCTTAAAAAGTTTGTGGCGGAAATAAGTCGAGAACTATTTATAATTGCCACTGAGTAGCCTCATGTGTATGGGTGTGTGAGTGTTTAGGTGTGTGTGTGTGTGTGTGTGGGCGAGTGCGCAACAATAACTAGAGCTCAGCAAAGGGAGAGCACAAATATTTGGCTGGAAGCTCACATCAAAAGAGATGCAGCTGAGAGGGTCTGTGTTTTGGCATTGTATCTGTGCTGGGAGAGTGCGAAGTTTGCCAAGCCTTTAGCGCGCTGAGGCACACTGAGCCAGTGCCACTTGCTTTACAAGCCTTCCACTCAAATTCACTTGCATGGCAAGTGCAAAAAACGGCACATGGCAGAAAATCGATTGGCTTTCACTCCTAGTTAAAGTGTGATGAAGCAGCAACACCAAGACCAGCAGCGACGCCAGCAGGAAATGCAGATTCAAATCGGCAATCGACTCGTCGATTGACAGTCGGCAAATCGCAATCAGCTTAAGTCAACTTGCCTTGGCAATTCGAGTGGCGTGCAACAAGCCCAAGTGCTTTGCAGCTAATTATTGTGCCGTTGATAGCCTGCCGTCTGCGGGCCAATCAATAGCCTCATCTCCGATCAGGTGACGTTCACAGAGCCACACAATTACGCAGCTAATTGACAGTTTGCCGCAGCAGCTCTGTCTGGTAGTTAGCTTGACAAATCAGAGTCGCTAACACCCGCAAATATATATATATATATACATATATATTTGTATGCAAATGTAGCTGAGCACGTTTCTCAATTATTAACACTCAAACAATTATCATGCTAAGCCCAGCGGTTGATTTAAAACATTTTCAATGTGGAGACTGCATAAAATAGCAAATCCTCCAGATAAGCTGCAAACTGGGTCAGTTGACAGCTGCAGAGTTCACAAGCTCAGTGGGTGGCAGAGCGCGAGGGAGCGGGAGGGGCTCAGAGGATGTGTTTAGTCAGCAGGAGCATGAAGAATCTTAATAGTTATTAAAAGTGTGTGCATTCATAAGCATTGGAGCACTCTCCCCGAAAGGGGGGCTGACGACCATTTTAATTATTTATCAAGTGCAAAAATTTGATATGTGCAAACGAAATTATGCTGGGCGTGATTGCTATCACCTCGGAAGTCGGTTGAGTCCGAGATAAAATTAGGGCAGAGTGTCCTGGGAGCAGATAATGTTCAGTTTGCGTGCGCAACTTATATAATGAATGCTTTAATAATTGAAATTGCCGTCAAGCATTCAACGCATACATTTTTTAGGGCTTAGGTCTATGGCCATAAAACGCCTTATCGTGTTTTTGCCATAGAATTCCTAGCCATTAAATGCTCATTTGCATTTATGCAGGCATCCTTAAGTCCTTTGAAAATTTCATAGATGCTTTGCTTCAATTATGATGAGCTGCTAAATTTGACAGGCGACACATGTGTGGCGGCTGCTGCATACTTTTAGGCGCGCCCGAGAGCCCGAGTGCCGCAGTGTCTATTTGCGTAATTACAATAGCTACAACAGTGTGTCGGCTGTGTGTGTGTTTCATCCATGTTGACATGGCTTTCAGCTGCGTTTAATTATGCCAAATGCTAACAATGAACACAAACAAGTCGTAGACAGTGTCAGACAAACATATGTACGCACACAGCTTGCTCCTTCACAACCGTCGACAACTGCAAACAGGGACAGACTGAGGCGGTCTGCAGCATGAGCACTTGGAAACAAGGAGCTGCCCTGCCAGCTGTATGCAATTGTCAACTGGCACACGGCCATTGACAGCTCCAACAATGGCACAACGAACACTCTGACAATTGTTATTGCAGCATATATATTCTCTAAACGAGTGGGTGTAGGAGGAACAAAGCGTCCTTTCAAAAAGCCAAACATAAGAATAGGCATCCGAGCAGTTCGAGATGCCAAAGCAGAAATCATACAAATGTTATTCATTGCCCAAATGCAAAGCGTTTTTTTTTTTTTAAATTTGATTATAGCTTTATTTATATATAAAAAATAATGTTTCCACATTCACGTTTCATGTGATGCAATTTGAGAAGCTATCATCGCTAGGTCGCATTTTTGGTCCTACTTTAACACAGGGTATCTCATCGTAGATGAACTTAAAGTGTCTACTTATTGAATGTTTTTTGATGTCAACACACATATATATACGCGGCATGTGTGCCAGCAATCAACCCGAGCGATGACTGCAAGTTTAAGAAACTTTTTAAAGTCGACTTCAGACTTTGGGTTGGCTTCACAAATATTTGCGCAGCGCATAAATCAGCATGTTAGCACGGTTATTATCATATCTATAAGCAAGCCAAGCAGGACCTTGCTGAGCATACACTTATATATAGGCACTTCCTTCTGCCCAATTTCCCGACTTGGCAAACTAAATACGTGGTGCAAGCATGACTCCCTGTGTGTGTGTGTTTGAGTGTGTCTGTGCTCGCATGTATAGTAAATAGAGCTGAGCAGGAAACTCCTACGAAATTTAATGTTTGTTATGTGAATTTAAATTTATGCTAATCATTGTTGTGGCTTGTCTGATCGCAAAGTGCAAGCCAGCCATGCCGCAACTTACAGAATCTAGCAAAATAAGCAACTGCGTGTGGGCTTAACAATGAATACACATTGAATACATATTAACTTCCATATATACATCTATGTGCTGGGGTTTTGTGAATTATTCAGGTACTACAGTTAAAGAGTTCTTTAAATCATCGCTGACTGAAGCTGGAAACTTTTATTAGCTGATTTCTATTAAGCTCAGTGCAGTCAGCGAACTGAAAAACATTGCTTATGCACAGGAAATCTAGCACTTCGTTCGGAATGTGCCAATGTAATCTCAAAGAAGTCGATTCGAATAAAACTGTCGACTGTGAGCAGCCAGCTAAATAACGAGCTTAGTTGCAGCGGTGTCAGGCGGAAGGACAAGAGAAATAAAATAGAAACAGTAACAATGCACTCGTCGGGAGTGCGTGACTGGAAAATACTCTTAACCTAGTATTGAGCTACTTTCCTTAGTATTCCAACTATACAGAAATAAATTCACACCTAAATACTTTCACTCTCAAAGGTCTAAGGGAAATGTTTTCAAGTTAATATGTGAAAGTAAAAATACAATTATTTTTTAGTTAATTTATTTTCTGTTTTATCTATCTATGACTATCTAGGAGAACGGGCCTATATTATATTAAATACTTAGTAGTATGCAATTTGATATTTGATAAAAAAATCTAGGAAGCCTTAGCATATGTCACGTATAGAGCTGTTGATTGTACAAATAAGCCACAATTGATGTGTTTGTTATAGTTGGCAGTGTCAACAACACACATGAAAACATTGAGAGGCAAACAGATATATCACAGCTGACTCACGGACTCGAATATTTGTTTTTGTGAGAAATGTGCCGAACAGAGATAACCAAGGCCCTTATGCCGGATATTGGCTAGAATCTTATAGATCTATAAGGCATTCGTTCCGGATATTGGCCAGTATCATATTGACTTATAATTTATAAGATACCAGTTAATATCCTGACTGAACGCTTGGCCCAGCATAATTTACTTCAGATGTTCCCATAAGGTAATGTATATATTTTTGTAATAAAATACCGTAAATAGATTTAATATAAATTGCTTTAATATATCTCTATGCCATTTGCAAATTGCTCAATGAGCCGACTTCAAAGCAATTTCCCATTAATATTTGCATTCCAGTGAAATGCTTGAAAGCCGCTCTTTGAAACCTAAGCAACTATTTCTGTATTCTCGCTGCTGTTTGTTCAGGCAATAATAAAAAAGCAGCATTCAAGTGGCGGAACTGCTTAGAGGACACTGTAAAGAGACTAAAGTAAACAGGCTCCATTGGGCCGTTAAGCTGGCGAATGAAACGAAAATGGGAACTCAGTCGCGGGGCTTGATGTCGCTGCTGGGTTTGCTTATTATGCGCGTGCGGGTGTTGTTGTCGCTGTTGTTGTCGTGCTTGTAAATCACACTACTTCCGACGCGTCGGGCGCTCATATTTGCACTTATACACTGGCCTACAAGTAAACGCACAAAGCCGACAGCGAGACAGGCAATTGGGCAGACAGGCAGCAGAGGCGTGCTGCCGTGGGCAACAGTTTCAACAGCTGGCGCTGTTGTTGTTGTTGTTGTTGTTCTGTTTTGTTTTTGTCATTGTTGTCGGGTGCACAGGTTTTGCGACTTGCCTTTTGCGCAATATTATTGTAGTCGACTTTGTTGCGTTGCTCGCTTGGCTGCCGCCATTGGGCAATTTGTGTGAGTGTAAGTGTCCGTTTCTGCTCTGTATGTGTGGGTGTGCGTTTAATCAACGCACTGTACCATTTAACTTTACAAACAAAACGTAAGCGCCTACACACACAAGCCCACTTTAATTCAAAGCAACATCCTGCGGCGTGTTGTTTGTGCGCCTGTTTTCTCTCTCTTGCTTATCTCGTTTACGAACTGGCCTGCCTTATCGGGAGCAGTTTAATAACAATCCTGCCACATAAAAATACTTGAAAGTGCTCTTTAAAAATGTATGACATTTCTCATTGGTCACCGAAGGGCAACTGATACTGCCTGACTGAAGCTGGAGCTGGCAACGTTGCAGTAAAAATATAAAACTTCCTTATTTTCTTCGAAATTGTTGTTTAAAAATTTATCCGAAAGGCGACAAAGAACAGTTCTAGCGCCTTGCTCTTGAGTACTTGGCAGCTGGAGCTCGACAAAAAGAACAATTCATTGAGTACACAAATTTTAAAATAAAGTTAAGAAGAATAATAAATTTCGTCGAGTGGTATTATTGTAGAAGATAAAGTAAAAATAATGGATATTCAAGCTTTAAAGGCAAAAAGTGTTAAGGGTATAGTTCTTTATATAAATATAATTTGATGTAACAGCGGCAAATGGCAGGAGGTTTGAATTAGCTCTGCTAGAATATATATAATATAGGCATTTAATTCTATTCAAGTTTTATATATATATTTAAAAACAAAATTCGTAAAAAATATAGTAAAGTTTTTAAAAGTTTATAATTTTAGACATACAATTGAAAATAATCATTAACTATTTTTACTGCCCAACTTGACCGCTGTTAGTCCACTTCGCACTAAAATCATTAAAAAACACTTTTGGATTTCTGCTAGCTCGCCAAAATTCGTACCAATAAAACAAGCACTTTAACTGCGATCCTCTCTGGCTGCTGCATGACATTTGTTGTTCACTTTTTATTGGCAATTAAACGCTGCAGCTGCCGCTTCAGCACTCGTATCTGGAGTCCAACTTTGCTAATTCTATTACACATTCAGTCACAACATGCTATGTCGTCTGTGGCACAGATTTAGCTCAAACTCTCCCATTGCTAATTGTTTTAATTGTAAAATGTTTGAAAATAGAAATTTAATTAACAACATGCGATGCCATCAGTTGTAGCTTCACATGCATTTTGGGGGTATTCAGCGTGGCTACTCTAGTTAATTTCAATGCGTCATTGATTCCAGTTGGGATTTTCATGCTGTAAAAAGAAAACAAAAAACAGCTAATAAAAACTAAATTAGTCCCATTCAGTGCTTGACTATGACTTGCTCTGATTTTGCGTGTTTTATATATATATATATAAATTTGAATATAAGCCATGGCTCCCACTTATCATAACACTTTGTCATGATCTGATCGATGTCATACAGATGAGCATCAAGTTAGCTACCAAAATATTTATTTTTGCGTGATGAGCAGGTGCAAATGATGTGATCAGCTATAAGAATTTCAATATATACAAATATTTTATGATATAAGAGATAAAAACCTTGCCTGCGGTTGGCTTTTTATGCGCGCACGCTCTTTATACAGGGTATAACAATGATGTCATGTCTGACGCCATTTGAAATCTGTTCATTTAATGAATATGTTTCTGGCAGCCCATGAAACAGAAAAGTATTTTATGTATTTCGTTTTTAATCTTAAGTGCCCATGTAATGCTCGAAATCAGGGGATTGAATCTCTGGGGCTGCGTGTGGCAATTAACTTTGTTGATGGCAAATGCCTGCGTAATCCTTAAATATCTCAGCCATTAGCATTTATTATTATATGTAAGAGCTTTTATATTGCCAGCCGACTTAGTTGGCCATATATTGCCTGGCAATCAATTTGGGCCTTCTCCAGAAAGCAATTCATATTGTTTGCATGCAGCGCAACGAGACGAAGTCTTCGCTCAAGATGCCTTTGAGCTTACTCAGAGCTGCTCAATTGCTCCCTTAAACGTAATTATTTAATTATGCACTCGACTCACTGGCAATTGTTGACTCAAGATGTCTATGCTAATATTGAAATTGAAATTAGGCTTATGGAATATTCAAATCTAATTTAATTTAACATGCTGATGGACAGACTCAACAGATTATTAATTAACCATTCGTGACTGCTTGATTCAATGAGTCTTCTCCTCAGCTTTAATCGGGTCAATCTGTGACTTTTGACGCTTAAATGGAATATCTGAAGCACTGTTCGTTAACTGTCGAACTTAATTAAAGAGCCTCGTAGACATAGCCTGTGGTCACATGGACGGCATGAAGTGCCTTTTAGCGTTTCGTTTGTACGCTCAATATATGGCCTAAGCCGATTAAATCGTGTAATAAAAGCTGTGATTTTCAGCTAATTAGCAACTTTTAAGCTGCTTAAAATATGTATTAACGAAAAACGAAATTAATTTAATAAAAAACGTAAGCCGCCGTCTACAGGTGCACAGACTCATCACACTCACCGCCCACCTGCGCGCCCTCCGCCCAGCTGGCAGCAAGTTAAATATACTTTTGCAGCAGCAGCGCTTTTATGTTTAAATTAATTAATTGCATATGTCAGCGGTTTTGAGGCTGGTTTTCAGCATTCTCATTTGCATTTTCGTTGCTTGTGTTATGTGTGCCAGCATTTCTGTGGCAAACAAATGTTTCACATACGCCGCGTGGGCTCAACCTCGAGCGAGGACAGCTTCGAATACTCTGCAAGATTAGGACGAACTTGACTATTATGAATAAATATTTATTTCACTGTTATATATTATTAGAAATGTTTTATTATGAGATGTCATACCAACCCTGCCGGCATCTGTGTAGATAGCAAAGCTCAGTTATTGTACCCACGCCTGCGGCTGAGAGAGTAGGAGTCATTACTCACTGGGCTTGTCTGGTATGCATATTAATGCCATCGAGTGGCCATGGCTGGTTGGCCCACGCATTTGATATCTCTGGGCCTCCCAATGTTTTTGGCGTTTTAATTGCATTTTTTGGATTGGTATTTCGTATTGTGTTCTGGAGACAGAACTCACATCGAGTCGTGCGTAGTCGAAATTCACAGTTTTGGTTTGCAATCGAATTAAATTCATGCATGCATAACATAGGCCGGCTATTCAACCACTGGAATGCCAACATGCAAATACATTGCGCAAATGCCAAGCACAGAGAGAAGACAGCGTCTGCCGACTTACCGCAGAACCCCAAAGCAAATTCGCACAGGCAGACACATATTTCAACTAGAATAGTTACAAATTAATCGTAGAATAGCCTGGAAATGTAGCATTTAAATCGTGATGCGGCACAAGTTTGTCGATTTTAATTATGAATAATGCGGCTGAGGGCGGCTTGTGTGTGATGTCTTGGTCCCGGCAAAGCGATTCGCTCCTGGGCAACCACATGTACCAAATGATTGATAGTTGCTGTGTGGGCCAAGTCAAGAGCAGGAGCATGGCGTGGAAGCTCAGACCACAAACCACAGGGCTCGGGCTGTCAAAGAATCTGCCCTGCACGCCGCGGCCAGGGCCAGGGCCAGGGCCAAGGCAGACACGATGTAATTGAAAATTGGACGCATGCGAAAACTAATGTCTGGAGTTTAATTAGTGTAAAATGTTTCGTTCTGCAGCCGTTTGTGTCATATTCAGAATTTATATATTTAATTAGCTCAGCGTAAGGACAAGTCAGAGCCTTTGATGTTAATTAAAAGTTGTCGCAGCCCCGCGCTCTCGTTATGCATCAAATTCGCGCTGCCTTATATTTTGTGTGGCAACTTGAATGCCACGTAATTAGAAGGGGGCTTCCTAGAGACAAAGGATAATATGCTGGCAGCTGCTGCCAATGTGCAGGACTCTTGAAGGTTTCATTTTGATTACACTGAATGTCACTTAAATTTAATTTTGTTGTTGCAGCTGACATCGTACTACAATGAAACGAGCTGGACTAACGCCTCTGAAATGGATACAATAGTTGGTGAGGAACCGGAAGAGCTCTCGCTTGTGTCAATTGTAGTTGTTGGTAAAGTAAATGTCGTTGAACGTGTAACAAGCGAAACAGACACCGGCATCGCCACCACCCGCACCACCCGCACCACTCGTACCACCACATGTTCGCACACTTGTCCACTTTTCACAGCATACGGCAAAATATTTGCTGTTCAATTAGCGCTCAGAAACGCATGTGGCTTACTGTACAAACACACACTCGTATAGCTCGTATAGGCGAACGCACACGTACACCCACACGCACACGCTCACGCTCACGCACACGTTTACGCCCTCGCACACACGCTTGTCAGTGGCTCGACCCCCATAAGTATGCTATGTTTATGAATGTTCACGTTTCTTACATCCAATACATATATGCTTAATCTGGCACTCTCTATCCCGCCGTAGGCGTCTTTTTATCGGTGCTGATATTCCTCTCGGTTGCCGGCAACATACTCGTCTGCCTGGCCATCTACACGGAGCGCAGCCTGCGTCGCATCGGCAATCTGTTCCTGGCCTCATTAGCGATTGCGGATCTGTTTGTGGCCTCTCTGGTGATGACATTCGCGGGTGTCAACGATTTGCTGGGTAAGTAAGAATATCATACGCTGACAGCGCAACGCAAAATTTGCAATTGAAAATGTCGAGCAATAAATTTATGTAAAATGCTGCAGGCTGTCGCACAAACAATTGACACGACTACATGCAAAAGCGGAGCTTCGATGGGGCTAATGGAAGCAGCGTTAGTGGGGTGGCGGAGGTGCTCGTATGAGCCCACCCGACATGCCTGGCAGCGCTTAAAGCGGGCTCGTTGTGTGGCTTGGTGCGCTGCCTTTTAAAGTGTCAGCTGCTCCGCCGAGTCGGCTGAGTGGTCGCAAAGCTCATTGAGTATTAGCCTGTCCTCCACTGAGTGCACAATGCACTTTCGCTCGGCAAAAAGGTGAAACTACTCAGCCAGCAGGAATTTTTATTTGATGTGTTTCGTGTCTGAGCCGAGTTGCAGTGCTCTCAGCCATAAATAGTTCCACTACGAATTATTATTAGTCATAACCGTAGAAAGTAGAACTTAGAGCTTACTTCTCGACCGGGTAGTTAGAGCCTGGACAGTATCAGTGGACCATTAGAGAAAATGTTGTACGCAGAGCGCCTGCTGAAAAGTAAAAGTGCAAATACTGAATAAGTAGCTGGCAAATCAACGGCACTCGTGTCAGAGTCTCTTTGAAGACTCGCTACTAGCTTCAATTGGCTGTATAGAAGAAAAGTAGCGCATGCAGCTGGCATCAATGCTTGTTCAGTATTTATTTAATGGGGAGAGCAAAACAGCGACAAAAAAAAGTGTATGAAAAGTGGGAAGCAGCTGGCCAGGCATTGCTTCGAGGAAATGTGCTGAAGCCTAGTGATGCGTTGCCTCGGCAACAGAACAGACAGGAACAGAGAGACAGACGGAGCCATATATGGGGCTGGATGTATGGCTGTCATTCCGTTTGTCTGGCTGTGCGTGAAAATAATAAACGACTTTGCTACTTCGAGATGGATCCAGGGCTTGGTTCCGCATCCAGGCGGCGCTCCTGATGCTCCTGATGCTCCTGCTGCGTAAGCAGAAAGTGTGAAAAAATAAATAAAAACGCTCTGGTTGCAGAGTGTTAAAGACAAACAGCATCTGGAGTGCCGGCAGAGGCGCCTAAGGGCCAGCATATATGCCCAAGTACACATGTGAATTGAGAGCTGTTGAGTCAAATTATTTTCGACAAAGTGCCGGCAAACATGAACCTGTGTGGGAGCCAGTAAAACAACATTTGGCATGCTCCGAGGCTGGCAAATCAGCAAATAAACGCACAAGCTCCAGCATATTTATACAAATTTGAGCAACAACGCAGGCCACAAGGACTCTGCGAGGCAACGCCAGCTGCGCCAGCTCAAAGCATACACACGCCAAGTCATTGAGGATATATATATATATATATATATATATATATATATATATATATATATATATATATATACTGCGATAGCAGATTGGGCATAACCAATAAGTATTTATAAATATATATGGCTCTGCGTGAAAGCAGTTTGAATAACTTGAATCTCCCTCCTCGTAAGCAGCCGGGAGCGATGTAAAAATCTAACAATGCCATTGTCAAGCATATCGTACTTACTTAAGTTGGCCAGCATTACTGTCTTCCTTTTATGTCCATGTCTGAAGTACGTGCGACTGTGGAAATAATTTGCAAAATCTTTGCAGACTGCGTAAGTTGGATGTCTATATAAGGAATATAACTCTAATTGAATCTCTAAAACTACTCAATTTCATAGTTAGCAGGTTTGGGGCAATCCGAAATGATGAAAGCAATAAACTTTTGTGCGAGTTTTACTTATCTGTAGTAAAATATTTATAGATGAATTAAAAGTTCAGCAGATCTGACAATGTAACGATGGATCCATGGCTGTAGTCGGAGTTATGGGCGCCGATGACACAATCAGATAGAGAAAGCTTTACGTAATCGATATCTTGCATCACAGTCACTGCACTGCGTGACGGCAGATAATCGCTTGAGACGGACAAAGCCCTTTTGCTGATACGCCACATCCTGTGCGCTGAAGAGCTATATCCTGTGACATGGCATAAAGGCGAAGGCATGATGTATGTGTATCATCAAATATCATGAAATCAGCGCACACCCACGCAGAGTGAATAAATGCGCTTGGCTTTGAGACCTGATATTAAATTTATTATAGCAAAACATTTATATGTTTTTGCGTGCGACGCTGATTTCCTCCACAGCAGCGGACATCCGCCCGGGTTGTTGGCTCAGAGTACGTACATTACTCGGCGTCGGCTGGACACATTTTCAGAGTCCTTTTCTGTAATTGCGATGCATTTATGGAAATGCTATCAAAAGGGATCGCCGTATCGCCAGCACAAATCAAATGTGAATAACGCATGAGACATACTTTTGCAGACGGCAATCCGAAGTCAGCAGCGAAACAGGAAACGGAAATTAATTTATGAAATCGCTTAAACTCAATTTGCGTTATGAATAAGTAAATACAAGCACTCATGTTAGCACGGGCACTGCCGCTAGGAAAACATGATCGAAAGCCAGATACCATATAAGTTTCAAAGCTGCAAGCTGAGTGATTGTAAGCTGAGTTCTATGCGGCGGTTGTTCTTCCTTTAGGGAGTAAAGTGGAAATGTTTAGGACTTTTCATTCCAGCTCTGATTGATAAATATGGCAAGACTTTAATAAATATATTTGCTGCTTGCCATACGCAAATCACTGGCCTTTGCTGACCATACCCATTGGCAGTTGCTTGACTGAGGAGCTTTGACATTTATATGGCTCTGCGGTCCTTTTTCGCTCGTTACATCGTCTGCTGGCTGTCGAGAAAATGAAGAATTTTCCCGTGACTCCTGTCGGCCGGAACGTGGCAATTTCCGCTCCAGCTCATGCATAGTCACTTAAATTGCATTCGCACAGTGGCCTGGCCTTACTCAAGAAGTCATTAAGTATTTTAAACAAGCAATCAGTCAGTCAGTTATGCAATCATGCGCCAATCAATCAATTATTCAATCAATAATTTACCATTTACTTCTTTGATTACAGGCTACTGGATCTTCGGCGCAGAGTTTTGTGATACGTGGGTGGCCTTTGATGTCATGTGCTCGACAGCATCCATTTTGAATCTGTGCGCCATATCCATGGACCGCTACATACACATCAAGGATCCGCTCAGGTGAGTGCCGCAACTAATCACGGTGACGACAACGTTGATGACACTGTCACATGCATGAGTTATACAATTTATCAATAGCCCCAGCTGCCTGTCGGCGCGTCCTTCACATGAGCCTCTGCTAAATTAATGGTGCATGGAGTGGAGTGTAGAAACTAAATTATGAGTGGAGTAGAGTAGCGCAGAGTGCGAGCCCTATTTAGTTCGGCATTGACTCTCCGTTTTATGCATAGCTGTTGTCTGTCACCCAGTGAGTGGAAAATATTATTGATGTGACATTGACGCTCCCGACGGATGGTCCGATTAAATATCGATTTATTAAAAACAGACCTGCCAAGTGATATAACTTCGCCAGCTGCCCCACCCCGTTCATTTGCAGAAGAGCAGCATCCTCTCTGTCTCTGCCTCCTGCATATTACTCATCCGCCACGTTGTCATGCACGTCACGTTTCTCATTGCCAGCGCTTTGGTCGTTCACTTTGTGGCTCCGCAGACACTCGACTTGTTTATGGCGGCGCCTCTCATTAATCGCAGCACATAATTGTTTCATTAGTAACAGATTTATTGGGCATTAACGATATTTTTTGACTTTGTTCCCCGACTACCGGGATCAGCTCAAGGCTTCGACTTCATTTTTTGCCGTTGTGTATAAAAGTTTGCCAAGCACTTTTGCTGCATCACCAGACAAAGTATTAGCTGCGTATCTACTTTAATTTATTCAGCAAGTCATTCTGCTTAAAGCTGTTCGAACAGTATACGCTGCCAATTACCTGATGTTCAACTTGCCTGAAATCGAAACTGATTAAAGCCTCACTGGAAATACAAAACCTAATTTGATATTAGAATTTCAAATTTAAAATATAACAATAACACACTGTGTGTGTGTGTGTGTGTGGCAGAAACTCAGAAATAATTTACCACTCAAGTTTATGTGCTTCTTCTAGCACAGGCAATAAAGAATTCCGCCCATTAGGAGTGCTCCTCGGGCAGCATTATTTCTTAAAGGCGCACGAAATTCACCTGCTTCCAATTTCATTTCACACACTAGTAGACGAGTATTTTCCTGTGTGTGTTTGGCTCTTTGGCAAGCGCAATGGAATTGTGCCAACTCCTGCAGCTCCTGTGGCTGGGTGTGACATAATGTCTTGTTCGGGTGCTCGTACTGCGTTTAGTTAGCTTTGCCGTCTGCGGGCTCTATGCAAGTTGCGTGCCAGAGTGCTTTGTGGCAGCTGAGATTTCGGGCCCTGCAGTCCAAATTGACTGTCAAAGAATGTAACGGGCACAAAGGACAACTCAGCCAGTGGAAACAACTATATCAGCGTTTCATTTGTGCCTCGCATTGTGGGTTAATTAAATTTAGTTGGCAATGCCGCAACCAGAGAACATTTTCATTCAGGAAGCCAAACAATTTTTGGACAAAATCAAACGAACATTTATGACATGTCAGCAACATGTCAGCAATTGAATGACCGCACTTGCATGTGTGTGTGAGTGTGCGAATCCTGTTAAAAATGGCGCTGGCCAAGTCACTGACAGCCAAAGAAAAATTCACAGCAGCTACACAAATGAAATTTATGTGCCTCAATGGCTGCGAAGGACCTGGTCCTTGGAGAGCCAGCCACGATTTCAGGCAGTAGAAGCTGAAAAAAAAAAAATGAATGAAGCCACTGTCCACATACGACAACGAGACACTTCTGGCTGTGAGTGCCACGCCAGCAGCTGCTGTTGCAAATAGCCGTAATAAATGCTTTGATGCTATTTTCAGTGCAAGCCAAAAGTGGAAAAATGCTTTCTGCATACCCCTGTGCTCGCTGTCCATCATATCTCTATTTATGTGCACAGTTTCTAGGTTACTGTTGCCTGTCACACCTGCCAAGTCCACGTGGAAACTTTATTTGTTTATTAAAAATGTTACACAATTTGTGCTGAAGCCCCGTCCACTGCCGTTTTTATAAATTAAGCAATTTTTGTTATTGGCAACACTTTCAGAGCATTATGAGTTTACGTTCAAGCCCACTTCATCGAGCTGCCAAAGTTGACGTGCTCGTAAATTCTGCGAACTGAGGTAGCAAAAGTATTTGAATGCGAAAAGGTTGCTTGCACTTTTTAATTCACAGCTGCCACAGTGGCTTCTCTCCATAAAGCCATAAAGTTTTTTATATTAAGCGGAAATTAATTAAGTACGCTTTGAAATAATTGGTAGTTGAGCATAATTAACTTTAGGCTCTTAAGCTGGCCTCAGCATTCATACTTCCATACTCATGTCGCCTTCTGAATTAGCTCGATAATCAACCATTCCAAAAAATTACAAAAGCTCAAAGCATTTCATCGACAATGCTTATGAAAGATAATATTATTTTAAATTATCTCAGGCCAAGCATTTTCACTAAAGAGCCTTGGCATGGGTGTGTCCTGCGGTTCAATTTAAATACATTCAAATCGAGTTTGGCTTCTGCTCTCCACGGTGCTGGACTTGGAATGCTTTTCAGGCCCAAGAGTCTGCGCCTGTACTTAGGCACTCGAGCTCCTGGGCCTAGCACTCTTACGAGCATGCCACGCCCAGTCTCTTGTGAGTCTCATAGCCATCCAAACTGTATACCCTTGCAGAGGGCCTTTAAGTGCTGCAATAAGCAATGTAACGTTGGGATTGTTTTTGGATAGCAACTTAAATATGAATATTCTTCATAATTAAATTGGGATTGAAAACCTTATTTTAAATTGAAATAACTTAGCTTGACAAGCTTACCTTCGACTAATGAACGATGCTTTGTTTCCTTAGAGCTGAGTTAAGAGTTTTGAAAGTAACTCCCTGAATCTGAGTTATAACTATAAAGGCAAATGAAAAGCAATTTCCACGAAAGTTAACAAACTCCTGTAGAGAATGGGCTAACAAGTGCAAAGTATATTTGTCTTGGATAAATAAATATATATGCCTGTCGAGTGCCTTTCAGAGCATTTAATCTTCGTCTGAAGATAGATAGAATAACCGACGGTTCGGCGTCTGGCTCGGAATGCTGCGTGTCTAGCGGTGTTAGTGCCGGCCCTACACAAGGTCGGCAGCGGGCGTGGCACTGGCTGGCGTTGCTCTTTATGCAAATCTGATTTATTTGCATGTCAAAGTAGGGACAGCATTTGTGTTCCTCTTGCCGTCGCCGTCGTGTCAAAGTTCGCGCACTGTTTTGGGCTGGCGCCTCATTAGGATGCCCACCTCTGGCGCTGAGAAATGTGTCGTATTTTCGCAGCGTCTTAGAATAATTGCAAGCGTTTAATTTAATTGCGCCTGCCAAGATTTGTGCAGTGCCAGCGAAAATTAGAGAGAAAAAAGAAAAATTTTGCATGAAAAGCGCCTGGAAATCTAATTAGAAGCTGGCGCTGACAAAGTTGAAATTATGCCGGGAATTAAGGAAGATTTTTTGTTTTCTGTTTTATGCGTTAAAGTTGAATCTGGCGGCGCCTGTCATCATCGTAACTGTCAGACGCAGAGCAAACATATGTGTGCACGCTCGTATATCATGCATAAAATTCACTTTAAACTGCAATAAAAAGCGACTCAAACTTTTTATGTCATCCAGAGGGAGAGAGAGAGAGGGAGAGGGAGAGAGAGAGGTGTTATATGCATGCGTGAGCGAGAGGTATAACAGTTAAGCGACAAAAGCCAACGAGAATGTCGCTTTGGGGAATGTTTGTAATTGTGTTTTTGGCCTGGTTGGGCTTGGGTAAGCACACTGTCATGTGCCTGCAACACTTGAACACAACAACTGCAATAACAGCAACAATAGCAACATCGTGTGCTTGCAACATTTAAGCACTCACTGTGCGAAACGCTCATAAAACCAGATATGACAAGAGGCAAACAAAATAAACGCCAGCGTTAGCCGAGGTATGCAACCCCAACCCACACACACACACACACACACACACGGTAGCATTGTGCGTGCTTGACTCTAATTTCTTGAGTGCGTGCCACATACTCACACACACACACACACACACATACACAGGGACAACAATAAATGCAAAATGCGGGCTGACTTCGGTCTGCCGCCGAGGCACACTCAGACACACGATTTCAATTAGCTCTTTGGGATATGATTGGTGGCTCTATCAATGGATGCGTGTGGCGCCACTTGGCACTTGCATAGCAAAGTCTCTGGGGTGATACGGGTGTCAGGTATTTGCACTTACACTCTGCTGTGTCTGTGCCAGTTCCTGTGCCTCAAAAGACTGAATGGCCCATTGGGTCCGGGTGGCAACTAAATGGCTGCCGGTGCGGGCTGATGTCGTTGCTCCTCGAATAGAAATCAATTTTGCTGCCACATGAAATCGAATTTGTTTGTGAATACAATTACCAAAACTTCCTTTTTCCGCTGTGCTCACCTCCCGCCCACCTGCTGCAGACGCTCTTGTCATCTTTAGTATTTTCGGTCGGCACGTTGGCTGAGTGCGTCTTTGAATTGAAATTGAATTATTTTGTTTGATTTCCTGCCCATGTCTGCCACACAGCCAGCGGTTACATTTGCACAAGCCAAAATGCGGCAGCATATGCCAATGTACACACACACGCACACACACACATGGGGTGGGGTGTGAAATGCCATCAGCCTTACGCTTCGGCCTTCTCATTTCCGTTGCTGTAAATGCAAATCGTGCGACCGTTGTCAGAATCGAACTGCTACAAAAATCCATACACGATGATTTGCATATGTACATACGTCGCAGGGCTAGACCTATCCCTACACAGCCTTTAGAGAGAATGCGTAATGTTCAATGGTTTGTGGTGCGGTTGGGTCTCGGCTTAGGCCGATTTGGCGCAGCCCGGGCTGTTCGGGTAATTAATGACATGCAGGCGGGCCGCAGCGACCGTTACACGAATGTTCCATGCGCACCGTTGGCCAGCTGAATTTTTACCACTGCACCGCAACAGTTGTCGCTCGCTGCCCCAAATTTGGTGTCGCCCCAACTGCCTCCAGCACGCAAAGCCGCAATCATAATGTGGTTCTCTTTCTTCTGACCGTTGCTGCTGCTGCTGCTGCGGCTGCTGTCACCGTGGACAACTCTTGCCGCTGTTGCTTACACATTTTACTGCAGGCAACCGCAGGGGACAATCACGAGCACTTCCTTTACTCCAAATTGATGTGCTGCTCTCTCTCCCATTTCTGACTTTCATTACAGATACGGCCGCTGGGTGACGCGCCGGGTGGCTGTTATAACCATTGCAGCTATTTGGCTGCTGGCCGCCTTCGTCTCGTTTGTGCCCATCTCGCTGGGGATCCATCGACCCGACCAGCCGCTGATTTTTGAGGATAATGGCAAGAAGTATCCCACATGCGCACTGGACCTGACGCCCACGTACGCCGTCGTCTCCAGCTGTATCAGCTTCTACTTTCCCTGCGTGGTCATGATTGGCATCTACTGTCGGTGAGTATGGGGAGATAAGTACAGTCATAAAATTCTATGAAACATCGCCCAAAGCCTGCAGTGCCACAATTATTCTGCCCTAAAATATGACGGCGAAAACAAAAAGAAAAGCTACAAAAGCAAATGTAATGCGAAAACTTTGAAATGAAAGCGCTCGGCGAGCCACTGTCGAGCCCACAGCAATGCTACGAAGAGCCTATATGTATCTTATATATTCGTGTATATTCCTTTAATTATAATTAATTTTATTAATTAATTTTATTAATTATAATTATATTATAAATTATATTGAATATTATCAGCAAGATATATCCGACTTTCTAGCATATAGCAAAGTTCTTATTGCTGTAAACAATTTCTTGGAGCCAGTCTATAAATAAATAAATTAGGCTAATTAAGGTCAAGCCCGATTTGGCCAACAATTGAATATGGCACGAGGACAAACAAAACGAATTTGAATATTTTTATGGGCTACGCAATGTCGTAAGACGTAAATAATAAAATAATGGCAAACAGTCTTGAACTTTCTTTCGTTATGGTGAAAGGCCGCCAGGACCTTGACGCCGATGTGGCCTAGACACGAGATCTGTTGCTAGAAGCTGAACGGTGGCAGTTGGGCTGTGAGGAACGGGGAGGGCGAAGCCAAGCAAATAAGGCAAACAAATAAGCACACGCATTACTGTCCAGCTAAGTAATCCCTTAGCTAAGTCAGGGGCGGGCAGACGGCCAAAAGGGCTAGACAATGCGAGTAAGGGCGGCAACAGGATGCGCTATGGCCGCTCATCAGCAAAATAGCCTACGGCGAAAGGCACGTTGCCATTTTAGCTTAACGAGATTTGCGGCCAATGGGCAATGGCAACTAGGCAACAAATGGGGACAAGCTGTTCGCTCATCGAGCTGAGGCTCAAGGCATCTACTAAAGTATCTAGTGGCCGTCATTGGAATGTTCTATCAAATTTCGGTTGAATTACAGAATAAATAGACTTTTATCGCCATAATTTGTGCGTGGCCATGTTATCCTTTTCATGTGGCCATCCGGACCGTATGCCAGCAAACGAGCCCCCACGAACGTGCCCTATGACGTATGGGAGTTACGTTAAGTATACGCACAGTGAGACCCAGACAGTTGGCGATTGTCAGCTGACAGCCCAGTGGGAGTTCCCTGGGGCAGCCGGATAATTGGCATGGCTGGGAAAGTAAATAATTATCATATCACTTACAACAATAGGAGGCAGACAGAAACACTCAGGTCAACAACTAGCTGGCCACTAATCGAGTTTCCTCTCACTGCAATTACACAGGGCGGATAGCATTTCATGTTCGAGAGGTTCGCAAGACAAACGTTGCTTGAGGGCGAAATTCCTGTTCCTCTGATCAAATTTCAAGGCAGAAAAGGGATATCTTGATGTTCCAATCAAATCAGAGCTGGGAAATCTGTAGGTTAGGCTCTAAGTAAACGGGAAAATAGGCATTGAACACTTTCAGAATATATTTAAAATTAATTGAATTTTTTCTCCAAATTTATATAAAATTAATTATTTATCTATTGAACTACTTTAACTCTGGTGCTCTCCTCTCCACAGGCTTTATTGCTATGCCCAGAAACATGTGAAGTCAATTAAGGCGGTGACACGCCCTGGCGAGGTGGCCGAGAAGCAACGATACAAGAGCATACGTCGGCCCAAGAACCAGCCGAAGAAGTTCAAGGTGCGCAATCTGCATCACAGCTCGCCCTATCACGTGTCCGATCACAAGGCCGCCGTCACCGTGGGCGTCATAATGGGCGTCTTCCTCATATGCTGGGTGCCATTCTTCTGTGTCAATATCACGGCTGCCTTCTGTAAGACGTGCATTGGCGGCCAGACATTCAAGATACTCACCTGGCTGGGCTACTCGAACTCCGCTTTCAATCCGATCATCTACTCAATCTTCAACAAGGAGTTCCGGGATGCGTTCAAGCGCATACTGACCATGCGCAATCCGTGGTGCTGCGCCCAGGACGTGGGCAACATACATCCGCGCAATAGCGATCGATTCATTACGGACTATGCCGCCAAGAATGTGGTGGTCATGAACTCGGGCCGCTCCAGCGCCGAGCTGGAGCAGGTGTCTGCGATTTGACCAAAACGCACCGACAATGCAACCAGTTGGCTCCTGTGCAGCGGCTGCTGCACCGGAAGTGGCTTGAATGTGGACGATGATGACGATGGCGCTTTGACCACAAGGTACGTTCCATGAGATTCGGTCGCGGCGGCCACCACAACCATCGTGGAGACAGTGGAGGCCGCGCAAATGGAGACGGAGCTCGTCTAAGTTTGGTCAGCAATTGGGTTCCTACTCGCAGCTATCAATGCGTACCAATCCAATCCCAGCCCAAAGCAATCTAACCCGAATCCCCAAGCAGATGAAGAGCCTGTAAGTATTATCATTATCAGTGTATCCTGCGTTAGTATCCTAAGCAATCTACTAACAAGCCGTAATTCGTAACTGTGTTTATACTTAATCGTATCCCTAAGTTACAACTTTATAAATGTGTGAGAAAACTCACTAATTAGCAACCGAGTCGTGATTAGGTCTAAGATCCCCACACACCAAAGAGCTTCTAAATACGAGTAGTTGACCTGTTAAGATTTTGTTACGATTTAGCCAAGCTACGGCAACAGTCAATAACCGTTAACAACAATAACACACACTTTGCATGTGGCCAAAAGTTCGAATGGATAACGTATATCATTGAACAAGGGACTGAAGTTATGATTATTGCGACTAAGCCAAATAGGGGCATGCGTCAAATATATTTCACAATCGGACAATACACACCCACACAGACACACACACGCATTGACACAGTTTGATTCAAAACGTAGCATACATTTCAGCGCCCGCTCGCAGTGCCCCACACGGATAGCAAACAAAGCTTTAGATTTGAATTATTGTTGGAATTTTATGTGCCATTGAGCAGCATCAAAGTGGTGCCCGTCATAAAACTGCCAACTGCACACATAAATCACTCAAAAAATTATGTCGATTTGGGAGCGTTATAAGTAAAATGTTGAAATCCCCCACGTTTACTATTCAGCTTATGTTTGTGTCGAATTTCTCAGTCTGATTTATATTTATGCAAATTTATTGCTGTAGCGCATTCATTCATTTGTCAAATTTCTGTTCCTCAACTATTATTGATTGAATAAGTTCAGTTTTGATTAGCAATTTGACTTATTCAAGTGTTAGTTATTCTTGTTGAAAATATAATTGGCATTCAACAGTGATTGACAGACCCGAAATTGGAGTGTAATAAACGAGCCGAGCTGCTTGGTGGGAAAGCATTGCTCCCTGATTACCGACTGATTTAATGAGCCGCACCTGAAGCGCCGCAGTGCGGATTCGCTTTGTTGACGGCGATAACACCTTAACTACCCGACGGCTCCCACCCCCGCGTCTGCCTGTCAGCCAGCAGATAATGAACATGTGGCCCCGTTAGCTGCCGGCCCGCTAGCATTCGCAGTTGAAGGGAAACAAATGTAAACAGTTTGCGTTTCATGCCAAACCAACACCAACTGCCCTCCACCCACAGTCATATAATGAAAAATTACGCTGCTTTAGCTTCTCTTCTTTCTTGTTTCTTCTTTGTTTTGCTTTCGGTTTGAGGCTTCAGACACATTTTCACTTAAGTATTTGTGTATGCCGAAATCCCTTGCGGCGCCCTTCAGCCGCCGCCTTACCGCAACGCAACTCTTTGCTCTGTTAATTATGTGTAGTCCCTGACAATCCGCTCAAATCTTCGCAATCAAGCTTATGTCTTCTTTTTATACCCATTATCAAACAAAATTAGCCAATCGGGTATAATGGGCAATTCATATTTCACATTCATAATAGCGAACGGGGCAATGCCTACCCAGCCAACATCTATTTAGCTGTTAAATATCCCCTTTAATATTTATCCAAAGTATTCCAGGGTATTTTCCAGTTAGCATTCTTGAATGCAATTTTTGTGCTTATTTTTCTGGTTTTCATTTGTTTTGGCAGTTTATTAAAAGCAGCTGCTGTCGTCATTTTAATTACAATATACTTATTTATACCGCTCGCACAGCGACAGAGTTCATTCATTCAGTTTGCCACGCCCACCGCTGGTGGGCCTATAGCAAGGATTGGCCCAGCTTTTTGGCTCATTTCCTTTCAGCATCTGGCACGCAATCAATTCCACTTTTGTTTGCCGTGCGCATGCTGATCGCACGTGCCAAGTTTTCCGGCATCGGGCCTTAGGACTCCGACTCAGAGTCGACGAAAGGCTTGAATTGTGCTCTGCGCCTACTGTGCTCGGCACGCAGCAGGCATTGTCATTGCTATTGGCATTGACTTTGGTGTTCTGCAGCCCGCCCAAACGGCAAATGGCATGATAAATATTCCAAGCAAATGCCACGTGCCAGTAATATGTGGTTATATTTAGAAGCCGCATTGCTGTGCTCATTTCAGCTTCGAGCATTCGATACAGGGTTGCATTGCGCCCACTTTTCCATTGGATTTGCTACATCGTTTGCTCTTTGTCTTTGCCAAACTCTTTATTTATGTATTTGACATTAGCTGGCGTGAGGGCATGCCAGATACCTGCAGAGTGTCGTACAATACCTGCAGATTCTTTTGGTTTTCTTTGTTCTCCTTTTTCCACTTCATTTTTTAAGGCATTTTCCAATCGCAATGGGCAATGGATTTTTCGGTCCTTTTCAACGTCACGAACTGACTTTTGCGCTTTTAATTGAAACATTTGTCGTTTGTTCGGTTCGTCTGGCCTGCAGAAACTCGTTCTTTAATTATATGAGCCAGTTTCGAGCTACAGCTCTGTATATTTATGTGTATGTATACAATTGGTCCGCGACGTGCCGTGCATAACAAGAATCTAACCTTGGCCCGAGCAGACTAGGCCTAAATCAGCGCAGCGTTGCATAAAACATGCCAGAGATGCCCCTTCATTACCATAATCGCTGAGCAAAGAATCGCTCGTGCTTCAAGAGTGTGGCGAGCAGCGCTGGGGGCAGTCGATGCCCTATTGGGCATTACCCATACGCACCGTTGCACTTGCTGCTGCTTAAACAAACAGATTTCTTGTAATTGCTTTCGCAATTCAATTATTTGCCACAAAGATTCAAAGAGAAGTTGAGAAAAGGAAAGCGACGCACACACAGCCATCAGTGTCAACAGCCAGAGCAAACAATTAAAATTCCAATACAAATAAAAAGCAAATGCAAATACAAACACAATTCACTTACAATTCAGCGCGTGTTCGGTTTGAAAAAAAAATACACAAATGAATGTGAAATAAACATTTACCTGCAATTAAAGCATCATTGAAAAAAACTCACCTGCGTTTATAGCTTGACACAATTGAAGCAGCTTTCATTGCATTCATTTCAGCTTTACACATTTGAATGGGAAATTTCTTTGTGCTTTTGTATAATTTATTGGCTTTGAAATCTATTAAAAAGTTTCCCTTGGGCTCTTGTTGAAATCCGAAAAGCACACTTTAAGCCAGATAATGCCAAAAATATTTCACGGAATTAAAGCAGGCTTACATCTAATTCAAAATCCGGCCTATGCAAAGTCAACAAGGCAGCATTAGGAATCCTTTGACATATCCCTTATGTATATATGCAGTTGCCACAGCCTTTGAGACCCTTTAAATGTTTGTATACAATTTACGTACATTTACACTTCACGCCACTCCTCGTGCCATTTGGGCAGAGTTGAAAGTCAAATAAGACGAGGGCCGAGAGCGCACAATGCCTGGCGATAAATGTCAACGTTTTGCATAAATTGCATGTCGATTGCCAAGGAGACGAGCTGAGTTGGCCATGGGGCGCGCCAAACGCACTGATTGATTGATGGTTGGATAAATGCCTGATGTGCCGGCGAGCGCTGACTGGCAGTTACACTTCGAGCGTTTTTTGTGAGTTTTTTTTAAGTGTTTGCCAGATTCACAGATTGACATTTCATTTGGGACGCGTAACCAACTGAACTGAGCAACCTGCAGCTGCTACCAAGCCCTCGCAGCGGCCATGCCCCGCACCCCTCGCGTACTGTGAGCAACAGTTGTCAACAGTGTGCCCAATAACTAACACAGAATGTCGCCCGGAGCTCTAGTTTGTTGTTAGTGAAACTTTAGTGGCACGCAGAGCCACGTGCAGTGCCCGCCACTCATAACACTCTCGACGCCTGCCAGCCCCTGGGCGCTGAATTTATTTCGGTGTTTTTATGACTTTGCGCCTTAAAGTGTTTATTTCGTTTTACGACTTTCTACAAATTCGGTTGGCGCGTGTCTCCTGGTTGCCTACTTTGCTGGGCAGAGCGGAGCGTGGCCTGTATTACGTATACGCTACGTATAAGTCGCCCGAAAACGTTTTATTGCCGGAGTTGTGGGTCGTGCTAATTTATACACGGCGCCACCGGGCACCGTTTATTGCCCCGGGTCACGACTCAATGCTTCATAAAAACACAGTTTTAATCACAATTTTTGCTTATGCGCGTGGATTTGGGCTAAGCGTTTGATGGATGTCACAAATTTTGCATACATGGCCGCGCTAGATAAGGATGGAGCACGGTGGCCCGACCTATACCTTGACCTTGTGGCAGAGATTTTGCGGTAAGCGTTGTAGGGCAGCTGCCCCATTGACCTGGCAGTGCAGCTACTTTGACTTTTGACAAGGGCAACTCTGCGTATGCGCAATCTTTGGCATTTCGCAAAATTTAAAGCGCTTTAAGCTGCTACAGCAACTTTGCGCTTGCCACATAAAGTTTTGCTCGTCGTGTCTTTTTTTTACCATTTGTTGCAGTGGCAAACTTGCGACGCCAAAACTTTCTCTAGCTGCAACAATAACAATGCAAAAGTTTTGACAGCTCGCCTCAGCCCACCGTGGGGCGTCGCTGGCGGCTTAGCCAGATTCAGCCACCTGGCCGACGGGCCACGCCCTGCCTTACCTATTATCTAGGAAACGAAATGCTCATAACATCCGCCTAAAGCCAAAAGTTTTCATTGCTGCTGCACATTTTCATAATGCACATTTCGAATGAGTTCTCGATGCTTCTCGATTCACGAAGTTTTTTCTAGTGGCGTTTTGTGTTTGGCTTTCGCCATTTCAATTATGGCAACTTAATTGAAAAACAAATTCAATTTCGAAGTTGACTCCTGATGGAAAGTTTTCGCTGCTTTCTAGGCGCTGCGCTCCAATTGCCTTTTGATGAACGGCTTTAAATCAAAAATGAAATGCAAAAGCAAGGCAAGGCGAGGCGAGGCGAGGTCGCCTTACACTTCTGTTTCTTGCTCTTTTAATTGTTGCCCGTGCTCGAAATAACATTGATTAATTAATCTTTCATTTGGATAACAGCACTCCCGGCACGATGCGCCAGTGGCTGTGTCACGGCTTACTTAACTGAAACTGCACTCAATCGATTTACGAGTATATGCAGCACACACACAGCGGCCTGACATGCATTTTAATTAAAAAGGCCGTGACAAGCGCCAAGCACGGCAAAGAGTTGCAGGCCAGCATCCTGAGAATATCTTGCCACGCACCAACTGCTTTCAGCCTTTACACTTTACGTTATCAGCCGATACTCATGTACATATGAATATGTATGTATGTATGTATGTATGTATGTATGTATGTATGTATGAGGCTTGTGCCTCGCCTTGACATCCAGCGACATATAGTTTGCAATTTTAAACCCAAATCGAATTACCGCATCATCGTTGTCGCCCCACACCCTACCCTGCGGGCAAAGTTGTGCGCTGCGAACTTGTTGTACCCTGCATTACGAAAGAGCTAAAAAATAGGGGTCATAAAAAAGATAAGCAGGCATATATATATACTCTTTATCGTAGAGTCATTCATTCTTGAGAGCTCCACATGGGGCTCTCAGGCTATAGAGAAATCTTAGTCAACTGATATATAAGGACTTGCGGACAGTTACAGCTGACTAGTACGGGGTATCTGCTAGCCTTAATTGCGTAATTCTATGCTGACTTGCGCCTCTGGTGGTTTTTGCTGCGTGGTGTGAAAATTGTTGTTAAGCATATTTTATGCAGCCCCGCTATTCACTTAAAATTTAAGTTATGCACTAATAAAAAAAGTTTCATAGTTGCTGTGTTATTTATGTATTCATAAATCAGTTAGTTTACTCAGGCTTAAAACTTTTTGAGTCATTTTTGGGCATGTATAAAAGAAATCAATGTGTGTAGGCCACAGTCATGCCTGGAACTACAAACTGCACATGTAACACGATGATTATCATAAATTTAGCTATAAAGATATTTCATTTCCTGTCTTCCAATGAGTATTTAAGTCTCCCAAAGCTACTCTGAGCCAAAGTTCCTTCAGTTTCAGCTCAGGTAATGAAACCAATAACATTTCACGCTTTCATAATCTTAAAATCAACACATTTGAATGCTAATGGGCAATAATAATAACGATGACTTATCAATTTGAATGAACGGCAATATATTAATTCTAATTGAGCCCGCTTAATTCATAATTAGCAAATAATTCCGCAATGTATATATAGAGTAATTTGCATTTATTGCTGTGCGCGTGACAATTTGAGCATAAATTAGATTTGACAGATTCCCATAAATTACTCGGACAAATGCTCTGCTCACATTAGTGTTCCATTAATTGATAAATATTTTTATTGGCTGCAACCGCAGCAGCTGCTGTGGCACCTAAATTAAACAATAACAATCGTCAGCTGCGGTGGCCACAATGCGAGCAGCCTTTAAGCTGGGCGCAATATGAGTAAACTATTTTAAATAATCATTTTTTGCTCGCATAGTAATATTTGAATTCCAGCCAAATGCCATAAATATGCGAGTGCGACCACAGCCACAGGCACAGTTGTAGCCACAGTCTAGCGCCAAGGACCCCCAGTGGATGCGAGCGTGGCGCTGACAGGCAGCTGGACGAGGGTAGGAACGTGAGTGTTGGGCTAGCCGGGGGCCAACAATGCTGGCTATAAGGCTCGCATTTCAGGCTTCAACGGGCCGCAAGTTTACTCCGCTTGCATGCCGATTTACAGACTTTGAAATGGCTAAAAGTGCCAAAGTTTATTATTAAATTATGTTGTCGAATTAAACTGTTGAAGAAAAATCAATTTCGAGCAGCCGGCCAACGGGTTGTGTCGTGCGAATGAACCCAACTAATCAAATTAAGTTTATTTTTACAAAATACAAAATATAAAATTCGAAACAGCCAAGCATCAGAGCCCAAACCCGAACCCAAACCCAAAACCAAAACCAAAGCCAAACCGACTCCGTTGCCAGGCAAAGCAAATTACCAAAAATTCGATGCTGGAAATCGAATATTTTTGTCAATCTGCTGCCCCAAGTCGAACTCCTGGCCATAGGGCTGGCTCGCTGGCCGAGCTGTAAATAGCCCCAGTGCTCAGAAAATCGATCACTCATGCATATACATAAGTTTATATATATCTACTATATATATTTATATGTATATGCTCCTAGCGTATTCCACATTCTATATTTCGATTTTGTATTTGCAACCAAAATAACATGGCGTTGGCACCATCCGCCAAAACACTGGCCCTCATCATTCTCAACAGGAAAACGAAACGGGCCGTTCGGTTAGGCAGAGCTGCAGAGATATCACGTGACAAAGTGAGAGAAAGAGCGAGAGAGAGAGAGAGAGAAAGAGAGAGGGATATAGCTACTGAGCTTTCTTTATAGAATTACTTCTGGCGCAATAAGTTTTCCAGCCGAACGAGCTGTCGATGGAGTCGCTCTCCCGCTCCCGCTCCTGATGCTGCTGGTGTTGGCGTTGTTGGTCCACTCTATTGCGGCTGCCATTGTTCCACAGAGTCCGTGCAACCCTTTGGCTATGCGTCATTCTGAATGAATATCCATTCATTGATTTGCCTTTGCTAGGACCAACTAGCGCAGAAGAGCGTGCGCCCCGAGGCAAAGGTAGCCATTTGGCCAGCTATTAAAAGCGTTTGTAAGTCACCTGCACTGTGCCGTACGTTTGGTGTTGGTGTTGTTGGGGCTGCTGCTGTTGTTGCTGCAGTTATTGTTGTTGTTTTGCTAAGTTGCTAAGTGGCCGTGTGATTGACCAATCGAGCGCCAACCCGCGCGGCCCACAAGCCGGCAAGGTGCGGCTGGACCGCATGTTGCGTCTTGTGCAACGATGTCGACAACGCTGCTGATGTTGATGTTGATGTTGATGTTGATGTCTTGACCGTGGCTTCGGCTAATAAATTACAAACGCCTGCGGGCCAAGAAGTAGACATTGACTGAACTGTAGCAGGACAGCACGCCCAGCCTCGCCCCGGCTGGCCATCGGCGGATGATTAATTACACCTAATTGTAATTTATACGCGCTGGCAGGCTCCAGCGAGGCTCCCTGAGCGCTGCTTACGCTGCATTCTCATTCAAGTTTCATTGAAATGTAAACCGCTCGCAGTGCTCTTTTATTATTTTGGCTAATTGCCTATTAGGCAGCGAGATTTCTTTTAAAAGTGTCTCTTAATGCCCTTCTGACCGAGGCCAGACCTACGTCTACGCCGAATTCTGCGAATTGACGCGCCCCTAATTGTGGCATGCCTCCCTGCTGGCTGCTGGCCAGCTCAGCAAGGGCAACACCCCGCCCTGTCTCCTTGTGAATGTGTGTAAATGTGAACCATTTGTTTGATATAAATCATGAAACTGTTGTCTAAATGTTTTGGCGTTGCCATTTCTTTCCTGTTGCTTCTGCGGCAGCAACCATTAATCAAGTTGGCTAATAGCAACAAAGACTTCGCTTGACCTTTGCCGAAATGTGGCATTTACTTAAAGCCGACTTACTCAATTCAACGACCATTAGGCATAGGGAAATTTAATTGGCCAACTGTGACAGTGGCTTACCCATCACCCTTGAGTTTGAATCTCACAAAACTTAAATTAATTGACACGAATGAAGCCGGACAATTTAACGACTGACTCTGGCAAATTAATTGTCCGCAAATTGCTGGGCGAGAGCATTTGCCATTGCTTCAATTATCCAATTTGAAGATGCGAACTTAACAAAACTTTGTTATATTGATTTTGATTTGGTTTTGCCGACCAATAAACCAATCAATAAGCATCATTAAAAAGTTTTCTCCTCTCTCTCTCTCTCTTCCTGTCTCCGCTTTCGCGTGCACTTTCGCAAGCAGAGTTTTCCACTTGGAAATTAAATAAATTGCAGCCCAACATTCAATTAAATGCCACCCGAGGTTAAGCCCGGCTAGAAAAGCTATCCTAGGCATAGCCGTTGGGAGTGGATTGCAATAAATTAAACTTCTAGTAGATACAAATTATTTTTCTCGAGTTGCTGTTTGATGTGTCATTTAGTTGACTTCCCTGGCAGTTTATTATATGCAGCAGCGACGGAGCTGTAACTAGAATAAATTTGCCAAGAGGACTGAAGTAAAGTTAATTTATTATCATATTTATTATATCGTATCAGATGATTTAAGTCAATAGAGAAGAGAATAGTGTGGGAAATAGTCGCTATTCGCTGTTTTAAATTTAAACATTTTTTTAAGGAATACAAACTTTTCGCCAAGTGGAAAATTAAGTTGAATGGATCAAGTTGCATTGCAGAGCTGAAATTCGAGGGTCAAAGTTTACGAGCTTAGCTCAGATTTTTAAACTGGCTGGCAACGTTATGACCTGGCCAGGCCTGCTGGCGCTGCTGACATAGATTCGACTTAAATATTTCGCACGACTTTTCATTTAACGACGGCAGGCAAAGAAAGGCAAAAAACAGTTCTGAAATGTTTGCTCACTGCGCCTCACTAGGCCTCACTACGCCTGGCGCTCCCGCCACTATTTTCCCTTGGCTTTGTTTGCTTAATATATGCGCCTCACTCTTTCGCGCTGTTATTTTTGTTTGAGTTTCTGCTGCAATTGGCGCAGCAAAAAACTGAAAGCGGAGCAGCGCAAACAATGCTGTGCGAGATTTCTGGCCGGCCTGCCGCCACCCGGCTCCAACCACTTCGGCGTCGCCCACCAGCTTTCGACACGTTTGCGTCCACTTTGCGTACATACATTAATGCTAGCGTATTCTCTTCCAATCTTTTTGTACTTTTGTGTGGTTTTTGTCTATTTTGTTGTTGTTACATATTTATATACTTTAAACCGCAACAATCAGCTGTTTGCATAAATATTTATTTTTAAAAAAGCTTTTGGCCCAAGCTACTCTCTGTGTATCCTTTGTACAGACTTGGTCCCTACTCGGTTTTCGTAGAAAGGAGTTCTCTTTCGACCCGCTTCTGGGAATTTGCTAGCTTTCAACTACTATTCCGAGCAGACGCAAATAATTGTTGAGTGCAATTTCAGCATTTCTCTCGCCGGACTATCCACATTCATACCATCCAAAGCTTAACCTGTCAAACGTCCAGTTGAGCCGCAATATGATACAGAAACATTCCTCGATTGGCACGTTGCTGCAGTCGCCTGCTCTGAAAGATAACATAAAATTGTCAATGTCAAAATTGTTGAAAATTGTCAAGATGTCGAATTTTATATCAACTTGAGCAGCAGAAGAGAGGGGGCCGCTGCTGAGGCAGCATCAATAGTTTAATGGCCACACAATTGCCATGAAGCTGACATATTCTACACAGTTTATATATGGTTGGGTATGCAGTTATATTTTAGTGTTGCCACCAATGCGAGTGCAGCGCCAAAGTATTAAAGGATATTCCCCATGGCTGAGCCCCACTTTGCTGAGCATTCGCATCGTTCCCGGTTGTGCCAGACAGACAGGCAGGCAGACGCACACAGTCATTCACAGCTAAGACAGCCGACAGACAGAGACGCCACAGTCTGCCGAATAGATGCAACGCAATGTTGCTCTTATAAAATATAAAATAACGAACCGCACGACTCCGGGTAGACTGCTGTGTTCCCGGGCTACGGCAAATGCACAAGGCAAGCGTCTGTGCCATTAGTGCAAATGTCAATAAGAATGCCGGATGCGGAAATGACAATGCGGCATAGTGTCGGCCCACGTTTGTCAATTGCAGCCCACACACACACATTCCACTGAATGAAGGAGTGCCACGTAGACATTGTGAAACATATCAGAAGACTCTTAATTTTGAAGAGCAACGTGCTACCTTGATAGCATTGGCCACATATCGTTAGCACACAAACAGACCCCACAAATGCAGACATACTCAAATAAGTTTACGGGATACATTTCCTGACACCTTAGCGACTTAAGCCAAAAACCAAATAGCTAAATGTAAATAACGACTTGAAGAACTTGACCAGAAATTGGCTAGGTAACCAAAGGAAAAATATGAAAAGAAAAATAATAAATAACATAAATAAGTGTGTAATTCGAAATATAATTAAATACATTATGCTAAATGATATTGACTAAAACTGAGAGAGAGAGATGGCAGAACATATACGCAAATAGAAACTATTACTAACATTTATGAAAATATTATCAATATGTGTGTGCTCTTCCCAGAATAAATGTATGTATACACTAGACCCATGGATGTGTATGGCAACAGCTCTTTTGTACCTTCTGATTCCCACTTTCGAATTTAACCCTACAACTAACTAGAAGCGTTAAGTATAACTTATAAAAATATATACAAATATGTACGGCTAAGCAACAACAACTATTATATACTACTATATGAATTAAATGAAACTGACAACAGAAAAGAATTTTATTGCTTAAACCATGCACAGGCTAATCGTAAGTAAAAACTATGCTAAAAGCATTTAATAGTATAAATATACCCCAAAGAGGAGTAGAAATAATTATAACTAAACGCAACTCGATGATTGCAAAAGCGTAGTAAAAGCTAATATGGATTATCAATATATACGTATATAACTAATGATATATGTACATTATGTTTTGATGTAGCCAGAAATTATAGCTAATTGTTACTGTCTAAAATAGCATTGATGTATTTGTGTGCGTTCATTGTATGCATATATATAAAAGCATATAGTATAATCGGATAAATAAAGGAAAAGAAAAAGCAAAGGCAAAACCCAAAAACAAAAGCAACAAAATATTAACTAAATAGAACTCCCAGCAAAATACTCGAATAGAGCTAGTAATTAGTTCTATGTGTGAATGTCTATATACAGATGATAATCCATATTTATTTAAGAGCTTCGATCGCCCCATTGGAAACTGTCCTCTTCGCTTAATTAACTCAATTATTGATTATTATTAATTGTACATTTCAAACTTATTGTTAAGTTACCAACCTACTGAGCATTACTTAAATAAATACTGAATATATTAATAAGCAAACTAATTGTTTTCTATTCTATCACTACGAGTTGACAGGCTGAGGTCTTGGGTAAGTATTTGGGATTGCAATTTACTTTAGTTCTGCTTGTAATTTCTACTTCTCTTTCAATTTCAATAAACTTTATATTTCAATATAGCTATGAGATTGTATATAATCTATATGCCTCTTGTGTGAATGGTACCCACAATTGATGACTTGAAGCATTTCATATCTAACTTCCAGTCAAAGCGTATGCGTCCATTGTTAGCTGCACAGCATGCGGTATGAGTTTATTAATATATGTTCGAGGGTTTTCAATATTAAATAGACAAAGTACTACAAATACCTATTCTATGGCGAAGGGTTTTCTAAAGCTTTGACAAGCTAAATATAATTCGCACAACGATTTGCAATGCTCGCGTCTCTCTCCCTCTCTCTCTAGATGCCTTTGTCAAGGCGTAGGGCTTCGACAATAGCAACCCGCTCTCCATCTAAGCAAATTTAAAATTGTAAGAAATATTCTATTCCCGAATTTGCTTACCTTAATGTAATGTCTGCCCTGTGTATATAGCACACTTGCCAAAAAAAAAAAAAAGAAAACACAAAAGCCAAAAGAAGATTTTTTTCAACCATAATGGACCGAGTCTGCATGCTGACTAACAATATATATTTATGCCTTTGAGCGCATATGGCTAAACCAGATAAAAATAAAAAATAGATGAACTTACTTCGTTTTATGGGCCATCGCACAGTGTGTCTTTTTTGGTGATTTCATTCATATCAAAGGGCGGGTTACTACAATGAGAATTTGAAGAATGCTTTAAACTATAGTGACAATAAAAATGAAATTCTTCTAACACTTGTTTGGATATTTGAAAATATCTCAATTTTGTTAAATTTGCTAGGCAAAACATCCACTGTGCACTCCTTGGCTGGCTCACATGTGCTTCACGTATTTGTCTGCAGATATCCAGTTTCCAAGGCTAATGCTATACGTACTTTTATTTAGCTGGACGACCAACTGCGGCAAAGGCGGCTGCTGGAGGATTCAAATAAAACGTACAAATAAGCTCAAGGCAATGCGAGAGCGCAACACATTAAAATGAGCAAAAAATTTTAATGAAAAACATGATTCACATAAGCTACAAAAATAAGATAAGACTGGCAAACACCCTGTACAGGCTGAGAGTCATGCCAGGGAACAGAACTAAATATTTATAAATCAAATAATACAATTAGTCCAATCAAAGAGTAAACTGGATATGTCTCAGCTCTCATTTATATTTACTGCCATATGCAGCTATACTTTATTTATTTATTTATTATCAGTAAGGTCTTTCTAAATCATTATACCCAGTCTGCACATTTACATCAACAGGGTATTGAAAAGCAGTCATCAGACGATTCCCAAATACATATCTGGGGGCTCTCAACAAATAAAATTCACTGGCAAGCGACTATTCACGATGCGGGTAATGTATGACACTTGGTCTTGTCATTGTCTATCACAATAGAACTATATATAGTTACGTTTAGGGATTATTCAACTCTTTACAAACCTGAGGAGCATCTATTTAATATATATTAGGAACGTAGTTTATGTTAATTATAAACCTATCAATTTACTTGTTACTTATTTCGATGAACTTTGACACAAAGAATATACAAATAAATAAACTGTTTAGGTATTTTCATGAATTCGGACTAGCCAAGAATATTTGTTCGATCGTCAGTCAGCTTCCTGTTGCTTCATGTGAAAAATTGAAACAAAAAGCATTGTGAATCCGAGAAGGCAACAAATATTCACAGCTGTCTACATATATATAGTCAGACTTCGCATAGTGTATATATGCATATTGTATATTGAGTCGTCTAAAAGGTTAAAGGCGGAAAATGTTTATAGAAGTGCGCGGCGTTGCCTTCAGGATAGCAAAGCCCTAACCCAAATTCAATTGAACTTTCCAACGATTTTCGTTTAGTTCGCTGCCTTAAGCTGTGTCAGTTTCAGCATTTTCAGATTTATTGGAAAACCGGCAACCAGCCAGGCAGACAGCAAGCAGGCACGCTGTGGCTGCTGTAAATGATTTGCCAGCATATTTCAAACGCATTTAATGGCGCTGCTCATTTGTCTACCAGCAACAGAATCTGCTTGTGGCTTGCCAAAGCCACGGCTACAGCCACAGACTTGCACTTCGCCATTCGCACAGGACTTTATTGAACGAGAAGTGAAGAGTGAGCTGCTTAGAGTGAATATATGTGTCTGCTCCACATATATGTACACATATATAAATATATAAAAACAAGTGTTTCTGCTGATTTTTCCAGTGGTGTAAACACTCGCACAGAACGTACATATATACATTTTCTTGGCAAAAATATGGCAGCCACTTGCTTTCGGTATTATGAGAAAATAGTGCGACTTGTTAAAGTGTTTAAAGTACATGCCCAACTTTCGATTAGTCTATTGACACCAACTCCTACTAACGCAGACTCTTTCGAAGACTAATAATTAAGAGTCTTTGTTGGAGTGCAGAAGAGTCCTGCATAGGCTTGCGCTAGCTGTCTCTCTGGTTCTCTGGTTCTCCGGTTCTCTGGTTCTCTGGTTCTCTGGTTCTCTGGTTCTCTGGTTCTCTGGTTCTCTGGTTCTCTGGTTCTCTGGTTCTCTGGTTCTCTGGTTCTCTGGTTCTCTGGTTCTCTGGTTCTCTGGTTCTCTGGTTCTCTGGTTCTCTGGTTCTCTGGTTCTCTGGTTCTCTGGTTCTCTGGTTCTCTGGTTCTCTGGTTCTCTGGCTCTCTGGCTCTCTGGCTCTCTGGCTCTCTGGCTCTCTGGCTCTCTGGCTCTCTGGCTCTCTGGCTCTCTGGCTCTCTGGCTCTCTGGCTCTCTGGCTCTCTGGCTCTCTATGTGTCTCTGGCTCTCTATGTCTCTCTGGCTCTCTATGTCTCTCTGGCTCTCTGGCTCTCTGGCTCTCTATGTCTCTGTCTCTCTGTCTCCCTGGCTCTCTGGCTCTGTCTCTGCCTCTCACTCCTACGCTCCTACGCTCTTCTTCACAATAACTTAAAATAAAAATTAAAATAAAAATTAATTTAAAAAATATATATTTATATACATGTCTACGTCCGTATTTATTTATGTTTAACATAAGAATAAACATTAACATCTATTATTAAAACAATGCATATAACTATTACAATAGTTTACTTAATACTATTAACAATTTACTAAATATTATTAACTGTTCAAACACTTACCACAAACATAAGGAGAGGAGGTCCACTGCTCGACCGTCCAGCAGAAGATCAGGCATCCGACTGAAGAAGCACTGCTGCAGTCTGGCCCTTATATAAGACGAGCCAACCCATCGAACTCGAACTCTGCTTATCGACCTGTTGTTCAGTTATTGTATAGGCTCGATCAGTGGGCGACCAGTGGGCTCGATCATGTATGAGCTGCAGCTGCCGTTTGACGCCTTCTAGCTTATGTTGTAATATGTAATGTAAATACAATGAAGATAGGGGCTACGGGGCTGTGAATAACAATTAATAAAAACATTTTGATGTACATAAATGGAGCTTAAATAACGTATGAAAAATGTATTCAATTGCATGATTTAGTCAATTTAAAAATTAAATTAAGCTTAAGCGCAAATAATATATATAAATAATAATATATATGTATGTGTGGGTGTGGGTGTGATTATTTTGTCATTCTTTATGCAAAGCTTTTATATTTCTGTTGTCATTTTGTTAACCATTTTAATTTCATGTTACTCGTGTCGACTGATAAGAATTAAGGATTCAGCTTTTATCACTGTCCTTACGCTGTCATTTGTGTTCGCACAGCCAATCAAACAAATTAAGATAAATGATGAACTTTTTAAATTTGTTAGCTGATGCATAGATTTGCGAGCAAGAAATTAAATCTTCGTGAGCTTATCCAGCTGATCACCTGGCAGCTTTTCTCACTTGGTCATATCATCTTATCATATGGCTAGCATTTTGGTCTGTGATGTCGCAGTTCTCGAGGGACTTAGCCACCAAGTGCAGCGTCCTGTGGATGCTGCCTTAATGAGCATCGCCCTTCAGCTAATTTGATAGCTATCGCTGGGCGATAATTATTGACTATATGGAGATGATGTCGTTAATAAAGCAACCTTTGAACCTAGTGTCATGAATACTTAGCTCTACCCGATTCCAGTTAGTTTTATATCTTCACTAAGTATTCACCAAATTTTATATATGTATTTTTTTGTTAATTTTTTTAATTTTTGCTTTCAACCATTTGATCGGCGAATAGAAAATTATTAATAAGTTGCCGTAGCTTTATAGAAAATTTAAGGTTTTTCCACTATAATGGAGACAGTCACATTTATATTTAACATTTTTGTAACTCGCTTAGAGATGAGCGAGCAGAGAATCGATGAGCCACAAAACTTATTGGTGATTGTGGAGTTTATGGGAAATTCTCTTAGGGTCACATCGAGCCGCATAAATGTGAACCAGTTCGATGTACGACACAGCGGAGAATTCACATTAGATCCAGCAATTCTACGTGCGAAACTTAGTAGAAGTGGGCTGCCCATATCGGTGCGATACGGGGGTGTTCTGCTCGGCAATGGAGTGGTCACTTTTCCCAACACTTTTATCGATCAAATTGACTACGACATGAATTATCTAACCTTTGCAAACTCATGTAGAATTGTGCACAAGCACAATTTCGTTGGCACTCTGGGTGTCAAGTGTTTGCTGACTCTCAAATGCGAGAGTCAGGATGATGCAGAAGTGTAAGCTAGCGTAACTAATAGATATCCCAATATTGACATCATATTCCCCTTCTTAGGCCATGCAATTGCGAAAAGATTCCAAAGTCGGACATAATGTTCTTAATGAGCAATGCTGATGCCAACACAATACCAAGCGAATCGTTGGTGGCTGAGCAGGAAGAGCAAGAAAACGACACACAACTAAGTCTAGATCTGAATCGATATAGCAGCTTTATGCGGAGTACGAGGCAGTCATCTGAGGAATCAAGCGGAACAGAAGCGTGCAACCTGCTGAAGGCTTTGGCAACGGAGTACGGGCAAATCATCGACTCAGTCCTTGATAAGATTACAGAACTATCTACATCGACACCAGACTCTAGTTATCAGGATGTCGACGATGTCGACGACGTTGAACAATATATTGACAGCCTCGAAGTCATGAAGCAGGTTGAACATAGTCCACTTTGTGATTTGCGCAATATGGACATTAAGCCTATACGGTTCTGTCACGTGTGCTGTGCCTCTCTGTCCTGGCTGCCATCATCCTATGCTCACTGTCCTCGTTGCTGGGCAAAGCAGGTGCCGCCGTTATGTGTCCAGCCTGCGGATGTGCCCACTGCTGAGGAAATCGTAGAGTCTTATACTGAACAACCTGAAGAGGTTGAATGTAAGCCTAGAAAGCATACAAAGACGGAGACGGAAGAAGAACAGCAGCCTGCCGAACCGATCCCTGAACCTCCGAAGAAGGCCAAATCAAAGGCGCTTAAGTGTCGTCCCCGCTGCTGTTGCAGGCATAACAAAAAGTGCACCCACTGCCGCGTTCGCAAAATATTTACGGAGCTAGTCGCTTCAATTGACCAGACAACACCAGCTCAAGCGGACAAAGAAACACCGACCTTTAAAAATCGTCCACAGCTAGAAAGTGTGCTAAAGGAGCTGAAACTTCTTTACAGCCAGAGGGACCAAAAAAGGGGCAAACCGCGCACGGAGTCCCCTCTCGACGAGGGCCTAAACACCAAGTCATTGTAACGTATCGTATTTTATGCAAATATATTTTAAGTTTACAATTTTACAAAATGCGTTGTTATTATTCACAATTAGAGACTATTCACAATATATAACTTCCGAAACATGAAACATTTGCTGATTAGCAAATTCTTTCTATTATAATAATTTTCTATTATAATAATTAATTACAAAATTCAAATCGTTTAGATTGGCAAAGTTCCACTTGGCCTAGTTGCTCACATAACGTATAAGCCTAGCAGCGACGAGGCGCTTCTGATGAACACCGAATTAATGCGCAAAATATAATTAAAATTGAACTTAATTTAGATAAGTGCACGAGGTGAAATAATTTTGCACACTTACGAGGCTCGCGAGCTACAAAAATGTGGGTGGTGCGAGTGGTGCGTGGCGCGTGTTGGCGGCGCATTGCGTGCTAAGCGGCTTACAGGCAAATCAAAGCCAGCTGTAAGGCGTTAGAAGAGGTTTGTGGATAGGCCTCAAATGCTTTGTTTGGGTTTGTGGGGCTGGCTGAACTTCCAAATGAAATCAAACATTGCAATGGGTAAAGTCTTTAGGTAATATTAATAAAAGTTTTAGTATCAAATTAGAGTAGAAGATATTAGAGTAGAAAATATTTAGTATTTAATATAAATGTTTCCTTAATTATACTCATTCGCGGACAGACGGACAGTGTGCAGAACCATATGAACGTTGACAACCCAAGACATCTTCAACTATTGGGTTATGGCAAATTGGCAAAAACTGTATTTTCTACAGTTTTGCAGCTATGAATTCAAAATTTGATGACTACGTTGAACACCTCTGTTGATTTTCCAAAGATAATATACATATGTATATCCACATGGCAAATCTTGGAATTTTTTCGTACTGCCCGCTGCGCCGTGAATGAGTATTCTGCAGTCGGTAGCGCCCGACAGCACTGCTCTTACTTGTTTTCCATTGCTATTGAACTCAAAGGGATCAGCATTTTAAGTCATCTCACATTTCTATATCATTATTTTAGAGTTTTTATCGGGTTTCGGAGTGCCAAATCCTAATTTATATTTATATTTTTAATTTTTATAGATTTTGTGTAATTTTAATTTTAATAATAAATTAAAAATGTCGCAAATTCAGTCAAGGACACCGACCTTTGTCTTGGACATTATTGCAACTCGGCTAGACCTTAGCAAGGATAACGTAGAAGATCCGGCAAAACTTGTAGTTAACGTAAAGTTTAATAATATTTCGATTAACATTACGAAGAGCCGCATAAATGTCAGGGACTTTATGACGGGCCGCCAAACCGAATTCTCGTGTGATCCCGAGATGCTCCGCCAAAATCTCGAAACTCAAGGAGTGCCAATCACTGTGAAATACACTGGTTCGACTGTGGGAGCTGCAATATTGAAGTTCCCGCCGGAGTTCATCGATCGTATTCAGGACAGCATGAGCGACTTATTCCATCATGGTTCATGTCCTCTTATTCGCCGTGGAATGGACGTTGGCACTGTGGAGCTGTTTTGCAGTCTAGTCATCAAGTGTGAGAACCTACTAGATTTACCGGAGTAAGTTGACCGTAATAATATCCAAAGCATTCGACTGACATTCTACTCGCTTACTTAGTCCCTGCAAAGTTAGCTGTGCCAACCTAGGAAAGGCCATAAATACATCCGACATTATGTTTGTAGTTGGCAGCCCAGAGCCTTGTCCTCCGATATGTGACCCATGTATAGATGAGATAGAGCCTATAGAAGGTGATGAACGACTCCAGTTGGATCTAAAGCGATATCGTGGAGTCAGCAACCAGCGGGTAACAACGCCGCCTGTGGAGAATTATAGAATACCAGGGTGCTCCTTGTTAAAGGCTATGACAGACCAATATGGAGACGTTATTGACTCGGTTATTAAGAAAGTGAGGTCCTTACCTAACGACGAACTTGTATTCACTGACTGGAGCGGAAAACAGAAACCCTACTCACAAAAATATGTCGATCGCTCAATAAGTGTTCCGCTTGGAGAGACTGAAGTGATGGGAATAAAACCCATACGATTCTGTCCCGTTTGTCTCAGTCCAATGTCGTGTCTTCCCAAATACTCTTCCTGTCCTAAGTGCTGTACAAAGGCGATGCCTCAACTTGAGCTTGCTCCAGAGGAGCCTCTTACTGCCGACCAGATAGTTGATCAGTGTCTTAAAGCGCCTAAGAAGCTAACCGAAGACTTTTCCTGGGATCCCTGTGCTGAGCCAGAAAAGGAAAAGTCTGAGGATTTATGTGCTACACAATGTACCTGCAAGGATGGCAAATATTGCGCTCATTGTCGCATTCGCTGTATGTGTGCTGACATCTTTAACCCAGAATCTGGTCCAGCTGAAGCCTGTCCAAAAGTGGAGCCTAACGAAAATGAGGACTTTTGTGTAATAGTCGAGCCCAACAGTCTGTCGCCTGCGTCGTGCAGCCCTTACTTGGAACGAGTCTTTGCCGAGCTTCGAGATCTCTACAGAAAAAGAGACGACAAAAAAACTGCTCTACTCAATAAGCATTGCGCACAGTCTCTATTGCAATTCAAACAATCCCCGGATAGCGCCCACTTGCTGACCCAGAAGTCATCGACAGGCGCCATTGTGAGAGCTACTGGGAGTCCAACCTTTATGCATCGCATGCCGCTGGGGCCAAAAATCGGACATAAGACTTGTCTTAGGCAAGAGTGCAATGTGTCTCGGCGCCACGGCTGGGCGTGGCCGTCGACCAAGAAAGCACGCAAGCACGGATGGCGTCCGGGCGCTATTTGCCGCTATGCAGGAGCCGTAATGAGATTCTTTCTACAATGCTCATCGGAAAATAATGCATTCAGCACCTGTCGGCTAGAGGAAGAGGCTGAGAGGAACACACAGCCCTCGATTCTCAACTTGCGCAAGAAAAATGGAGCAATTTATGTAACGCTGCGTGCGGTGAATAATCCGTATGTGGAAATGAAGCCCATTGTGTTCAAGATAGTCAAAAGCGATCTAGCTGTTGCGCTCAGGAAGATCAAGAAGACGCTGAAGAAGAAGGGCTTTCCTAAATGCGTCTGCCACAAGTCTGTTATGATGTGCGTCTGTCGGGATGCTGTGGACAAAAAGAATCTCGAACGCGCACTACAGAAGGAGTGTAAGCGCCTAAGAATGGAGAGTTGCATGGATCACATGATTCTTACAGATACCAGTGAGAGTGAGATGGAATTTAGCTTTGATGTCACGCCCCCATTGCCAGTGGCTAAGCCGCAGCTGGCTATTAAGCCACGTACCATTAACCTAAGTACCCAGACAGAAGCAAAAGATCTGAAAGTTCAACCGTTATATCCCACCGAACTGGATCCCTATTGGCGTGTATACGACTGCGCTGCTGGAGATCGGTACACTGGAACAGCATTTGGTGTGCCTGGTGAGGCTGTATTTGAGGATGGACTCTTTGGACATGGGGGCGGTGGACCGCACGGGGCATCTGGTTCTCCCGGAGGCAGGCCCAAACTACCAGGAGTATGGGGCTCCGGTCAAGGTGGACCTATGCGTGGAGGTGGACGTGGTGGTGCTGGAGGTATGGGTGGACGTGGTGGCATGGGCGGCATGGGCGGCATGGGGGGATTTGGGGGAGGGCCAGGCGGCGGTGGAAAAGGTTTTCCTGGCGATAAAAAGAAATCTGGTCCTACTCCGTTCATCCCTGTACGAATGCCTAAACGCCACGTTGAAGGTGTGAAACGAGCTGCTCAAGCCGCAAAAGATGCTATTAAGAATGAGATTGCCAAAAAGAAGAAGGGTATTGACCTGATGAAGTATTTAATGAAAAGCGGTACGATTCCTACGCCCTGGAACCCCAATGAACCCAAGCCCGAAGTCAAGTCTACGGTCAAGACGGGTCCGGTGTTAGGAGCAGATGGACTGACTGATGCACAGCGCAAACGGAAAGCTCTCAACCAGGTGTGCGCACCTCCATTTGACAGTTTGGCTCGGCTTGGTAAAGGTATTGATCCGTGCGCCAATCAATGCTATATACCACGCGCTGGCCCATGCTACTATCCATGCGCCCAATATTGCAATCCTTGCCCCTACTATTGCTAAGGAAACAAATTTAAAGTGGGATGCCCTGATGGCTCACGGCCAAATAAGATGATTATGATCAATAATTTATAAAAGAAACTAGTAATTTGATTATAATTTTTGTAAATTGTATATTATATTGTAACATATATTTAATAAAAGTCTTTTAATTTAAAACACGTTCGCATTTAGCCTCGAAGGCAGACCTAAATGGCTTGAATCATCTGGACACATTCGAAACCGTTAACTTAATGCTGATCTCAGTAGCATTTTATTTAACACATTTTCGCTTCAGAAATTTCAGATCTCAGATTTTAAAAATTTCTTAAGTATTAGCATTGTCTAGAAAACCAATAAAAAAAACAAAATTTTTTAGACACTTTCAAATTGCCTGTTATTAACATTCGTCACAGTCTTTAAAAAAAAAAATCAGATCAGAAAAAGCAGCTAATCTACATCCTTCTAAAATATAAGAAATCGACCAAATTACAAAATGGATAACATTAACTTCGTGTTCGACATTATCGTGACTCATTTGGAAAGTCCCGAAATTCAGGATTTCAGTATTGTGCAAGTTGTCGCCAAGTTTGGCGGCTTAAAAATAAAAATGTCACAGAGCTGCGTAAATGTGACCGAGTTCAAAACAGGTGCTGGAGTGGATCTCGTAACAGCATCAAAGAAATTACGCAAGACTATTGAGGATAACGGCCTGTCGTTGACGGTCTCGTCTAAAGGCAAAGTAGTCGGTACCGCTCAAATAAATATGCCTCAAAGCCTGATAGATGTCATAGAAGAAGGTATGTCAGACTTAATGTTTATGGACGCCTGCACTCTCGATAGAGACGGTCAAGATGTTGGGAAGATAGAAGTGCTCTGTCGCCTCATCATTAAATGCGAGGATGTTATTGTGTAAGTAAAGCTATGTATGGGTAAAGTGTCTTCTTATATGTGTAATATTTTTCAAAGTGAGCCAGAGCCTCCCTGCGTGCGCAATGTTGATAAGGCGATTAATAAACAGGACATCATGTTCGTTTTGAGCGAGTCCCAGCCATGCCGAAGCACCTGCGAGCCTTGTCAGGAGACTTTGGAGCCAGCTGAGGGCGATGAACTGATGAACCTAGATTTGCAACGCTACCGCAGCAAAGCCAATGCACAGAGATCAACTGGAACAACCTCTTATAAACCAGTAGGATATAATGCCTGTTGTCACCTCAAGGTAAGTGTGGGTGGAAGTGTTGGGTCTCGTTGGTTAGTTGTGCCTTAGCGTCCCTGAAATTTGATCAATTTGCAGGATATGGCAAAAGAATGTGAAGAGCTCATTGACTCTATAACCGCTCGAGTAAGGCCACCGAAAGGTATAAAGATAACAGAACTGGACAATTCTTGCAGAGTCAACCAACATCTTCAGGATAGTTCATTACCGAGGAATTCATATGGTCCATGCTTTTCCTACATACCAGCACTTGAATCCGAACGTGCGGACTTCTGCGATCCAACGATGATACCAGCACCAATTAGTGGCTTTAAGAAGTCATCTATAAAACCGGCACGGTTTTGTCCCATATGTCTGACCAATATGTCATGGCTCCCGAAGCTTGCTAACTGTCCCAGATGCGGTGCCAAGGCTATGCCGGTCATTGAGGAGCGCCATAGGGACAAAAAACCAACCCCCGAACAAATAATAGAAGAGGTTTTGGGCCATCCTAAAGGAGGCCCCGAGGATTTTTGCGAAGATCCTTGCCAAAAAATGGAAAGAGAGAAAAAGGAGGAGGATACTGAATGCAACAAGCGGTGTGAATGCAAAGGTGGACAATTTTGTCCCCATTGCCGCATACGTCAAATCTGTGGGGAAATTTTTAAGGCTACTAGAAATGAAGTTGAATGCCCTGATGTTAAACCAAGCGCGTCAGAGGATTTCTGTGTGAGGATAAGTGACCCTAAAGAGTGCACGACACATCTGACACGTGTGCTCGCCGAGCTGCAGGACCTATATCATATTAAAGACTTGCTACGTTTATATAGTTGTGGTGAACAAAAGAGGTCTTCAAGGAAAACCAAGAAGATTTCAATAGTACCCATTGCATAAAGCGTTGCCTAAATGCCATGTCAATGCTGCTAAGCGAACTCATCGCAAGAAAAAAAATATTGACAAATATTTAATGAAAACCAAGACTGGGCCTATCTTTGGGTCAGATGAAATGGCCACTGCATAGTGCCGACAATAATTTTTAAATTTTAACCATATTCTTATTTTTACTAAAAAATACAAGAAAAAGATTGTGACGACTGCGAAATATTATAGAAATTATAAATAACAAGAGAAGTTAAAGATACTAACAATTTGTTTATGTTTTCAATAGTTTGATCAGGCTCCCAAAACTAATCAATAATATGCTGGCAAGAGTAAGTATCAGAGTAGGTTTGAGTTTTGATTAAAACAGCTAGCCGAGGCGATATAGGCAAGCACATATGCTTCTTAATTTAACGCCTATCACAGTAGCATTTGATTTAGCATGTGTATAGTTGTGGAGTCTCAGAAACCAGATTTTGTAAATTCTTATGTAATGTATTGTCTATAAAAAATTAATTTAAAAAATACTACAAAATTATAATTAAAATTTCATGTTGATAAACGCCATTACAAGAAAAACCCCGTCAAAATTTTCGGTTTTTCTAAGATAAGATCAGATAACTTTATAATATATATATGCAATCAAATCAAATACATAATGGAAGCCATTAACTTTGTGCTGGACGTTATCGTCACTCATTTGGAAAGTCCCGAAATTCAAGATTTGAAAGAGGTGCAAGTCGGCGTCAATTTTGGCGGTACAAAAGTGAATCTGTCAGCGAGCTGCATAAATGTTACAGATTTTAAAGCCGGTGCTGGAACGGACTTCAAAGCATCACAAAAAAAAATTCGTAAGAATCTTGAGGAATGTGGTCTGGTGATGACGGTGTCATATAAAAATAAGGTCATTGGTGCCGGTCAAATACTTTTGCCCCAAAAGACGATAGAAATGATAGAACCAGGAATGTCAGATTTAATGTATACGGGCTCGTGCCCTTTCGAGAGGGAAGGCGAGTGTATAGGCAAGATTGAAGTGCTCTGTCGCCTCATTATCAAATGCGAACAATTAGCTCAGTAAATCTTGTATAAAGTATGTTCTTATTGCTCTTATATGCACACTATGCTTTACAGACAGGTGGACCCTCCATGCGTGAGTAATGTGGATAAGGCGATTCATAAACAGGATATCATGTTCGTTTTGAGTGAGTCCCAGCGATGTCCAAACTTTTGCGATCCTTGTCAGGAGGCTTTGGAGGCAGATGAGGGTGGTGAAGTGCTGAAACTAGATTTGCAACGCTATCATAGCACAGCCGCCAAAGAACAGAAAATAGCAAAAATTTTCACACATAACCCAGTGGGACATAAAGCCTGCTGTCAACTCAAGGTGAGTGTGGATTGAGCTTAAATTTTGTGACTCACCGACCAATTGTTCCTTAACGTATCCGAAATTGTCTTTTTCCTCTGCAGAAAATGGCAGATGAATGTGAGCAGGTTGTTGACTCTATTACCACTCGCGTTGGTCAACCAAAGGGTATAAAGCCGCCCTGCCGGCTACCAGACGTAACAGAACTGGACGGTCCTTGCAATGTCCCTAGTGAATTTTTTCGAGACAGGTTTTTGCCAAGTAATTCGTATGGTCCATGTTTTTCTTATATACCAACCCATCAAGGCGATAGCCCAGATTTTTGCGATCCAGCGCTGATACCAGCGCCAATTAGTGATATAAATAAGCCATTTATAAAGCCACCACGCTTTTGCCCCATCTGCCTGGCCAACTTGTCATGGCTCCCCAAGCTTGCTGCTTGTCACAGGTGCGGTGCCAAGGCAATGCCGGTCCTTGAGGAACGCCATAAGGAGAAGAAACTAACCCCAGAACAAATAATAGAAGAGTGTTTGGGCCGTCCTAAAGGAGGTCCACCCGATTTTTGCGAAAATCCTTGTGAAAAAATGGAAAGAGAGAAAAACAGTGAGGATGGTGAATGCACGACCCGGTGCACCTGCAAGGGGGGGAAATTTTGTGCCCACTGCCGCATCCGTCAACTCTGTGCAGACATTTTTAAAGCTAGTAAAAACGAAGTGGATTGCCCTAAGGTTACACCAAAATCATCCGAGGATTTTTGTGTGAAGGATGATGACACTCAAGACTGCAAGCCATATCTAGCGCGGGTGTTCTCTGAGCTGCGTGACTTATACGAGATTAAAGACACGATTCAAGCTAATAACATTTGTGCACACAGGAGCGACACAAAAACAACGAATATATCAGAAATACCACTAGATAATACAAACACGTTGTCTTCAAAAAATCCCAAGCCTAGTAAGCCACTCAAACGAAAGTTACCAGCTTTTAGCCCTCTTCACAAGAATTGCGTGAAATCAGAAGGGATAGTTGCTCGTAATCGTGGTTGGGCCTGGGGCTTAAGAGAGGAGGCTTGGAAGCATGGCTGGCGTCCAGGATTCGTCAAAAAGTCAGTCAAGCGCCTGATGAATTTTTTTTTAAGCTATTCTGCAGATGATGGTGCTTTCAATACCTGCAAAGAGGCAGAAGAAGAAGCCGAAACAAAAGAAGAACAGGAGAAGCCGACTCTAAACGTGTGCAAAAAGCATGGCGAGATAATAGTCACGCTTCAACCCATCAACAATGGAACTGTGAAGATGAAACCAATTGTATTCAGGGTAGTTAAGAGCGATCTAGCAGTTGCTCTTAGCGCGATCAAGAAAAAGCTCAAAGCAAAGGGCTTCCCCAAGTGTACCTGCCACAATACGGTAATGATGTGTGTCTGCCGGGACATGGTAGAAAAGAAGCATCTAGAACGCGCGATACAGAAAGAGAGCAAGCGTTACGGAATGGAAAGTTGTGCGAATCATCTAGTGCTTACAGACACCAGTGAGAGTGAACCAGAGTACGATGTTAATGTGTCACCGCCAGCGGCTTCAGCATGTCCTCGGTTCAAGGCTAACACTGTAAACATTTCAACACAGACTGTTAAGAAAGATAATACGGTGCCATCGAGATATCCAACTAAGTTAGATCCCTATTGGCGGCCGTACGACTGTGCTGCGGGCGATAGGTACACGGGCACAGCATTTGGTGCACCGGGTGAAGTAGTATTTGAGGATGGATTCTTTGGACATGCAGGCGGCGGACCCCACGGCGCATCTGCAGCTCCGGGTGGAAGACCAAAGATCCCAGGAATATGGGGTTCTGGCCAAGGTGGACCTATGCGCGGAGCTGGACGTGGGGGCTCAGGAGGACCAGGTGGAGGTGGAGGACCAGGAGGGCCAGGAGGACCAGGAGGACCAGGAGCACTAGCTGGCATGTTTAACAACAAAGCTTTCCCCGGCTATCAAAATCAAAACGCAAAAGGTAAAAGCCCACCAATACCAGTTCGTATGCCCAAACGGCATTATGAAAAACTAAAGAATGCTGCTAAAGCTGAAAAAGAAGCGATGCAGAAGGAGCTTGCAAAGAAGAAGAAGGGCGTTAACCTGATAGATTATTTAATGAAAGATGGCGTTATTCCAGTACCTTGGGACCCAAATAAGCCAAAGCCACCGAAGTCGGCTAAGGATGAACTAAAAGAAGAAGCCGAAAAGATGCAAAAACGTGAAGCTGGAGATCGCAAAAGACGCGAGCTTCTGAGTATGTCCGTACCACCGCTCGAAAGTATGCCACGCTTGGGCAGGGGATATGATCCCTGTCAATGCTACTACAACTCATGCCAGGCCCAATGCTACAATCCGTGTGGCTATCAGTGTTGGTATTGTTAGTATTATAAAAACCGATGTTCTATTATTTATTTCGAGATACACTTAAAATAAACAGGATGTCGAGATTGCGTTCTTCGGGATGCTCTAAATTGTTTGTTTGTATTTTTAGAAGGGTGGGTAGACTCTAGTGGAAAACTTTACTGCTTACTAAATTAGCCCGACTAACTCTTGAGTGTGGTCATATGATCGAGTATGTATTTTACTCATATAACCGTTTTCTACAAAACTATTCAAAGACAAGTTTCGATTGTGTTTCAAGGAACGTAAATTTAGAACAACATGCCTCACTTTGTCACACGAAGCACGATTCATAGTGTTTTACAAACAAAATTATTTTTAAAATTGTATTAATTTTTAAAGTTTCCTCTCCTGGGATTCATTAGCAGCTTTTAAGAAATTAACAAAGATACAATGAGCGTTAGCAACTTCGTCTTCGATATTGTTGTAACAAAATTAATTGCGCCCAACTTGAATATTGATGATTGCAGTAAATTGAGAGTGCTGACTAAATTTTATACGAGCGAAATATGCTTAACAGCGAGTTGCATCAATGTAAGTGACTTTCGAGCTGGCTCAGCGGCTGAATTCAGAGCGTTGGCAAGTAAGGTACGCGAAGTGCTTGAGGACTGTGGAATGCCGATAGTCGTATACAACGGAAGTGTTATTGTGGGAAGAGCTCAGATAGACTTTCCTAGCAATTACATTGACAGTATTGAGAAAGGTATGTCTGATCTCATCCACACAGACTCCGTCGACATCGTGAAAAACTACAGAGTCGTGGGTACGCTTGATATTCGCTGCCGCCTTGTTATTAAATGCAATTACGAGTGAGTATATAAAGCGTGCCCCAGGTCAAGTATTAATGGCCAGTCTGTTCTCGAAGGACTCAGGACAATAACATTAACATGCGGGATATCATGTTTCTTATAAGCAAGTCGCAGCAGTGCACCACTCGCACCGAGCCTTGTCTAGACAAATTTGAATCAGATGAGGACGATGAGCGCCTGAGCCTGGATTTACAACGCTATCAGGACGTGAATACTGACGGGCAAAAGTACTCGAATATTTTTATAAATAACAATAATGTTACTGACGCCTTCATACCACTTAAGGTTCTAGACTTTTACACTGGCATTTGAGAAACTTCTTAAGGCATGTTTCTATTTACAGAAATTGGCAGAGGACTGCAGGAACATTATTGAATCTATGAATCTAAAGAGTCGTCCCGTTCAACTAACGCCTGATTCACGCGACAACATGCGTCCCTTTATTCCGCCAGCTCGCTCTACTTCGGAATTCACCTCAGACCAACGTGGCTATTTTAGTCCGCCAGTGTCGTCAACCATGACCCAGAGTAACGCCCATATGCAGCAGATAAAGCCTATACGTTTCTGTCCCACCTGCCTGAATAATATGTCTTGGCTGCCAAAATTTGCCTCATGTCCCAAGTGCGGAGCTCAGCCCATACTAGTCAAAGACGAAACCACCGCCAAGAAGCAGCTGACTGCCGATCAAATATTGAATGATTACATGGGTAAGCACAAAGAAGAAACACCTGTGGATCCCAATGCAAAGGTAGTGGAAGAAAACCCAAGCCACCAGCAACAATCCAGGTGTCGGTGCTCATGCGAGAACAAGCTGTGTGCTTACTGTCGGATACGTAAGCTGTGCTCCGACATCTTCAAGCCTAGCGAAGTGCCCACTGTGCAATCCAATTCCGACTATTATGTGCAATCGGAAGACTCTCGTCCACACTTGGTTAAGGTGTTTTCCGATATGCGCGATCTCTACTGTGCAAGGAATGCCAAAGAGCACTCGTTCAATAATCAATGTAAAGCGGTGAAACCAAGCATAAATTTACCCACAGCGCGTAATCAAGAAAATCCCTTGTGTGAAAAATATATCAAACTGAATAATGCAAGCAATACTCCCAAAAAGTTCGCAAAAAAGCGGAGACGGACGACACACAAGTGCTGTGCAAGACATCACACTCTTGTCTCGCGTCGGCACGGCTGGGGCTGGACTTCAAGCCAAGAGGCTCGGGAGTATGGCTGGAAGCCAGGTGCAGTTCTCAGGCCCATCAAAAAGCTCATGGACTACTTTTTGTACTACCTGCCAGCTGAAAATGCGGATAATATGCGTAAGGAGCACTTGAATGCCGAGCGGGAAAGAAGGGAGGATAACCCTTCGATTCTGCAAGTCTGCAAGAAAGATGGCGAAACTCGCATTACTCTCCGAGCAGTCAACAGCGGGAAAGTAGAGAAGAGCTCGGTTGTATTTAAAATAGTTAAAAGCGACTTTGCTGTGATCCTAAACGATGTAAAAAAGAAGCTCAAGGCCAGAGGTTTCAGGAAGTGCACCTGCCACAAGCCGTTAGTGACGTGCGACTGTCGCAACAACATTGAGAAAACGCAACTTAAGGACGCTCTACGAGAGGAGTGCAATCGCCGAGGTATCGAGAGCTGTGTGAACGATCTAGTGCTTACAGATACTAGTGACAGTGAGGCGGAGTTCGATATAAATTTGTCACCGCCGGCCAGAGTGCCGCAGACAGCGGCCTTATTGAAGCCACGCACCTTTCACCGTGCAACCCAGTCATCCACACTTGGTAACTACTTTCCGCCCACATATCCAATCAAACAAAGTGCCTACTGGCGTGCCTATGACAGTGCTACCGGTGGTCGATACACGGGCACTGCTTTCGGCGCACCAGGAGAGACGGTGTTTGAGGACGGATTCTTTGGACACTTGGGTGGCGGTCCTCATGGTTTTAGCCCGGGGAGTAAACGCAGTGGTGCTGGTGCTGGTGGAGCAGCACTCTTTGGTAGTAGGCGCACTGCACGTGATACTAGCAATATATTTAGCCAACTCAGTCGTATACCCTTTCCCGGCGCTAAGAGGCAACGTGATGCCGAAAGAGGCAAACGAGATCCGATTCCCGTAAAATTGACAAACCGCCTAATGAAAGCATATACAGCGCGCAAAGCACCCACTGCAACCCCAGTGAATAGAAACGTAGATATGATGAGCTATATGAAGAGCCACAACCTCAATTCCAAAATCAAATCTATGTCAGATTCTGTAGTTGGCCCAGACGGCCTCTCCGCTGCACAACGTAAACGTCGAGCTCTGTTACAGCGCCCCTTGTGGCCTATCGAACTTGCGCCCCGCCTACGAAGTGGCGTCGACCCGTACGCTGCACAATGCTTTCAAGACTATTATCAATCTAATCTACAATGGTGTTCCCCATGCTATTATTATTGCTGAGAAAATAATGTATTTTTCAAATATCTATTCATGTCGCAGTGAAGCATAAAGAAAAGTGTTTCTGCTTATAAATTATTGTTTTTCCTCATAGTTGCAAATCAGAATTGATTTTTCCTTAAGACCAAGGACTGTGGTCCACAAGGTGTGCTTACTTACCAGGTGGCAAGCAGGGTAGAGCACCTGAAAATGCAATCTTTCTAGCACAAGGCCATATATGATTCAATTTATACCTATAAAATGGAACCCAAACAATATCCCACATAGAGCTAATCTGCTATGCATAGGCCTTGCCAATATGCTGCAATAAATAACATCATCTGACAAAGACTGATTTATAAAATTTAATAAATATTAATGAAGAAATTATGATTCTCAAATTAATATAAAATAGCCAAGAGCCAACATTGATAGCAGCCCATTAGCTCCGATAAATGTTGTTCCTTCTGTTGTTATAGAATTGTCGCCAAATCTACTTTGCTGTTATATAATGATTATTACTATTAGAGTATGCTACTGTGTATAAAGGCTGATTTTTGTTCATCATAGTTGCTTTTTATATATATTTATGTAGTACAGAAATCCAAATATTGTTTATTGTTTCAAGTTAAATGTTTAAGTGTACACAGCTATCGAAATTTGTATTTTTAAAATTTACAATAAATTTGAAATTTTAGTTTGTATGTTATTTCCTCTTATATTCAGAGTCCAGAAATTACGTAAGGTGTCATATTGAGATTAAGTAGAATGGCGTGTAATTTTGTATTCGATATTATCGTGACTCAGTTCGAGTCGCCATATGTAAGCAATGAGGAGCTGAATCAAATAAGTGTAGAAGTCATTATGAACAATAAAACAATGAAAATAACTTCGAGTCGAATTAATGTTTCAGAATTTAAGTTCGGCTCAAGTACAGAATTCTTTGAATCACCAGAAAAGCTGCGCCAGACTCTAAAATCATGTGGAATACCTATTGTTGTGAAGTATTCAGGTAGTATTCTTGGCACCGCTCAGCTCTCTTTTCCCGAAGAAATTGTTGATACCATAAACAAGGATATGCCCGAACTAATACATGGAGACACCTGCTTTTTGGGGCGGGAGTCACTAGTTGTTGGTAGCCTTGAGCTGCTTTGTCGGCTTGTCATAAAATGCTTACCAATGCCAAAGTAAGTCGAACCCATTCCAGATTCTTCTAATGAAATCTAATGAAATCCTTTTCATTTTAGAAGGGTGGAAAGCACCTGCCTTCGCAGTACGGACAAAAGCATTCATCCAAGCGATATCTTATTTATTACGGGCCAATCCCAACGCAACACCGCCCCTGCTAGGCCGTGCCCAGATGCATGGCAGCCAGACGAGGACGATGACTTTATAAGCTTGGATCTGGGGGGCCTATATCGCGATATTCCACGCAATGAACTTAAGCATGAGGAAATTTTTAAATATGATTTAATGCGCCCATCACTTTGTGAGGACTTAAAGGTTAGCTCAGCGAGTCTCAATCATAATAACACTTTTATGATTGCCTAAGCTATTTCTCTTCGGCAGAAAATGGCAGATCAGTACTGCGAAATTATCGACTCGATTACTAAGATCTCGGGTCAGAAAAAACCGCCCTGCCGAACAGCAGATGTATTGCGAAGTCCTTGTGGTACACCGTGGTGCTACCCACATTCAAAAACGTCTCCCAGTCGCCTAGAGAGCAACTTGTCGAACTTGCCATCTAGCCAGTTCACTCACTACAGCAGCAACAAGCTTGCAACAGGACCAACCAGTGCAACCAACTCATGGCTTAAGGCTGAAGTGCAACTCTGTCCAGTCTGCCAGAATGATATGTCACTGCTACCGAAATACGCTAGCTGTCCCAATTGTGGGGTCAAGCCGATGCCGATATTTGAAGAGCGGAAACCAAGAAAAATGACAGCAGATGAAATATTATACGATTATCTAGGCAAGCCCCCTCCCACCCTGGACGATCTCTGTAATCTTCCCACCGTTGAGACGTCTAAGGAAAAGACAACATCAACGACGTGTCGGTGCACATGCAAATATGGCAAGCTCTGTGCCAACTGTCGGTTGCGCAAACGATATCCGGACATTATGCAGCCCAAGTCAACAGATGTCGCAGTGGAGTCTGAAGAGGATTCTGATGTGGGGCCCGAGGACTATTGTACAGACGCGAAGAAAGCTGCATATCGTCCATTTCTCACACGTGTCTTCTCTGAATTACGCCAGATGCATGATATAGATACGGGAAGACCGCCAATTGAAGAGATGTGTGCTACTCATCCAAAGGAAGCCATACCAGTTCCCGTCGGCCAAGAAGTAGCTAAAGTAGCCAAGCCGATGGCTTCTAAGAAACCCCCACCTAAAGTCGTTAATAATAGAAGACCACAGCGTATGAGTAAAAGTAAAACACACAAGTATTGCGTGAGGTATAAAAGACCTGTCTCACGCCACCATGGTTGGGCTTGGTCTTCTAGCAAAGAGGCACGCAAATATGGCTGGCGACCCGGCGCCATTTCGAAGTCAATAAAAAAACTCATGAATTTCTTTTTGTATGGCTCGCAAAGGAATCTTAAGCGTAGAGCGTGCAAAGGTGTGTTGGAAAGTAGTATGGAAAATGAATGCGGACCCGCGGTGCTCAACTTGACCAAAAAGAATGGCGAAATCACCATTACGTTGCGACCAAATAATAACAGCCATGTGCAGATGAAGCCCATTATATTCAAGGTAGTTAAGAGCGATCTTGCAGTCGCGCTCAGCGAGATAAAGATGCAGCTCCGGGCTCGAGGATTCAGCAAGTGCTGCTGTCACAACACGGTGATGATGTGTGTCTGTCGCGATATCGTGGAGAAGAAGTACCTAGAGATGGCAGTACAGAAGGAGTGCAGGCGGCGAGGTATGGAGAGCTGCGTAGATCAATTAGTGCTGGCAGACAGCAGTGACAGCGAGGCGGAGTTCGATATAGATGTGAACACGCCGGCAGCCGTAGAGCAACCGCCCTCGTGTAAGCCATCGACTGTTAATAGTAGTGTGCAAACCGCCAGGAAAACTGAAACGGCTGAAAGACCCTTTCCGATCAAGTACTCCCCCTATTGGCGTTTCTATGACTGTGCGGCAGGCGATCGGTTTACGAACACTGCTTTTGGCGACCTGCATGAAATTGTGTTTGAGGATGGGCTATTCGGATATAGGGACGGTGGTCCACATGGAGTGCCGCCTGGTGCCAAGCCGAAAAACCCAGCTATTTGGGGGCCTGCACCTGGTGGGCCAATTCCCGGTGGTCGGAGTGTTCTGAGCGGAACATCATTTCCTGGCGCTGTAAAGGCACCACCAGTCAAAAGTGATCCAATTCCTGTAAGAATGACTAAGCGGTATTATCAAGCTCGGGCAAAAGCTGCCCAAGAAGCCAAGCTGGCCAATGCAGACAGAGGTAAACAGAAGGGCTCAGTCATGATGAAAAACATGACGAGTAGGGGGTCAAAGCCTAAGCCACGGAGCCCTAAAGCAAAGGCGTAGCAGCTGTGTATACGATTTTATATATTTATATTATTTTAATTTTTTTTTAATCAAGCCACCATATGATTTACAAATTTTGACAATATAATACTAAGAGACTACAGTTTTATTGTGTTTCAATTGAATTACGCTCCCAGATCAGATGTCACTGTTCGATATTAAAATTATTTGTTTGAATAAATTTTGACGAGCCACTAGAAACAAAAAACAAACATGGGCGATGAGACGTGTACTTATTTGCTTGATGTTATCATCACCTACTTAAGGACAACAAAAATACAGATCGCAGATCCAAAGAAGCTACAAGTAGACGTTAGCTTTAACAACGAGCCGCTGAAGATAACATCGAGTCGCATTAACGTGAAGGACTTTAAGGGCGAATCGACATTACAGTTGAGAGGCAATGCTGACAGTATAAGGAATAATTTAGCAATGCGTGGAATGCCAGTGGTAGTTAGATACAATGACATTGTCATTGGCTTTGGGAAAGTAGAGTTTCCTCAGGTGTTTATTGATCGCATAGACATCAACATGAATGATATCCTGTGTGCCAGCAACTGCAAGTTTGAGCTGGCAGGTGCAGTTGCCGGCACACTTGAGGCACTCTGTCGTCTATACTTGCAACGTACCGATGAGGCAGGGTAAGTTAATCTAGGTCAGATTCAAAGATCAAGGAATTGGTTCGATCACAAACAATTTCAGCCCGGACAACCTTGACTGTAGCCGAAGTGCGAAGGACAACATTCATCCGCAGGACATTATGTTTGTTATGGGCGATGTTGTGCATTGCCCCAAGTCGAGCGACCTTTGTCCAGACATTCTGGACCCAGATGACGACAAATTACGTTTTGAATTAGCGTCGTATCAAAACGTCGCATCCAGGGCTGATCCCCTTCGACCTCTGGAAACTCTACAGAGCAACCCAGTAGCCAGCGCCGCCACTTGTGGAATTAAGGTTGCTAAAGAGAGTTTTCCAAAGCTTGTCACTTAGATTTCGCTTCTATTCGCAGAATCTTGGCCGAAGACCTGAGCGGTTTACTGACTCAGTCGCACGGGGCGAGAACGACTATCATCCGTTCATGTTGTCTGCCCGTAAAAGAGTCGAAATAGGCAACGATGGGCTGAACCTTCTGACTGATAGTCGTAGTACCCCGAATATTCGCTTCTCTTTAGACAATCCTGTTAGCCAGGTCCTCAACAATGGGTTGTACGGCCCACGGCTAATGCCAGTGACAATCAATAAGAAAACTCCCGAAATAAAGGGCACACGCTTCTGTCCCATCTGCCTGGCCAATATGTCGTGGCTGCCCAAATTTGCAGCGTGTGTCAATTGCGGCGTTAAGGCAATGCCAACTGTCGAGGAACTCTATGAGAAGAAAACGCAAACAGCTGACGAAATTTTAAAAGATTTGCTGGGTGAGCCGCCGCAAGATAAAGAAGACTCTAGTGGGAAACCACCTGCAGCAATTGTCGTTGAGGAAAAGGGTAAAAAGCTGGGGTGTCGGTGCACGTGCCAGAATGGAAGAACCTGTGCCCACTGCCGCATACGTAAACTCTGCGCTGATGTGTTTCACGATGATGGCAAGTCGGTTGTGTGCTCCGGCACAAAGCAAGACACGCCCGAGAGGATTTGCGTGGAGCATAAGATAGAGAAGACCGGTGCTCATCTAGCGCAGGTATTCTCCGAGCTTCGCGATCTGTACGACATCAACACAAATAGGCTGTCAGAAGAGATGCAAACCACATGCGACCTAGAGACAGACAAATCCAAGCACAAAAACTTAAATATGAATGCCAAGCACACATTAAAAACCAATTCTTTGGTAAAACCCGAAAAGCCCATCTCGACAACTGCATTGCAAAAGCGACCTCCCGCCAAAACCGGTCACAAGCTCTGTGTCCGGCTGCCTGGGAACGTACCTCCCAATCACGGATGGAGCTGGACCTCCAGCAATGAAACACGCAAGTACGGCTGGCAGCCCGGTTTCGTTCGCAAGTCCATCAAGAGGATTATGAAATTTTTTCTGCAATACCTTCCCGAACGCGATGCATTTAACAGGTGTATGAACGTGGCAAGGAAAGAGAATGAGGAAAACTCGCCCACTCTGCACGTAAGCAAGAAACGTGGCGAAATCTTCATTACTCTGCAACCTGCAAATAACATAGACACAGAGATGAAACCTATTGTATTTAAGATAGTTAAGAGCGATTTAGCCGCCGCTCAAAGCGAGATCAAGAAGAAGCTTAAGGCAAAGGCTTACCGTAAGTGCACCTGCCACAAACCATTGATGATGTGCGTCTGTCGCAGCAGCTATGAGAAAAATAAACTTGTGGGCGCCCTTCAAGAGGAGTGCCATCGCCGAGGCATAAAAAGTTGTGTGAGCCATCTGGTGCTCACAGATAGCAGTGACAGCGAAATGGAGTTCGATATTAGCGTGAAAGCGCCAGCGCGCGATGCGTCGATATTGAAACCACGGACCGCTAATATCGCCACCCAGGTGACTAACGATGGTCTATGCGTGCCGCCTACATATCCCATCAAGCAAAATCCCTACCGGCTTGCCTATGACTGTGCTACCAGTGGTCGATACACGGGCACAGCTTTCGGCAGGACGGCAGAGATGGTGCTCGAGGATGGTCTCTTTGGACAAATGGGCGGCGGTAGCAGGCTGCGCAAAGCACAACCTAATGGAGGCGCGCCAGTCAGAAGTATGCTTGCTTCCAGCTTTAGAGCTGGTCTTCTTGATGAGGGGCGTATTAGTCCCGGAAAGGCTACCCAAATAATTCCTGATTTAAAGAGGAAACCCTATATCATGGACTTCGATTCTAAAACCACGCCTAGAAGAAAGCATAGGCGTTTGGTGAAGAGATCCAAAAATGCAGATAAAGAAAACAAAATAGCAACGACCGAACGGAACGGTGACATGAGTTTTTTGAGGAAAAACGTCGCACCTCCCGTTATGTTACCATGTCGAAAGCTCAACGAATACAGGAATGCTTGTGCCACTAAATGTTTATATGCCAATTTTTACAATTTCTAAACATAAATTATTGTATAAGTAAATGTATTGTAAACGTAATAAAAACTCAAATGAAATTAGATAAGCTTTTATATAATATTCTTCAACTAGCTCGCAAATTAATTAAATTTATATAAGTCTCTTGAGCATAAACGAAACAATAGATTATTGATATATAAAAATAATTTGGATTTTTTTAAGTTTAATTGCTAAAGGCTAAAGCAGCAACGAGATAGCTGATTTATACTCATATTATTCAAATATACGACATTTGAGTAAGCAACACAAAAACACATGTTTCAAAAATCATAGCACATTTTACTGCATCGCAGTAGCATAGCATTCAGTTCAACTAGTATATATCAAAAATTTGCTGTGCATCAAATTCGACATTTTATGTAAATTGACAATAATTTTTTTTTTTACAAATTTTGTTGTTTCGCTTCACTTTTTCACTTTTAAATCAAATCAAAAAAAAAAACCCCTTTAATAAAAATCGGCATAAAAATGTCTAACTGTACTTATGTCTTTAATGCTATTGTTAGTAGCATTGAGGTACATGTGCCAGACACTGACGACCTCCAAAAACTGCTAGTGGAGGTCAACTTTTGTAATGCGTTCATACCAATAACACAGAGCGGCTTCAATGTAACCGAGTTCATGCCCGAATATGGCACTGAGATCAGTATAGACCCGAAAACACTCCGTGAGACTCTCGAAGAATGCGGAATACCCATATCATTGAAGTATGACGGTATTTTACTTGGCATGGGATCTATTCGATTTGGCCAAGAGGCCATGGAGGGAATGGAGGAAAACACGAAGGAAATGATCCTCAGTGACACCTGTACAGTTAGTCGCGACGGGAAGCTCGTCGGCACAGTGGGGTTGCAGTGCAGTCTGCAGCTAAAATGTGTTGATCAGGAAAAGTAAGTTAAGGGTTTCGTTCAGAAGTGAAGAGCTGCCATCTATATTTATCGTTCACTATGCATTCCAGGGGGAAAGAGAGCAGCTGTCAACTATTCAAGGACAAAAGTATCAACGAAAAGGATATCCTATTCATTATGAGCGAGTCCCAGCAGTGCCAAGACCCGTGCGCGCTAGACACTGTGGAAGACTCCGAATATCTCAAGTTCGGCACCCAAAGTTTCGCAAATGCCGATGTAAAATGTAAGCCGGCTCCACCCAAGTTCCTCCATAATCCCGTGGGCAATGCTATCTGTTGCGAAGTGAAGGTATGTATGGGCACGGTAAAGCTTGATCAGCTTTATTTTAACGAAATATATTCAGGAAATGGCTCAAGACTGTAACGATACTGTTGATGCAATTACGGACAGGTTGGATCATAGCATGAGAATAAGGCCGCCTTGCCGAGGGCCACCTGACCCACTTGGGCACCCTTGCACTATAAATATGCAATACAACCGCTGCAGATTGCCGCTCGAGGAAAGTAACATCCGGCTACCATGTTTTACGCGCATTCCCCCTCTAGGTCCCGAAGAATACTATGAATTGAGTCAAAGGAAAAATGAACACTTAAAGGAGAAACGTTTTTGTCCCATTTGCCTGACCAATATGACATGGCTGCCCATGTTGGCTGCCTGTCCCACTTGCGGCTTAAAGCCAATGCTACTTCCTAATAGGCTGCCTGAAAAAATAAGCGACGACGATTTGATTACAAGTAATCTATATCCGCCACCGCAAAAACCAGCACCACCTGAACCGAAGCCGAAGAAATGTAGGTGCAGCTGCACTCCTGGGAAGCTGTGCGCCTTTTGTCGCGTACGCGCAATGTGTGCCGACTTTTATACTATTGAGAAGCCGCCTATCGAAGTGGACACCGAAAAGGAATCTTCCGAAGTAGGAGTCAAAGTCGATGAGTCTCGCCCATTTCTGTCACGCGTATTCTCGGAAGTGCGCGACCTAAATAATGTCAAGGACATTAAGCCTGTCGCCGATCTGGAAAAGGAATGCGCAATGAAGGAGAAAGCCGAACGGCGACTGCAAGCCGGCAACTGCAAGAAAGACCAGAAGAAGGCCACAGCTGCGCCCATCGAGCGTAAAAAGCCAACTAAGCGAACAAGCTCCAAGCCCAATCGAAGAATTTCCCCTGGACACAAGAAGTGCTCAAATCCCGTGAGGTTCATTCCGGCAAACCACGGCTGGAATTGGTACGCCAGCGAAGAGGCGCGCAAGCATGGGTGGCAGCCGGGACTCGTGCGCAAGCCGATTAAAAAGATTATGAAGTTTTTCTTGCAGGGCTCACCTGAGAAAATAGCCGCTGAGAAATGTAAGAAGCAAATGGAAGAGGAGAGCAAGTACCAGCCGCCCATCCTCAATTTGCGCAAGAAGAATGGCGAAATCTTCATCACGTTGCGCCCTCTCGACAATCCAAATGTGACTATGAAGCCGATTATCTTCAAGTTGGTCAAAAGTGATCTTGGCGTGGCTCTAAGTGAGATCAAGAGGAAGTTCAAGGACAAAGGCTTCCGCAAATGCACCTGCCACAAGCCCTTAATGATGTGCGTTTGCCGCGATGCCTTCGAGAAGAAGTATCTCGAGGCCGCGCTCCAGAAGGAGTGCAAGCGCCGGCGCATGGAAAGCTGCGTCGCTCAGTTGGTGCTCACAGACACCAGTGACAGTGAGATGGAGTTCGACTTCGATGTGTCACCGCCAGCGGCTTCACCGCCAAAATATGTGAAGCCCAAAACTCATAACCATGAAACACAGACTGCCGCGGCAGACCTCAAAATCACGCCAAAATATCCAACTGTGATCGATCCGTACTGGCGAGTCTATGACTGTGCGGCAGGCGATCGGTACACCGGCACAGCGTTTGGTGTGCCTGGTGAGGCAGTGTTTGAGGATGGACTCTTTGGACATGGAGGCGGTGGACCACATGGGCCATCAGCCGCTCCCGGCGGCAAAGCGAAACCCCCTGGCATATGGGGCTCCGGCCAAGGCGGGCCCATGCGTGGTGGTGGTAGAGGTGGTGCTGGTGGTGCTGGTGGTGGGGGTGGTTTTGGTGGTGGTGCTGGTGGCATGGGAGGACTAATGGACAAATCATTTCCCGGCAACAAAAAGAAAGGAGGAGGCAAAGCCGAACCCATTCCAGTTCGCATGCGTCAAAAGGATATTAAAGCCATTAAAGATTCTATTCAAGCTGAAAAAGATGCGGTTAAGAATGAGATTGCACGAAGGAAGAAGGGCATTGACCTCATTGCGTATTTGCGAGAAGATGGTGCTCTTCCTAAGCCCTGGGATCCAAATAATCCCCAGCCAAAGAACCCGAAACCCATTCCTCCAGTCGTGGCGCCTGATGGACTTACTAGGGAGGAGCACAGGAGGAAAGAAAAGAACTCGATGATCATGCCCCCGCTCGACTCCATGCCACGGCTGGGCAGGGGCTATGATCCCTGTCAGTGCTACTACAATCAATGCATGACTCCGTGTTGCTATCCAAGTTGCTACTGTCCGTATTAAGCAATCAACAAGAGGAAGCCAACGCACGGCACCGTCATCCAACATACATTTACAGCATATTTATCACGAATATGGTGCATCAGACGGTGTCTCTGGACGTACGGACGGAGCCCCAAGCGATACAGCTAAAACTCCGAGTCGAGCGGTATCATTGCCAGTGTTGCAATATATCTCGATGTTATACTGAAGCTGTGTAAGAGTGTTGTCAAAGCCGAAAACAAAATCAAGGCAAATGCTGCAGGAACCCTAACGAAGAATACCGGAATGTTAGGGTTCGATCGGTACTACGCATGGGCCTTGATATTCTAATGATAGTGCTTGAAAAAAGATTAGTTTTACTTTTGGATAACGAAATTTCAACCATTTTTATATAACAGACTTCCAATTTTATACTTTTGATAATAAACATTTCTGAATTCAGATTAATTTCAATACCTAAAAACAATCGATATCAGATATTTTAGTAGGGATTAGTTTTTCACTGATATATCATATATGACAATTGAAAAAAATCAAAATAATACCTAACCCCATAGGAGTGGGGAAGACAACAGCTTAGAAGCTTACATACAATTCCGATACTCAAGTGCATGGAATATGTACAGCTTAAGCAGCTTAGCTTGCTCTCTTGATTTGCAGGCCATCATGAGCTTTGCTAATCATAATTAGTACACAGAAACATGAACAATAATCAATTAAACTGTTTCAGCCTCTTGCCATTCAGTATGCGGCTTTCACAACGACTTCAGTTGCAATGGAATGTTCGAATTTGATTGGATGAACAGCTTAAGGGGCAACTTGAAGAATTAAATGATGATGATGAAAGCATGAGTTCAGCTGCGTAAATTGGACTTTGCAATCAAGCCGGCCTAATGACCCTTGCTTTAATGCAGAAAAAGGAAAAGCTTTAACAACAAAGAGTTGTCTAATCGCAAATATGCTAATGCGAGATACCCTCAATCTCCTGCCTCCTTACCTCCTCAGCTTTCTTCTATAAGTGCATACACTCTCACGAAGAGGATCTCTATAGTACACAAAAGTCGTATATTATATACATTTGGTTTTTTTCAAGGGACTGACTGCACCTGAACAGACGCAGACCCAGCTGCTGACTAAGTTAATATACCTAAAAATGTAAGGACACAAGCGAGAGAGGCGGAACTGAAAAGAGACCCAAAAAGGTATCAAATTTACGCAAATACACAATTTTAATTAAACACATTACGGCAATTAAGCAAAAAGTCGCTAGAAAACAAAGTGAGTAAAACTGAAGCTTACGTATACAGCAAATACCTGCTGGCAGAAATGTTCAACAGGAAGAAGAAGGATTCAAATGGTCAGCGTGGGGGTGTCACGCAGCCCGTTCTATATCCGTTCATTCCTTTGGGATATTTGCAATGGAAAATGTTTATAAATCATTACGATAAACAAATATGAGTTTAAAGCACTAAGCACACTATCATTATTTAGCCCATGTTCGAGTCTGCTCTGCTGAGTTTAAAGTGCAAATTATAGTTAGGCGCTTGCAATCGGCATAATGTTCTCATATAAATATTTCAACAGCAATCTTTACACCTTGTGTTTTGTAAATATTTATGCTTTGTGCATAATAAACATAAAATGTGAATTTTAAATGCCTCGACTCACAATGCCTTTATGCCAACATAAAAAAAGGCGTGGTTGAGGGCTTATTAAACATTAAGCCTCTGCGGCAAGCATGTGACATTGTCAGCCGCGACAAACACAAAACAAAAGGTCAAAATTAAGGGTCAGTCTTTGGGCAAATTTTATTAAACCTTCATGCAAAATACTTGTTCATTTGCTCCTTTCACAAAAAGGGGGCAAAAGCGAACAGAACAAATGGAAAACTCCAAATCACGAAATGCAAATACTCTAAAGGAATTTGACGTTTGATAAGGGAATTGTAAATGTTATTATTCCCATATTTACTTGGTAAATTTTTAAATTTTAATAACATCTTTAAGTTTTCAGTCTTACTAACAACTCAATATTTGAATGCTGTATAGATATGGCAATTAACGGTTGGAAAACAAGGCTCACCAGTTGCTTCCATTCACACAATAGCGCAAATCTGCTCGTCATGCCACTCTCGACTCCATTTTACGCCAGTCATGTCAGTGTCCATTCGGTCTGGCAGTTAACATCCGTTTCCGTCGGCAAAAACAAAGCTTTTATCAGATTTTCATGTAAAATGCGGCAGCGCGAACACCAAAAACCTGAAGTACACTCGCGAGTGAAAAGAGCGGCTAGCACGGACATCGGCACGTCGAGCCGCATTAGGAGCAAAAGAAAATGTTGTAAAATGAAGTCAAGTCGTTTAGGTGCTGACCAAGACACTTTATCATCATTTGTCAATTAGTTGCGTGAGTGCCAAAAACAGGCAGGGGAAGCGCATGGAGTGTGTGGCCTGGGGCCAGATCCATTAGGCAGAGTTATTGTTTCATAATTCATTATAATTATGACAGTAGTTGTGTAAATGCCCCAAGGCCCAGCCGCTGGCCCATCATTTTGAAGTTCTCTAGAAGTTGTGCCCACCTCGGCCCGCTCTCCACCTTAATCTGTCTAACTCATTTGCAAAACTTTTCCTGCCGTGCGCTTCTGGCACTTTTTGCAATTCGAAGGCAGCTGCGCGTGTCGCAGCTACCATTTGCCAGCTGTCGGCCAGCCGGCTGCCATTTTGGCCAGTTGGCAATTCGCAGATTTCTGTTTCAGCTTTGTCAGCGCGCAGTGCTAAATGCAATGCAATATGATTGCAACAAGGCTACAAGAGAGACGGAGTTGCCGCCCATGCGACACCTGCTGCTGCTGGTCCTGGTCCGACTGACAACGCCCAGCCTGCTGCATCAGTTTCCGAATTTTCTTTCTTTTTTTTTATTATTGTCACAAGAGAAAGATTGGAAATGGCAGATGGTATTTGACCAAAAATTCGAACGTTTGCGGTTCACAAAATTCCCAATTTTAATTGAAAATTCGATTGGTGCACTTTAACAGCCAGGGCATGCAGGCGGCTACTGGCACACGAAAACAGTCGCATGTGGCATGCAAGTTCAGCGCAAACGTTGGCCTAATTAATGCAGAAATGCTCGAGGCGGCGCTGTGCCACTCTGCGTATGAGCAACAAACAGCGTCAACTACGATTACGCAGCGTAACCGGAAAATGTTAGTATGTGTAGTGCAGCGAGTCCATGTGTGTATGTGTGTATTATGCAACTATTTTGTCCAGCGAAAAAAAACCTCATTTCGTACGATTTCATTAAAAGTAAATTGCAAAAATGGAAACAACTGCAAATAGTTAGAGCTTGCATTGAAGAGATCAATGCCGGAATACCCATTGTATTTTTCATTAAATGTAATTAGCTTAAAGCCAACAAATTATTAAAGCCAGTAATGCGACCAACCAAATTTAACTATACTTTGAGTCCTGTAAACAACAAAAATTACTTGCTGAATCCCGAAGTTTAAATGAGGAATGCTATCAGTTTTCCAGGGCATATGAAAAAACACAAAGAGAAAGAAATTAAAGAGGAATGTTCGAACATAAAAAAGATACTAACAAAAACTTTCGCTGAAAAGCCAAATTGCTACGCGCTCAATCTATGGAGCGTGCTTTCAGCCCTTGCCAGGCATTCAGATTCTCTGCATCGAAAAGATATTCTCAGAGATGAAAGATTATCAATTATCTAGAATAATTTCATGTACCTAGATTTATATATGCCACCTTCCCTTCCCTTCCCTTCCATTCCCTTTCTTAAAAGGTTTTAATGAAGATTTTTTGTGTAAGTCTCAACAGCTGAAGCTCAGTAAACTGTTTTGCATAGCCTGCTTGAACTTTAATTAAATTCGTTTATAGGGTATAGCAAGAGCGCGAAAGTGGTTTGCTGTAGTAATTCGACGATTAAGTTTTTTGCGTGACTTTGTTGCCAAAGTATTTTTTCTTGGTAATTAAAATAAGGTAGCCAATAGCAGAAATATCGCGTTTATTTGCTCGCTTTATTTCTGAAACATTCAAAACGTAGAACTTTAATATTTTGTTTCGTCTTTAAGGCAGCTTCAGTGAATCCACGTTTAATGAACAAAGCTGCCCGAAAGGTTGCCCGAGAGCTGTCATATAGTGTCGCCGGCGTGTTTATGGGCAAAGGGGAGGGCCCTCGGCGCTACGCACCGGCGTAAAAAGTGCTGAAAATAAAACTTTTTAATTATGCGTTTTTTGAATGCAAAGGCATTCCCACTGAGACCGATGGGCGTACTTGCCACACAGCCTGCAGACGAGGTCGTTCGACACTGCGCTCCGCAAAGTATGCAATAAAATATGCATGCAAGCATACGCACGCATCGCTATGCTAGAGAATTTTTATGACATTTGCATAAATTAGAATAAACCCAAAATACTTGAATTTCGTATTCGCATTTTATCTAATCTGAATAGTGCAGCTTCCATTTGCAGACTGTAGCTTTGGCCAGAAAAATACATATTTGTATGCGTAATGAAACAACTGTTAAAACAAGCTAAATGCCAGCACAAACAACTCTTTGACCCAAATCGGAATTTTTCAAAAAATACATAAACTATTTTCATATTGTTTTTTGATAATGAATTTTTGCTATTTTCGGCTGCGGAATGCAATTTTAGTTTGAGCATTTCGCGCACTCAATTATTACACATTTTTTATTATTAAACGCGGGCAATGACAGGATACATTCAATTAATTACGAACACACTTATTTTCCAATTTGTTGGCTGGCTTGCAGCCAGGGCCAACTCTTTTCGGCTTGCCGCAAATGGGAAACAAAAAAGGATCCACACAAGTGGGTCACACACACGCACACAGAGTCAGTCAAAGAACGAGAGATTTTCGCATGGCTGAGCGCCGCATGAAATTCAATTAAACAAATTTATTCACAGTATCTCATACAATATTAAGCACAGCATGCGCATTGCATAATGAAAGTATCTTTTGGTCGGCAGGTTAAGTCTTTAATAAATGCCTTTAAATAATCGTTTTCATTGCGTGTGGCCAGAGCCAACTCTCTTGCCAGCAAACATACCTAACACACACTGCGAATCATTGACTGAAAGTGTTTGACAGCTCAGAACATCGTTGCCGTTGCCTGTGGCTTGTTGCCTGTCTGCCGATGTCTTGACAAATGTTTTTCTTGCTTGAAAAATATTTGCCCAACAGCAAACAGCAGAAATAACAGCAGCAACTGTCCAGCAACATATATCTGACCTCGTTGCCAAAGTGCAACGCATTAAAAATAAACTGTGCATAAACGTTGAGTCAATGGACGGAAAAATGAGTTAACTCCCGAAAGTAGCCCGCAAATTGTTTAAGGCAAATAAAATGCAGTGAACAGAAGTTATTGGCAATAAAGGAATATTCAAATATTAATTACACAAAAAGTTGAGTTGAAATGTGAGTAAAACTATTAGAGAGCACATGCAAGAGAATACAATAATATAAAACATATTATATTTATTGAGTACTTTAACATAATAATTATAAATATTGACATCAATAATCTTTGCTTCACATTATGGGTAAGTAAATATTTAACAGCTAGTCCTAAGGCATATTTAGCTCAGCTTACTACGAATGTAACCGAAGAAAAACTTTACAAAAATATTGAATGAGTTCTGTAAACAACGTTAGTTGCATCTAGAGAAAAAAAAATTAATCCCAAGTTGATTTCAATATCGAACTTCTTCGTGCATTGGATTCAATTTAAATGACTCCAGCCTTGCATGCAGCAGTCGAAACGAGGAAAAGCAAACAAAACCCAGCTCACTGAATAAACTTCTGTAAAGTGAAAGAAAAACTTAATAAATGCTTTTTTAGGGAGCAGAAATTTGAGTGTACTCTAAAAGCCTTTGTCTTATACCTGATACAGGTATTTTATTGTATTTTTATTAAAATGTATGTAACAGACGGCAATGGCATATGCCTAATGTACTCAATCCTTCGTCTATCCATATCAGAGGCTTGTGATATGGACACAATCAGAGAGATAGACGAACGACTAAGAATATTTGGAATCTTTCACATTGCTCAAGTAATCGAAACTGAGGCAAACTTTGAACAGCAAATGGTCAAGTGGCTTCTTGGCAACCTGGCCCCATTCTGCCTAAGTTAAAGCGAAACAACATTCAGTATATCTTTAATTGAGCATTTGCCACTGTTTGATTTATTTGAACTTTGCTTATTTTTGTTCAAAGAGAGATTACAGATTTCAATACACAGACTGTTGATATACCCAAAGGGCTCTTTATATCCTGCCTCATTAGTAGACTGGCGACTGTTTCTTATGAAAATAAGATATATTGAAATTATTAGTTAGTTAGCGTAAAATTAAATACAGCTGGCGAGGTGTTCTCTTCGACAAAGTGGAATGATACTACAGCGAAGCTTCTGCTTCGAACTAGAGTTATGGTGCTCTCGCGGCTCATTATCCAATTGCGGTATGAAAATATTACAAAACAAAAGAGTATCAAAAATAATCCCCACACCGAAAATCGCGTCCACTTGGCAACTAACGTATACAGAGACAACAGCAAAATTCGCGTGGACTGAACAGTCTTTGTTGTTTGCATTTGCGGTTGTCAGCGTCCTCGTCCTGGTTGAAAAGGCTGCATCTGAGTTTTATGAAGTTGAAAGCCACAAAATGAGTTTTTCTTTTGGATTTGCATAGATTAAACTGCAATGGAGTTCGCGTTTTTGGCTAGAAGGAAAGTATGTCATAATGATGTGGTCATTGTTGTTCAGTTGTTGTTTTTGTTTTTTTTTTTTTTTTTTTTGGGTCGCGCAAGTTCTTAGTGCTTGTTAAGCCGCGTGGTTTGTATTCTGTTTTTGCCAAATCTGCTGAATATATATATATTTGCTTTAAGTACTGTGTACTTTGTATTTGTCTTGACTCTGGTCAAGACTTGTCACAACTTTGGCTAAGACCATTTTCAATTTTTGGCCCGACTGTCAACGCCTGCGATTTGGTCGATAAATTGTCAGCGATTTGCTGTGGCTGCCTTGCCCTTCCTTTCTCTGCTCATCTGCTCAGTTGCCCTCGCTGTGATTCCCACTGATTTTTGGCACAAACTTTGCGCCCCACAAAAACTCATTTAAAGTTTTAAAGTGTAGTTTTTTTTCGCTGTTGATAGATGCCTAACTGAGTGGCAGCTGCACCCTTGCGACCGCGCTTAGCTCTAGAACTTTTGTTGCAGCTGCCTGGATGTGTCAGGGCAACTTTACTCCTCCTATTTTTAGCTACCCTATAGTTAAGGCTGGCAGTCAAAGGGAATTTTGTAAAAAGTCTATATAGCCAAATTAGCGTTTAGGCTTATTATTCCTTACCTAAAGGGCACTCAGATTAAAAGCTTTTTTTTTAGATGTTCTGAAAAATATTACTAATAAGTCAAGTCTATATAGCCACATTTCCGTTTATTCGGAGTTATAAAAGGCCGTGTGCCTTGCCCGAACCATTTGCTAGCCTAATCCGCTTTTTAGCATCACTTGGGCGACCTTCTTATTGCTGAGCCGTAACAACAAAAAAAGGAACGGAACCGCAAATAAAACTTGTTGATAGTTTGCAGACAGCGGCTGAGAGGTTTTGTGGACTTTAAGCTAACTTTAAAAAGGTACACGCGCCGCGCCAGCTGGCAGCAGCATTTGGGGCTCATTCGAACAAAAAACAAGGCTTCGGCAGTCGGGTCGCATCGCATGCCTGCCCAAATGGCATTTTGATTGATGTGTGCCACAAAACAAAAGGCTGGCAATTGACAGACGGCATGTGAAAATTCATTCGCCTATCACAATATTTTGAATACCCTGTAACCATACAAATGGGAAAGAAAGTGTATTAGCAGCCAGGCATTTATTTATATATTTAAATAATATAATTTTGGGTTGAAGATAATACTGCATATCTAATATAAACTTCTATAACTAGACCTAAGTTTATAGAAATGGAAATAAAATACAATTTCTAAGAAATAAAAATTTTTCTACCTTGACTTTAGTTTAATTTTATTGTAAGTACAGGGTTTTTAGCAGGTTGTGCATATCTTCAGCGTAAATATATGAATTCGCTGGCATCGGAACTAGGCTATGCTCATTACTAACTCTTCACAAAGCGAACTGTCAAATTTTTATATTTTTTGTTGACTTCTAATCGTTAGGCATGCAAAATATGGAGTAGGAAAAGACTGTTGACAGATAATTGTAAATTCAAACGGAAATATTTTCTATAAATTCAAAGCGGTACATTTACGATTGCCATAAAAAAAATACGCCAATTTTTGTGACCAGGCAATCAGAAGATGCCAAACGCAGCTCCTGCCTAGCCCAATTTTCAATTCCTTCGGCCACTTCAACCGACAAAGGCGCTGAAAATACTGAAAATCATTTGGCAAAACCAACAAAAAAAAAAGCTCTGAGAAGTCCACAGAAATAAATTTTTGCTGAATAAGCGCAGAGCGCAAACGCGAGATGTGAGCGAGAGCCAAACCGAACAGCAAGACAGAGAGGCCGAGAAAGCGAGAGGGAGAAAAGGAGAGAGAGAGAGAGAGACTTATATGCCGAGCAGAGAAAAGCATATGCAAATCGCTTTTATGGGGAAAAGGCACACCTGTTGTTGTTTTCCTGCGAGTTATCAGTTGTCAACTCAGATATGGCAAGCCAAATCGAATTGACAATGCACTGAGAGCATTGTTGACTCATGTGAGCATTAGAAAGTACATTAGATAATAAACAATTAGCTGATTGAATTATATAGGTACGCCGCGTAGAAATAGGCATATAAAACATATTCCTTGAAGGAATGTGGCAAAATTTGATAGAGAAACACTCCTTATATAGTATTTTGAAAAATTTTTTAAAATGTTTCAAACCACATAGCCAAGTTTGAATATCAGGTTAGAAACTACAATCTACTCCTCATTAACAAGTAGTCGTCGATCAAGCTACATAGCTGTATATATATATATAAAACAACTGAATATTTTTTCATTTTTAAATCGTGCTCAAGATCTTTAGCCAACTGACGAAATGGAGTCGAAGGGTTGTGGTCAGCAATATCCATACGCAGTGTATAACGCTGGACCGGAGGTAAATGTCAACATTGGCTATGGGCCTTATGCCTGCGACGCCGAGGCACAGGCGAAAGGCTTGTCCTTCGACAATCAGACCATTCGACGTGGATTCATACGCAAGGTGTACATGATACTAATGGGACAGCTGGTGATCACATTTGGGGCTGTGGCTGTGTTTGTGTTCAGCCAGGACGCCAAGAACTTTGCGGCCCAGAATCTTTGGCTCTTCTGTCTGGCTATAGGCATCATGCTGATGACCATGTTGGCCATGATCTGCTGCGAGAAGGTGCGCCGCGAGACGCCCACCAATTTCATTTTCCTGGGCATGTTCACAGTAGCCGAATCCTTTCTGCTCGGAGTCTCGGCCAGTCGCTTCGCCCCCAAGGAGGTGCTAGTGGCCATTGGCATAACAGCCGCCATTTGCTTGGCCCTGACCCTGTTTGCCCTGCAGACCAAATACGACTTCACAATGATGGGCGGCATTCTGGTCACATGTTTGGTGGCTCTATTAATTTTTGGCATTCTGGCGCTCTTCATGCAAGGCAAAATGATAACGCTGATCTATTCGTCGCTTGGCGCTGTGCTTTTCTCAATCTATCTGGTCTACGACACTCAGCTAATGATGGGCGGCAAGCACAAGTATTCAATTAGCCCCGAGGAATATATCTTCGCCACGCTCAATCTCTACTTGGATGTCATCAACATATTTATTAATATACTCAACATTCTGGGCATAACGCAAGATTAAAATCAAACTACACAGAGAGCAGGACACAGAGAGAGGGGGAGAGCGAGAGAAATTATGGAAATGATGTTTTTGTTTGTACATTTTAATGGGCGCACACGGACGACCACACATAAATCACACACACAGATCGACTCAAATATGTCAATTAAGTTATTAGTAGCGAGCAATAAAAACGTCGAGGCAATTACAATATTAACGTAGGGCAGCCACACACACAACTGCTGGGTACTATTTTTCTAATATCCTGCACTCTGGAGGAGTGGATAGGTGGGTATTCTGTCTATATAAAGATGCGAAAGGGACATGAATTCATCTCTGTTACAAAGCATCTTCCGGTCTGGCACTGACTGGACTGGGAGCAGTCTTGCCTGGAATACTATATGTGACAGGCGATAGCCAGCTGACTGGCTCATATAAATCAAGTGTGCTTAGGCACAGCTGCTGGTCACCTAGTTGCCAGCATACATTTAATTAAGGATTGACAGCTGTTGACAGTTGACATATCACTGGATAAGGCGGTAAATATATATGCGAGCGTTTCGGTTGCCCATCAATAAACCATCTGAGCAAGACGCATCCTTAACTGCCTACGCTCCAGGTACACCAGAAGTTTTCGCTGCGTGTCTGCAAAGTTTCTATGCTGCCAGACTCTATCTCTTGCTATCTGCCTCTCCCACTCCCTCTCTGTCGAGTCCAAGCAACAATCTCATATCGTTATTCTGTTTGTATACACTATAGTTTTTCTACCGTTTAAGTGCCATTAGAACTCTATGTGTTTCCTGTCAATGCGCTTGTAACTTTGAGCACACACACTGACACTTGCACACACATACATACATACATACATGAGCACACGAACGACTAAACACTCAGAGGTACGACATGTTGATGTTGCTTCAAGGTCAGCTAATAGCATTTTGTTGTTTTTCCATTAGGAATATTTATAATAGAATGAAAATTAAAAATCACAAAAACTGATATGAGCTCTACCTGTAATTGCTTATCGTCCTTTGTTATATTTGCACTTCATTTTGTAATTAAAATGCGGCCTAATTTGATATTTTCGGTGACTGCAGAGCTAAACTTGCTTTAGATATTTCTGAAACTCATCTAAAGCAGAGACAATACTTTTATGTTTGCTGAAAATCAATGGCAACATTTATAAAACTGACAGACGAAGCCCGAATTTAGCTTGCCAAATGCTAGGCCAAACTATACTATACACATATATATATATATATATATATATATATATATATATATATATATATATATATATATATATATATATATATATATATGTACTATACTATACAAAATAAGCTCAACTGCATTCAATAATAATTGTTGTTGAGTTGAATGCTTTGCTGTTGACATTGGCATCAGAACCAACGATTTGCAGGCCAACTTCGATTTGGGGCTTGCAAAGGTGCATAAGGTAGACAAATGAAAAATGCGATGAAAAAATGGAAAGGTATCTGTACGATAGAAATGTCGGATGGAAAGGAAAACACTCGAAATAACTGCAAAAAACGCGCGCAGTAAAACATCATTCGGATGCAGCACACAGTAAAGAGCTAAACGAGCGTGAGAGTACGCAACTGTTAGATACCTCTTAGGACTGAATACTATTTAAATGAAGAATGTATAAGAAAGCGAAGGAATATATTCTAAAACATTCTGAGCAATTAATCCACTCTTTTGTGGATAGAAAGTTACTTTCGACGAGCACACCAAGTGAGCTATTGATATACTGTTGGGTATTGCTGTCAGGAATGCCTGCCTCTAATATGCACGTATTATACCCGCTTTCGCTCAACCGAGCATAAAAGTAAGCTTTGGTTGAGGCAAACAACATTTGCAATCAAAGTTGCGCAATTTGTTCCTTTTTTTTCGACCATGGAAAGCAACTTTGGCGTTTAATTGAATATCAAAACTGTTTTGCACAAATCAATTACTTGTCAGTTGGAACAAGTTGGAGAGCTTTGCAATATAGTTAATTATAATCTGGCGAGTAACTGGAAAACGTACTTAACGCTTTACCTAACAGATAACTCGGATTGCTTTGTATTTATATTTTTCTGTTCTCGATTGGCAAAAAAACAAAATTCATGTAAATTTTCAATCGCATTTTCCGTAAGCCGCTTAAATGGCCGCTTGAGCCGTGGGGATAATAGCTACCAAACATCTGACAATTTTAGCATGGACTCAGTACTGAGTTGGGCCTCGACTTGGACACGGACTGGGGCACGTGATAGGCATAACAAAGTTACATTCAAATCCAATGCCAGAAAGTGACAAACAGGCAGAAAGCAGAGCTGAGCAGAGCCAGAGACAGAGTGGCGTACCAATAGCATTGCGCCTCTGGAGCATGGGCAATTTAACGGACTTATTTATTTATGAAATCCAAATGCATTTGGGCCGCACGACAATAGAAATTGTGGCCAAATCATGAAATTGAAATTGCCAGAAAAGCCAATTTGATAGACGCGCACGCACGTGTAGCTTGGCCATTTGACCCGATTGGACAACAGCTAAATAAAGTTAAAATTCTAGTCTCAGACTGTTTGCTAAATAAATAATACGCATAAGTACCAATGTTTTCCGAATAAATGCATTTCAAATAACCTATTTGAAGCCAGAAAAGGCAAATCAAGTCAGAGCAATTTGTCAAAACTTATTTCCGTTATACAATTATCTACATATTGCATTCGAAACTTCCCAGAAGTAGTATTAGTAGTAATAGTAGAAAAAAAAGAAATAGAAAAAAAGTAGTAGAAAAAAATTAGTAGAAAAAAGTAGTAGAAAAAAAGTAGTAGAAAAAAAGTAGTAGAAAAAAGGTAGTAGAAAAAAGTAGTAGAAAAAAAGTAGTAGAAAAAAGTAGTAGAAAAAAAGTAGTAGAAAAATGTAGTAGAAAAAAAGTAGTAGAAAAAAACTAGTAGAAAAAAAGTAGTAGAAAAAAAGTAGTAGAAAAAATAATGATAGCAGTAGCAGAACTAGTAGTAGTAGTAGCAGAAATAGTAGTAGTAGTAACGGAAATAGCAGTAGTACTAGCAGTAGACGTGATAGTAGTAGTAATAGTATTAGTAGTAACGAAAATAGTAGTAATAGTAGAAGTAGTAATAGTAATAGTAGTAGTAGTAGTAGTAGTAGCAGTAGTAGCAGTAGTAGCAGTAGTAGCAGTAGTAGCAGTAGTAACAGTAGTAGCAGTAGTAGCAGTAGTAGCAGTAGTAGCAGTAGTAGCAGTAGTAGCAGTAGTAGAAGTAGTAGCAGTAGTCGCAGTAGTAGCAGTAGTAATAGCAGTAATAGTAGCAATAGTAGTAACAATAGTATTAGTATTAGTAAAAGAAGTAATAATAGTATTAATAATATAAGCTATAGTATCATTTTACATATTTTTAATTACATTTCCCATGGCATGGAATCATATTATATATTGTTCTATAATTGTTAATGAATTTTATTTGCAGCAATTTTTCATTTCGTATGAAAATTCAGTTAAGACTCATTCCTGATTGCTCATCTGTCAAGAGCGCAACCGAGAGTCCAGTTTCATAGACAATTCCTAATCAATTCGTAACGCAATTCAATGAAAATCAGAAATGAAATTCAATTCCTTTTCACAAGCAAATCCATTGTCTTCAATGGGAAATTAAAGAGTTTGACACAAGTGTATTATTTATGAAATGGAATTTGCATATGTAACAAGTTTAACGTTTATTTGTTTTAATGCAAATTTTACATGCCCAGAATCAATTTTCATCCGACACAATAATTTGCTACAAATGAAAAGAACTGACTTTAAAATTGAATTTAATCCCTTTTGCAATTTCAGTTAAAAAATAGTTTCAATTGTGGGAAATAGAAAATAAATTTCTGTTGACAGTGACACAGCATGAATCAAATGAATTAATTAGTAATACTCATTAGAAATTATTGTATATTGCAATGAAATTTATTGCAATTTAATTGTAGTCAGAAAAGCCGTTGCTTAAACTGAAAGTTGAGCCATTAGCCCCAATTGCTTCACGCGCTAATCACCAGTTATTTTGCAATTATAAATGCAGGAGCGTTTGAGTAAGACCAGCTAAGAGCTTTGATTTAGTGCGGCAAACACGCCCACCGAGAATACGCCTAGGAGCTGAACAAATCGCTGGGAAAATTAAAGAGGCCAACATAGACCACATCGACCCACTCACCTCATATGCTAGGCGGGTTAATAACCGAGTTGCATGAAAATTAATTGCGAAACATTTAAGCCAAGCGCCAAGTGCCCAGGTATGGAAGGAAGCATAAAATCGGTTGGGCTGGCGTGCAAATTGTGAAGCCAGCCAGGCAGCTAGGGTCGGAATGTACCTTAAGTTGACCCCATCTTATGAGAAATAATTAAAAGTTTTAAATAAAGCTTGCGGCCAGATGAATATCAGACTGGACCTACGATTTAATTAGCCAAATAACTAGTTTAACATTCGAACTCTGGCGCCCCACTAAGTCTAAGCACCTGCTCCTTACAGCTCTCGCACCGCACTTCAAAAGTCAGCTTTAATTTGCACTGGCAACTAACAATGAAGAAAACACGAGCGAAAGGGAGAAGGGAAGAGAGGGAGAGGTATAGGGGAAGTAGCTTCCCTCTGCTTGAGTAGGCGACTTAAGAGTGCTGCACGCAAAATAACTTAAAAACCGCAAAGTGGCTGGTAAAAACTATTTAAGTTTATGCGATAAGGACAATAAAAGCACAGCAACAGGGTGGCACATGCCTGCCCTCTCTCCTGACCCTCCCGGTCGTTTTTGCCCCTGCCCACTCCACGGGCATTTGCTATTTCGTTTCCACCAACTAAAAGTGCTGCATACTTATAGGCAACCGCAATATTATCATTGTGTGTGTGTGGGTAAGTGTGCGTACGCGTGTGCGTGTCCGTGTGCGTGTGTGCAGTTATGTAATTATGGTAATTAAAAGAGCACCGACTTGTCTTCCCTGTGCCTTGTTGTGTAGTGAAGCACCTTTTTGGCTTTTTATATTCCGCTTCAGTATAATTTTATTTCATCACGTAGCTGCAAGCACATTGAACAAGGCATAGAAGACACAAGTTTTGGGTCTTAAAGCCAGCTGCAGATAAACATTTTATAGCTGACTGTACGCAGATGGAAAAATTGATGGCATAAGCAACTATTTTCTCGACCTATCCTTGGCTGTTGAATGTTGCCTGAAATAGTCTTCAATAAGCAAGTTCTTAAAGCAGCTTTAAGTAATTTTTAATGAAATACGAATATTTGTTTTTCATTTTAAATGTTAATAAATTAATTACGCTTATGACACTTGAAGTCAATTGCATCACGGTATTAACCAGAATGGCTTAACCGATCACACAACCGCATTTGGCTTTAAGAGAAAACTATTTGCATACATAAATTAAATTAATTTGGTGTTTTATTGACTAAAGCAAAAACCGCTTAATTTCAATAAAGAACAATATGAGGCTGTAGAAAAGCTCACCCAATACCCCTATTAAGAAGACAGTGCTCAAAGTAAATAAAAATAGAAAACAATTAGAGCAATAACGGCAGCAGGTGTAAGGCTTACCTCAGCTACTTAACCCCAGCTAGGAGTTTGCTTAAAAGGCAACAGACAGAAAGATAAACATGTATGACATGCCTATATATCGATACCAAAAATGTGCATATATAATGAGATGTAATATAATTAAAATATGAATATCACATGAGCTACATTTTCTTTGAAATATTTGCAACAATTGAAGGAAAATTCTTGCAGCAGCAGCTAATGGGCACAAATACCAAGAATTAAAACCTGATCTGAGTACCAACCTTCTCAGTAGAACAAACAGCGAAACAAACTTAAAAGCTTTGAGAATTGAACATTTTTTAAGCCACAAACCACAGAAGCCACCCGAACTGCCATGGAGCGAGGCAGCTGGTGAGCAGCCAGAGTGGCAAGACGGCTGAATAGACGTCATCATCTCAAGCACAACCGTGAAGTGTAATTAAGTCTGCTTTGCTACTTGTAATTTAAATCTATTTTACTCTTGTTTAGTTTATAACTGGCTAATTTTAAGTCGTGCCGTTTGTAACCGCATAATAAAATGTGCTGCAAAATAATAAACCAACCTCGTCCAACATATTGTGACATATGCGAAAGTGAAATATGGCAGTAGCAAGACAGTCTCTTGGTTTTGTTTTAGTTTTGAATGAAAGCAAGATGAGCTGACTATCAGGCGAGTTGCGTAAGCTTAATTAATTAATTAATTTGATTTTGATTTAATAAATATATTTGCATTTTAATATCAGGTGTCAATGCTCGTCTTAGCTTGCATATCGAAGAGTCCGTGAGCTAATCGCTTGGCCAGACATATAAACCACCTCATATATATATTTGCCGCTAATGCTGGCGCCACAGCTGTGCTTTCACTTTTCGTGGCATTTGCAGAAACAGTAGCCCCGTCGGAATCAAAGCTAAGTAACGCCAGAGGCGGCTCAGTATGCGATAAGTATGCGCCTTTCACGCAACTCCCCGGCCGCATACGAATGTGCCCATTAATCGCGCTCGCTTCTGCTGGAATAGAACGAAACGAAAATTGAATGCCAGAGCGTGGAGTGGCTCCAATGAGATCGCCCATTGGCGATGCGCGGAAAGCATAAGCCGTAAGCAAAACAGGTGAGAGATGCGTTGTTGCAATTCAAAGCTCACGAATTCGTACTCGAAGCGCGCTCCAAAACGAAATCAAGCGACAACTGCTTTGATTATGTGATGTGCTTCGAATTCGATTTCTGCCTCATTTCAGTTTTTTCATCACTTTTTTTCTATTTTTCTAACTTGTAAATAATTTCACATTTAAAGCGATTAAATTTCGCTTGTGGCCTTGATGGAGCCCACAGCTGAGTGTTGTGCTGCTACTTCAATTATTTGGGCTTAATTTGATTTGATTTTTACCTGTAACTTGCGTAAACATCATTAGATATAGTGTTTACAATGCCGTTAAGCAGGTTTTTATTTCCATTGCTGCTGGAAAGTAATTTACACAGCGTTTGGGGCTTTGTGGCTCATGAGGCGCTTGATTAATTGCACGTTAGTTAGACAGTTATGCTGAAAGATATGGTATTTATGTGCTAGAAGGTCAGCCTAATAAAAAATTGTCTAAAATATTAAAGGGCGTAAATCAAATGATAAGTGGGAAACTGCATGTAATTAAAATTAAATATTGTTTCCTGCTGTTTCTTTTATAATGTTGAAAGGTTTGTTGTATAAAAATATAATAAGAACTAAAAGTACTTATTTAATAAACTTAATGAAAGTTAAACATTTCAATGACTAAAAACAAATATTATCATTTTATTTTAACAAAATAAAAAATAATAATACAAATAAATTCTGATTATAATGTTGAAAGGTTTGTTGTATAAAAATATAATAAGAACTAAAAGTACTTATTTAATAAACTTAATGAAAGTTAAACATTTCAATGACTAAAAACAAATATTATCATTTTATTTTAACAAAATAAAAAATAATAATACAAATAAATTCTGATTATAATGTTGAAAGGTTTGTTGTATAAAAATATAATAAGAACTAAAAGTACTTATTTAATAAACTTAATGAAAGTTAAACATTTCAATGACTAAAAACAAATATTATCATTTTATTTTAACAAAATAAAAAATAATAATACAAATAAATTCTGATTATAATGTTGAAAGGTTTGTTGTATAAAAATATAATAAGAACTAAAAGTACTTATTTAATAAACTTAATGAAAGTTAAACATTTCAATGACTAAAAACAAATATTATCATTTTATTTTAACAAAATAAAAAATAATAATACAAATAAATTCTGATTAAAGAACAAACTTTTTGCATATTTTCTCACTTAGTTGAGGCATTTAACACCTTAGAAGAAACCACAAAATAAAGTTGAAATAACCGACTGCATAATGCTCTACTCGCATATAATAAATACCACTATTTTCTATATATGCCTGACTTCAGAGGAGTTAAGTGCTCTAAAACGGGCTCATTATGATCCCCAAAAGGTCTAGTTATCTATTATGAACAACTTAAAAGTAGGACAAAGGCAAATGCCTAGTTAGATAAAGGATACTCAAAAATACATATCAAATTCCGACCACATGGAGAGACAGATATCAGGAAGAGCATTAACTTAGTCTTGCTCTGTGAGGTACTATAATAATATTCAACTATTGACAGTAAAAATTCCACTTAAAACGTCAAAGCACAGTTCCGTAAGGGTTTTTCACGTCATTCGTATTCATAAATCTAAGATTTAATAAACGCTTCAGCTTACAGCAAGCCACGTTCAAGTGCAATCAGCAGTCGAAGAAACTCATCAATGTCAATTCAAAGTAGCCAATCAGCGCGGCTAATAATACCACAAAGCATAGAAATTTCTATCATAATTTGGCCAAAGACAATAGCCAAACAGAGCCAAAAAGTATTTTTGCTAAGCGCAAATATTTGCTAATTAAACATTTCAGCGTAAGTTTTTTCCTCTCCCTCTCTTAAGTATTTGCCTGGGCAATAATAATAAATTTGACATCATTGCGCGTAAAAGCATAAAATAAACAAACAAAAAAAAAACCTCGTTATTTATAAATGTAAATGCCTGAGCTGAGCACATGCTGCCGGTGTTAGGCGGCTTCTAGAAGCGCATCAAGTCGATAGCATTGAACCCGCTGACCTGGCTGAGCTCCAACGACCTAGTGATCAATTAATATCAATAATATTATTAATATTATTACTAGCTGCTGTTATTTGAAGACACCGACAGCTACTTAGCTGCGACGCCCCAACGCCCCTACAGCATTTAGCGTTTTACTTAGCCGTTATTTATTTACCTTCAATTTACAATTCATTTTGCGCAGAACGCCGTCGTCGTTAGGCTGGCGACGCTTACGCAGGCGCAGAGACAGTCACCGTCGTCGTCGCCGACGTCGCCGGCTCGGACTTGGACTTGGTAAATGAAGTAACCTGGCCTTGTCGCGCGCCAGTCTCCGCTTAACATTTGCGCGTCGCGCTTGGCTCTAAACGCAACTGCCTCCAAACTATTCGCGCACAAGCTCTGATCGCGACATTCGGCTATTATTATATATTTTTTGGCAGCGCGTAAATCGGCTTAAACTATAGAATCCAATTTGCCTTAAAGCCTAATCAGCGTACAGCGATTTATCAGCTAAAATGCTGCAGCATAAACTCAAAACGGTAATTGCAAAACGGGACACAAATTAAGCAGTCTAAAACGATCTAAAAATAGTTTTCAAAAACACGATGATTGTTCGTTTAGATAGCAAAACAATTTCGCTTGGCCAGGGCCAGATACTATCCATAACTAATTAGTTACCTGATGGCTAAGCACTTTTCATATAATAATATTTCACTTGAGTACTTAGTACAAACAAAAATATGATAATAATAGTTTAAATAACAATAAAATAGTAATAAAAAATAGTTAAAATATAAAGTTTTGTGCTTAAATTACGTTTTAGCCACAGTGCTCAGACAATCTGCTTTCTAGCCATGTTAAATTACCAAAAAAATTATTTTAATTTTTTAATTATTTCATTAAAATTAAATAAAAATTTTAAAAAGTCAATTTTATAATTAATAGTTAAAAGCAGTTTTTTTATAAATTAATTTTATATTATAAAATGTATTTTATTTTTATATTACTAAAATATATATTTTGACTGTATGATTTAATGAATAATTATTATGTCTTTAATAATTCTGCAACACTTATTTTTGTACATAATTTATTGAATTATTTAAGTGTAAGCCAGGTTAACAAAACTTGCTAAGTAAATATTTGTCAATCAAGATGTGAAACCTAATCAAAAGCATTTAAGATACAAAAATTTTGATTCAAATTCGATTTCGAGTTCTTTGCATAAGTAATTTCTGTGGCTTCGTTACCATATTGTGCTGAGCAGTGTAACTTAATTATTCTTAGCTTAAATGAAAATAGAATCAAGTAAATAAACTTAGGAAGGCATGCTTACACGGCTCAATTTATATATATATTAATTTATATATATAAATCTCTATACTCTCTCTAAATACTCTATATAAATGAATTTTCATGATATTAAGCTTTAATCAATTCTATATTCTACTCTTAAATCCCTCCTCTCTTCTAGCAGCCCATCCATTCAGCATTGACAGTCTTCATCTGCTTCAGCTTGGTTGTCCACACATCGTTTGGCGCTCCAGTTGCGAGTTATGAGAACAATCTCGTGACATATCCAGAGGCGCCCAGTGAGGTGCTGCCCATTGAGCCGCTGTTAATCTATCCAGAGTCGCGGGAAATTCTCTATCAGGCGCGCACGCTGGAGGGCGATGGGGAGCAGGACATTATCTTTGTCAAGTTGCTGCAGGACAAACTGGATGGCTATCGACCCAAGCAGCAGCGACTTGTGGAGAAGCAGCAGCGGCGCAAAGAGCTGAACCTCAAGGACATATTCTTTGTTAAGGCGCGTGCCAACGGCCAATTCAGTCATGAGCGCTTGAAGGTCTACCGACTGCCGGAGTTCTATGCGATCAGCGTCTTCCGCAACGGGGAGAAGTGAACGGGCGAAGGCTGGTTCCGAGCGCTGCACTCGTGCTGCAGTTAAGCTTTTAAGTTTTTATGTTATGTATATAAGCCGCTATGAATAAACGCTTCTGAGGTTGTTCAAATACTGCTGAAAGGCTCTTATCAGACGCGCTTTGGGGCGGCGCTTTCCATGCCATTTCAATTATCCATAACAAAGGCGGCCGCAATTGCTGCTGAATGATGGGCGGGGGCAACAGCGCCAGCTCCCCAAAGCCCCTGACAACTTCAATTTCACGCGCTTCACACCGGGTTCACGTCAAGCGGCAATTAATAACTGTCAGTCAATTGGCTGCCACAACTAAAGCCAACTCAAAGCTCCAGCATCACAACAAAGAACTAATCCCTTTTGTCATCGGCCAACGCAGACCGCGGGCCAAACATTACGTCAAATTCATAGAAAGCAAAATAAAACAAAATCCCATGAATGGAGAGCTATCATAGAGCCGCTGTGCGAATACACTTGCCAAATAAGTTGGGGAGAAGTTGAGAGGAAAACCGAACATGAAGTTACGCCAAATTCATAGAATGTGATAGACTTCAAAAGTCTTATCTTGCGAATGACTGAAAACGTTAGGTCTATGTTGATCTAAGCAACAAGATTTGGAATCTATTTGATCTATTTGAAATCTATTTGATGAAAGTGAAATAGTGAAATATATGTTAGTGAAATAGCATGGAAAACCCTATACACAAATTCTTATTAAAGTAATATTATATATAGAGCTATAACTACAGCTAATGCAAACTTCTATTCTTCAACTTTCCTAAATTCTAACTTATAGAAGTTTCAGATGTCTCTAAATCCATAATCCTTTGTCATAAATACAAAATATGCTTGACCTTCTTTGAAAATCAGATTATATATATAAAACAGTGGTTGAAGCCATCGACTCTGAGTAGTTAGATACTCAACAAACACACAGTCATATAGACATACAGATAAATACAGACATAGGCATATACACAAACACATAGATATATACAGACTTATATCGCAACAGATCTGTGGACGTAGAGACACTCAACAGTCAAATGAGTAAATATCAATTACCTGTAGCGCTGCATATCGTGCTCCTAATTCGATCATCTTGTTTTATGATTGTTCTCACAATCCAATGCACGTTACAAACTTTGTGTGAAAACAATAGGATCCATTTGAGAAATCTTGACGGTAAAGTTATTCAAAAATTGGTGTAAACTAGTTATGCAAACTTTCGCTCAGTTTTTTGTAAGTCTCAGGCACGTTCGCAACTTTACAATACTACGCACGCATTTGCTCCACTTGTGAGATGGACTCAGATACAGCGTACAAAGCACAATTCACGAAGGGTTTGGGTTGGTCACAATGATGAAAATTTAATTATTTACTAGAAGAAGCACAAACCGCTCCGAAATGATACTTGTTACATTAATATAAGTTGGCAGGACCTCAGCTAACCATCAGTCGCGGTGCTATGTTCATGGACATGAGCTCCTGGAAGAGCAGCTTGGCCGCGTACGGCAGCCGCACCTGCGAGATTTGCGTCTTGTTCTTGCAGCCTTTGCACTCGAACGTATTGTTGCGAAGATTGGCAATGGCAATCAGACCGCAAAAGTTGCAGATGTGCACGCGATACGGATCGGACACTTCGAACAGTCGCTCGCGAAGGAACTGAGCAGCGCCGTGAGAGATCTGACAATCACGCTCCATCTCACCGAAACGCAAGCCGCCGTCACGTGCTCTGCCCTCCATAGGCTGGCGCACTAGGATCTGCACGGGACCACGGGCACGTGAATGGATCTTGTCGTCCACCATGTGCTTGAGGCGCTGATAGTAAGTAGGGCCCAAGAACACCTGCAACAAAAACACAGCCTTATTGCAACTGAGATCATATAGAAGGGATTTTCTCTATACCTGAGCATTAATTTTGCGTCCAGTGTGGCCGTTGTACATGACCTCATTGCCTCGAAGATGATAGCCGTACTCCTGCAGGAAGGTTGAAATCTTTTGTACGTTGACGGCATCGTTGAAGGGCGTGGCATCGCCGATTTCGCCCTTATTGGAGCCCAGCTTTCCCTGCAGGCACTCGATTAAATGACCAATTGTCATACGAGAGGGAATAGCATGGGGATTGATAATAATGTCTGGAGCCAATCCCTCGCAGGTGAACGGCATGTCCTCCTGGCGGTACTGTATACCACACGTACCCTTCTGCCCGTGGCGAGAGGCAAACTTGTCTCCAATCTGTGGTATGCGCACAGAACGCACGCGAATCTTGCAGAACTTGTAGCCCTCGCTGTTCAATGTCAACATAACCTGATCCACAATGCCCGTCTCAGAGTTACGCAAAAATGTGGAGGCATCGCGCTTGGCGAATCGCTTCGTGTTGCTGTCCAGCTCATCGTCGTTCTCGGGCAGTGTGATTGTCTTGCCAATGACGACGTCGTCTCCAGAGACACGTATGCCCGGTGCAATGATGCCATCGTCGTCCAGTTTGTCATAATGAGCGTTTCGCATACCCTGGCAGGTGCCACGATGTGGTTTCTCAAAGCTCTCCTCCTGATCCCCGACGCGTTTATTCTCCGCATCCTTGTACGACCGATAAAACACCGATCGGAAGAAGCCACGCTCCACAGCGGACGCGTTCAGAATAACAGAATCCTCCTGGTTGTATCCCGTGTAACACAAAATAGCCACAATCGAGTTGATGCCCGCAGGTAACTCACGGAAACGCAAATACTCCATGGATCGTGTGGTAACCAATGGCTTCATGGGGTAATACAGCACGTGCGCCAGGGTGTCCATGCGAACGTGGAAGTTAGTAATGTAAACACCCATAGCCTGCTTACCTAGAGTCCAGAAATAAGGAAAACTTATTAAAATACAGTTCTTAGTGATCTCATCTGTTACCTACCCATAGCGCTTTGATAGGTGTTACGTGGACTCTGATTGTGATCGGGGAAGGGTATGATAGAGGCACAGACGCCCAGGATCATGGCCGGATGAATCTCACAGTGAGTGTAGGTGGTACAATAGGCGTAGTCCTTATCCTGTTTGAGATCGTAGGGCGACATGGCAATCATGACCGTTTCCTCCTCGAGCGTGTCAATGTACTCAACGACGCCAGAAGCAACCAACACCTGCCAGCTGTAGTTGTTGTAGTCTCGCTCTTTCAGCATCTCCACGTGAGTCTTCTTCAGCAGCAGCGTACCATTCTCCACAATAAGCAGAGGTCTGCATATGCGACCCGCGTCTGTATAGATTCTGATCTCGCGATCACGAATGTCGCGAATCATGGACACCTCAGACACAATGATATCCATCTGACGACGCAGTTTACGCAGTGTGGCCATCAGCTGCTCTGGGTCTCGATGTATGCCCACCCAACAGCCATTCACGAAGATTTTGGTGGCATCTGCAATCGCAGAGGGCGCAATTTCCTCTAGATTCTCCATGGACCACTCTTCCAAGAACTCCAGAATCGGCGATGGCTGTGAGCCCACCGAAATGTATGCCATCAGCGCCAAATTCTTTACCAAACCCACAGCAGCGCCCTCAGGAGTCTCTGCAGGGCACAACATGCCCCACAGCGTGTTATGAAGCTGACGCGGCTTGGCCAGCTTGCCATCGCGTCCAATGGGCGAGTTGACGCGTCGCAAATGAGACAAGGTGGAGGCGAATGTGAGACGATTCAACACCTGGGAAACGCCGGCACGAGCTTGATGCGCCTTCTTCTGATCGCCCCAGTTGCCGGTGGCCAGCGAGTAGCGCAGACCGTCTGTGATAATGTTTGTCTTGATGGCCAGCTCCAAATTAAAATCTTTGCCGCGATCAATGAACTTCTGTGTGTACATGCGCACTTCCTTCATCAAGTTCTTGAAGAGGCCGCGGAAGAGGAAGGCCAAGAGCGGGCCAGCCAGATCCAAGCGCTTGTTGCCATAGTGATCACGATCGTCGAGCTCACGGCGACCCAGCGAGGCCAGCAGCAGGCGATGCACCATGTAGCCTAGGAAATAGGCCTTCTTTGTCTCGCAGAAGTCAGAGACTCCCACATGCGGCAGCATTTCCTTTTGCAGAATTTCCTTGGCGTACTTTATACGCTTGTCCTTGGTGACGCCGGGACGTGCACCGCGAGCGCCTATGAAGTTAAGTGCAACATTCTGCTCCTGCACCACGAAGGCCTCATCTAGTGAGGGCTTCACCATCTCCATCATCTCTGGATCGTCAAAGTCGTATATAATGTGCTCCAAGATATCGCGATCAGCCACAAAGCCCAAGGCACGAAACACTATCATGATGGGTATCTCCTGTTTAATGTACGGCAGGATGGCAATGATGCGCTGTCCAATCGCAGATTTCTTGATATTTTGCGAGCCACGCGCCATCATATTCACCCAGAGCGTAGAGGTTGGACGCGAGCTGTGCTCCAAGCAGGAGCGTATCTCTGTTTTGAATGCGAACTTTCCGTCCTTCATGCTGAACACGTACACTGTATTCGTTGCCATCTTCTCCTGGGCGATTAGCACTTTCTCCGAGCCGTTAATAATGAAGTAGCCACCCGGATCCAGCGGGCACTCGTTTAGCTCGGTCAAATCACGATCTGTGAGCTGAGAGAGCAGGCAATATGTTGATCTCAACATGATGGGAATTTTGCCAATGAACGTCTTCTGATGCTGGGTCTCAACGGGATCCATGCCCTCCACATTCTTTGTCTTCGTAATATCGACATACAATGGCGCCGAGTAGGTCAGATTGCGCAAACGCGCCTCGTTGGGCATCATGGGACTGGGAGAGCCATCCTTTTCCCAATGCGTCGGCTTGGACAAGTAAATCTGCTCGAATTTCAGAGAGAACCGTGGCGGTGTTTCCACCTCACCGGATGTGTGCTGAGCCTCCGCCTGCAGCTCAATGGCCGGCGAGTCCTCGACAATGCGCTGCACAGACATTTGTATGAACTCATCGAAGCTGTCCAGCTGCTGACGCACAAGACCTTTCTCGTCGAAATACGCGTTGATCACAATCCAGCAGGCCTCCTGCCACAGCTCGTGCGATATCTCCTCTGCATTTTCCTCATCGAAATTCTCTGCAAAAACATTTGGTTTTCAGTTAATTTTAAGCAGACAACGCTAGCGCCTTCGCCGCCATGTTAATTTTTTTGCGTGGCGTGCGTTGCAATTTTCACGACTTATTCTCATTACCTTCTTCATTATCGTACATCATGTTAATTTGTGTATTCTATTGCACTTTGTGCAGTGAAGGAAATAAAACAAATTGGTATATTGGCAATACTTTAATTGTTTAATAGATTGTTGAAATTGACACGAAGAAATCCACAAGCACCGCAATAAGCGGCAATTTATTTGGAACTAGTGATGTACTCATAACAGCGATGTACGTGACACATCGATTGTTTTCAGTGTTCAATAACGAGCGACCATCTATCGATAACTTGCAGTGCTCGGTATGCTGTGCACTATCTATTTTGAACACATTTATGATTCACATCTCTTTGTGAGATAGTCAGCTTTAAAGTATCCCCGGTTTTTATAATATGTAGAAACTGATTCTGCATGCATAGAGAATAATTGCTAATTTATGCTTTAATCATCAATGATTGTCCATTTATAAGTTATTTTCAATTAATAATATATTCTAATATCTCACCATATATTATTCGGTTGCATGCTTTTCATGGTCTATTTGCAACGGCCTTTTCGATATTGCGTGCACATCACTATCAGCCGGGAACAGCTGTTTGTACCGTTGCATGTTTTTCTCGTCTTTTTTGTTATTTAACGCTGTACTTCACATGAGTTTTTTTAGAAAAGGTGGTCGGTTCTTGTTTGCCGGCATTCTGCCGGGCATTGACCGCAGCTCTAATGATATTGTCGGCAAAGATACCAAAACTTACCAATCTTTCCTAGAAACGAAGAGGGACGATGAAACGGGCATAGAGCGACTGAAGCTAATGTTTACCGTGGAGTAAGTGAAAAAACTTTAACAATACCAGGCCAATTGAAATAACCAAACTCTTGCAGTGAATTCGGCAGCATATCCTCAGAACTCAACTCCGTGTACCAGGTGGGCTTCCTCGGCTTCCTTGTCGGAGCCATCTATGGCGGTGTTACACAATCACGCATCAGCTACATGAATTTCATGGAAAACAATCAAGCGACAGCGTTCAAATCCCATTTTGATGCGAAGGTAAGAGAACTTAAGTCATTCAGTGAGGGTAATAACTAAATTTATGAATAAAATATTACAGAAAAAGCTGCAGGATCAGTTCACGGTGAATTTCGCGAAAGGTGGCTTCAAATGGGGCTGGCGTGTCGGCCTGTTTACCTCCTCCTACTTGTAAGTCTCCTTAGATAATTAACTCCACCAGACCCTTAACAGGTTGTCTCTTCCACCAGTGGTATCATAACCCTTATATCCGTGTACCGAGGCAAGTCCTCGATTTATGAGTACCTCGCAGCGGGCTCCCTAACTGGCGGGCTCTACAAACTCAACTTGGGTCTGCGCGGCATGGCCGCTGGAGGCATCATTGGTGGCTTCTTGGGTGGCGTCGCTGGTGTGGCATCACTGCTGCTAATGAGCGTCTCGGGCACCTCCATGGAAGAGGTGCGGTACTGGCAGTACAAGTGGCGGGTGCACAGAGATGACGACATCCATCAAGCCTTCAAGAACCAGGCCGAAAAGGATGCGCCCGAACTGTTCACGGCTCACGATAAGCGAGTGGGCGACACAGTGACATTGGAGTCGGTCAAGTGAAGCTTCTCGATGTAACTTTAGATCTTTTTTATTTAAATAATAAATTGCAAAAATGTCCTTGAAATGTTGTACAGATAATACAATTAAGGAAGCCCAAGTCGGCTGATGCTATGCGTTGTTCCAGTTGATGCCTAGTGCAACTAAAGATACAGATATGACTCAGATACATTTGAAGAACGTGAAAATGGAGCTCAGAATTCAAATGCGATAAATTAAATGCTTTGCGAGGAGAACAGGAAACATAAAATATGTGTGAAGAACATGACTCGATAGGTTTCAGACTTCGTCTTCGGAGGGACGCGTCAGGCGCTTGGCCCCGCGATTCGGTGGGCCTTTTGGCTTTGCAAAGGCTGGGCGATGCAATATCTTCTTGGGGTGCAGCTCATCCTGTAGGTATTGCTCGGTGAGTTCGGTGCCACTGTCTATTTCCAGCTATATTATAAACAAAATAGATTAAGTTTAACAGCGCCTTAAACTGAGGTTGATTGACTCACCTTCTTGGCTACTTCCACGCCGAAAGCGGCGAGCTCCTCGAGGAATGGAGCCTTGCAGCTCGAGTACATCATGCGCTCGCGCACAGAGCAAGAGTATCCTGGCATAGAGTATATGAATACGAAGGACTCCAAGTAGTCACCCTCGTGGGTGTGCTTAAACAGATACAGATGGTAACGTGCGTGGTCGTCGGGCACCTGCTTTGGCAAGTCGGTCAGCTCGACATTGGCAGCGTTGGATACGTGTATGCGCTCCTCCTCCAGGCTAATCCGAAACTGCAAATAGTCGTAGTTACCGCGCAACATGTCCTGCACCGCTGTACGCGTAGCGTCGGTCAGCGGACAGGAGATGCCGCCCAGCGTCTGGTGGCGGGTCTCCGTGGATATTTCGGTGCGCACTTCTGATTTTTGTAGTTCCTTTATCTCTTCCTCGCGCATGGTAAGCGGCGCCGGCGCAGCAAATTCACGCTTATGCTTTTTGTAACCCTCCAGAGTGGTCTCCTCTAAAGTCGTCGCGTGCAGCTCCTCCATGATGTACGCCGAACCAAATTCGGTCTTGAGTGTTGCTTTCGTTGAAGCGTAGACCATCTTTTGGCGAATGCTGGCAGTGTCTGGAATCCAACTGATCAGTAGCCAGCCATAGCCCAGAGGCATCTTCGTGTCCATACGATACAACAGATAGCAGGGAACACTCTCCTCAAAGAGGGGTGACATCAGCTTATCATAGTCGCGTTCCCAGTCTTTTTTCACATCAGCTGTAGCCTTGCAGTTGAGCTGTTCTAAGTGGGCAAATCATAGAACGGAAATAACATTTCCGGATGTTTGCATATATTAAATTATATGTGTATGTGTGTGTGTGTGTATTCCACTCACCATTTTCAATTGATACTTTTATCACCCGTATTTTTCCGTTTTTGGCCTTGGCAAACACTTTCGCTAGTTGCTCGTTGGCTGATGGGAATAAATAAAATGTAATATCAATAGTATTATTATTTATTTTTTCTCCTAGCACTTCTTCAGCTTACCTTTGATGCCCGTTTGATGCGACATTGTAAATAGAAAGCAATTCTAAAATCTAATAGGGGAAAAAAATGTATTACTCACAAAAAGAAATGCGGCGCTGCCAGCTCTTTTTATTTTTGTGTGCGTATGTGGCATCACCTTATCTTTGTTTACATTTTGCACAGAAACAGTGGACCATCTGGCAGCGCCAGTTTATAGTAGTGCGACCAGACTTTGAGCAAATAACAGTGTGTTTTACAGCACTGCAACTTGCTCTGCGTTCTTTTCACGTCCGTAAAATGTAAAACAGAAGCTGCATTTAATTGCATTTATAGCGACGCAGTCCAATCAAAAATAAGTTTCAAGTGCAATCGTGTAGTGACTCAAGTGAGTGAACAAATAGGCCGCTGTCTGAACGCCGAGCATTCCACGCTCTAATTGCTAATAAGCTACATACACGCTCTCGCTGTCTCTGTCGATATCTCTGTCGCTGCCAACGTCAGCGTCAGCGCTCGTCACCGCCCTACTACGACGAATGTTTACTTCCGCTTGTTTATGTCGTGGAAATTGAAAATGAAATGCAATTATAGATTTTAAATGTAAACTCTGGCCTGTATTTATTGCAGTATCCATACCCATGTTAACCGAAGCGCTCATGGCCAGTGACAACATTATGGACGAACTAGCATCTTTGATACGCACCGAAATTCCCGATGGCCGCCAGAGCCTTCGCGATAGCTACACGAATCTGGAGCGTGTGGCCGACTACTGCGAGGACACCTACTATCGTGCCGACAATAAGAAGGCTGCTCTTGAGGCCACCAAGAACTACACCACTCAATCGCTGGCCAGCGTAGCGTATCAGATCAACACTCTTGCCTACAGCTACATGCAGCTGTTGGACTTGCAGGCGCAGCAGCTCAGTGAAATGGAGTCGCAGATGAACCACATCGCTCAAACGGTGCACATACATAAGGAGAAGGTAGCCAGGCGGTAAGTTCAATCCATTATCAAAAATTTTTAGGTTCTTTACATATTTACTTTTCTTATAGAGAGATTGGCGTGCTGACAGCTAATAAGGTGAGTTCGCGCCAGTTCAAGATTGTGGCGCCCATCAATCCCGAGAAGCCCATCAAGTATGTGCGTAAACCCATCGACTATTCCATACTGGATGAGATTGGGCATGGGATAAATTCCTCCAACCAGCACGTTGTGCGGCAGAAGCATCGCGGCTCGAGTCATGGCTCTGTTCAGTCTCTGGTGCCGTCTTCAGTGGGTCCACCGCCCACCACAAAGCCACCGACACCGCCGCAAATGTCGCGTGCCGGAAACACAGGCACTCTGGGCAAATCTGTCAGCAATACCGGAACACTGGGTAAGAGCTCGCGGGAGTACCGTACGCCGCCAGTGGTTAATCCACCGCAAGTGCCCTCACACTATGCTCCCAACTATCCAATTGGGCATCCCAAGCGTATGTCAACGGCCTCGTCCAGCACTACCACCACCACGGGGGGCGGTGCAGCTGGCAATGAACGGGCCGCCGGCTACAGTGCGCTGCCCATGCCGCCTAGCCAGCAGATTGCCACGCACGTAAATCTGCCCTCGGCGGGCATGATGCAGTCGCTGCCACCGCCGCCGCCCACAACCTACGACGACAGGAGCAGCATGCCGCGTAAGTTAAGCGATTTGAATTAAACTTCGAAGAGAGTATACTGAAAGCTCTCGTGCTTACCCTTAGCAGCGCCTCCCTCGCCGTTGACCGTCTCGCAGCACGAGATGACTGAGCAGAGTCACATTGGCATGCACACCCTGGGCCGCAATATAAATAGGTAAGCAACTACTCGTGCATGTCCTCATTGTTTGCTTGTATATAACTCATGTCGTACCTTTTAATGTCATCTGCTTGCCCACAGGAATCCGAATAGGTAAATTGCATGCTTTTAGGTCTTAAGTAAAGTCTTATGCTAATTCTTTCGTGTGCTCAGAAATCATTTCAGTTTGAATTTTGCGCGCCCTGGATCGCAGTCGCCGCCGTTGCCGCCACCGCCGCCACCAGAGGATGAGCATCAAGACTTCGGGCGTCCGCGCACATCAACGGGGCCACAATTGGCGCCCATTGTACCGGAGGACCAGAACTTGCCTGGCTGGGTGCCCAAAAACTACATTGAAAAGGGTAAATATATATATATATGTGAATCTACTATTTTGCTATATATTTATTATTTTAGTGGTGGCTATTTATGATTATTATGCCGACAAGGATGACGAGCTTAGCTTCCAGGAAAGCTCGGTGCTGTATGTGCTGAAGAAGAACGACGATGGCTGGTGGGAGGGTGTTATGGATGGTGTTACCGGTCTGTTCCCGGGAAATTATGTCGAACCATGTGTCTAAGCACTGCCAACGGAATTAACAATAACAATAATATGCATTATAACGAACACGATAAGCATTTGCGCATATTGATAATGATATTTATACAACTACAGCCGCAGCGCACGCTCTCAAAAGTATTCCACTAGCATAAACTGAATGGCAATGAGCTGCATATATAGATAAATATGAACAAAGTGGTCAACAAACGCTCACACACACACACTTGGACACACACACATACATAGACACACACGCACGCACACTCCAGGAAGAATTGTCAAAGCATTTATATGAGAGCGCTCGCTATTTTCTACATAAAGTAAACTATAAACTAATTAAATAATCTAATAGACGAAAATAGCCCAAGGAATGAAAAAATCATGAAATTGAGAACATATATACATATATGAACTATATATTATACAGACATATAGACGAATTCGGCCCCAAGTATAAAGTGGTTAAATAACTGTCGGCGCTTACTACAATTTTTGTTTGGATATTTTTTATTGTTTACATTGCGCTTGCACCACGCCTCCACGAGACCCTCAGTTCCCGCAGTATCGTAGGTTATACGAATTTCAGTTAGCCTTTAGCTTCTAAGTATTGGCCAATTGGTTATGCATTTTGTGTGCACACATATAATTATTTACAGCAATACAGCAATATGCATATATAAATATTTTTTTGCGTAAGTGCATACTAAAGATTTAGTTAAAGTGAAATTGCAAAAACAAGAATCAAATTACATTTATAATATATACAGCTCCACATGCATTATATGGTCTAATAGCTAATAAAAATTTCAAATTTCTAAACCTCTCTTTGTTTGACCATGCAATTTGGCATTGCCCATTTGCATACCAAGGGCATTTTGACCTTTTCGTGCCGGATGCCCATGTGCCCTGAAAAATCTTGTGTGAAAAGTCGGGCGCGCAGTGAAAGTGCTCAGCATGAAAAGGTAGGGGGGTGGATCCGTGACTAGTGAGTGATGCGTGACGTGGGTGGCCGGCTGCTCTCAATAAAATATTTACAAATGCCAACACTTATAAGACTCCCGCCCAGTTCTATCAATCAATCAATTTCCAATTGCTGCATGCACATATATAAACAATTTACATTTCAATGTCGCGCTCGCAAAGCGTTATCGGGCCAACAACTCCCCGGCCAAGACGACACGGAAATGAATGCCTTCATGTTGATGTGTAACACTTTTTTCCTTGCAACATTTATTATAAAGCCTTAGTTCAGTCCACCCATTGTGGCGTGGCATGAGACCGATGGGGCGGAAACGTTTCTAGTTTTCCGGACAGGCGCCGGCTACCAACTGGATTCCATTTTGTCGCAGCAAAAACGTAAACCCAAAATGATTTGCATAAAAGTAGAAAAGGTTTAACTGCTGCTAAAAGAAAAATATAAAAAATATATATATATATATATATATATACTATATATAAATTATTGATTTTTTTCAGTTCTTTTAAATTTAAAGAAAATGAGTTGAAATTAAATTAATAACATAAATAAAATATAATAATAATAAAATATTATATTCTCTCAACATGAACTTGGATGGAAAATATGATATACATTTTTCCTGAAGAATATTTTTTAAATAAATAAAAATATTATCTATACATTTTGCTTGATGAATTCCAAGAACTCGTCTATCCTCTGCATCATATGTGAATTTGCATTTAAAAATAAGTTCTTTAGCATAATTTATATACTTTCAGAGTGCATTGACCTAATTTCTGATATCCTATAGCTTATCTATAGTATATCCTCAACCGATACTCAATGTGAAGTGAGCAGAAGAACTTCCTTTTGGATTTACAACATATTGAAAATCAAGCCACTTGGGATTGTATGGCTGCCATCACTTGCCGCTATACCCCTGCAGGCCCACGGCTTACAAATCCGCTCAGAGCCAAGAAGCCCTGGGCGAGCGCTGAACTGGCCAACGTCAAAGAAATGTATGCAAAATGGCGCATTAGCATTTCAACAATTCGGAAAACGAGTGGAGTAAAAAAGAAACAACAGCGGAGAAATTGATTGAGCTATGCGGCCAGGACATAACAAAACAAAACACAGCCCAACACAGAGCCAGCCGGCCGTTAGGGGTGTATCCAGTGGCCCCGGCCAGGCATGCCGTACACCTTGCCTATAATTTGACCAGAGTAGACCAGGCCAGAGGCCAATAGAGCCGGTGGACTTTCAGTTGAGTTTTGTCAGTCCACGCGAACGGTTCGCAGCCAACGCGAGTCTCTGTCGGAAGTGCCCATATATACAGATATATATATATATATAAATATATTTATTTATTTAGGCCCTGCCGTAATATTCAAATAGTTGGTGAACAAACAACATTTCGTAAGTGCGGCATTTTGCAGAGGTGCTGAAAAACTTTGCCAGCGAGCAGTGAGTGCAAAAGTTTTGTTCTTTTATTTAAGTTAATCGATGCTAAGTTGCGGCCGGCATATAGTTATGAGCGGCCGCTGGGCCGGGGGTCCTTTAGCTGTTTGCGCATATAATTGACCTACTTGGAGGCGCTTATCGCGGCCATCTCTGCTCGCATTGCATTTACTTTTAGCTGAATTGTAAAATATTACATTATTTCATGCCAAGATTGGGGCCAGCCGGGCGTCATTTTGTTTTGAAATGTGCGAAAACTTTCGTCGGCACTGTAAACACTGCGAAGCAGTTGGCCCCCTTTCGCAGCCAGGCCGAGCTCTTGAGATTGAGGCACGCACGCCTCTTTCGCAGAGACGCTTTAACGCTAACGTCTCGAGGTTTTTTAATTGCTTCGACTAATTGCTCAGCTTGAAGGTTACAAGTTTCCCTTGAAGCCTTCACACAACAACAGCAAAATTAGTGAATGGCCAAGAACTCACTCCTGGGTCACTAGTGGAGTGCGGGCAGGAAGAAAAACTTCATATTACGACGATTAGCCAGGCTCATTTCATTTGATGGACTCTATAAATAGCCATCAAACGCACACCTTCAGCTACACACAAGTGATTAACTATTTGCCACAAATGCTGGCCATCAATCACAGTCCCGGAGTCACGGACTGCGCAACCTTATAATTACTAGAAAAGTGTTGCGTTTTATTTTTGTTTAAACTTTTGACTTAAAACAAGAGTTGGCTGATAAATTCATAGTGCTATCTATGTATACATACCCAAAAAGTTGTGGAGTTCTAAGGAAAAGTTGAAGCTTTTCCCTTGCCAAACAGAATCAAAAATATTAAAGAAATCTATGCAGAAACTATTTTAATAATAGGCACAGTAAATTACAGTCGACTTCACAGAGTTTATTCTGTTTTCCGATTCGCATTCAAAATATCGAAAATCTTGTTCCCATTATATTCAAATTTTTATTTAATTTGTCATATTTACTTGGGTCAATTTCATAGAACTTTGTTGGCTTCTCGTAAACAGCTGTAAATATTTAATATTACAGATTTCCTACAATGTTTATTGAGCACACACGAATATGTGAATCTTCGCTGATGTGAATGAAATTTGTTTACCGCTCAGCAGTTTGTCAATATGCGCTGGCTGGATTGGGAGATCTGCCTGAAAAGTTGTGGAACCCATTTGGGACACGCGCTCGCAGTGATGTATATACGTATATACAGTTGCCTGCTGGCCACTAATGAGGCTCGATATGAATAGAGAGCTCATATACACATACATACGCGAAGCACTTAAGGCAAGGGCTGCCCCCATGATTTAACCAAGCGCAGTGTGGCCTATCGCTGGGCGTAATCTGGGCTAAGTTTTGTCGCCGACTCTCCTGACCGAAATCAAATCAAATGCGGTCTTTGAAAATATTAAAACATTAACAATGAGCATGCGACAACGTCAAAATAACAAAGCCAAAGACATGGGCAACCACTAACATACGCCCACCCACACACGCATACACACCCACACACACATACAAATACATTTCTGTATAGCTATTCAGCTGGACACCAACTGAGTTCAGTCAATTTGGCCCGCAGTTGTCGTGTCTGTGGGCAATTTACACAATTTCAATAAGCGACAATAGTAAAAAACAAGTGGGAGCGCACCTGCTGCGTATGCCTGACTGCCATATACCCTGCAAATGACAATCAATGGATCAAGAGTATATCTTGACTTCACTTTTGCTGATTCAAGCCCTCTTCGAGTACGAGTACTAAATCTGATCAGTCATATTGTACCCTATGTAATATATATGGGATATATATATATATATATATATATATCAACGTTGAATTAATCAACTTATATATCAATGCTGAGCTACACGTATATATATACTCTATACAATTGAAAAGGACATCCAGTTTATGAAATTTACAGGGTATTCAAACAGAAGCAGCTGAAAATAGACGACAGGAATAAAAGTAGTATTTGATTGGGGCATTCGAAGCGCCTGGCTGTGAAGGCAGCCGATGCGAATCGATTTGAATATCAAATTCGTGAAAGCCTGGCCCAAAGTCGATCCATTGGGAATTTCTATTTACTTAATGTATAAAGACCAGGTTTGTCAGTGGGCGCGTCCGAGGACTACTCGATTCGTTTTATTGACACTGAAGCCCGGCTATTTGTATACATGCCACACACTCACCCATCGCAGCGTGTTTGTTCATATGAAATTTCGTTTTATATATTAACGATTTGTTGGTTGAAATCAATTAAATATTTCATGCATTTTGTCGCCCAAATATTGACCACGCTGGCGCACACTTTATAATTAATTCACTTTCCAGAGAAGGTGATTTAGAGCCAAGACAAAATTGTTGTTGGGCGACACCAGGTAGCAGCTACCAGGTGATACTTGTTCTAGATAACTATTTAATTTGACAAGGTCAACTCATAGCGGCATGTAATCAGCACAGAACACAATTTATTACTAGATGTGGCCATACAGATATTACTCGGAAAGTATTCATAATTAGTTGCTCAGTAATGGTCATTCACATCAATCAAAAGTAATCTTATAATTAATAATAATTAATTGTAATTGTAATATATTTTTTTAGATTTTTATTGCCAGTGGAAATAATTCTCTAAGAAAATTAAGAAAACCAATCCTATAAAGTAAATTTGATTTTAGAAGAATTGCTTTTAGCCAAGGTCTTTGGCTGCCGCCTTTCGCGTTGGTCAGCTTGGTCATCCGGAGAGCCTGTGGCCTTTTGAGCTGCCATCGAACTCTTGAGGAGTTAATGCTCGTTGATTTACATGCGAGGACACGCAAATGCAAGGAAGGTGTTCAAGTTCACGGCTTAATTTACTGCGCACGCCAAGCCGTAAACAAAGCCCGCGGGACTTTCACCTGCCAAACTCGCCCAACAACATCGATTAAGCCAAGCCATGTTCATGGCAGGAAGGCCTTGGCGCCGAAGTTTACAATCCATTACGGCTAGTTGAAGGCGTAGGCGGGGGGTGGGGGCATTGGGAAACACCCAGTTAATGACAGTTTTACGATTGTTGACAACAAATTGACACCATTTGTAAGCATTTGTTGTTCTCGCCTTGTTGCAGGCTATCAGCATTTGAAAGGCACGTGGCACTCCGGTGAAGGACACTCAACTGATCAAAGATGGCGGCTAGCGCTGGTGCCAGCAGCTGGTCGGGCAGCAGCGGCGGCAGCACATCCTCCCAAGGACGCCAGCTGGCGACCGCCCAGCCCGCCCAGGAAGAACGATTAGTGGTAAGTAGCCCCAGCACCCAACACCTAAGACAAAGCTACTAATTAACTGTATTTAAACGTGCAGGTGGCGGTGCGTGTACGCCCGAGTCTGGAGGCCGCCGAGCGGTGCATTGAGGTCATCTCTGGCGGCTCGCTGCTCTATGACGACGGCGGCAAGAGCCGGCCACGCAAATACTCATACGACCACGTCTTCAAGGAGAACGACACACAGGAGCAGGTCTACAAAACCACCACAGCACCACTGGTCAAGGATGTCCTGAATGGATACAATGCGGCAGTGTTTGCCTACGGCGCCACAGGCTCTGGCAAAACACATACAATGCTGGGGCCTGTGCCGCGGAAGAAGCCCTCAACAGCGGATCGCGGGCCGACAGCACTCGCCGGATACGATGCAGACGTCAGCAGTCAGGACATTGGGTTAATGGTGCGCGCCATTGAGGATATCTTTGGCCACATCGAGGCAGCTGGGCCGGAGAGCTCGTCCAAGGTGTCAATATCGTATCTAGAAATCTACAATGAGCTAATACGGGACTTGCTGAATCCGGGCGGCCCGCTGGAATTGCGTGAAGATCATAGGGGTCAGCGCATCACAGTAGCCGGACTTTCGGAAATAACCACATCTAGCCGCAAGGAGGTCGTCAACCTGCTCATCAAGGGCAACAAATCGAGAACCATGGAGCCAACTGCGGCCAACCAGACCTCATCGCGCAGCCATGCCCTCCTCAGCATCACCGTCCAGACGCGCACGTCCCTTGGCACCAAGCAGGGCAGGCTCTTCCTCACCGATCTGGCTGGCTCGGAGCGGGCCAAGAAGACTAAGAATCGAGGCAAACGCCTGCAGGAGGGCGCCCACATCAATCGCAGTCTGCTGGCCTTGGGCAACTGCATCAATGCACTGTCCGGCGGCGCTCGATACGTAAACTACCGCGACTCGAAGCTCACACGTCTGCTTAAGGAGGCGCTCAGTGGTCGCTGCAAGACGGTTATGATAGCCCACGTTGCGCCCGAGAGCAAGCACCGTGACGAGACCAAGAACACGCTGGTGTATGCGGACCGTGCAAACAGCATCACCACCAAGCTGCAGAGCTCCGTCTACATCGATGAGTTCAAGAACTTTCCCACCAAGCACTATCAGAGTCTGGTCTCAGAGCTGCGGGACGAGGTCACCCGCCTGCGCACCAAAATGCTGACGGATCGTCCGCGCAGTGGAGCCGCCGCTGCCGCCGCGTCAGTTGTAGCGCAGCAGCCGCCCAGCGAGGAGCAGAACGAGCAGCGTAAGACCGAGCTGCGTTATCTCCGCGAACAGATCGTGCTGACCTTCAAGCAGCAGATGAAGCTGCGCCGCAAACTCCTGGAGGCAGAGAGCCATCTGTTGGGCCTGGAGCTGGATGCCGAGCGACAGCACATGATCATATCCCATTGGCAGGGCCGCATCGGCAAGCTGTACGATGCACCTGGTGAAGATGGTAAGCATTGGGCTCTATAAACAATATTCTATTTCTATGATAAATATTCCCTTACCGTGCACAGACATGGAGTCGGAGGGATCAGTGGCTTTGAAGAATGCGTGGGGTGAGCTGGCGGCCATAGAGAAGGAGACGCGCCGATATAAGGAAATCCGTGAGCACACCGAGCACGAGCTGGAGCAGTGTCGCCAGAAGGGCGTCAAACTAGAGGATGTGAGTGCCCGAACTATGAATTATAACCATATTCTTAGCTAATTATTGATTGCCAGGAGCTTCCGGAGCGCATCACGAGCGATGAGGAGCGCGAACTGCTCGCTTTGCTCTGCCGCGTGCACGAACTGGAGGCGGACAAGGTGTCGCTGCAAGCAGAGCGGTTGGCGCGTCAGGCGGAGCTGCGGCGTCGTGACCTGCAGTTGCTGCGAGCCGAACGGCAGAGGCGGCTCTGCGAGGACATCATTAGCTCACAGCGTCGACTCATCGAGGAGGGCAACGTGGAGCTGCCGGACGAGCTGCGCGAACTCTACGGTCTCTATCAGCAGGAGATACACGCAGGAGTTGTTACGCCCAGCACGAGCAGCTACGACAAGAAGCTGCCGCCCATATACACAGCTGGGTAGGTTAGCTGATCTGTCCCTTTGTGCGCAATTTGCCAAAACACCACCATCATCGCACTTTATTGTAGCTCCGATTCACCGGGTTCCAGCTCTAGCTCCGAGTGGTCACCCGCCTCGCCTCTGCCGGCCATCGAAGGTCATGCCGAGCACGTCATCGTGGCGGAAGGCCCGGATCGCCTAATGGGTCCACCAGTGAATTCGCGTCTGCCCCGTCTGAGCACAGCCGTGCCTGTGGCCGGCATGCGTCGCCCCTCGCTGCGTCTGGGCAAACAGACGCATCCTTAGAGGCGACTGCGGCGACTCTGTCCGCATTGCTCAGGTCTAGTTGTAAAGGTTTAGCTATTGATTAAACGTGCATTATTACTTAGAGGAGTTAGAATTATGCTTAATACATTAATTAATTATTATAATTAATCTTAATTATGTTTACTTAAGTTCGCAGTAAATATCATAAATAAATGCCTTATCTGAGAGAGCTGCATGAGTTGCTTCTTTCACTTATTACATATACAAAATATCTAAAAATATTATTTATTTATGTATTATTATTTTTAATTATTTTCATAATGGAATAGATCCAAAATGATTGTCCAAAATAAAGCGTTTTCGATCTGCGTTGCCATATCGATCAAATTTGATATGTAAGTTTTCCGTTACGCTGACAAACATGTATTTTAAACAAGCTGGCAACACACACTTCAGGCGTGAAGTTGGCTGCGGTTCACAGACCCTCATACAACTTGTATGGTTAGTGCCATAACTTTGTCCCAGGGGTAACTGGAATTAATACATTAAATATATATTAAAAAATATAAGTAAGAAATAAAATGTTATTAAAATTATTTCTCATCAAAATCAAGATTTACCCAAAGTCAATTAATCAGATGAAATGAACCTGTTGATTAACTGAAATGGTAAATAAATATTAATAATACAAATATTCATTTACTATATTAACACACAGGCTTTTGCTCTCATAGGCCGCAGTCATAGGGTGACATATTCGTATGGCAACTCAATTTCCGCTTGGCTGATAGCCATAATACACATATTCCGTCGTATTTATGATTCCACGGAGCAGCCCTTCCGCACTGTTGGCAAACAGAATAGAATTTTCGTTCCTAAGCAACCACTAAGGTCACTGCCGGCCCGAATTGTAAGTTTCTTGGTTTTCGGAACTGGGTCACAAGCAACAAACATAAACAAAAACAAAAACCGAGCATAAGTCAGAGTGGGACCGAGAGATAGAGCGAGGGGGGAGCGACGCGCTAAGTGCAAGCGAGACAGTGCGTCGTGAAGAGCGCGCACTGTGAGAGCGAGTTGAGTATGCGAGCATGCGTTGCTACGGTAATTTATCTATCAGCATGCACAAAAGTATCTGGCAGACTGATTTTCATTATTAGATACACAGCTGTATGGGCAGTGCGTGGCTTTTGTTCCCCTTGGTATTTGGGTTTTGAAATTCAAGCAGTGAGCAGGTTGCAGTCGCATAAGCAATTGAGGAAATACTGAAATTAAAACTGAATTAAAGAGAAATATTCTGTCAATTTAACTGAAGAGCAGCGCTGGAAAAGCCGAGTGGAGTGGGCAACAGACAACAGGCTAGTTCGAATACGCCGAAATCAATGCGCAATTTGACGCAGATAACAATTACTTCTCGAGTGCTCAATAAGAAAACCTAAATTGTCTGGATGGGAAACAACTTGACTACGAGTGGATTGCTGAGGATTAACCGGGGCAGAATTGTGTTTTTCGAGCGGCCCGCCGAGACCCAGGTAAGTGAAAATTGCGTAGGCGCAGCCAACCCTCTTGCAGCCACTGAAAAAGCATCCCGATTGCCCCGTGGGCGGTGCGTGGGCTGAACTGCATTTGAAGCATACATGCAATCTTGTATCTATACGTGTACCGTGTACATGGATGTTACGGCTGGTGGTAAACATGTCAGGCTCTGCCCGGGCTGATGTTGCAATGCATAGCAACAGTTAAGGGCTGCAGCCCGGACATTCAGCCCACCTGCACTGAGGCCAGTGGGCGTTTTAACCCCTGATATTAAGAGCTAAGAAACACCCTTTTCACTGAAAATTTCAAGTATATAGCATAAAAATGCTGCGAACTCTATATATCCAGTATATATATATATATATATATATATATATATGTTATACTGAAAGATAAGAAAATTATGAAATGAAAAAAAAAAAAACAATTAATAATTTTTTAATAAAGAATTTATTAAACTTGTTTGTTTTACTCTACGAGTAATACTTATAAAGCAGATTGACCTACTACAAACTCAACTAACTTGGTTAAAATTAATTATTATATGTTAACTATCATATATGTCCATCTAATATGATATCTGTATATTTACTTTATGGCTCGTAATGATACTCTCAGACACAAATCTAACTCAATCCATGTTTCTTTGAACCTTTGATATTAACTGCGAAAAATTCTTATAGGAGAACAAAGGGGAGCCGGATATGGAGGCGGCTGGGACGAGCAGCGCTCTAGCGCTATGGGATGGAAAGCGTCAACCGCTGCACATCGAGCAGCTGCCCAATGACATCTGGATCGAGATTATGGCATATTTGTCATATAGAGACTTGCAACAGCTGCGTTTGGTATCCTGGCGCTGTCGCGCTTTGGTCAATCGACGGTATTTTGCATCTAAGGGCAAGGTGATTGTTACTAAAGAGAATCTGAATGCAATGAAGGCGCACGTGGAGCGTGGAGTTTCATATCTGCGTTTCGATGATCTTGAGTTGCGGGATCTGACGCAGAGCCCCGAGTTGTCGCAGTTTTTGAAGATGGTGGGACCGGAGGTGAAGCGAATGGAGGTGCGACATGCGCCAGTCTTTCGTGATATGGATGGCAAGTTGCCCAATTTGAAAGTGTTGAAAATCGTTTCGACCAGCTTCTTGGATGACGTTAACATGACCGTCGATGGCATCAATATGAAACAATTCTTGCATCTGATCGGCTTCGAGTGCGACGGCGTCAGCTTGGACGCCAATCTGAAGCTGTTGATGCTCTTGCAACTGCGCAGCGTTGAGAACAAGGTGCGATTGCGTCATCTGCAGTTCGAGTACCGCCGAAACCATGAGACTGCATTGCTGCAGGTGCTCCACGATCATGCATCAACCCTGGAGTGCGTCGACCTCTTCTTTAGCTGCTCGCCGGGCATTGAAACTCTGCGCTGGTGTGCGGCCTTCAAGCAGATGAAAAATCTGCGCACTCTTAAGCTCTCTGGCAATTGTCATCTTGTGCTGCTCGATGATATTCTGGATGCGATTCCCGCAACCACGAAGCTACAATCTCTCGATCTCACTGGCATGCTGTCGCTAACAAATGAAATCGTGATCCGTGTAGCTCAGAAGTGGCACAAGACTCTGCGCTATATCGATCTCATGTTCTGTGTGCAGCTGGACGTAAGCTGTGTGGTAGCGCTGCGCCAAATGAGCGGCTGTCTGGAGTCCCTGACCATGGCCTACTGCCGTTCTCTGACCGGCAGGGGCCTCGTCGAGGGTCTGACCACGGACATCAACTACAAGCTGCAGGAGCTGTTCTTGGAGGATGTGTGCTTCATCGACGAGACGTCAATGTGCTTAATGCTGGAGCGTCTGCCCAACTTGCGCAAGCTCAGTCTGGACAACTGCCGGCAGGCAACCACCGATCGCACTCTTTCGACCATCTTCCGTCACCAGACTCTGCTCCGTATGTTAAGGCTCGATCATTGCATTAAGGTTACGGACATGGGTTTCATAGGTTTCGGCGACCAGCCCGCGCCCATCACCCGTCTGCGAGGCTTGCGTGAGCTCAATGTTCGAGGCTGTCGCAACCTGACGGATCGTCTGCTTAAGCGAGCTCTACGACTGCCGGAGTTACTGGACTTGAAGCTGGACTATTGCAATCGCTTGGAGGCCAGTGGCATAGCGGCGCTCAGTGTCAACTGTCCGTCCTTAGAAATGCTGTCTTTGGCCAGCTGCTCACTGCTCAATGACGAGGCCGTGAGCTATGTCGTTCTCAATTTGAAGCGATTACGTTGTCTGACCATAAGCAACTGCTCGATGCTCACGCTGCAAACTTTCAAATGTATTGCCAAACATGGCCGGAATATGAGACATTTGACTGCATGCAGTATTGATGGACTTGATCATGATGCCGCTCAAAAGATCCTGTCGCGAGAGCTGCCAGAGCTGAAGCATGTTCTCCTATAGCAGGAGAAGCTCGTTCACTGACTAGACGAGAACAATCCCCACGCTGGATGGGGAACCGACGACGAAGACGAACCGGAAATAATCGAAATTGTTATCTAAACTGAATCAGTGCAATATGATCGAATCGACTTTTGTTTAATTATTTAGAAATCTTGCTATATTATGCTATGCTATATTCTAATCAAAGATATTCTAAATGTTCTTCGCATGTTTCCTTTACTGCTCTTACGCTTATGTTTACGTTTGATATTACCATATATTTAGTTTACAAAAAACTGAAAAGTGTGCTTCAGAATGTCGTAACCTTTAGGTGAAATCATATACGTATATACATATGTATATATATATACAATATATAAAGATGATGTTGTAATTAACTCAACAATAAGTTGGGATAACAGTAAATATACAATAACAATAACTCCTACAACTACTACGGTTCTCACGCCACAATAGTTCAAGCCAAAAAGTCATGCTACTAGCTTACCTCTAAACAAATGAAAACAAACATTTCAAAAAGTCAAAGTTCTTCAAGGAAACCATATTTATTCGAAATATCTAAAACTTCTGTTATGTGATACAACAAAATATAATAATCCCATGCAAAATTGGGAAAACTAGTAATGTCTAGACTTACCAACTTATCGAGCTTGTCAACAAAATACTTTTATTGTGAGTTATACAGTATTTACAGTTTTACATATATATATAAATATATATATATGTCCAAAATATATTATAAGTGTCGTAACTATTTACATATTGAACAATATAACGATGATAACGATTTTAACGATATATCGATGTATTTATTCTATATGTACAATTATGCCGCCCATTGCGAACTTGCACTTTAATAATAATAATAATAATAATATGCTATATATGTGTATATCTATATATATACATATTTATCAGAATTTACATTATACAATGCCGAATCCCGAAGGAGGCTATCTAATCAAGTACTTACCATAAACTTGTGTAAAATTTGATCGATTTAAATGATCGGCGAGTTTTAGAAAAGCTAATTGAAAGGCCCAGGCCAAACTATTTTTGAACACTTTTCTCATGTGCTTCGATAGAATTGTTTACAAAATTCCACTTTCACTTCAAATATGCTGGATGAGTATATCAGATGAGCACCTGTTGCATAAAAGTACATCAATCGAGCTCTTTGCTAAAATCTAACTAAACTAAAGATTTCCTACTGAACAAGCCTGAAATCGCTCTCTGATTGTTGAAATCTGTTAAATTTTACACAAGTTTCGGATATATATACGAATATAGGTTTAAAATACTTAAGGTTATTCATAGAAAAAGAAAATTTTATTTTCTCAACTATCCTAGTTTATGTGTTGCACAAAGAAATTGTGGTTTTGCAATGATATTGAAAAAGTCATGAAAAGGTTGTTTACCGACAGCTAAAAGATCTGTGGTTTGAAAAGAAAAGAATGAAATTGGTTTAAGAAAGTTTTTTAAGGTTTTTTTTTCACAATTCCATATCATACTTGAGTGTATGATATAACTTACGAAAGTAGAAATCAGATTAAGAAAGTATAGTTAGTAAATCGGTAGTATTTATATATACTACAAGAATATAATTTGGTTTTGTTTAACAGTTCCGTATCATACTTAAGTGTATGATATAACTTGCGAAAGTAGAATTCGTATTAAGAACACCTAGTTAGTAAATCGAGATATATATAGATATAGATATATATATATAATTTGGTTCTGATTTGATTTAACTGTTCTATATCATACTTGAATGTATGATATAACTTACGAAAGTAGAAATCAGATTAAGAAAGTAGAGTTAGTAGATCGGTAGTATTTATATATACTACAAGAATATAATTTGGTTTTGTTTAACAGTTCCATATCATACTTAAGTGTATGGTATAACTTGCGAAAGTAGAATGAATTTTAAGCCGATAAATATTTACTAAATATAGTGAATATGCACATATATATATTTATATATAAATATATATAAATAAAAAAATTTATATACAAATATATGTCTATATTACAAGTATATAAATATTGCCATGCGCAACTCAATAGATATTTCGTATGTGTTGTTAATTACATATATTATACGATTGGTTCTTGCCAAGTCTTTAAAACTAACCGCACATAAACTCTTACGTAATGCATTGGTAAATGTCTATTGAATAGGTAACGAAGAACGAGGTGCCGGGCTTGGCTTCCGGTGAAGGCTGGTTGAATAAGTGTCCAGTGGTTTGAAGATATATTTATTGACTTCATTTTATCAAGTCTTTGGCGATCGATATTGAGAGTACATACGGGTATTCTCATTTCTCCTTAATTGTTCTAATTTGTTTTAAGTCTTACTAAACGTTTGATCACATAAAATAATAAAATTGATGTTGCCAATATATCTCTTTGTCTATCTATATCAAATTGTTCGATTTTTTATTAACTCATTGGGGAGAGAGAAATAAGTAATAAACTCGGAAACTACATTTGCAGAGGAGTTGTTTTATATGTCAACTAGAAATCGGTTATTTCTCTTAATGAACAAAACACGAGACTGAGAAATATATGAGATCAAATGGATTGGACTCTAGACTCCGACTTAGAACAAAGGCGGCGGTTGAGCATTCATATTATTCAGATCATTATACGCCGCTAATAAGAGTATAAATTAAATTTATGCAAGCAATTTTAATATTTTTAATCAAATTCACACGGGTAGTGTCTGGCACAGGCCAACAAAGTTCAGTCTTGTCAAGAGTTGGATTATATTTTAGCAAAAGACTTTGCGAATGTAAAAATAGATCATTTATATCACGCTCTACACATGTTTTGGCCTAAAAGTGGTTAGTTGAGGCTGAGTCATCTTATGGCGAGTTACGCGCTATGTAGTCTAATTATTGATTAGCGGGTAGTCTGTAAGTTAGTGTGACTTTCGCTCTCTCAAATCCCAATCTGTGCAGCACTTTGTATATGCACGTAAAGTTAGTCAAGTTGTCGTCCATAAACTAACTCAACAGTCAGGTTGCAGTTAGAGCTTTTAAAGCACGCTGGCAAGCAATTGCTAAAGCTTCCACACGCACACACACACATGTAGCTCGTGGCAGCCACCATCTTCTTATATTTAATTGTGTGTAGCTTGTTCCTTGTGTATGTGTGCAGGTCCACGTCTATGTATGTGTGCACCAATTTCGAAAGCAACGCACGCACTTTGACACCGCTGGGCAGGGGCGGAAGTGGGGGGTTCGGTTAGTTAAGGTGGCGCTAAACGAAATAATATAAATGAATGAGATATATATATGACGGGGCCAAAGAAAATGTCACTCATCAGCCATGTGGAGCGGAGCACAGATCTGGCACTGACAAAACGCATAGAACGAAACTTTTTGCCAGCCGTCATCGTGGGGTTTCTTATTGCTGCTCTTGTTTGTGTTGGCATCGCGGTGTGGGGCGGCTAGCTGGTGTTTTTTGCGACTGTGAGATATTGTGGCCAAAACACAAACAAAGCCAGGCACAGAGCCAAGCACTTACAAATATGCACATGGCAGTGGCAGTGGCAGTGGCAATGGCTGAGGCAGAGGCAGTGGCAGAGACGCTGACAGAAGCAGCGACAGCGACAGCAGCAGCAACAGCAGCAAGAGCAGCGACGCGTCGCGGCGTCGTTGCTTATTGTGGATAGAAATCTGAATGAAATTGTCGCCACTGCTTATCAGATAAGTTCAGAGCGCGCTAGCGTGCGGTTCGGGTTCGGGTTCGCAACTCGGGTACAGGCAACTTAATGCAGCTACTTCGATGCATTTAAGTGTTGTCAGTATTGTCAGTCGCTTGGCCAGTTGTAATCAAATGAACGCAGTGTCCAGCGTCGAGTGCTCGTAGCAAACGCTGGGCGGGCTACGTTTGGCAACGTTTCTGGATTCGATCGCGACCTCGGCTGGCTATATACTTTAGTGTCGTCTGTGCGTTGCGTGTCAGTCAAGAAACGAGTTGAGTCGATTGGCTACCTGAAGTTCTGTGTCGCTGCTGTTACCTTAGTCGTGACATCGAATTATAATAATTAGCATATGGGGATATATTGGCAGTTAAGCGGCTCTCGGCATTCCAGCAAGTGGAAATTTTGAATGAATATAAACAAAAAGCGAACAGTTGAAGGAAAATTTCGAGCAAACATGTCGCCGGCCACAGAATCACCTGCCATCAATCAGAACACGTCAGCAATTAGCCAACTGTTTGGTGCCCAGCGCGATCCCCTGGCCATTGTCATACCCGTCACGGTGGTCTACTGCCTCATCTTCCTGACCGGCGTCGTGGGCAACATCAGCACCTGCATTGTGATCAAGAAGAACCGCTCCATGCACACGGCCACCAACTACTATCTGTTCTCGCTGGCCATATCGGACTTCATGCTGCTGCTCTCGGGCGTGCCTCAGGAGATGTACTTCATTTGGTCCAAGTATCCGTATGTGTTTGGCGAGTACTTCTGCATCGGCCGTGGCCTGCTGGCCGAAACGTCCGCCAATGCCACCGTGCTGACCATTACGGCCTTCACCGTGGAGCGCTACATGGCCATTTGCCACCCGTTCCTGGGCCAGGCCATGAGCAAGCTGAGCCGCGCCATTCGCATCATCTTCCTCATCTGGCTGCTGGCCGTCCTGACGGCCATACCGCAGGCGGCTCAGTTCGGCATCGACAGCTACGCGGGCATCGACAAGTGCGTCGTGGTGCGCGTGATCGTCCAGCACTCGTTCCAGCTATCCACGATCATATTCTTTTTTGCACCCATGTCCATCATACTGGTGCTTTACCTGTGCATTGGCTTGCACCTGTATCGCTCGAGCGTGATTGGCGGCGGATCGGCAGCTGCGTTTGGCCAGAGCAACGCGCGGGGCCAGAAGCACCAAATGAAGTCGGTGCAAAGTGATACGATTCTCTACCGCTATGCCGGCTCCAGCTCGGCTCTGGCGAACAGCGCTGGGCCCCAGCTAAGTTCGGTGCGTGGGCGCCTGAACCACTACGGCACACGTCGTGTGCTGCGGATGCTGGGTGAGTGTCGCTCAACATTGATGACATCCAATTACGTATGTAAAATGGCCGCAGGCTGTGAGCCAAATAACTAATTTCTGGCCATATTTGTCTGTCTCGCGGGGCAGAGGGCGAGCAGGTTTAATCAGCCATTCACTGGCCAATTTATAGCGTCTGTCATTTGGCATGCCCGACATTTATGAGTCGCGCGTTTATTGTGCCCCGAAAAAGAGTATGGAAGATATAAGCGAGTGACTGACGTTATGGCGTTAATGGATATAAATACACATACAATTGTTCGGTTTATCTATTCGCTTCGCAGTTGCCGTCGTCATCTGTTTCTTTCTCTGCTGGGCCCCATTCCACGCGCAGCGTCTGATTGCCATTTATGCGCCAGCGCGGGGCGCCCAGTTCCACGATCAGCACGAGCTGCTCTACACGGTGATGACATACATTTCGGGTGTCCTCTACTATTTGTCCACCTGCATCAATCCGCTGCTCTACAATCTGATGAGCAACAAGTTCCGCGAGGCCTTCAAAGTGAGTCCCTAATTATCTTAACTCTGTTTGTATGTCATAAACATGTATTTCAGGCTGTGCTGCTGGGCAAGAAGTACTCACAGGGCTCGTTGAACTCGCGCCATCAGCTGGAGTCACGCCGCTTGCGGCGCACCACAACCCTCAATTCGTCGTCGCAAACGCAGCGAGATTCCACTGAGTCGAAGCACACGCTAATGCAGGTCTGTAATACCGAGCGTATGAGTAATATTACTTAAACTTACGCAATACAATATCAATTGTTTATATGATTTCCTCTCTACCTGTCTCTCTCTCTCTCTCTCTACCTCTCTCCCTCTCGTTCTTTCTCCTACTCTTTCTTGCTGTATGCCCACTCCCTCTCTCGCTTGCGCTTTTAGATAGCTCTAAGTGAACGCCCGCTGCAGGCAAGGCCGCAACTAGTTGCGTAATTTGCAATGCACAATGCACCGCTAATTATAGTGAATTCATTTATCGATATTTATTTATCGTTTTTCTGTTTACTTCTAGTGTTAACTTGTAATTTATATTATTTCTCCCGATTAAGTCACTTTATTTAAATAATTTGTTTACCAACTGCTACCAAAGCGCTTAGTACAATTATTAGTTTCCCTCTTACTTTAGTTTATGTCTTAATATATGTATCATAATTTCCCTTAAGGCTAGTTTGAAAATGTATTAAAAACTTATATTTGGAATACGCATTTAACATTATTTGAAGGTCCAGACAATGATGAAAGTATTTTTTTTTTATATTTAAAGAACTAAAGCTAAGAGAGTGTGACCTGCTGGACTAACTAGTCGTTATTATTATACTATATTTGATGTGTATTAAACAAAATATTAGTTAATGAGACTCTTTAAATCCTAATTCAGTTCTCAAGTGAATATATATTTCTCGTACCTCTAAGTGTACAAGAAAAATCTATATTATATTAAATATAATTATAAAATAATATATAAAATTTATTATTATAATCACTGTTAAGAATGCATCAATATGCACTTGAGCTAAAGCTAAAATGACTAAATAGCTACACCAATGTATTTACGTATGTATATATAGATATATAGCTATATATATGTATGTTTAATAGCACTATTGTCTTCAACTTCAAATATATATGAGGAATAATCAAAGTAATTATAAAAATAAACTTCAAGTCAGAGCAAAATTGTTCCTCGCTTTTCAAGATTTGCCATAATTTAATAAAAGTTTTGCCAAACTTCAGTTGGGCAGCGCAAATAGCTGTCAAGCGCTGACTGATGAGCTGAGGGCAAAAAGTCGACTCATTCTTGAAAAACATCAAACGTCTCTTTCACCGGAAAGTAAACAGTGCGAATGCTGCAGGAGAGTTCAATTGGCGATGTTGATAGAGCTTTAAGAACTGCACGGATTCAGTTGTATTCGTATTTGCTGTGAATGGAGGAAAACATAATAAAAACTAAATACGTAGCAAACTCAATTATTCGTTTCTTTCGGCGATTTCTAGGGTTTCGCTGATTTGTCTAGCTTGGGTTGGAGACGTGAACAGAATATATCTTTTGGATTATATGGATGGCGCAGCGCGTAAACAAAATTTGTTTTTTATCGATTTGGCTCGCAGGCAAATGGGAACGGAAATGCGTTTGCTGTATGCATAAATAAATAATATGTTAATCATGGCGCGTATGCCGTGCCCTGCGATTATAATCGCCCCAGGGTCACGGGCTTCAGCTGCAGGCGACAGGCAACGCGGCGAATGGGTAATATTGCTCAGGTACTCACAGGTGCATTTCTTATGAAAATGCAATCAGCCAAATGGACTAGTCGAATATCATTGTAATTGTACGATTGTCTCCAACCCAGCCATCGACTACTGCAACAGTGCGTTCTAGCCGCTTACGTACTCACAGCCAGTTGGCCATAAACACTTTCCAAGTGCGTCATGTTTTTGATGCAAGTGGAATTATCCCAGGTGCATAGCCATTAATCTAAAAACAAGAAATTATTATGCCAACGATAGCATTTCAGTTTGAAGCTTTTTAAATACTCTTAGTAATAGTTAGCTTATATAAATATAAATATAAATAAATAAAATAGATCTTATATAAATATCTTTAGCTGCAGTCAGAAGAGCTTTCCTTCATAATTGAGCTAATTGAGTTCAGCTTCATCATTTACTTATTATGTATAGAAAAAGACGTTTTTAATAAACATTATAATAAATAATATATATTTAGATATATATATATTTATATTTATATTCTTGAATCAATACTCAAAATATTTTAGATTTGTTACTTTCCGAGATACATAGAAAGGCGACTTAATTTTTCATAATTTTTTTAGACTACTTAAAATAAGCTTATGAAATGAAATTCACAATATTTATTAATATTCTGATACCTTCATGAATTTCTAGTAAATAATCTATATATTTCCTGACCTTTCGAGGTATTTGAAGTAAATGACAGCTTAGTCTGCACTACATCAACTAGGTATAGATAGATAACTTCTAGCCTAATTATTACAACATTATCACAAGTATCTCAATCACAGCATTACAAGTTACAGGTAAAAGCTAATAGACCCATTAAATACTTTTATATATGTCTTTCACGCACGTCACGTTAAACTAACACATACCATCGAGCCAATAGAACGAGCAGCAAGAGCAAATGATCCACACATCAACTGCCACACGTAGATAGACACACCCACTGGCACACAGGGCCGCCCGCAAAATGACGTCGAAAGTGTGAAATTTTGTGATTTACGAGCGATTCGGGGCACAAAAAAGCGAAATTCTAACAAAAAAAGTTGGCAGCAATAACAGTTGGAAGTACAAAAAGCACCGACTTCATCACAATCATTTAGACGGGAAGTCAAAGGAGACACAGACACACACATACGTAAAAGCATTTGCGCGCGCATTCACACAAATACAATGCTTAGTGCGCAGTAGCGCCAACAGGTGGCGCTGACGCGTATAGCGTGGGAATTTTATGAAAACAACGCGCAAATACCATGAAATGTTCGAAATAGGTACACAAATACATGCATGCATGCTCACAGACACATCCACACACACACACATACACACACACAAGTAGAAAGTTCTAGTGCTGGTCTCACACATAATTCAATTGGAAGTTTAAACATAAAATACACTGAAAGCCAAAATAAACGGAGCTGACCATACTTTAGGGTGGACCTCAATCAGAGTAGGCGAACATATTTTGGAACTGAGCAAGCCATGGAATTCAAATGCTATTAACCTCTCAGACTTCCCATAGCGCTCAGTCTGTTTCTAGCATCCAAACTGACCGGCTGCAAAATAAAAAAAAAAAATTAAATAAAAAACACAGAGGTAAAATTACAAAAAATACTTTTAATATACTTTTTGAAATTCGAATTATTTGTATCTGGCCCGAGCAGAGCGATGGCTAAAGTTATCAAGAAGGTTGTGCCCATGCTGGATCGCATTTTAATACTGCGTGCCGAGGTGAAGACTACAACTGCCGGAGGCATTCTACTGCCGGAGGACTCCGTGCCCAAGGAGATGCAAGGCGTTGTCGTTGCTGTGGGACCCGGCGCTCGTAATCCCGTCGGCGCTGGACACTTGCCTGTGGCCGTCAAGGAGGGCGACCGTGTGCTCTTGCCCAAGTACGGCGGCACCAAGGTGGACATGGATGACAAGCGCGAGTACGTGCTCTTCCGCGAGAGCGACATCCTGGCCAAGTTGGAGTAGCCACGGCCAAAGCTAATTTGATGCCGGCTCATTTTTCTATAATCCTCAAACACGTTGCAGACAGATCGGGGACCCAAACTCAATAACCACACACTGTTCAGTTACAAATCCAATCCTCCTTGCGTTCGAAACTAAATGATTGATGAAATGTTGTATTTGGTAGCTAACACTATAGAACACACTTCACTGGCGAACTTACCCTGTTGTGTAAGGACACGACAATAAACAATTGTTCAGATTGCGTTTTTTCTTTAAAGAGCATTAAAACGAAGCCTTTCTTTCGCTTGCAGCCGACACGCGGCACACGTTCCTTAGACATCGAAGTTCTTACCCCCATGTCCACCTATTAGCCTGTTGCTGTCCTCCCAACGCAACGCAACGCATCGCATCGCTCATTGGCGGCATTGCGTTGGTCGTGCGTTGGCGGCTCTGCCATCGTCGTTCTTCGTCTGGCCCATCTGCTTCGTGTATGGTCGCTCGCATTGGCTGTCGTTATCTTTGCCGTTACAGTTCGCTGTATAATATTGTGAACGGGTCGAGCTATAAAAGGCGCACGTCTAACGCGTTTTGGTGCCAATTCGAAAAGTGTTTCGAGCACACGCATTCCACTCTACACCTGCACCGTTCGCAGCGCAACTGTTGCACAAAGTTTTTATCGCCAGTGCATTAAAAGTGAAGTTGAAAGTGTGCCGCAGTTGGAATCTTGCAAATTTCTTTTGACAGCTTAGAGCGTGCTCACTTCGATCTGAAAATGTGCTGCCAGAAATTTAGTTGGACTATTTTTGTGTTCCTGGTCCTCTTCGCGCTTGTGACAGGTAAATTGATATAAGCCGCAAGGGAAACTCTACTTAAATTGCTATAAATTGAAAAATAAATATATATATTGTGTAGGCTCCAAAGTGGAAATTATATTACCAATAGAGTCTTACATTAACCTTAATGACAGAATATTTGGAAATATTTATTTTGTTGCACTGAAACAAATAATATTAAATATATTTTACAGCGTTTAAATTGCTCCACACAACATAAACCTTTTACCAAAAATATACAATTTTTATTTCATATTTAAATCGTATCAATGTGTATATGTATAATATAGTATTATATTTTATATAAAATTTCATATAAATTCTTTCCCATAAAGTAAAGCTTTAAGATAAGCTATTAAAATCAATTTTGATTAAATAATTTTATTAATAATGACAAAGTAAAGAAATATATAAAATAATTTAGCAATATATATATATGTATATAAAAAAAAATAGATATATATATATATATATTATAATCATTTAACCAAAATTAATTTTAAGGGGAAATCAAGGGGAAATTTTATTCTTCAAATATGAGTCAGCCTAAAAGTATGCTTTAAAAATGAATACAACTTGTGTAATATGTTTATTTTTGATATGGATACTTAGGATATTTAAAATATAGTTAAATATTATAAATTTAGCTGACGAAATTGCAAATTTAAATAAATAACAGTAAAGTAAATTTAGTGCTTTCAAAGCTGTCTTTTGAACAGGATATCGGAAGGCTATTTCCTCTGGCTCTTTTTTCTTGTTACACAAAAAGAAAGTATGAAAGCTGAAACATTTATAAATTATATATTTTATATTCCATACTTGTCAACAGTCCAAAATAGATTATTCATCAGCTATAGCATTGCCCCACTTAAGAGCCATTATTATCTGCGCTAAATGATTATATTTACTCCAATGCTGGACTTTGGCAAGAACAACAGCAACAGGACCATGAAAACTACCGTTGACCATGCGTCATCGGAAAAGCCTTCTTAGAATTTCCCACAATAATATGTGTTGTCGGCCATAAAACAAGAACCAACTACCTGATTAACACATATTGCTGTTATTATTTATTTTGAAATTGTAATGCGCATTATCTATTTTATGCACATTTTCCTGTTGCTCTTTGATCAGTTCGAGCCACGCCCATTTGCTAGATCGCCTATCTGGCATATTTGCTATAATTTCTCGTTACGTCGGCTGTCAGACAGCAACGGTATCCGAAATGCCTGCAAATGCCCCAGCGATTTTAATTGCAGTCGTAAATTAATCCAAATTGCGTGCCAAATAACAACAATAGCAGCAACAACAGCAATAGCTTCAGCTCCAGTTCTAGTTTTAGGTGACGAAGCACAAAAAAAGGCGTGTGAACCACTCAAGCTGTGCCGCCGCCTGCAGCCCACTGCAGTTGTAGTTGCTTGTGGCTTAATGCGGTCTATGCTTATCCTCAGCTCTCTGCCGCAATTTAGATTGCAGCCAGTGTGTCGGCACTGGCCTTTGAACTGGGCCTCAGATAGTGGAGAGCTGGCTGCGTTGGCCTAGGTTCAGGTTGACAGATTACGCGACCAGCGCACGCATGAGAGGAATATACGACGATTGAGTAGAAAGAGCTAGAAACTGGACCCAATTGCATATTGTAGTTTTAGGCCCCCCCCAACAGAGTGGCGAAAGCAAGCGACTATATTTTGAATAATTATTATATTATATATATATTATATTTTATAAATGAAAAATATTAAAATATTCCTCTATAGAAAAGCTATTCATTTTCTTCTTTCATAGTTCTAGGAATCAGAGACGCAGCACTTATAATTTTCTAAATTTAAATTCAAGCTAAAGTCAAATCTTGCCTCAATTTGTTCATCAGTCTTAGAATCTTTTTTTAACTGCCTTGTAAGAGGAATGCCGTGATTCCCCGTGTCAAAAATAAAACATTTATGTCCACATTTATTTCGAGACAATTAAAAATAGCTTTACGGCTCCATTGCGTAACTCTTTAGAGTTATACGTGCGACTCTTGTGGAGCTATTAAAATGATGAAGAGACGGAGAGGGTCGACGCCAACGCCAACGCGCACTGACCACGCTGCGTCAGTTAAGTGGCTGGCCACGTTAATTAGACGCTTAACAGAGGTCCTCTTTGGCCGTTTAATGACAGCCCTGCGATTGGGCGCCGCCGCGTCAATTACATCCCTGGGCAGGGGCTATCTCCGATGGGCTGTCAGCAAAGTGCGCGGTCGGCCGCAATTAATCCCTGGCTTAAGTAATTGACAAACGATTGCACATCGGACATATGGCGGCGACAAGCGCCGTTGGCAACAGTTAAATAGGGCGTCATGATAGAGCCAATCGACGACTCATGATAGACGGCTCATTGGGGCCAGTCAAAGTTCATTTCTCGTTATCAATATGCCTCGCACCGGGCAGGAATGGCTTATGCAAAGGACACTTACGAACAGGCGGCGCAGCTGCGTCGCCTGGTTGCCAGGAAATGCTGCTGCTGCTGGTCCTCGTGCTGGTGCTTGTATAAACTTATCCAAGTACCACAGCTGCTCTTATGTTGACTCTTTGACGCCTCATTGTGTGACATGTGAGCGAAGCCAAAGGCTTTTGTGAGGACCTGTCGACTTGGCTATCCATTTGGGTGATTAGTTTTCGGCCACACAATGCACTGCAGCATCAAGGACAGTGCATAACAGTACTTCCCCCACATCCAGCTGCACAACAGCCCCCACTCTCTGCCCCTCTCTCCCCTCCCTGCATCTAGTTTTAGCCTTAACACGCACTTCGTGCCAGCTGAGAGCTGCTTTCAACAGCACATTACCCAGGTGCATGCTTATCACGCGCTATAACATACGACTGTGTAATGGACGGAATTTATCATAGGTCGCGGTATTAAATAGAAAGCAAAGGCAGCCATAGCAGTCACAGCGAAGTACTACTGTACTGCGCCAGCACAAAGGCAACATACTCTGGCATGGATTATTCCGTATTATACAAAAATTAAAATTAAAATAAATAAATAAAATATACATAATTCAGAAAACAATAAAAACAAAATAGTAAATAAAATTAATCCTTATAAAAATAAAATAAAATAAAAATAAATAAATAAAATATAACTAATTCTGAAAAAATATAAATAAAATAGTAAACAAAATTATTCCTTACTATTAAAAAAATAAAATAAAAATACATAAATGAAATATAAATAAAATATTAAATAAAATTATTCCTTATTATAAAAAAATAAAATAAAAATAAATAAATAAAATATAAATAATTCAGAAAACAATAAAAACAAAATAGCAAATAAAATTATTGCTTATAAAAAATAAAATAAAATAAAAATAAATAAATAAAATATAACTAATTCTGAAAAAATATAAATAAAATAGTAAACAAAATTATTCCTTACTATTAAAAAAATAAAATAAAAATACATAAATGAAATATAAATAAAATATTAAATAAAATTATTCCTTATTATAAAAAAATAAAATAAAAATAAATAAATAAAATATAAATAATTCAGAAAAATATAAATGAAATATTAAATAAAATTAATTACTGAAGGAATACAATTTTAGGCAACAGCAGAGAGTCTATGCAGCCTTTACCCATCTGCTGCCAGCAATATCTTTTGCATCAAACTACCCCGTCTTGAGGCTAAACATATAAAATGAAAGTAAGGCAGGAAACGCAGCAGGCACATCAACTTTTAAACTTTTTAAGTCAGCTGCCACGCCCACATGCCTGTGATCAATGCAACTCAGCGGGAGCTCGTGGGGGCAGCTCGCGGCGCTCCGTCATAATTTATTCCTAGGCATAGCTTAACTCTTCAGTGCCTTGTTTCACACACTGATGATGATTTATTAATGCCATAATATTTTGCTTTTCTTTGTTCTCTGCAGGCTCCTGCTTGGAATTTGGACACTCGTGCTGGGGCGGTAAGTTGTAAAGTCGCTCTTGATGTCGTCTAGTTAAACTCGTCTCTCTCTCTCTCTCTCTTTCTCTCATTGGCACAGCTCACGGCAAGCGCTCGGGCAACAGGGCAGCATTGGCAGCTAAGCAGGTGAGTTCCCCTTTGTGATCATATGGCAAATGCTAAGCCAAGTCATAAAGCACCATTATCGAGCTAATCTTATCCAGCAACATTTAGCTGCAGTTAGATTTATAGCTTAATAGCGGTTGAAATGGCGCGATTTGACTGCGTGTCAATTGCGCTATTAATTGGGGCGGGCAGCGTTCGTTTATGGATGCGAGGGTCTGGAATTAAAATAATTAAGGAGAGCCAAAACTAATCTCAATTATCGAATTATGGACAGGAAGTAATAGATGTGCTAAATATTTTGCATTAATTATTTGTTTTTATTTATTATATAATTTATTTATTATATAATTTATTTACTATATAATTATTTAATTTATTCATTTTATGCAAATGGCTTTTGACTTTTATGGCTCTCAGCTCTGGCTAACTTGAGCAATATTAAGCAATATATAACAATAACAGTAAAGTAGTTGGGGTATGCCATTTTGGGGCTTAAACTCCAAGCTGAACTATTGCTAAGTCACCCTGAGTGTTTACGCTTATTTAATTTGGTTCTCCCTCATCCATAGCCAACTCCTGTGGTCGACAGCCTAGCTGAGCAGCTCTTCAACAACAACAACAATGTGAATGCAATTGATGATGACAGCAGCAGCAACAACAACAACAACAACAGCAACATGAAGAACTACAACTTGCCCCAGGCTGCGTCCGCTTTGGCGCCGTCGGCGAGCGATTTGTCCGCAGCAGAGCGCAATCGCGATGTGAATGAGGCAAAGTGGCGGCAGCTGCTGCGACAGCATCGCTATCAGCTGCGTCAGATGCAACGGCAGTTCGATGCAAGCGATGCAGCCGAGAGCTGGCGCAAGTTGCAGCAAGCACTGGCCGAGGCGGAGCAGCAGCAACAACAGCAACAGCAGCAGCAGCAACTGCCAATTGCCGACTTTTATGAACTTACTAAGTGAATGCTGACCGGACAATGAGAAATATATGTATACGAAGCACACACACACGCACACACACACACACAGACACACACAAGCACACACGCATAAACAAAATGAGCTGAAGTTAAGCAACAACAATTAAACGATATTTATTCCATCAGACGAGCGATCTTTGCATGCTGCGCCCCAATTAAAAAATTTAAAAAAATTATAAAAAAAAGTTTGCAATGGCAAGAGATCGCGACTTGAGATTTCTGCACGCGAATCGCGCATACGACGCGTCGGCCAGCAGGCAACAGATAAGAGCCAACTGCGAAAGATCCATTGTATTTATAAGCAAATTAAATGTAAATGAAAAAACGTTTCAAGCTTTTGTTTTCAATTACTTATCCTTTAATAACAATATTCGTATTATTATTATAACCACACTATATGCATAGCTATTGTTTCGCTCCTTCTCTGTGTGTAGCAGGCACAATATTGCGTCATTGGCTGGATGCCGCAATATTACAAGTTCTTTGAATATATACCAAATATACGAATTCCGAATTCAAATTCCAATTCATAATCAAATTAAACTGTACTTAACCGAAAGTAACTATTGTGTAATCTATACATACAACACGTTTTAATAGTAACAAATAAAACTTATGAGCTAGAGTGCAAAGCAATCTGACCTCCGTCTAAGCCTTGATTTTGGCGGGTATCTGGAAGCAGGCGGCATCGCCCTGTTTGTCGCCCAGGCCCCAGTGGATCTCCAGGCTGACCGTCGGGTAGACGGGCAGTATCTTAAAGCTGTTCTTGTACGTGTAGGTCTCGCCGGCCTTCAGCGGGCAGCCGACCTTGTTCTCGCCGGCGGCGTCGTAGATGTGCGGGCAGGCGCTGGTGCCGTAGTAGCCGGGGAACGGCAACGGCACGTCCAAGATGATGCCCTGTATGTCGGAGGTGAGCTCGGCGAAGTCGCGCTCTGGCCTGAGCTTCATCGTGATGCTGGCCTCTGAGTTGCGCTTCAGTATGCACTTGTTCTTGGGGCAGCTCGAAATGGTTACCTCATCGGCGGTCAGGCGACGCGCTTTGGCTAGTTGAAGAGACGATGAGATGAAGAGATGCCGTGCTTGAGCTGCTTGTACTTACAGTTCGGGCAAGACTGCACATCGGTGGCAGCGGCAAGCCCAATCAGCGCGGCGCCCAACAGAATCAATGCAGAGTTCAACTTCATTTTGCCAAGGTGGGGCGAGACTGTTGGATGAAGGGGAAAAATCGTTTTGTTACTGAACGTTGTAAGCGATGTGCTCAGCTCGCTAATTGATGTGCAACTACTTTGGGCCTGGCCGAAAGCTTGGCTCAGCCAAAACTTAACAACCCAAAGTCCAAGTCAAACCGGTTTGATATATGCGAAAGATCGACCTTGACTTGAGCTTTCAAAACTGTGCAGTTAGCACTGAGTGGAAGCTGCGGTGAAATGTGCGCTGCAGTCAAAAAAACTTAAATTTAATATATCTTAAAGATACTTTAATGGCAAGGCGGTGAAAATGTAAAAGATACTTGATCTTGAGAGCGATATATGAAATAGATTTAAATTTGTTTTAAAACTGAAATAAGACTGATCCAGCTATGTGCATATTAGAAGTATCTTAAAGATACTTTCATGACAAGTTTATTTTGACTTGATTTGACACTTGAGCGAACATTGCGTAAGTCGTATTATTTGATAGTCATTTAAAGATTTGAGATACCGTTGGATTTTATATGAATACTAAAGGTATATCAACAATACATGAATAACGCCGCAGTAAAGATACTTTTGCACTTCATGAATACTTCATTTTATACTGACATTAATATTCACAACTATGCATAAGATTGAAAATATTCATGAAAATCAGTTGTGAAAAATTTATAACAATTTTAAAACTATTTTTCTTGAATATTTGCAGAATTTTTCATGCCTTACAGGCTGAGTACTTGCAGTGTTTAATGAGTAATTATAGTACAAAAATATATAAAAATATATATTTAATATATAAATAATATATAAATTAATATATAAATTTATAAAAAATATATTTATATACATATATACATTGAAGGAATACAATATAAATAAAATATTTCGAGTGTTTACATTAGCAAAAAAAAAAAAAAAAAACTATAATTATGTGTGCCGCAGTTAGCTTTATGTAAATTAAAATTTGCAAGTGCAAAAACCTTTAAACTATTAAAAATAAAATATTAATTAAAAGCTGTAGTATGAGGCAAGGCAATAAAAAAGTAATTTATGTTCAAAATGAATTTAATTAATTTTGGCACTTGAAGCAGCTTAACAATTTGTGTGCAATAGATATATAAAATAGATATGTATATATTTGAATCTGAATAAATATGTATATTCATATATATATATTAAAGTAATTTATTTTATATATATATATATATATATATATATATATATATATATATATATATATATATATATATATATATATATATATATATATATATATATATATATATATATATATATATATATATATATATATATATATATATATATATATATATATATATATATATATATATATATATATATATATATATGTACAAGTCCAAGGTCGAGCGAAAAGCTTTAATGGCCCTGCCCCTTTTCACATTAAGTGATTACTTTTATCAGACATTAAGATATATATAAAGATATATATATATATATGTATATATATAACTGATATATAAACGTAGACTCGTTGCAGTTACAGTTACACTTATCACACTGGCTTGAGCACTTAGTTAATCTAATAAGAGGAACTTTACTTCACTTACTATAAAATTGATTTTAATTTAGTTTTTGTTTAGTTTTGGACTGTTTATTAGAAGCTGTCGGCGCGACTGCTGAGCGACTACTGAGCGTGTGTCGCGGCGCACAGATACTATATATACATACGCATGTATCTGTATGCACATAAAGCCAGTTGCGGCAGATCGTATCGATTGTTCGTTGTCTGTTGGCTGACTAATCGGGCGATCTGTCGTATATCTGTTGGGCCTGCGTGGCATGCCAAGCAGCGGCGGAGGCTCTCGAGGCGCAATTTGAGCAATTGATCGCTCCGCGCTTGTTGCGGCTGGCATGCGTGCCTGGATCGGTCACTAATTGGGGGCATCCGTGACGTTCTGGTGTCAGTTTGATTAGCTCATTGTGAGCACTGAGTGGAGCTACCCTGGGCGACTGTCCACTCGTTGTGTTTGTCTGTTAGATGCGTTAATTTGCACTCGACAAACAGCACAGCCCGACTGGCAGTCAGCACAGCAGTGCAACTCAAGTAAGTACTTCCCTAAAGCCTATTAAGGTTCGCGCACAACGGGGAAGTGCTAATGGCTGACCATGGTCAATGCCCAAGTTGCCTATATGAACTCTCAGCTGATTGAAAAATAACTCAACTTACTACAAAGTCGCTGCTCTGCGCTGAGTCTGATGAACTGTTGTTAGTCTATTAGAAAGAGCTCATAAATATCTCATCGGTGTCGTCTACTCAGACTAGATTTCACATGCAACCCACTTAAGGAAGCCTATCAAACCTTTATAGTTGCCCAAAAACACTTTGAATGTAAATTTAAACACTAAAAACTCAAACAAGCTTATATGCCCGCTCACAAAGCGATACGAGCATATTGGTTTCCTGAACTGCAGTTTGCTTTAAGATTTACTAAATGCTATTAGCCATGGCTCTTGACGCTTGCCATTTCAAGGGTATGCCACTAAAGGGCGTGGCAAATGGAAAAATGAAAGTATTTTAGAGTTAGAATTGGTTGGCTGTGCACGTGGATCACTGTTGATCCTCCCGCAACTGCGGTTGCCCGTTCCACTATTTATCAATCAAGTTGATATCAAGCATCAGTTTCTTTATTATCACTGCGAATACCTTTGAGCTCGCTGAGTAGCCAAGTACCAAGTACCAAGTACCTAGGCGCTTTGGGCTGTTTCAAATTTGTATTCAGCATACTCTTTCAGCGGGCAGGCATAATTCAGCATAAAGTTTGAGCTTAAGCTATTCTTTATGCAATATATTATATAACATCTAATACTGATCAAAATATTATAATGAAAAAATTTAAGTTGAGAGGAGTATATAAGAATAATAAAATAAAATAATAATAATAGTAAGAAATAACAAGTAAGAATGCTCTAGTCGAGACGGCTCGACTAGGAGATACCCTGAGCCCTGCGAAGTGCCGATACTTCAAATATTCTATGCTTAGTTTACATATACATATATTGCAAGCAACACATACACACATACACACGCACGCTCAAGCACGCGCTCTGCCAACTGCGCAGTTGACGTAGCGACTGCGTTTGGGCTGCACGACGCCTACGCTATGGGAAATTAAATGTTTAATAACTTTTTTTCTAGCAGGACTTTTTTATTCAAACTTTCAGGGCATGATTATGTTACTCATATGTGTGTATGTGCCGAAGTACAAGTCTCTAGTATTTGAAATGCGTTTTTTGCAAATTTAGGGCGAAGGGGGCGTGGCATCCAAAAACCAAAAATTACAAAATGTCTGCATTCACAACAGGAATCTATATAGTGAATTTCAGGTCTTTAGCTCTTACGGTACGTAAAAGAGACGAAAAGTTATCGAAATTTATCGTTAAAAAGAGAACGGGAAGAGTTATCGAATTTTTGAAAAAAACTCGTATAGCGTATGGTATTCAGGAGTATACATGTCAAATTTCAGCTCTCTAGCTTCTGTGGTTTACGAGATCGCTGCGTTCACACAGACGGACGGACGGACGGACGGACGGACGGACGGACGGACGGACGGACGGACGGACGGACGGACGGACGGACAGACGGACAGGGCTATTTCAACTCAGCTCATCGAGCTGATCAAGAATATATATACTTTGTATGGTCTGCGACGTCTCCTTCTGCCTGTTACATACATTTTCACAAAAACATTATACCCTGATTTCCCATTTTCAATGGGCTCAGGGTATAAAAATATAAATAATAATAATAAATATAAATAGCAATAATAAAAATAAATATTAAAAAAAGAATAATAATGAATAATAATACAAATATTTATAATAATAATAATAATAATGATAAATAATAACAATAAATAATAAAAAATAATAATAAAAATAAAATTTATAATAATATTCTATAATAATATAAATAATAATAATCAGTAATAACAAAAATAACATAAAACAATAAAAATATAATAAAAGAATAATAAAAATAATAAATTTAATATTTATTATAATAATAATAATAATAATATTTATAATTCTTCTGAATTTTTAAATTAAATAATTTTTTTAATAAAAGTTCCTTGCGTGCTTTTCTTCGATCGAATAAAAACATTTTCTCACAAATATTTTACCTCTATAACTTCCTATAAAAACAATTTCGGTATACTTCTCCTCAGTTTTGCTCTAAATATTTCCCAGTTAAACTAAAATCAAACTTAAACTTTTGGTAGCTTCTAAAATTCCAGTTTCTTTCGCCTGTTCTCGTTTCTCAACCATTTCAACTGTAAAACTGTAGCACTATGCTCTCGACTCTCGACCTGATTAACATGCTGCGCATGATATTTGGCTTTAAATTGAATCGCTTCAAGCCTGACTTGGAGTCAGGAAGTTTAAGCAGAGGCTTTGGGGCGTGACTATGATGACGTCGCTGACGTGCGCAACGTGTGAATGCGCGCAGGCAGAAGCAGCTGATCGAGCATTTGCATTTAGAAAGTTAGCTCAGGTCGGCTCGAATCTTGATCAAAGCGAAGCGAATCAAATTGTCAATACTCACTGTGCTCGAGAGCTTCGGCTTCGGACGACTGCTGCGGCCACAGTTTGAGATGCAACTGAAAGCTGAAAGCGAAGTCAATGAGAGTCCCACAGAGAGCTAGGGAGACAGAGAGACAGAGACAGTCTATGGGCTTCTGTGCAATCTGCACCCATTGAAAATATGTGGGAGGAGGGTATATTGTTACTGAGCATAGGTATGCAACGGCCAGATTGAGGCAATGCCATTGTCTTCATGAGTATTCCATTTGGATGATAGAAGCCATGCCTTGCATAAAGAAGAAGATCTGTTGGTTCAGGAAGTAGTTCAGGAGTGCAGCGTATAGTGTAGTCGTGCATTCTCCACTAGAGCACTGTTGTAGTTGATGAAAAGCGACTGAGCCGGTTTAAGCGAAGCTGTTTTTGTCGCAATATTTTCCTAGTTGTCGCTATACCCTGTAAACAGAGGAGGTATGGGGTATACACATGAATGTCTTACAGAATATATAAAAATAAAAAATAATTAAAACTATATACCTATTGCAGAAACATTAAATATTTTATATTTGTGGAACCTACTTAAATATTTTATAGAAATTATATTAAATAAAAATAAACAGAAATTTTATATAGTTAATAGTTCGATTTTCAGCTTGAATTATGTTTTACAGAGTATCTGTTAGTCGAGCATGCCGTCTGCTCACGCTACGCATGTCGCTGAATTGAATATATCCGGTCTTTTGTCACATATTAAGCGATTCGCTCACAATTGCTAAGGCATTAGCCTACACACACAGTCAACAGGCTGTTTGTGGGTGTGTGTGTGTGCGTGGGTGTGTGAGTGTGCGTGCGGTCAATGCACAGACAAAATAAATTTAAGTATAAATATTTTAATATCCAAGTATTTTTAATTTAGAATTGAGATATTCGAATCTTGTAATTACAAAAAGTTTTCTTATATTAATAGTGGTATTACTTTAAAAAAATAACAACAAAATCTCTGTGAACTTTCAAAATTGCCGCCAAACAATTCTAATTGGAAATTCAATTGTGAGCAAACTGCCCAACAAAGCAGTGCATGTGATTACAAGCAGTGCTAGTGCATTGCGTTGCTCATTTTTGCGTTAACATTGATTTCTGATTTAATACTAAATTAGATTAAGTGATCACATTAATTTATATTTGGTATATAGTTAAAATTTATTATTTAATACACATTTTTGTTGCCTTATATAATCTTATTTATATATGTATTAAATATTATTTAATTTATTTCCTTTCGTTAAAACGTCAATGAAATAAATATATAAATAAAGTGTAATAAATTGCTGTAATTGCATTGAATTATTTTTATTTTTCATTCTAGTGAGTTAAGGTTTTGGCATAGATATTAGAATATCTAGTTTAGTATATTTTTCATATCCACCCACTATGTGGGATTGAGTCTTTTAACAGACTGTTAAATTAAAAACATAGTAATGTTAATAGCAGTGAGTATTAACATGTCCATTTTGAGTAAAACAGCGACTGGTGCTAACATTAACATTGTGCAACACTGTTGAAATTGCTGCAGTAAGAAGAAGACGCCATAAGCAACAACATCGGAACGCGCACAATACACACGAAAACAAGTCGAATAAAATAACCAATATTTTTGTGTCGTGCGTTTTCACGCTTGGATGTGCAATATATGCAATTTGCTCATCAGTGCTTAAATCGTGACTAAAACATTTGCATTTCAAACAAAGCAAAATACACAAATTGACACCAACACATACACATATGCAGGCGCACAAAGTGGAGCGCTTTGCCAGGGGCTTTGCTGCTGTTGCTGCTGCTGCTGCTGTGGACAGCAGATAAACAATGAAAGGTGCAAGTGGACCAAATTGTGCACAATTATTGTTTCAATTACCATTATGTGCAGTGCTTGTTTCCGACTGTCGCGCGCAAGATGAAACGCTGCATACGACAGCGAAAACAAAAACAAAATAACAAGGTCAGCAACAACAAGCACAACAGCAACAAGAAGAGCAATAGTAACACGCAAATACATATATGTATGTATGTGTGCATGGACAAGAAGGCGAAAAGAAGAAAACGAGAAACATCGTAACAAAATACACTGTGAACAATCGTGCGGTATAACAAATCGAAATCCGAAATTACGTGGCTGCTGCTATTCCATCGAATGCCCAAACAGGCAAGCCGTACTGTACATCCCCCTCGCACCCACACACCTAACATAACTGTGCTGCCGCCGCGCATAGCAAAGGAATAACAGCAACAGCAAAACAACAACAACAGCAACAGCAACAGGAAATAGAGCTGCTGCCAAAGCAACCACCGAAATGTCGTCGCTCAAGGTTGCCGTAAGGGTTCGCCCCTTTAACTCGCGGTAAGTGTATGCAAGCAGTGCCATTTGCTTGTCAATTGGAATTCGCATACTAGTTCCAACTAGAACTGATAACGCGACCATTTGTGAACGCCCCCAGATTGGCCTGTTGCGCATCCCGTTAAAAAATTCAAAAAGAATCATTTGCTGACGTTGCCAGACTGTGATTTTCTTTCATTATTGCTTTTGTTTTTTTGTGAACAGCAAATTAAGCAAGCGCTCTCAAAGTACATTGGCCCAAACTGGCCCAACGGCTACTTAAAACCACATTAAACACATATACTATGCGTGTGTGTGTGTGTGTGTGTATGATTATCTTGTCTATCTTGACGCACTCATTGCTTGTGGCACATTTAGCTGGCTGAGACGTTCATGAAGCGCAAAGATTTTTTGGCAACGAACAAAGAAACAAAGCTGAAACTCTAATGATGTCATTCATCTCATACTCATAAAAAAAAAAACAAAGCAACAAAAACAAATGAGTTAATTTCTTTTTCATGACTTTCCTTGTGTGCATGCAAAATGCTCAGTTTCAAGTTAGATTTGGAGCTCGCCAAAGTTCACTTTTGCTCTTTAGAGTTCCCAATTACATGTACAGGTGACGTCATTGGGCATGTGTAAAACAATTGCTACCGGCTACACACATACACACACACACACAGCTTGTAGAAATATGCATATTTGATGTTTTGTTTAGCGTGAAAACAAAATTTTTTTTGCAAAATTTTACCTGGCTCTACACAGAGAGAAATACTTTTTGGTCAAAAGAATATTTACTGAAAATTTAACAATTTTATTTTCCTACTTTTATCTTTTTCTAATAAAAATAAAAAGTGATATATCATCTGTAGGTTTACACCTTTGATTATCTTTATCAAATTGCTATCAATATAAAAAATCTCTTAAGAATCTCAGCATTTGATGTGAGCCAAAACAAATAACAATCAAACTTTCCTGATAACCCTTAACTATCTTATCAGCACATTTGATTTCTTTATAAATCAATAATTTTTATTAGTTATTTGTAGACATGAAAAAGCAAATATGAAAAGGAAATGAAGAGAAGAAATAAGAAATAGAAAATAAAAACAAAATAGGTAGTTCCAGTCAGCAGTTTTCGACTAGCAGATACCCTGAACCACAGTGTTTTAACTGCTTTATAAGATCTTAGTTATTCGACTTAGTTTCACTTCATTTTATTTACATCAGAGATATATATATATATGTATATATACTTTATATAATTGCCCAAGTCTCCCGCCCTCCTTACATACAGTTGTGCTATAGCCTTCATTTTCATTTGGGGTTTGGGGGCAGAAGTAAAAGTGAACTAGATAAAGAATGAGTCAGACTCTGATAAATTTTTTTTATTTTTACACATACATCATACGATATATGGAATGACGTATAGGTGCAAAGGTCTAAGAAATATTTTTAACAAATTTGTCATTAGCATTCTTTTTTGTATCAAAATACCTTTATTTTAAGAATTTTCTTGGATAGCATGATTTCTCTTTAATCTCAGGAAAAGTAAACAACAAATGTAGATCAGGTAAAGTTTTACTTTCGGGATATCTCAACGCAAATAGTTCATTTGCGAGAGTTCACTGTAGTTTGATTGCAGCAACTGTTTGTTAGCCAATAAAGAATGCAAAGCTAGACGATCTTATATGGTTGCCCACTCGAGTGGAGCTGTAAAATGTTTACTTGTTACCCAAGTGATGAGTTCCAGTTGGAATTTGGCTTTGACCTGCTCTTTTCGCTCACTGTAGTCATGGAAGAGCGCGTCGCTGGGGGGAGAAATAAAGCAAGCCAAATGTAATTGTTTATTAAATAAATACGTCTGTATGTGAATGTGTATAGATGGGTGCATGTGTGTCTGTGTGTGGGCACCACTTAAATTGTATCAAAATTTCGTGAGTATTACAACTCACACACACACATACAGAGGGACAGACTCACTTTATAGGTATTATGCATGAAATTACGAATACATTTTGCACGCAAGTGCAAATCAAACAACTTCCATATTCATTATGAGGCTTATTAGCGATTTATTCATGAATACATATGTGTATATATATCTTTTTGAGTGTGCCATGAGTCAGACAGTTTTGGTCATAAGCAAGAGAGCTGCAGAAGTTTATAGTTTGTGCCGCAGATTGAGATAAAGCGCGGGGAATGCGCAATAAACCGACTCAAGGCGCTCGACAACAACACAGCGAACAGATTAAAGAATTAAAACCACTCGACTGCATTGAGCAGGCAACCACTCACCACTGGCTGCAGCTGAATGTGGAGCGTAAACATGCCACCAACAAAGCGGCGCGAGCGATGCGCCCAGAAGAAAAAGGAGGAACGACCTAAAATTGAGCTTTGAATGGGGACAAGACGCATGTAGATAAAAAATAAATAAAGTAGATAGAATATATAGAACGGCCTGACACAGTTAGCTGTGCACAGCCGACTATTGCATGCACCACCTTGCATCGAGATAGTATATAATCTATATAATTTGTAGACATACTTTACATTTCTTAATTTATATATTTATTTTGTATTTATTATGACTATATGTATTATTTTATAAATTTTAGATATATTTTTATATAAATAAATAATATAATAATTATAAAAATAATAAAAGCAAAATATAAAATATATATTTTGATATTTTAATTCAAAATCAAAACTTTATTATTTTTATAATTATTATATTATTTATTTATATAAAAATATATCTAAAATTTATAAAATAATATATAATAATAATAATAATAATATATATTCTTAATTTATATATTTATTTTGTATTTATTATGACTATATGTATTATTTTATAAATTTTAGATATATTTTTATATAAATAAATAATATAATAATTATAAAAATAATAAAAGCAAAATATAAAATATATATTTTGATATTTTAATTCAAAATCAAAACTAAATTTAAAAAATAAAAATAATAATTTATTTTTATTTCTAATTAAAATTTGTTTCTTAAATTTCCATATTGACACACATTCAATGACATACTTAAAATACCCTGAGCAAGAGTATAAAATAATAAAATGCTCGTAGCAGCCTCTGTCTGTATGCGGGGCCATTGACTGAGTCATAGTGGCAAGTCTTTGAAATTGGTGGCATTTGTGTGTTGATGCCGTTGGCACATGCAACTGCGGTGGGTGTAGCCTCCACCATCATGATGATGATGATGATGTTGTTGTGAACCGGTTGCAGCAGCAAATGTTCTATGCGGCCGCTGGTCAACGTCTTTGCCTCAGCGATTCAAGTTTTGCAGTTAACAAAAACCGGAATCGTTTGTGTAATTGGCCGACTGAAGCGTCATGTGACTATGTGCACTAAGCCTGCATATGGCAGGGCTGCAATCGCGTCATACGCCATTTAGAGATCATGCAGCGCCAATATAAATAGCAATATTTATGGAAGGGCCAGCGAGTGGGGTGGAGGTGGGGGCAGGCTAATGGGACAATCTAATAATAATTACGAATCGAAGCAGTGTGACGTCAGCTGGTTTTATTGCTATGGGGCCAAGGTCATTTACAGGGTATTGAATGCCACTCTTCTGCTCTTCATTACAGCGAGAACGACATGGACGCCCAGCTGATTGTGGAAATGGAGGGCAAGAAGACGCGCCTGCTGAAGCCGCGCTTGCAGTCGATACGCGACGCGGGCCGCGAGGCCTTCCACGACTTCACCTTTGACTACTCGTACTGGTCATTCGACGCCGAGGACTCGCATTTCGCCACCCAGGAGCAGGTGTACAGCGATCTGGGCAATGATGTGGTCGATTGTGCCTACGAAGGTGAGTCTCCATTTGCATAATCGAGAGGCGAGAAAGGCAGCGCTGCGATGACATCAGACCTGCTGTGGGTCGCGCCAGGGCACCGGCCACGAGGGGAGCTAATTGCTTTCGACTCGGCTGTCAGCTGCGTTCTGGCCATGACTTTAACTGATTTGGCTTTTCATATTGGCAGCCAGACAGACGCACAAATTTGGCAGCTCATTTGCTGGCACTCGCTCTGGTTTGTTTACAATTTCAGGTTCGCTTTGTGGTTTATTTTCGATTTTGCTGGGTTTCGTTGTGGGCAACCCGATGCGTGCATCTAAAAATAGTCGACGCGCTGTGCGCTTTTCCCCAGCAGTCATGCAAATTTGCGGCTGACGTTGGAGCCCATCATACCCTAGGTTGCTGTGCCGCTAGGACCGCCTGAGCGCTGATGGATTGTTGACATGAGCCGCACGTGCTTGGGTATCATTTCCATCAGTGCGTAATATTTTATGCGCTTTCACTCGACATTAGCTCTAGCACAAGGCTAATTTCTTTTATTGCTGGCGAAAAACAAATGAATGAAAACAAAAACAAAAGCCAAAAATACAAAAAAAAAAATATATATATATAACTTTCGCCCACAACTGCACAAAATGCCAAGCGAAATGGAACAGCTGTTTGCTGCATCTAGCTGACTTTGTTATTGTTTGTTGTTTGTTGTTGCCGTTGCTGCTGCTGCTTGGCACGCTTTCAATATCAAATTACCCGTCCAAGATTGGCCAAGTGGGAATGACAAAAGTTGCATGAACACGAGTCAACCATGTGCTGCTAAACCGAAAAAAAACGTAGATAAACCTAAACGTTTGTAAACAGTTGAGCAGACCGAATCCTGGATACCCTAACGAGCACATTCAAATAGTGAATTGGGCGTAAATAATTGCTGTGTTTATAGCGACTATCAATATGCCTAGGCTATATCAAATCAGCCAGCATTGAAAGCTACTTACTCATTAGCTGACATATTGAAAGGAAACAAAGTTTGAGCTTCAATTGATAACGTTGACATTGACTGAATCAGAGCCAGAAACCAGAAAGTTATAAATAGTCCATAATAATAATAATCCATAATAGTTTCCATGGCTTTCAAAACATTTCTTTGATGAATTATGAAGAGAATATTTGCTACTAGCTTCAATTAAGTATATGCCAGATAAATCTCTTAATAATAATAGATTTATATGTTATATTATTATATTATATATTATATTATAATATATATATAATAATAAATTTAACTGAACAGATCTAGCGACAACTGCCGCAGACTCCATGTTAGGGTAGACAACAATAAAAGACTGCGAGTGATGTCCGTTTGGTTAGCGGGCTGCTGGGGCTTGACTGTGACTAGTCGCTGCTGTGTGCGGCTGACTGGCTAAATGAGCCAGTGACTTGGCAGTGTAATTGTTTGCGTTGTTGTTGCGACACTTGTGCGGTCTACGAAGACGAACGTGTCGTCGCAGAGTCCCATTCAAGCAATCTCCGAGCTAGACAACAGTCCAACAAGCTGTTGAAATGTTTTAAACGCGGCCCAGCCCGCCCAGTGGGTGGGTCCAACTGTCGCCGACACCTGAGCTGCAATTGCAGTAAAAGTGTTTTTCGCCCATTCAAGTCAACGCTTCCGTCTGCAGATGTGCAATGGCCAAGCGAGCAGTTGCCTTCCAGTATAAGCGTGACCAAAGAGCGACTCAGTTCACATGAGTCAGCGCTATGCATTATGTAATGGATTATACTATGTGCATATGCATAATCATCTATGAATGTTTCATATAAACCATTAAATGTGGGCTATACGTTTGTTACCACAATTATTTCTGCTCTTAATTGGGTGGTATTAGTCAATTCGATTAGTGTTAAGACCTTCGATTACTCATACTTCAAAGCAGGAAATATTAGAAGGAAAGACATCTAAAGTAGATACATATATATATATATAATCAATATATATATATATATATATGTAATGCTAATATCTTTTTCGAATAGATACAAATGTATCTACTTTAGATGTCTTTCCTTTCTTCTGCTATCCTCTATAAAAGACCATATTTATTATGTATTGTTTATAGAGTATGGTCGAAAAAAGTCTTGGCGTAACCGAAATGCCAGACATTAGTCACGGCTCGCAGTGCCACTCATGTGTTGGCCAATGCCTGTCAAGTGGTGCAATTGCATGCAACATTTCGCGATGCAACTGGGTTTCAGCTGCAGCCTCTTACCTTTTTCGAATTGGCAATAGGAGTTGGCATTCACATGGTCTTGGTTTCACTTGACAGGTTACAATGCCTGCGTCTTTGCCTACGGCCAGACGGGGTCGGGCAAGACGTTTACAATGATGGGCACACCGGGCAATCCGGGTCTGATACCGCGCATTTGCGAGGAGCTGTTCACGCGCATGCGCGTAGGCCAGGAGTCGGGCACGGGCTATCGCACGCACGCCAGCTACCTGGAGATATATAACGAGCGGGTGAAGGATCTGCTGGCGGCACAGACCACAGGCCATGCGCTGCGCGTGCGCGAGCATCGCAGCTTGGGCCCCTACGTGGAGAATTTGTCGCAGCATGCGGTCTCCGACTTTGAAGAGATTCAGGTGAGTGTTGGCACCTGATTTTCGTAACGCACGAGACTAATGGGTTTCCCTTGCAGGAGTGCATTGCGCGCGGCAATGCCCATCGCACCACGGCCAGCACCAACATGAATGATACGAGCAGTCGCAGTCATGCCATCTTTACGATTACCTTTGTGCAGGCTGTCTTCATGAATGACATGCCAAGCGAGACCGTCTCCAAAATCCACTTGGTGGACTTGGCTGGCAGGTGAGTTGAGAAGTGGAGCATAGAGTTATGTCTTTGACAAATGATTTTTGCTGTTCCCCATTCTTTTTGCAGCGAGCGCGCCAATGCCACGGGTGCAACGGGGCAGCGGCTAAAGGAGGGTGCCCACATCAACAAATCGCTTGTCACGCTGGGCAGCGTCATCTCAGCATTGGCGGAACAAACGAGCGCTCATAATACTTCCACGTTGGCCACCACACCGAACGGCGGCACTAAGCGCGTGCTCTACATTCCCTACCGTGACTCCATACTCACCTGGCTGCTGAAGGACAGTCTGGGCGGGAATAGCAAGACAATCATGATAGCGGCGCTGTCTCCGGCGGACTGCAATTACAGCGAGACGCTGAGCACCCTACGCTACGCGAATCGCGCCAAGAACATCATCAATAAGCCCACAGTGAATGAGGATGCGAATGTTAAGCTGATACGCGAACTGCGCGAGGAGATCAACAAGCTAAAGTCCATGTTGACAGGAGATATTGTAAGTGGTTAATCAATATTTTGTATGATGAAAATACTAATTTAGTTTGTCCAATTAGCACTCGCTGCAGCCCTCGCTCAAGGTGTTGGCCGATCTGCAAAAGAAGGAGGCGCAGGAGAAAGTCCTTACCGAAGAGTGGACGGAGAAGTGGAAGGTGGCGCAGTCCATATTGCAGGAGCAAAAGAGTCTCGGGCTGCGCAAATCCGGCGTGGGTGTTGTCCTTGATTCGGAGATTCCGCATTTGATTGGCATACACAATGATGTCACCACAGGCGTCACGCTGTACAGTCTGAAGGAGGGCGAAACTCGCATTGGCACTGAGGATGCCGAGTTGGCGCCGCACATTGAACTGATGGGCGATGGCATTCGACCGCAGCACTGCAGCATTATTCTCAAAGGGGGTGTGGCCACGCTGCATCCCTGTCCGCAAGCTCAGTGCTGGGTGAATGCGCATCTCATCGATGAACCCAAGCAGATTTCGCAGGGCGATATCATATTGCTCGGCCGCACCAACATTTTTCGCTTTAACAATCCCACCGAAGCTGAGAAATTGCGCAAAGACTTAAATCGCTCACAGTTGGATATGTCGCGTCTGTCGCTAATAACGTCTTCGCGGGAAAATTTGCTCACATGTAGCGCGTACATAGAAGATGACGCCATGACAGGCAGCACCTCGTCGCCTTATAAACGATCTGACCGCCAGTATTATCCGCAGCGGCCCATGTCGCGGGACGATCCCGAGTTGCAGGATGAAAATCGCAAAATTCTGGATACTATTGAGAATGCACTTAAGCAGCTGAATGTGGTCTGTGTTAGCTTAATAAATATCTCTCTCCCTGCGCTAAAATATTACTGTTTCATCCACAGGAGCGCGTCCAGATGCATGACCAATACAAGACGAAGGTGCGAAAGCTAACGGAGGAGCTAAAGCGTCTGGAGTTGGAGAAAATGGACGGCATGCAGATATTGAATTGCCGTGAACAAGAGCTGCTTGCGCGCAAGGATATGCTGCTGTGGGAAAAGAATAATGAAAAAGTCCAGGTGAGCTCCTCTGATTAAGCTAAACGCATGTAAAGCTATGATTCTTTCGTTTCGCATGTGCTTGCCTTGTTCGAATTATTATTTTCGTTTTGTGTTCTTATGGTTTTTTTTCGTTCGATTCATTTTCATTTTAGATCGACATTGTGTGTAGACAAATTTCAGCGTTTCAAACGCAGCTCGACTCTAAGAAACGCGATTTCTCTGAGTACGTAGCGAAAGAATTGCAGGAGCTGCATGATTGTGGCAAACTTGACGAGGTTTGTTTACTTTAAACGTCTCTAACATTTTCTTTTGCTTAGCACTTAGACCAGTAAGAATAAAGAATACTCAACTAAATTGCATCTATATAACCATTTACAGATGGGTGTAAAGATTGAGGACGGCACTCCGTTGAACGACGACCTACTGCTGCATGTCTCCGATTCGCTGGATTTGTTTGCTGCACAGTTTATCAAGGATACGGTACGAAGAAATGTAAGTTCAAGTGTCTAGAGCTCAGAGTAGTTCACTAACCCAAATGTGCTTGACAGAATGAAGAGATACGCAGGCTGGACGAGCAAATCGCTGAGAAGGAACGCATACTCAACGCTAGCACAAGTAAAATAGCCAAAGTTGACGAGACCATGCTTGAAATACAGACGCAACTGGAGCGATTGCGTCAGGAGCGTGCCGAAAGCGAAAAGGAGACCCAGGCGATGAGGGCAAAGAAACAGAGCATGCAGCTGCCGGTGCCAAATGCAAATGATATGGACGAAGTTTCGAAATCGGACACATATGAGACCTGCGACACCTTCCATACGGCTCATTCTGATTTTTCGCTGTTGTCATCGCCCACAATCACGGAGGGTCAGCAGTCACCTATGAGCAACAGCTCGTGCGATAGGGACGACGACGCTGAGGATACACCCAAAGATGACTTCTCAGGCAGCAGCGAGGATGCTTCACGCACATGCACTGCCGGCCCTAGCAGTGGCAGTGGCAGCACTTCAAATGCGCCCAGCTTGCAGGCCATTATGAGCGATAGTGGAGTTTGCCTTGATAGCCGAAATCAGGCGCTGCTCCAAAATGGATCTGGAGGCAATTACAGGCACATCATGCGCACCAGCGATGATGAAACGGGCTCCTGTTCCTCCTGTGAGCTGGGGCGAAACTCGGACATGACGCGTGCCTACTGTCCACTTCATGTGCAACGCCGCAAAATTGCCGCCCAGAAGGCTCAAATAATGAAAAATCTCGAAACGGATGTAAACAAAGCGCAGTTGGACGAGCAAATTGCGGTACTGCAGGATCTTCAGCGAAGCTACATACAGCTGGAACAGGAAATGCTGCAAACGGTGCAGGACCTGGAATCGCACGCCGACTGTTGCAGGGATGAACGTACTGGCTTGGAAAGGCAATACGAGCTGGAAAGTTCCATAATGCGCTCGAGTGTGATGAGTCCAACCAGTATGGAGGAGTCTACCTCACAAATGTATTCGCCGAGTATGACGAGATCTTGCCCCTCCATGAGGGAGTTTCGTATGTGTCCGTTGAAATAACCAAAAGTGATCCAAATTAATTTAAATTTATTTTATGCACTCAGCTGAAGGGGAACATTTCATCACCATACCAAGTTTCGTGATGCGCGGAGCTGGTAAGCAGACCCACTACGAATACGAGGTACGAATTGCACTTCCCGATGGCAAATTAAACATTTTGCGTCGTTATAGTCGCTTCCGAGAGCTGCACTTGTGCATGAAGCACTGCTATGGTGCCAAGGTAAGTCGTCTGAGTTACATCTACATATTATATATTCTAAAATCCATTGATTTGTTTTATACAGATCTCTGCACTTCCTTTTCCTCGCCGGGAACTTTTTGCGTCGAACAGTGAGCCAGTTGCGAAGCATCGTCGCCGCTTGCTGGAGCTGTATTTGCGCCGTCTTTTTGTCGTCTGCTCGAAGATACCACAGTGTCCCATTTATGAGGGACCTGGGGGTCCGGGCCTCACGCGTGCCTCCCTCGTTCAGCTGTCGTCTTTTTTCAAGAAGGGCCTGTTCGAGAACGGGAAGCACGGGACGGGATAATAGTTAACCTACTGCTGAATTATCTCCTGCCTACAGTGTGTCTATTTATTTATTTGTATTATCTGCTTAGTTATATGAACAATAACTTGGGCCTGTTCTAATTAGCTAGATATACTATAGAATATAAATTGAATTATGTATCTACGAGTAACACCTTTTATGTTCTATGTATGTATAAAAGACCACCAGTGTCCTTCCACTCTGTTATTACTTTTATATATGTAGCTACAAATATATATATATACATAGCTACGTAATCATCAACAATCACTGTATAGAGCTTTACCTTAAACCAATTGTAAATTAGCGACTAAGGGCATTATTGTGTTGTATCTAAATACGTACATGGTTGAGATTTGTTGGTTAGCTAACGCCAGATATTATCGCAGGGCGTCTTTTAAAATAGATAATTTTTGCTCTAGTTAAATATTCTTGTATGTTTCGTTTGTACGTGGAACTTCCAAAAGTTATTCCAGTTATTCAATCTGTGATTATCTAATGAAAGTTAAATGTCAAATCTGAATCCAAACAAAAGTACGCAACTGAACATTTCCCGACTATGTTCAAAAGAAATCCAATTAGAGCATATATTTATTAAATGTAAGATAACTATAGAAATAATTCAACACTGATGGGTCACAGGTAGGCAGATGTTTAGCAGTAGGTGATAAGCAATACATAGTCTATAAGTAATCATAAGCTGACTGTCGCAATTATATTTCACTAATTATGAGTACAATCTATCGCAAAAACATTAAATGTTAGTTATAAAAAGCTGTAGAATAAGTTCCTTAGTCTAATGCGAATTGAATGTTAAAGTTGCTCGATTGCACTTGCGGAAACAATAATAGTTTAAATGTTCCAATAAAACAATTTAATATGTATTTAAAAATCATCGCATTTGGCGCCATGTTTGAACCGAACGACTGTCAACACTGCGACGAAGCTTTCATTGAGCTTTCATCCAGCTTTTTGAATCTGATTGCGCTTCGTCTCGACCAAGTCTTGGAGCTTGAACTGAATCAGAATAACGCTGTAAGTGACTATTGTGAGCACCATCTGCAAGGCGAATAATACATGCATGAACACATATATAGGGTCTATGCTGACTGGTTCAACTTACGCCACCAAAGTTTTTTAGATTTATGTCAAAGAAATTGCTGCAGGTGAAGCGCAGCTTTAAGTGCTCCATTTGCAGGGCATATTCTCGCAGAACATTGCTCAGCAAGGTCGGATTGCACTTCCCAAAGCCGCAGCGTATATTGTGAAGAATACGATTAATGCTGATATACTGTAAAAGTATATTTTGATATATGTGAGGATATTATTCTGTATAGCTTACCGTATTGATGCAGTTCTGACTGAGCCAGCAGGGAATCAAGAGATTTATTAGCAGAACCATGACGTTGCCAAACCGCGCTGCATTCAAAGCAAATAGATTCGATGTAATCATCTAGATTCTAAGCTCAAGCACTTACAATAACGGCAATAAGGACAATCGTTTGGATTTAGAGACTGTATGAAGGCCCAATTGACGATGTGAAGCATGGCCACGCCGTTGCTCACGAATACGAGGAGCATCGGCAGAGTAAAGTAGGCCTCTAGCTCGCCGACCAGCTTCCAGACGCGGGACACCAGCTGCTTATTGCGCTGGAGTGCGACACACAAGGAGTGGAGCAGATCGCGCTGCTCGCAGGTGGTTAACTCCTGCTGCAGGTGGATTAGCGCGTGGCGCAGACGCAGCAGCAGTTCCTCCACCAAGAGCACAAACAAGCCATATTCCACAATCTTCATTTGCAGCACCATCAAGATGATTTCGGTCAAAACCTTGTTGTACCAGTGCATAAAGTTGGTCAAGGAGGGCACCGAGACCAAGGGAAACACAATTGATAAAATGAGAAGCCAGAGTCCAATCAATTTAGCCAGCCGTTGGCGGAACTTAAAGCGCTTTCCCAGCCCATTCCCGAAGAACTGCGAGGCGACATCTATGTCCAGCTCCAGGGCAGCTATCTCCGCATAAATTCTGCCCAGTTTGCGGAAGTGTATGAGCATATTGCCATGAATGACGGCCAAGAGCACCGGATAGCAGAACTTTTGTACCTTGCCCTGGGCACTTGTGAAATCTTCGACCTCCAACATTTGAATTTCAACTTTGAGTATTACGATATTTACATAGGTCACGTCTATGCCCAACAGTAGCACGCAGAGGCTGTAGCAGCCAAAGCCGAACATCAAAAGACGCCGCTCACAGCGACGCAGCGTTCTCTCATAGAAGCTGGGCGGCGGCGTCAGCGTAAGCAGCGTGAGCCACTGCAGATAGGGCCGCGCTGTGGTCAGCAAACGACTCTCCATGGCACAAACCAACGGCACTTCGCAATACACTGACCGAGCTATTCAACTGGCGGGGTAGCTCGACTCTAAACAGTTAGCTCCACATACGCCGCACTGGCATTTGGGCAATTCGATTAATTGGTTTGATTAAACTGTTGAATACTTGCATAAGGTAGAAAGAAAATAAATAGGAGTGCATAGAATCAGTTAAGACGAGGTCAAGGTAATTTATTATATAAATTAAATTATATATATATATAAATTTATATACTTTTATGTGTGTTTTTTTAAACTGTTTTGAGTGGGCAGTGATGTAGTTATTTAAATTTATTTATTATTAACTAAACGTTACCTGTGAAAACAAAAAGTATTTGTAAGCCCTGACAAACGCAATTTTTATACCCTGAACCCATTGAAAATGGGAAATCAGGGTATAATGTTTTTGTGAAAATGTATGTAACAGGCAGAAGGAGACGTCGCAGACCATACAAAGTATATATATTCTTGATCAGCTCGATGAGCTGAGTTGAAATAGCCCTGTCCGTCTGTCCGTCCGTCCGTCCGTCCGTCCGTCCGTCCGTCCGTCCGTCCGTCCGTCTGTGTGAACGCAGCGATCTCGTAAACCACAGAAGCTAGAGAGCTGAAATTTGACATGTATACTCCTGAATATCATACGCTATACGAGTTTTTTTCAAAAATTCGATAACTCTTCCCGTTCTCTTTTTATCGATAAATTTCGATAACTTTTCGTCTCTTTTACGTACCGTAAGAGCTAGAGACCTGAAATTCACTATATAGATTCCTGTTGTGAATGCAGACATTTTGCAATTTTTGGATTTTGGATGCCACGCCCCCTTCGCCCTAAATTTGCAAAAAACGCATTTCAAATACTAGAGACTTGTGCTTCGGCACATACACACATATGAATAACATAATCATGCCCTGAAAGTTTGAATAAAAAAGTCCTGCTAGAAAAAAAGTTATTAAGCATTTAATTTCCACAACATAAGCCTCTTGCAGCCCAAGCGCAGTCGCTACGTCAACTGCGCAGTTGGCAGAGCGTGTGCTTGAGCGTGCGTCTGTGTGTGTGTATGTGTTGCTTGCAATATATGTATATGTAAACTAAGCATAGCATATTTTAAGTATCGGCACTTCGCAGGGCTCAGGGTATCTCCTAGTCGAGCCGTCTCGACTAGAGCATTCTTACTTGTTTTTCTTAAATTTTACATATTTATTTCTAATATATCTAAAAATATTTTTTTATTTTTTACATTTTATTATCTTAACGACAAAAATTAAAATTAATTCATATTTTTTTTTTCATCTAAAACTTTATTTGTGAGTTCCTTTTCTATAATCAAATATGTCGGGTAGTAGGTAAACTCTCACCTCATCGATTAAATATAATACAAGTTTTTCAGGAGTGCCTACAGCTTCGTATGACAAGCCAATGTGGGCAACAATAGTTATTGCCATAAGACCAACCATGTCTAGTACTCAGAAAGGTCTTGTGCCTCTCTGTGCCGCTGCTTTGCCTCTCGCCTTGGTCTATGGTTTCCTTTTTTCTATATATATAACGTACGTTGGCAGCAATTGTTCCAGTTTCTTGCTTCATTTTCCATTTGGTGAACATAATTGCACTTCTTGTGCGCTGCAATGTGCAAACATTTAGCAGAGCAGACACAGGCACGGAATCGTTGATACGAATGTATGCAGCATGCATGCGAACAAGAAGCGGCCAAATCAAATGAAAGCATCCTCTGACTCGGCTAGAGCCCTGGAGAAGCTGCCATCCACTTGCTAATCCCAATGTTCGCTTGTCTGCTCGTTAGAATTTCACTTAGGCGACCGTCCGCGCTGCAGGATCATGTGTCCTTTTTATACCCTGAGCCCGTGTGCAATGGGTTCATTTGCTCGACGCTAATACGTGCATCAGGCCCAAGCGGACTTGTTTATGCCCACTCAACAGTTTTTCTGTTCGCAAAGTATAGCGATAATCGATAGCAATTGCTATTTAACTGTATTTCTCAGGTTTTTAGTACCTGCAGTGCAAGTGGGTGCTGCTACTTAGGGTATCTGCCATTCGTATCCTGCTCTCCAGAGTCGAGTTACTTGTTAATTTTAAACTACTTCACTTTACTTTGTCCACTCAATGAGTGCGCCATGCATGCTAATGTATGTGTGTCTGTGTGTGTGTATATATATCTATGTGTGTGTGTGTGTGTTATTTCTTTTTCAAGTCGTCTATTTTTCAGCTTGATTAAGCACTTTGTGTAAGTGGAGCACATGCAGATATCCCTTCCACATATCTCAACTGGCCAATGGCATTTTTAATTTACTCGGCTCGGAATATCCAAGTGTAAAAGTGAAGAGTCTTTGTGCCAAAGTGTCTGATTTTCCCGTTGACATTTTTTTTAATGAAAACTCTTTTCCCAAATACGAAAAAGAACTTTAGTTGATGTTTTGCCTATTCAAGCAGCAAACAATAATTGAAATGCAATAAAATTAAATTATTTTCAACAAAGCCACAGGAAACGGAAGTACTCACCAACACACACACACACACACACACGCGCACGCACGCACTCACACTGTCGCATGCTGTCACAAAGGCAATCTCTTCACAGTTTGCCCAGATAGTTGTTGCATTGCCTTTTATTGCGCTTATTATAAATACTCTTGGGTATTGTTTAAATTGCTTTCCGTTAAAAAAGACTGCCCATATATTTTATTTGCGAAGGTAAATAAATTGGCATAAAGGCATGTAAGCTGGCTTCTGCATGTGTGCATGCATATACGCCTGTGTGTGTGTGTGTGTGTGTGTGTTTGTGTCTCTGTGATGTCTGTGTGTAATAAACAAATACATTTTTATTATTTATGTATTCATGGCCATTAAACGGATATCCGTGGCCATTGCGCGTTAAATTGCAATGGACTCCACACCCTCGCCTCCCCAGAGAGGCACTGCCACGCGCCACGCGCATATGTATTATATTTCTGTAAATAAACAGATATATACATATATACATATATATATATAGGTATAGTTAACTTTAATATGCGCTTCTGTGCTTCACGTTTTATTGAATTAACGCATAAATTAACAAAAATTATGCAGCGTTTAATTCAATTTAATTAATTTTCAACTGCCACTTACATGCGAACTCACTTTAAGACCTGGCCAATTCTGCTGGCTAATAATGACTATTAAAAAAAAATACAATTTTTAAACCATTTTTGTAAATTTTCATAATTTTCTAAATGTTGTAAAACTCATAAAAATGTAAGCTTCTATCCTCAATAAATATTTCTTGGAGAACTGTTCCTCTGTATAAAAAGAAGAAACTTGTTCTTTCAATTAGGAAATTGCTGATTAAATTTATTATTAGATGTACTCGTGAAAGGCCTCCATCCCAACAGCAGCAGGCCGGCTTGGGCTACGGCATTGTCCCGCTTCGGGTAAGAGGAGCCACAGAAATAGTAATTGCCTGATGTGTATAATACACTCGTATATGTGAATGGCTTTTTCATACATAGCAGCACTGTTTCTAGAGAATATATACACATACACACATATATGCATTTATATTGGTCCAACTTTTGGCACGGGCGGCTGGGGCAATGTTTAGATTTGCTCGGCTCTAGTTCTCATATATTAATTCTAATTAAATTTGTTATTCAAAACGAAAATGCGGCACGTCCACGTCAGCCATTTTGCAAGTGTTAACCTTTTGGCAGTCGGCGCTAAGCTCTCGCAAATGGACCAACATTGACGGCGACAATTCGCACGAAGCGGCCCGAGAACAACCTTGACATTTTTTCTTCTCTTTTCGCCCGTTTTCATTACACTAATGAAGTCATGTGCGACTGTGTTGACAGCAACTGTGGCAGCTCGTGTGTGTGTGCGCGTGTGTGCGCGTGTGTGTCTTGTCCAGGTCCAGGCAAACGACTATTGCCAGACATATAAAAGGTGCATGACGGGCGCTGGCAGCGACGCCTCATTAAACCATTTTATTATGCCCAACGCCAAGGGGCGGACTTAACTTTGTCAAAGATTCCCAAACACACACACACGTAAATACCACGCCCACACAAACCCACACAGGTGTAAGCTGAACACATGCCGCCTACTTCGTTTGCCGGAGCTCACATCTAACGCTTTAAACTCGAGCGCATCTCGAAGTGGAAGTCAACTCGCAGGAATGCCAGCTAAATTGTAAGACGACAGAAATATTTCAACAGGAATTTACGATGCGCGCACACTAAATGCTCATTTAGTTTGCACTTTTATTTAGAAACTTGGTTTGCACGTCTGCCAAATTGTCTGCGGTAGCGAAAAGCCAGCCGCAGCCGCCAACAACCGCTGCACCAGCGGCAGCAACGACAACAAAAGCAACAGCCACAAGTAGAACAACAACGTTGCTGGGCCAAAGTGCAATAATAATGAAGGGAGAGGCGTAAATTTTGCTTTGGCTGCAGCCTGCCAAGCGAGAAAAACAGACGGAAGAGAGTGTGTGTGAGAGAGAGAGAGAGAGAGGGAGAGAATGAGGTAAACTGTGGCTCCTGCCAGGTGAGCCATGTTGTCAGCGGAAGGCAGCAACAAATTTTCGTTGCGAAAGCTTTTAGTAAATTTATGGTAAGAAATTTCCCCAGCTCGAACTGCAACTGCAGCTGGAATGACCCACCTGCCTGCCTGCCTGCCTGCCAGTGGCCGTTTGTTTATGTCTTCGCTTAGGAAGTGGTCCCCGCATCTTGCACCTCTTGAAAATTTTGAGAACTCAATGCACTCGCATGAGCTCCCACAGCGATACACAACTGCCTAATTGAATGCCAAACTGTTGAAAGGTTTCACAACATGCGCGCTATTAATTTCTGAAATATTAACAAACGCATCCGTGCTTCCATCCTTAGGAAGATGGCGCATGTGGGTAGACAATAGACACTCGCTGTCGGGGCTTCACTTGTGCTGGCAGCATCAATTACATGGTTATTTTTCTCGCGAAGTTCGCAAAGAGCCTTCAACAATGCCGTCAAGTTGAATGGAAAAGTTGCAGCCGTCACCGCGCCGCGCTGTTACGCAATGCGACGACTTCTGTTTCGTGTCTTATTGTTCCCTCCTCAAATAAAGTTGATTAAAGTTTATTCAAAAACAAATTTAACTTTTAAGTCATCGGGAACGAAGGCAGCAGAGCTCTGCACTGCAGGTGGAAGGATGCTTAACAACTTCAGGACATCGCCGCCATATGTGCAAATCCTTGGCTGTCCTAGCGCAGGAGCTAAACACCCACGACCCTCAGTTTTACTGTCGACTTTCCTGCTCCATATGCTTAGCGACTCAGTCGACTCCATAGAAAGTAATCAAATAAAGCATGCACATTGAATGAAAGGAAATCTTAGGAAAGATGAAAATGTAATTAGGCTTTAAGGAAATTACGCTCGCACACATAACTGGATTCAATTGATTCACTCAGACTTCCCAGAATTGACTTCTAAAGGGTATCTTCTGTGCGCTGTATTTTTCAAGCAGCTTTTTATGTCCATATCCTTTATGCCATCCAGAATTATTATCTATAGCGGAGAGAGATGGGTAAGAGATGGAGACAGCTGACAGGTGCATGGGGCAAGGGACCATTCGAGCTGCATCCACACTCGCGCTGTCTGCCATTGTTTAAGTTGCAGTTCGGCTGTCGGCCTGTCAGGCAGTGTCGTCGACTGTATTTGCATTCAACTTAATTGCGTTTTAAGTAGATTTGCGGTGACATGTGCACACATGCAGCACATGTGTGCGTGCATTGTGCTCGGCAGCGCTGAGTGCAGATGGCGACACATAGAGGACTAGCATGTTGTCCCTGAAACTTTCCCATTCTCACAGCCAGCGACAACTACGCGAGCAGCAATCAGCAGTGCCCATGGCGCAGACTGCTGGATGTGTAAAAATGCCAGCTGATTCCAGCCTCGTCGTAGTTAGATTACAAACTTTTACTTTAATTAGTGGTTTACTTATTATGTCGTTGGGAAGGCCACGGGAAGTCACAACTCTGAAGACAAACTGTATGGCCAAGGATTGTATTTGATTACGATTTGAATTCAATTAAAAGCAACATGACTTTTTACTTTAAGGATCAGAAGTGCGAATAAATTAGTAGGCTTAAAGACAAAGGGCAAACATAAATCTATAATCCAGAGCAAACATGAACGTGAATACCTCAGTTTGTGGGTGTGGCATGCTGGAAATCCCCTAGAAATCATTTCAAGGAAAATCTGCGACATTTGCGGTCTGGCTGGCAGCCACGCGCTGGGCTGAGCTGGTCTGAGCTGAGCAGCTTTCTGTCTTTTACTTTTCTACACGTGTCAAACTAATTTCGCATTTTGTTACCTTTTACACTTTGCCGCATTTGCGCCCGGCATCGTCGCGCTTCCCTTTTCGCCCAGCACTGGAGGCGCCGAACGCTGCCGGAGGCTCATTGAAATTCATAAAATATTTGCACAGCGAAATGGGCTACGTAGAGTACTGGCTGCAGGCGGTGTATTATGTGTCAAGCACGTTTGAATTTAAATTCAAATATTTATCATAGAAGGCAAACAAATAAGCAGAAATATGGTAAACAGCAATAAGCAGCGGAGCCAAGGGAGACACCAGCAGCAGCACTGCAAGTGAGGATGGCAGATGGAAGTTGGGGCATGGAGCAGGGAAATGCCAGCAGATGGTTAGTTAACTCCACACATGCCTTCATGTGGGTACCGACTGACACAGGCTCGGAACAAGTGCATAAATCTGCCGCCCTTGGGGACGGGCCAACTGCAGCCTGGCCTCGCTCTGCTTTCAATAACGAGGATTGAGATTACAATGAATGCGACTTCTTTCGGTCAATTGTGGCACTTGTCCTTCTACGAGAGTCGCATGGAACTGACAGCTTCAGCCAGAGCTGACAATGAACCACTGATAACAGGCAACAGCCCACACCACAAATTGCTCTACTTGCTCTGCATAATAAGTGCAGACTAAAGGCAGCTCAGGGCCAAGGTTCACATTTGTTTAATGCGCTATAATTATTAATAATTATTTTTATTAAACAATCATGAATGTGTGTGTCTCAGTTGCAATGTTTAAGTTTTGATTTGCTCTGCAAATTCTATGAACTCATGTAAATCTTATAAGGCTTTCACGCTTTGATTGAAGCTATTACATTTACAGCTTCTTCTGAGAATTGAATCACTTCGAACTGAATTCACTAGAAATATATCTCTCTGCCCTCTCCGCCCATTGCCATGTGAGTTCCCCTCATGTAATATATGGCCAAAGCTTTTTACGAATTTTCGTGTAAATAAATGTATTTATAGTCAGCACATATGCAGGGCGATTCAAGTCTGGGCTCGGTTTATCACCTACGGGTTAATAAACATATAAAATATAATAATGTGCTTACGTTCGAAGGCGCTCCTTAGTCTGCCCTGTCAATGCTTATATTGAGCTTTGTGGCAAAAGTATGGCATAGTTATGCACGCTCTCTTGACATTCCGAGTTTATCGTGCGTCTGGCTGTGGGTGTAGCTTTTTTTTCGTGAATGAATTCACGGGGCTTAAAAAAATATACGCTTTGTCTGGCTGCTCGAATTTGCGCCACATTAGACCGGCCTAATTGCGGCGTCAGCCACCCAAGAGAAAGAAAAACATGAGCAAGTCGAGCTGCTGCTGACGCTGTCGCTGTCTATATGGACCAATATAAAAATGGTTTTATTTTTATTATTCCACTGACCTTGCCAACTGGCAGCAGAGATAATAAAGCGCCAGCTCGAATATCCAGTGAATTAAAGTTGAGTTCGAGCGAGTGACAACTGTTCACATGCGAAACTTGGGCAGTTAGCCCTTCGCTTAACCTTGCCAATTAGTTTGAGATATAGAGCTAAGCGAGCTTCTGTTTGAAATATATCGCAGCGAGCAGCGAAATTGCCAATAAATAGCTAAAGAAGGAATATTTTTGGCCATGACGCCTCCCCGAAGACTCCTCGGCAACGGCGCGCCGTGTCTTTGACTTGGGCAACGCCTCGCCGTTGGCTGCCTGTGGCCGGCGAAGATAAATGATGTTATCGAAGTTTGTAACAAATGCTGAGATGTTATATACATATACATATATATATATACATATATACATATATGTGTGTGAGGGTGTGCCACCTGACTTTTTGCAATTGTCTGTCCCAATGTGAGCTGACGTGACTTTGGAGTCGTTTTTCACGTCGCTCTCCCCCATCATAATTATGTGTTTGAAAAAATGCAATTAATTTTTATTGTGGACTAAGGTGCCATGTTTGCATTGCTCTCTAAATGCCGCACATATATCACATCTCTGCCACGCCCCCAGGCACACGCAGCACCGCCTGAAATTTATCGAGCCAGACTAGGACATATATCAGGCGCATCTGTCAGCTACCGCCCTTGGTTTTTTGGCCTGGCTCTGGATCTGCCAATGACTCCAATTGAACTCTCCGATTATTGATTTCCAGCCCATCAGTGTGCATATGGGTGAGTGTGCGCTGCCGTTGTAATTTTGGCAATTTAAATGTCATTAAAAACAATCTAGGAAAAAGTCGCAAACGATGTGCGAAGGATGTGGATGTGGGCATGTTCAAGTATTTATGCAATTTGTGGCAGCTGCTTGAACAACAATAATGCGAACAGCAAACATACATAAATGCGACAACGATGTGTGCGCCGCAACAAAAAGCTCGGGAGTTTTCAATTAAATTGCGAAATCAATTTTCACCAAAATTACCATATTTACATTTTCGCATTACGCATTTGCATATTTGTAATATCAACCCGACGGGGGCCGCGCAGTGCTACATAGGTCAACAGGTGCAAGAAGGTAAATTGCTGCAAATTAAAATCAGATAAGATATAATGACTTACACTGAGCACTCGCACTCGCACTCGCTCTCTCAGTCGCCAACGTGCACGTACCACGCGTCATACACGCAGCTGGGCCAAAGATCTGCGGCTCATATTCCGTCAGCAGCAGCCGAATTGGCTATACAAAGCGAACCCACAAAAACCAGTTGGGGCAGCCACTCTCTTTGAACTACAAACACCAAAGCGAGACCCCAAGTCAGCATGTTGGCATTTCAGTTGGCACGTGCAGCACACTTACAGGCACAAGGATACGAACACCCACACACACGCACACACACAGGTATGAGTATGAGTATGAGTGAGAGTATGTAGAATACTTGTGCCAAATATGCCGATAATTACATTTGGAAAAATTGTTTCCTTTACGGCGCGAAGCCTGGGAGTGGGGCAACGAGTGCGAGGGTAGCCATGAAAATAACTCATTAACGGCGTCTACATCAAAGGGAAAACATATTTGAAATGCTAAAAACTGTTCAGCCAAAATATATATTTATGAGAATGCTTAAAGTTTACACTGTTTTCATTAGAAGTGCATTCTATAGACATCAAATTTGATTGAATATGAATTATGATTGAGATGAAGTCAAGCAAGTCAAGGATTTTCATATTTTTAACTATAATGCTTAAAGGGAAAATCATATTTCAGATAAAAATAATATAAAAATATATAATAATGATTATATATCATATATAATTATATTATATATATAATATTATATTAAATTTTGGTAAAACCCTAGATACTCCATATAATAATGATTATATATCATATATAATTATATTATATATATAATATTATATTAATTTTTGTTACATCCCTAGATACTCCATAGGTTATTGCAATATGTGTACGCGTTAATTTATTTATATATGTTGGGCACGGCCGAGGGAAAGCGGAATTGCTCCAGCTCCACGGCTAATGCAAATACACATGTGTGGCTACGCCTTGGTATACAAATTACAAAATTATACAAATCAACGCCACACAATTGCTTCAATTTAAGCAAGGGCCACAGCCCGAGCCAGCCGAGCCCTGCCTTGGCAGCTGCTTGCTGTACTTTAAGTGGCCCTGTATTGGCACAAAGGATAATGCTGATCCTGTTGTTGTTGCTGCTGCTGCTGATGATTGCGTTGTGGTTGGCAGAGATTAGAGACGCGACAGTCGCGCAATCAAAGACAAAGCGCTCTCGACACCTGCACAAATTATGAGCCCAATTGCAGACAGGCGGCCCTGATTTGTCGTCGGCTGCGCTGAGCACCGCAGAAGAGGCCGGCGTCGAGGACTGCCTCGAGTGGGGGGCTCAGCAGTAGTAGCGTGGCAATTAAGTCATTACCGCAAATAACTGGAGGCGTTGAGCTTCATCGTCTCCATAGGTGTTTTATAAGTGTGCAAACAGAAAGCTTCACTGGCTGCATAAAGCCAGCATCGCATGTGTGTGTGTGTGTGTGTGTGTGTGTGTGCGTGTTTGTTTGCTTGTCTCCTGCTTTGAGCTGCAATAAAGACATGCAAATTTATGTACAAGGTCTATGTGTTTGTGTTTGACAGTCATCCCAGCTCTGGTTCCGTCTCCGCCTTCGAGCCCCAACCACAGCGGGCCACCGCCTGCCCATGTTTTTGATAAGTAATTTCGTCGCTCTTTGTGGTTGTTTGCCTCTGTGTGTGTGTGTGTGTGTGCACGTAAATTTAAGTGAGTTTTGCTTTTGGTGTAATGAAATTACCAAATAATACCTCTCAGGGGCTGATTCCAACTTGTTGGCGTCACTTTGATGGCAATTTGAATGGGCTAAATGGCATTTAAAGCGATTACAACACTCTCTTATCAGTGCGGCCAGGCATCGCAGATGAAAGGCAATGCATCACTTGAGACCACAATAATTGTACATCATTTGCCCAGCAAAAAACGCAAGCGCGGCCGACCCAGCTTTTTCAAGTCAAAATATAGGCTTCGACACACGCCTCAATTTGCTGGGTTCTATGGACATCGCCTTTTGATTCAAATTATTCTCAATGAGGCTTTCTTCATCTCTTTCAGAAACAAAAATTTAAGCTAGCATGAACATTTGTGTTGAGATAGATAGCTGATATATGAAATATTTGAAGCTTAAACAAATGTAAAATGAAGCCTGGCAAATGATTAATTATTATAGTTAAGCTAAACTATAACAAAATAATATTTTTAAATATTTGCCATTTTTTATAAATACTAAAAGCTCAAATGCATTTAGCTCTTATTTAGATATTTTAGCTTTTTTTTATTTTTATTGCACTCGCATTAAAATAATTAAGTTAATAGTAGGCCAATGAGGGCGTTATGTTAAGTATTAATAAAAAAGAAGTTTTTTAATTAAAAGTTTATTTAAAATCTGCCGCTGGGCGTCTGTGCGTCCAGCTTGATAGTCATTAGGCCTATGGCTTTAAAACTTTATTCTGTAAAATTATTTTAAATATTTTTAGCACACATAAACTAAATTAATAAATACATTTTGTAGCTACTCTTTAAGTGATTTAAATCAACTAGGGCAGCCGCTCCCCTTTTGTACCTGAAATTATTCAAATTCCGCAGTCGAGGCAAGCGAATTTTGCATCTTTAAGCTCAGAGCTGAGCAGGATATTCAATTAATAAATATATTCGAAATTATGTGGAAATGTTTTATTTATAATTTATTTATAGGTATTTAATTTGCTTTATATATTTAAATATATCTGTTTGAGTTGAATTTCTTTTCGAATATAATATTAAATATATTTTTATAGTAATTCTTTTGATACCATTTGGCATCTGATTTGGCCACCTTAGCTTTTCGTTGAACAAACATTGCATATCTCATCAGCTTCAATTGGCCATTTAGCCAATTAGTTATTGATTTTTAAACTGGCCAACCAATAGAGGAAAGCGAAGGCGCCTCAGTCATGCCGTATGTGCCCGTCAAGCAGCACAATGCGGCACTGCGCCTCATGCAGTTGCTGATGTGCGTGGCGCTCATAGTGCAGCCACGCCCCTATCCGCAGCTGAAGCTGCTCTACACTGGAGTCGTGGTGCTCTATCTGGGCTTCGTATTTCGTTGGCGGATTGCATTTAATTACTACGTGGACTACGATGTACTGAATGATCACTTTTCGCATGTCCTGGACTTGCTGAACTTTGTGGCGTTGGTCGTCAGCCATTTTGTGGTATCCTTCGACTTGATCTGGCAGAGCCGCAGCAATGAAGTTGAGGAACAATTTGTACACCTTCAACATGCGCTCTGTGAGAGAATTGGCCATAAGCTCAATACCCGACGCAATCGACTGAACACGAACATAGTGTTTGGCCTCTTATTGTTGCGTGTGCTGATGCTACTGGGCACAACAGTCTACAACAATTTTAGCGCGCACACCTCGCTGCTGCTCATCTCCAACTTCTATTCGGAATTGGTGCTCATACTGCGCTGCAGCCAATTCACATTGCATTCAGCCATTGTCCTGACCATCTACCAGGAGATGCATGAGGCTGCCTCAGGTGTTGTTTCAAAGCTGGAGAGCACGCGTTACGACAGCTGGTCCCTGCGCCGCCTGCCCCTGCAACACATCGCTAGTCTGCAGCAGCTCCATCTTCTGCTCTGGAAGATACAGCGTGACATCGAGAGGAGCTTTCAGCTGAGTCTCGTGGTCCTGATGCTGAAATACTTTATAGATACTGCAGTTCTTCCGTACTGGGCGTATGTGAACAAAATCTATACGAGCAATGTGCGAATGCAGATCTGTAGGTAAAGGTGTACATAAGGCACCTGGATGGCACTTATATATATTCAATTATGCTTTCAGGGTGTGTTACGGAGGAGCTTGGCATACTGATGGAGATATGCGTACCCTGTTGGCTCTGGACCCGTTGCGACCAGCTGCAGCGCAGGCTTCGAAGTCTTTTTCACGGAGTCTCGGTTGATCGTCGCAATGAGCACCTTAATACAGCCTTGCTCAGAGTCTCGGCACAACTGGGACAGGAAACTTGTCAGCTTAGAGTTGGCGGCTTGCTGAACATCAATAACGATATGTTGGGCAAAGTGAGACAGAAACTTAAGCATAATACATGATTTTCAATAGAGTTTTATTTGCAGTTTCTATTCGCAGTGCTAAGCTATACCTTGATTTGCATTCAGTTCTGGATAACATTCACCGCAAAGACTAGAGCAGAAACTGAAGACTCCAGCATTGATCAGGCTCTCTCAAATAAAACTGATACTGATTAAGGCTTGAAATTTGCGTTTCTTAATATGGATGCTGTATATATTACATGTACTGTAGGTATTGGGATTAGTGTACTATCTATCGCCTTCGAGTATGGCCCACATGTGGCTTTCACTTTGGGGATTGTCGGAAATTCCTCAATGCTCATCCCAGTTGAAGGCAATCTTTAAATATATATAAAATATATATTATTAAAGTATATCTAAATGAATATATTTCTATAACATAAAGCAAGTAAAGCGATGAGAGGTTGTTCATTAAAGAAGAGTACATATATTATTTTAAATATTGCATAGCACGTATCCATTAGAGAATTTAGTCCTACATTATTCACATAATAATTCCCGGTACTCTACTCAATACATATATGTATGAGTAACCTCACTCGCATTGTTGAAGGACATTTGAGCGCGTTAACTTTCAATCAGCCAATTAGTCATTGATTGTGAGTCGACGTGAGTATGCACGATTCGAAAGTGGGCTTTAGTCCTTTAAGTGAGTTCAGTCATGTGGCATGTACCTGGCGAGCTGCACGAGGCTTCGCTGCGCTGCATAAGCCGCTTGAAGCACTGGCTATTGCTGCTGCCGCTGCATCCACTGCTCCAGCTGAAGCTGCTCTACACAGTCAGCTTATTGGCTTACCTTGGCTGCATACTGCATTGGCGATTTAGCTTCAACTACTTAGTTGTCTACAATCGCAATGATAACTTCTCGCTTGTGATCGACCTGCTGAACTTCGTGACTCTGACAGTCGCCCACTTGGTGGTCGCCATGGAGCTCATCTGGAGAGATCGCAGTAATCAGATCGAGCAGCAGTTGGAGCGCATGCGCTACGTGCTCCGAGTGCAGTTTGGCCAGAAGGTGAACATGGCGCGAGTCTGCCGCTACTGCAACGCCATCAACTGCATACTGATGATATGCTGCCTGCTGCTATTGCTGATGACTGTATACAACAACCTGGTCACTAACACATCGCGTCTGCTCGTCTTCGCCATCTACTCGGAGTTCGTATTGATGCTGCGCCTCAGCGAGTTGTCTGTGTTTGCTGTGCTGATCTTGATCTTCTATATGGAGCTTGCTGAGGTCAGCTGCCGGCTGATCTTGGAGCTGGACAAGACCCGGCACGAGGTGTGGTCCATGCGCTGCTTGTCGCTGCAGCGCCTATACGTCCTCCAGCATCTGCACTGGCTGCTATGGAACTGCGTGCGCCTCATCGAACGCAACTTTGCGCTGAGTCTGATCATTGTGCTGCTCAAGTATTTCGTGGACATCTCCGTCTTGCCCTACTGGATGTACGTCAACAACTACAACCACGTGGACATAAGTACCACATACTGTGAGTAGCATCGCAACTGCGACTCGCCAATGCTAACTCCCTTCCTCTTGCAGACTGCGTAACCGAGGAGGCCTGCAAGCTGCTGTTCACCTTCCTGCCCAGCTACATCTGCACGCGGTGCGATCTGGTGCAGCGCAAGCTGCGATCTACTTTGCATGGCCTAACCACAGATCGCCAGAATGCGCAGCTAAATACGGCTCTGTATCGCATCTCAGCGCAACTGAGGCAGGAGAGTTTCAGATTCAGTGCGGGTGGTCTGATGGTGATCAACAATCAGTCGCTGGGCAAGGTGAGTGTGTCGACTTACCAAATTGATTTCAGGGCAGATTTTAGCATATTTGTATTACAGTTTATCTTCGGCATGATTGGCTATATCATCATCTGCATACAATTCCGCTTGGCCCTAATTGACAACGGGCCAGAGGAGGCCGTTGAAAACTTCGGTACAGTTGCCCGGCGCCTCTGAATCGCATTCCTGGAAGCAACATCGGAGTATCCTGAAGCACTTTCATACACGTGTACATATTCAATTAATGAAGTTCTTTTTCAGTCGCAATTGGATTCGATTACTTTTTCTATGGAACAAACTGACAGCGAACAACACGCATACGCCACGTGAGCCCAAGCAATTAGCTAGGCATGCTCAGTAACCAAATGTGATTCCAAATTCCAGGAATAACCCTGGAGTGGACCACATTTCGATGCATTAATTAGCAAAATAATTCGCATGCTGAATTAATGAATTTTAAAAACTTTGCTTTGCCCACTGTGCTTGGCATTTTGAGTGCCCACTTGACACGCATGGACGCTCATTATGAAGCATGCGTCTGGCTCGGGCCACTATCCACAGTTGCCATATGCCGAGCTGCTGTCTGTCCATTCCATTGGGCTTCACATGTGCGCACGAGCTGACTTTGACTTTGAGGGCGGCGTAGGCCAATTGTTGATTCTGCATCGAGCTGTGTCTAATGCAGCAGCTCAGAAAACTTGAGCGACGTTCATTAGCTACAAGAGAGATTTTCACAGAACGCTCCTTAATTTTCTTGAAACTTTTCACTTAACTTCTCGACTTGTCAACTGCGTAATTAGGGGTCGCTCTTGCCACTTGTCCACTGAGGGCACTCATTACGCTTCAACTGTTTGCCTGTCACATGCAACACGATAAAGCTCTTGGCCAGCTGCTGGCGCCAAATGCTGAATGAATTCAAAATTCTGACACTTTCCTAATAAGCCAATTTCAGAGCCAGAAACTTTGGATTATTGGCCTCAATATTTCATCTCTCTGACACTGCATTTATCAACGCTTACTTGCAGCATCGATGCCACTGACAGCGACCTGTCCCTAAATGCCTGAAAAACGACTGATAATAGTCGTGGGCGAGCCAATGGGATTTGCCACTAACGAGCTGCAAGCGCATTTCGCACTGCAGCTGACTAAATTTTGAACAGGTTAATTAGGCTTTGGCCAATTGCTGCCAGTTAACACATGGGAATTAAAGCTGAGACTGCAACCCAATCGGAGTAGCTTGCGGAATGGTAGTGCTTTTCATGCCGCAACGCTTTAGCTCAATGGCAAATCATAAAAAGCAAGCCATAATCGTCTCGTAAAAATCAGACGCGCACGCACACCAATGCAATGGCCCTACAAGTATAGCTATCTCCCTCCCACTCGCTCGCTCTGTCTCACATTCTTTCTGAATTGGGGTTGCGTTGTGCGTGCTATGACATAGACAATGGCATCGTCTATGGCAGTGCCAGCGACAGTGCCGGCTGACGTCGCGACGTCAAGGCTTTTACTGTTACTCACACGCGCCAACACACACACACACACACACACACGCATACATAGGGCATCGTATACTTGCATATTCAGAAGCACTTTTATAGCGACACGTAGTCAGCCACGCTCTGAATTGCAGGAAGCTGCCCCTCCCTCTCGCCTTCTGTTTCTCTATCTATCGCTATGGACGTGTGTGTGCGTGCGTGTGTGTCTGTGTAGTTATTACTTTTATGAAGCATGTGATTACGTTTTATTTTTAATGCTTTTAGTAAAATGAGGTTAGTACACACTTGGTTAGCGACAAATTACATTTTTTTTGCTTGCCTGCCGCCAGGCTCCTGAGTTCATGCAGTGACTTTAGCAGATTATTGAATTTTTGGTATTCACATCTTAAAGGATGGCCGCCAATTGGCTTATAGAAAATAAACTGTAAAATGAAACTGTTTATTGCCGCGCTCTCTCACTCGCTTAGTTGTGCTCGTCATTAGGCAAAATGCTTAAACGGTCACTGCCTGCATGAGCCATGCGCACAATTAACTTCCGCTTCCGGCATTGATTGAAGCCAGCGAGCGCTGAATCAACTTGCCATGTTGCATGCACAATGCACATGCACCCACACACACACAGAGACCCTTTAAATCGTGCACTTGTTGTAGTTAACTGTTTGCATATTAATGACAAATAACCCAACAGCAGCGCTGCACTCGCCCTCCACTCATTTCGCGCACTTATCGAAGTTTATGTGTGTGTGTGTGTGTGCGTGTATGTGGGCGATAATGTTAGATAATATTGGAAGCGCATTTCAGTGGCATGTGGCAAGTGCTGCTGCTGCTGCTGCTGCCCGTAGCCAGCTGAGCTAATTTGCGGCAAACAACAACAGCCGCGCGTTTGACTCCGCGACTCTTTTAAGTTAGTTAACTACTAAGATAGTGAGAGTGTGTGAGTGTGTGTGTGTACATGTGTTAGACAGTAAAATAAATGCTCTCTTAAGTATACTATATGGAATAATTAACATTCAATTCGTTATCAGGCAATCAAGAGATAAGATATGGATTAAGAACATGAACTGAAGCATTTATGAAATGATCTGAGGCAACTTTATAACTTGAGCTAATTAATATTTAATCTTATAATTAAAATTAAACCCATTGCTGTTTAGAGTGTAGCTACAAGAGTTTTACTAAATGTTGCTTGGGCGTTTCTTGGGAGATTAGCGATTTCAATTAGATTGCGGCTGATTTGGCGTGATTTTTGCGGCTCCCTTGAGGACAGCTCGTGGACAAACTCTAATGAATGGCGCAGAGAATTGGGTCAGATGGGAGATGAGCCAGCTCCTATGTCCATTTGGTGTGCAAGGAGAACAATTGCCCTGGCATATTTATTGATTTATGCTCAATAAGCAGCACATGAAGCCCACTTTCGTTGCTCCTTGTGTAGCTGTTGTAGTTGTACTACTTGTTTTTCCACTACTGTTGTTTATATGTCCACAGCAGAGCCACAAACCCAGTCAGCATTTGCAGGATTTTATTTGTGCGCCTTTTACTGCCTTCCTCTCGCAACGCAGCCAGCAGCCAACTCTCAATACACAGTAGTCAACAAAAACAACTACAGCTACTTTGGTCGACTGCCAGCAGTAGAAATGTGTGCAAATAATAAAAATCTTGGGCTATATTTCAGTTTTGTGCTTTACGGCCGGTGATGTCTTGGCTCTGCCGGGCTCTGCCGGGCTGGGCCGAGCTGTGCCGCCGCCGGCTTAGCTACCCTTCCAGTTGATGTCATAAATTATAAACAAAATGGTCGAGCAGAGCTCAAAGCTCCAACAGCACCTGATTTGTTTATTTGCGGAACATTTTTCAACTTTACGACAGTTGACAACGCACATTTGGGCGAGCTCTTGTTGCTGTCTGCGGACAGCTGCCAGCTCGGCTTTTAATGCGACTGTATTGGCTGTGCGACTGCTCGAATCCTTTGGCCAAACAGCCTCTGTCATTGACTGATTTTCAATTTAGCAAATATATAATGCTGCCGGCAAAACAAAATCGCTTAACTGGCCCACGTCCTGCTCCGATTTCAATACGTATTTGCTTAGCCCACTGCACACCTAATTGCAGCGTAAATATTTACCAACGCTCAGCTGAAATGTGCTTTGAAAAAGTGCCTACACATTGCGCTGGGGCTGTCGCAGCACGTACTTAATTATTTGCCAAGTAATTGTGTGTACAGCCAGCAATGCAAGCATGTTGCATGCCGCATACTAACTAACGGCATCAACATTTACATTGACACGTGCAACAAGCTGCTGCCTCATGTCCATCGCTCAAAAAGTCTCCTGTACTTTTTACTAGTTTTCAATTTGCATTTCACTAAGAGCTAAAACAGAGCTATGTACAAAAAAAAAAAAAAAAAAAAAAATAAATAAATAAATAAAAAATAAAATAAAATAAAAAAATAAATATATAAACTAAAAAAACTAAACTAAAAATATAAACTAAATAAATAATGCTTCAATAATAATTCTGTATAAATCTCTTCTATATTCTTTTGCATTCAGTTTCTCTGAACATTGCAGAGCCCTGAGCTTGGGCTTGATAGAGATCAGCAAGATGTCACGCCCAAGTAAGAGCTTGGCTTTTCGACCAAAGACTCATTCATGTACAGCTTCATTCATTCTATATACTTTAAGTCTTAAACTCAGCAAGCATCACATCAATTTGATAGAGTTATATATTTATATTTATTATAAAGTTATAAAATTATATGCAGACTGGGCAAAGTCGCTTGCTTATATCAATATGCAACAGGCGAGTTCACAGTTTAGTGACAAGAAATAAATTCAGATACAAAATTGAAAGCTCGCTGTGATATGCTTTAAGTTTAGTGGCTGTCTATTTAATTGTAGATTTAAAGTTTGCGCAGCCCATTAGAGTGCAGTCGAGGTCCATAAGTTGGACAACATTTTATAGACACGTATTTAAGCACTCCTTTTCCGCAGATGAAGCCGAGGGCCATTAGCATTAGCGCCGCTGAATAGAGAATTTGGCACAACTCCAGGCGACACCCGCTGCCAAACACTTTGAAAGCATTTCCCAAGAATGTTGGCCAGCAGGAAAGAGTGCGTTGCCTACTTACATAGTTGCTGCTCTAGTTGAGCTGTATTTGTGCTGAAATTATTTTAATTTTGGTTGGCAGAGTTGAAAACCTATGAAATACAGAGTGTTCCGCTGCGCTTTAAGCCTGGCCTTTCCTTTCTCTCTGAGTGTGCTTTTTTCCCTAATTAATATTTGAGCCAACAGCCAATTTGAGCAACACCATTCACCTGGGCATTCTCGTTCACAGTTGAAAGGGCAAAGGGAATTCTGGTAATAATTTCACTCCTGTATATATATATATATATATATATATATATATATATATATATATATATATATATATATATATATATATATATATATATATATATGAAAGAAAGTTTTCTAAGCTCCTTTTGGGTGCATTGGATATATCAATTTCAGCAACATTGTTGAAGAAAATGCAATGAAAAGCGCACGTTGCACGTTCGTCTGAAAGAGTATTTCATATTTTCACTTTTGCTTTTATGAAATTAAGTTTGGACTTCGGTTTAAGGCTGATTGAAGTTTAACTGACCTCAATTTCAACAAGTTCCTCGAAGCGAGTAAATGAAAAAGGGTTTTGAAATAAAAGTACATACATGCACAAGCCGAGCGAAACTCATTTGGGAAAATTGTGCAAATAAATAGCGAAGGATACATACGGCCACAACTATGTGCGTTCAAATTGGCTTCTGCACGTTATTCATGGTATGACATCAGAGCTAAACCTAAATGCAGATACTTGGCAACTGAAAGCTTTTAGAGTTTTACACTTTACTGATGATTGAGCCAATTTACGTGTCCTTTACTTTGGCAAGTCGCCTCAAGAGGGCAAGTTCTGAGACTAAAGGTTGTCGTAATGCCTTATATGATACGTTCGTCGTCTGAGTTACATCTGTAACTGTAAGCGAGTATTAAGCAGCACTGACAAAGGGACTCGCTATATCAAGGCAGGCACATCAGTCTGTGGGCATTTCGAATATATTAATATAAATTCTGCTATATCAAACCTAAATCAAACTCAAAGCTTATCATCATCTGAGCGTCTTTAGCGTGGTTAAGGCTCATGTCCTGGAAATTTGATAAGAAACTCACATAAAACATCAGCCTTGTTCCCCAACTCAACCCCTTTCGCCACTGCAGCCAGCTCTCTCCTATTTTCAATTAAGTATCCATGTCGATATAATCAATTCATTTAACTTCCCCTTGCATAGGTATGGCATCTTGTTTATTTACTCCATCTTTTCCAACACGAAAGTTAATTGTAAATATTGATTTTCGCATATTGAAGAAAAGTTCAAACACTTGATAACGAATGCACCATGCTTTTAATTAAGTTCAATTAAAATTAATTAAATTTACGAACTCGATTGCACTTATGCCTAATAGATAATGAATACCCATTCAAATGCAATGCTGAGACTGAGCTACAGGCAGCTTCAAGTATCTTCAACATCTTTATATTGGTTTCAACTGTGCATACATTTAGAATGCATTTATAAACACAGATACTTCGCTCTATTGCTGAGGACTGGCTGACCACTTAATGTAAATACGAAGCTAAACCGCAGTAGTGCAACTCTAGCCATTCTCCAATCCATTTTCCCTTTATCTGACCGGCAGAACACAAACAAGGCGCACTCTGCCACCAGCAAACAAAGGCTGGCATAATATTTTCATAAGCTCTTCTGCTTTTTATTTCGATGTCAAGCTGCAAGGGCTGAGCTCTGCCGATTGCCATTGTCATTGGCTGGCGCAGAGAACGTAACGAGTTACCTGTTGGCAGCACAAGTGATATTTTTCAATATTGTTTTCCATTTGGTTGAATCACAAACATTATTAGCCTGCACAGCGGCTAAATTGTTATTGAAATACATTTGTATCCGCAGATAACGCTATGTGTATATTTGTACACGGATATTGATGCAGATAAGTGTGCTCTGAGGCTGGCAGGTCGCCTGAACATTCTCGGCCGTTGCAATAATGTTATGCTGAGCCTAAGCTGAGACTAGCACAGTTTCTGTTAATTATTGTATTATATATGAGGCAAATTATATGAGAATGGCTCTTAAGTGAAGGTCTCAACAGCTATTTGCGTCCTAATTTCAGTTTGATGCAACTAATTTGATAACAAATTCAATTTCAAAGTGCCAAATCTGTAGTTGGGGCTAATGCAGTTTCAGTACTCGACAGGACATGGCCTTCGACTGGGCGCCGCACAGGTTTTGAACTGCCTCAGCAGCGCAGATTAGGCTACATTAGCACACACAAACATTAAGATATACACCCACCAGCAGCAGCAGCGAAAACGACAGCACAACAGCACAACAGCATCCTGTGGCAGGACTCATGTAATTTGCAAAAGTTCAAAGTTTAACAAACTGTTGCGGGACATGCAAATGACTATTCGGGTAAATACACCGAGGCAACCGTGGCGCTGTGCTGTTTTCTGTGCTTCCTGCTGAGGCTCTCAGCGCGACTTGAACGAAGTCCTTTGACAACAAATAATTAGCCATAAAGTGAAATATAAATATAAAAACAATAAGATATTTCTGTGAGTTTCCTTGCTGACATTTCATTCAACATGAATATTGAAGCTTAATTAAATTGATATTTGCTTCTCCGAAATCCTTTTATGCAGCTTATTATACATTTTTGTGAGGCACATAACAAGAACAGAAAATAAAATAAATAAATAAATTTTATTAATGGATAGTCGTCAGCTAAATACCCTGTAGAACTCTCGCTTTGAAAGCAAATGAACATTTAAAAATATAAAAATATTAATAGTAATAATAATATATTATTAAATAAAATTATCTACTTAGAGCTATTATTACTTTATTATATTATATTTCAATTAATGCATGCTTGATGCGTAAGAAAGACGTCTGTTATTTGTGCTAGAGCATTTTAATAAGCTGTTTGCCCGGAAAACTAAAGAGCCGAAGGAGCCAGTACGATGAGCTTGATAATGGAAACAAGCACTCAAGTGGGTTGCACATGCACAAAGGAGACCCTTGCGCCCGAAATTGAGCAAAGGAAAGCATCAACTTAATTTCCTGCTCAAGTCAATTCAACTTTTTTGCAACTTGTAACTTTGATTGTCATCTGCACAAAGCATTTGTAGGAGCGTACACGACATGGGCTTTTTAACTAAACATTGCGAATGGCTCTTGCCAGGTGTTTAGCCTGAGAGAAAGAAGGGAGTTTGCCTAAAGAAAAGATAGAAATAAACCTTAAATTTTTATGTACTTTCCCTTTTCAATGCTTTATTGTCTCTTTATGTGTTCTACTGTTATCCACAGGTAGCTGCATTGTGTTATTGCTCTGTGTGCATAGTTCTATAATAACGCACTAGCCACATTCCAAAGCAGCTTTGGCAAAGGGAACCTGCATGGTGCTAGTTTGAAATGAATTTAATCAAATGCAGCAAGCAAAGCCTAGGCTGAAACTGCAATTTTATTACTCCAAATTCTTATGATTCCACTTGGTATCAAAGCTGCCACGACACAGGTGTTGCCCAAACAAAATTGAGTGTTGAATGGGGACCGGGTGTGTGGGTGGGTGAGTGGGCGGCCTCAGCTTAATCAAATACGCATGCTCATTAAACTTTTTCAATTTGAAGCCTTTGGCTGTCAAGTTTTGTGGTCTCGTGTGACGACTTATTAAAGTTGCATGGCAACAAACTTGGCCCCAACTTTCACCTCTGCACACTTAACGCTTATGTATACGATATCTAAAAGTTGAACTCGAATGGCATGCCATAAATTTGGCTCAGCAAACATAGCTCAGTTTTACGAACAGCATTTTCGTACTTATTAAATATGCAAATGAAATTCTCGAGCCAAGCACTGGCGATGCATTAAGAGCTCAGGTAACTAGCCCGAAGCTATAGACAACATTTAGCCGGTGCGGAATGCTATAATATTTGCTACCATTTAATGCGGCTGTTTGGCCAACTAAGTTCCTGTGAGATGTGTGTAAAGCTAACTAAGATGCGTATTAACAGGCTTAATATTCGCACATTAATTTGTGCAGCTTGTAATGTCTGAGATACTTATTGCAACTGGAATCTGTTTAACATGATGTCGCAGCAAAACAAGGCTTCATCAGACTTAAATAATAGTCTAACTCTGGCTTGCTTGAAATGTTAAAGGTTTTTCGGCTTAAGTCTTTCTGTGGCCTCTGAATTTCCTTTTCAGTCGGCTTGGCACTCACGCATTTTAGGCGTAATGAAAACGTGGAGCATATGCGTGTATGACAGGGCGTGGCAGACGCCCCGTAACGTACTCTCGTTTCAGCTTTGGGTCAGGTGAGCCAGCGTGGGGTACACAGCACAGTCACAGTCAATACCATCACGCACATCCACATATTTAGGCCGGGTCGAGTGCTGCTGGGTGTGAGATGCAAACTCCACCGAAACTGGAGCTGGATCTGGAGTTGGGGAGACTCATTTCGGCTGGCTGTGATAAGAAAGTGTCAACACGAACGTGACAAAGCTACAAATGCTTAATTTTTATACGAGCTTTAGCCTCCTGGAGCGAGTAGAGTTTTGTGGGCGGCTGGGCAAGGGGTGCCCAACTTAACTTATTTGCGGTTGGTGAAGGGTTCGGCCTTGGCCACACTTGGTCAGCGGCAGCCGGGCTCAGTTTTTGGGCTGAAAATCACGTTTTTACCGTAAACATGTTGCAAAGTTCGCGCCCGTTTTATCTTTTGCATACTTCCGAGCGCATCGCAACGACAAACGGCCAGAAAACGAGCAGGCCAAAGACGTCAAAGACGTGTCGCGTGGGTAGCAAGCCGCAGGCGCTTGCTTAAATATTTAAATCTCGTTCTCTAACGAACGTACAAACATACACTTAGCCAGGCCAAATGCAAACTATGAAGCTTCTGTTTCTCTTCTTAAATAAAAACAAAGAGTTAAATGAAAAGAACTCTCGGGTAAAATGTGCTCATACATAAGTCACCCACTCCATTTGGCACAAATGGACGCAGATTTCGGTCAGATTCCAAATGTTTCTACTTCTAATAGAAAAAGAATGTTCAATTGAAATTCTCAAAATTATTAAATATTTTATTTATTTAGCTTGTTTTGGCTTTTAACTACTTTTGAAAAATCGTTTTGAAAATTTCAGCTTGGCCATTGATTATTTATTATTATTAAAATATGCAAATCTAGAAATATTAAAAAAACTACAATAATTAAGTTTTATATTCCAGTGCACACAATGTTTTCATTTAACTATTTCACTTGAAAATATGAGGCAGACTAAGAGATGCCTTTCCTCATTCTACTTATAACTAGATTCAGTCATGGAGACTGTAACAAATATGACATTTGCAAATCATATAGACAATGCCTGCCCATATCTAATATCTCAATTTACTTCACTGTTATGCGTGCAGGGTATTGGACTAGTTTGCATAACAGATAATTGCAAGATTTGCGGCAAAACATTTCATTTAATTTTCAAGCATTTTTCCCCTTGGCAAACTTAATTTCTATGCAAGCTTTCAGCTCGCAGGCGGCGCGGGGAGTTGGCTTTATGTTTTCAGCAAAAATATTTAATGCACATACACAATCGCAGCGAGGACAACAAAGACGCGCACATACGCACACGCAGAGTGAGAGAGAGAGAGGCGCATACATTTGGGCATAATGAATGTGCAGCAACATTTTTGATGGTGCCCACTGACAACAATAAATTACTTTTGGCTTTAAACGAAAGCCATTAGCATAAAACTTGGCATCATCAGCCGGAGTATGTAGGAACAGGCAGCAGCCTACATTTGACGCGCATGCTGGGCGTATGCGCAATATTTATCTGGCTCTAATTTTTAGCCGACAATTTGCCAGCACTTACATGATTAAACTGCGTCGGGCTTGTTCTGCGAGAGCGAACTTTTCAAATATGTGAACCTTTTAATTAACTCGCTTGGCTCAAGCTCAGCCGCCTCTGCCTGTTGTTGTTGCTGGTGGTTTTATTTTTTTTTAATATACGCACGCGTCTGCCCTTAGCCAGCGAGCTAAACGAAATATTCTTTTATTAAGCGTTTCATAATTTCATGCAATAAACTTGCTAATTGCGCCGCGTTAGCTTCCTTTTCTTGGCACTCAACTTGGCGCGCAGCGCCGCCCCTTCTGCAAAGTGAATAACCGGCCAAGTCTTGAACCCGTAAAAGGCTGCCAAAAAGCCGGAAAAAATCAGCAAGCGGCCAGAGCTGTCGACAACTTAATACACTTTCACGAACTATTATAACTGCCTCCGCCTCCGCCTTTGAAGCTCACTTAGAATGTTGCACAGATATCCCACGACTTTAATGCGAGCCGAGTTATCAAATATATATATATATATATATAGTACCGTAGTCTATGACGAAATCAGAAGACCTGTGTGAAGAGCAGCGAAGACTTAAAGGCTGAAGAGCAGAGGAGCAAAAAGCAAACCAGCCAGTGCCAGAGAATTAGTTGCTGCAAAGTGTTTTCCGTTTTTAATATTTCCTCGAAGTTGGAAAAAGTTTCTGCTTGGCCACTTGGCCACTTGGGCGCTTGGCCACTCGGCTCGCTCTTGGTCACTTGCTCAATTTCCGTTTTTAATTAAATGAGCCATTAGATTGAGGCTGCACAATGCCATTGAAAGCTTTTAGGCACACACATGCACACATGCAGACATGCACACATGCACACATGCACACATGCACACATGCGTGTTGGTTTAAGCGCTCGCCTGCGCATGGGTCGACTGGGCGCTACACATTGTTGGCTAAATTGCGCGTAAACAGCGCGGCATTCGGTTTAAAACTTTAAAATTAATTTTCAGCCTGCTCCAGTTTCAGTGTTTTAATAGCTGTTAATATTTATGAACTCAGGCCGTGGGACCAGCGAAAAGCCAACAAACAAAACGAGCACCAACTGCCACTGCCGCTGCCGTAGACTAGCTGTGCACACACAATTGGCGGGCACTGTTGGCCCAATGAGTTGCCGCCAATATTTAATGATATTTGGCGCATTGCATTTTAGCCCCGAGGGTGCTAGCCATGCAGCCCAGGTCTCACTGTGGCATCAAGTGGCTTATAATTATTGAATAACTGCGCACTTACATTGCGCAAAAACAAAGCCAATTTTACTGCAGCCACGGAACAATGAGCATTGCCTTGCCAGCTCTGCTAATTAACGCACAAAAGCGAATGAGCTGAGAGCATTTTGTATTTTGCACAGCATCTACTCGCTGTCCATCTCCAGCAACATGCAAAAGTTACACAAAAACTGAGCTGAGAGTTCTGTTGTGCTTAAACGGTTAGGGAACGGCTCGCAGCAACGCTGAGTTGCCAAAGTAAACATTGTGTTTAAATTAAGACAGTATTAAGAATGTTGTAAGACGAGTCGACACTGCCTCTTAGCACTTCCTTGCTTCCTCTCGTAGTCAACTTGAGGCTTCTCTTATAGGTCAACTGGTAAAGTGCCCTTTTGTCTTCATGCTACATGAGATGAGACATGTGGTAGAATCAAGTTCTGTTTACTCTCTAATGTTTGGTTGGAACTGTGATAAAAAGATACATTTATTACATAGTAATAATATTATAATAATTTATTTAAAGCCTACATTTATATCTTATATTAATATTAATATATATTAATTATTAATTAATAAATTAAAATTAATATATATAATTTTCAAATACAAACTGTTGTTTAATGCACTGAATACGCTTAATTTAAAGTCTTACGTCATTTGCTTAATACTCTTATTTTACTCGCTATTCATGGAATAGAATACGCATATTAATATAATCACATCCAGTATAATCAAAATCTTCATCAGGTTGAGTTGCAGAAAGTGCATTTGGATTGTATTTACATCTGGGAGATAAAAACAGTTTCTTTTAAAGGTAAAACCCCTGCTGCCATTTACCACTTACCATTCTGGTACAGCGGCTCTGGGACCATTTGCAGCTCCATCTTGGGCACGAAGACCTGCTTTTGAGCAAATGCATAATGCTGGCTCACAATGTCGTTGGCTGTCAACCCTGCTTGGTTCACACGATATATGGTCATCACAGTCTCCGGTGGAGCTGCCTGTGCCACGAATTACCAAATTTCGCATTTAAAATTATTTTTTTAATGCTTTGACCTTACCTGCACCAGAGACGCGTACAATGCCAGCGTTAAGAGAGGCAGATTGAAGTAACGCCTCATCATGTGTTTCGAGAATGACTGCGAACTTGAGTTTAGCGCGCTTGAGACGCTGGAAAATACTTGGGGAATCCACAGCTGCGCAAATATTCTGAAACAGTTGTGCCCAAAATTTCCATTTACTTTTTTTCTTGAAATACAATGTTTGAGTTTGATCAATTTTAATGATAGTCAATAAAGTATTTGTCTTTCGCATTCTTTATGGCACTGGAGGTCGCACGGTTGTTGATGTTGCCAGTGTGGTCGGTGTTGCTGCCATTGTTTGTGTCGTTGTGCTTGGTATTGTTGATGTCACCGTTTCATGCAGCGCATTTCCAGTTACCTCCAGTTGCTGTAAGCTATTCGTTGTCGTTGCCTTCCGCCGATCCGTGTCATCATTATCGCTCATCAGACCAGCCAGACCCTGGAATAGTATAGTATAGAGAATTTACCGCTATCATTGAGGGTGCTATGCGTATTACCTTTCTAAACTGCTGCCATAGATCCTCGAGTGTATTTGCTGCATGATCCAGAGACGTTTCCACTTCATCGAGCAGCCCCGAAGACGTTGACGTCGTCGTTGTCTCGGGTCTGTTGCTGGCAGTGGAAGGTTTTCGAGTAGTAGCTGAAGCCTGAATGCCAAAATGTTGGTTTATGCTGCTTAGGGCGTCGCCTATAAAGTCATGCTCATCCGCCGAAGCAGCATCATTGCCTGCCAGCTCGAAGAACATGCCCCACACAGGGCTGCCGACGAGGCACAGCGAACACGCCCAGATTAATAGCTGCATTTGGGAATCACTTTCGATTGGAGCAACGATGCGACGGCCGACAGCTGTATGTCCCGACAGCCTAATGCTTGGCCGGAACATTGAAGTTTTGTTCAAGCCCTGCTCCGGTCAATAGATAATGGCAGTGACACAAATCGGAAACAGCTGCGCAAATGTGCGCCAGATATAATTACTGGCGTATTCAGGGCTATCCAAACAAAGACAGCAGCAATTGCTTTAAAACTCGGTGAGCTAGTCTGGCTGGCTTCAAACGGAACTTCTAATCATAAAAAGGCAAACTTTCTGATCTACTTCGAAATAGAAAATCTAATCTATTCTAAGCATGTGTATTAGTCTCCCCACTAGAGCTGCGCACTTGCCTATTATAGTATGAGCATCCTGAATTATCTCTCTCCTGCTCTTTAGAGCTATCTCTGTCAACTAATTGCCTCGCAAGCCTCGCTGTCAGGCACATTTATGCGCCACTTAACGAAAAGTGTATGACATCAGGGCTTTGATCTGACTGAGACATTATGAATAAGATAATGTGTGTGCCGGCTTAAGCTTGGGGGTGTGCCGACAGCATTTCAAGTGCATCACGAGCAAAACATTTGATATGCATTCATTAAATGCAAACGTGCAGCCAAACGTTTTAATTTACTCACAATAAAGCTGAATGCGGCATGCGGCATGCGGCATGTGGCAGACGCCAAATGGTAAGTGGCAAGTGGCTGACAGGGCATAGACGGCGGTGCAGGCGGGCTGCAATGTGCATTCCACCCCAGGGCGAGAGGCGCTGATGTTTGAGCGAGTTTCAATTAATATGCAATTGCATTGATGGTGGCGTCAGCAGCAGCGAGAATAATAAACAAAAGGAAGCCGTGTGCGTGTGCGTGTGAGCCTGTGTGTGTGTGTGTTGAGTGTGTTTGTTGCATGCACTTCCGTTTTAATTAAATGATTAGCCAGCTACATTGCATGATTATCGAGCCCGATTGCCTTTGATGGCCTTTGTCCAGGCAAATCAATGGATCATAAACTGGCTATAAATTGCTAATAAAAAAGGCTATTCTCGCAGCCAATGCCATGACATGGCCCGCAGCGCCTGTTACTGATCTATGGCGCTGCAAGTGTCACATAAATTACAAGCGGAAGCATCAAAATGCTGTCAAGTCGCGTCGCTTGTAGACCCTCGACTCGACTCGACTCGAGACGAGTCGAAAAAGGATTTTCATGGCGCATTGTAGCAAGTCAGAACCCAGACAGGCGGCTTGGCGTTTAGTTTTTCGCATTGGCACTTTGTCTTCATCAGCTGGTGTGCGGTCCTTGTGGGCGTGGGACGGGGCGGCGGGGGTGGCACGGTGGTCACAACGAGCTCATCATTGCCATCGACGGCAACATCATCTAGCTCGTCGCTGTCATCATCGCACATTGCTATAAACATCAATTTAGCAGCGAAAATTGGTTTTTTGATAGCTACACAAGCGCCGACACACACACACACACACACACACACACTCGCACAGCTGCAGCATAGCTTCGTAGCTGGAGAAAAATTGTTTTTCAAGTTAAGTGACAAGCAGCAAAGGCTAGAGCAACTTCATCTTCCTTGTCGCCCTCGCAAGTAAATTTTGACATGTTAAAGCATTCGTGCGGAAAATAATACTCAAAAATCTCTATGTACTAGATCTGATGCTTTAAGATATATAGTATTACTTATGTGCAATTACCTTAGCTATTAATTGGCTGCGGGATTTAATATAATTGGGAAGCCTGCTATGGATGTATCTTGAATGAATGAATGAATGAATGCCGCCCGCAGCAGGCTAAGCTGATGACAGTCCGCTTGCTATCACCATCCACTGCCATTATATGTGAAGCATGAACCAGGTAATAACTACACACACACACGCACGCACACAGATATAGATTAGCATCTAGACAGACGGATTTCAGTAAAAGCGAATGCAGAGTGGAAAATATTTAAATTTATTCTGTCAAAATAAAGCCGAAAGAAGCGACGCACATCGAAGTGGTGCAAAGTGCACGGTGCAGGTCCAGCTACCCACACACTCACACACACACACACACATTTATTTCAGTTCGCGTATGTGTGTCAAGTGAAATTCGCTTCAATTTAATGCAAACCCCCAGCAAATTGTCATTAAAAGCGGCACACATAAACAAACGCACACAGACACAGACACACCGTCAGCCATAGACGGGCAGACTAAGCCGTAAACAGCACGCCATTTGCCAGGCCATATTTATGACGTGAACGACAAGACAAAATGGACTTCCGGACGGCGAAGGGGGGCAACGCGCGACGGGTTTTTGCATTTTAATAGACTGACCCAAACGCTGTTAAAACCGCATGCAAAACGCGAAAAATACTAAAGTAAGCTGCGTATGTGAGTGTGACTCCGTATGTGTGTGTGTGTGTGCTAAAGGCATTTGCAATGCAAATTTGTTGTAAAAGTTTAAAAAATTTATGCCGCTTTTATGGCACCTAGCGACCGGCGACCGACGACCGGCAACCGGCGAGCTGCGACCTGCGACCTGCGACCTGCGACCTGAAAGCTGCAATCCAGGCAGAGGCCCAAAGCGTCCTGCCGCTGGCCGGCCAGACGGGACCAGGAAATTATACACTTACTAAATAGCAAAATAATTTTTGGCATTTGCGCTCCTCATTTTCGCCCATTTCATTCTCAGCTGCATTAAATGCAAATTTATGCCTATTTGCAGCAAGAAACTGTAACGGAACTGCCTGTTCGCCCCACCCAGTGCTTGCTCCTTTTTGCTGGCTGCTTGTTAAAATGCCATAAATTACAAACAGCCAAGCACTTCGACTGGCTGCGAACTGGCAGCCCAGTTCGGCAGGACTGACAGTAAACGGCGCTGACTGTTCGACTGTTTTATCAAAGGGGCAAGCGGCGCATTGGCAATGCCAAAAGTATTCCGAAACTATCGACTCTTGGCTTGTGCATTCGAGCAAGTTGCCACTTGCTGCAACTTGCAACTGGCAACTTATTGTTGTTATCGCGCTGTGCACTGGCTCGGCATTCTTTTTGCTTGGCAGGCGGGCCCGGAATCTCAAGGCGACACTGCAAAACTTGCCCAACTACGAATTTATGGCCCCTGTTTTTATGTTTCGCCCAAAACTTTGTTACGCTACAATCAAAGTCTGCCCTGATCGCAGCTTGGCCAAGAATGGCTGGTCCTTACGAATAATTAGCCATTACCAATTGACGATTCGCATTTCGCAATTTTCTATTGCCTACTTATGGGCGCAGCGCAAATTCTTCAGACAGTTTTGCATGTGGCAGCTGCAACTTTTTGGCTGCTATCTTCGGCGAAGAGATTTATGTTGGGCCAGTCGCAAAGTTTGTGAACTTAGCCAAGATCTGTCAGGCCTTTTGAAGCCATTCGAGCCACTCTCGTTGGCATTTTCTTGCCGCTGCACTCATTACTTAAGGCCGTTTATTTGTGCAACATTGCCTCGACTTGTCGCTTGCCAGCTGGCACTTGTGGCTTGTCTTAGGCGCACATAAATTCAGCTAACCATGACCGCAGCTGCTTGAGGGATTTGGTCACAGCTCGAATATAAACTGTCGGGCCATAAATCGTCGGCCGCAATATAATAAAACCATAAGTGCAACATAGCTAAACATGACGTGCAACATGCAGATAGATTGCACAAAAACTTGCCTCCTGATGGCCATGCATAAAAAACAACCATCCAGGCGGCAGGCTGAGGCAGGCGAAGCTGCTGGGCGTGGCTAATGCAAATCACGTCGCAAACAGCTGCGCAAATGTTGCGGAAATTGCCTGCCCCTGGCATCTGTCCTATCGCCTCCAATGCCTGACTGAGGCTTCTGATATATATACATATTTTTTTGTCATGCTTTGTGCATTGCCATGCATATTTTATCATTTGTTTGCCCTCATTATCAAATAGCATTATTAACAGCCTACAGCGGCAAATATGAATAATTAGAAAGCTGCTGGCGGCATTGTATGAGCTGTGCTCGCAGCGCTAATTCTTTAATTTAATTTATCAGATTAAATAAATCGCATTTGAAAAATTATAATTAGTTTTCAATTCAAATGCCCAAAAATAAAAATAAAAAATAAATCAGTGCCTGAAGGAAACACAGACTTCAGAATTTCCCATTGAATATATCTGAAAATATAAAATCGGCCTAAAAATATTTTTTTTAAATGCTCGCAGTTAATTCGAATATAATTTTATGTAAATATTTAAAAATAACATTCAACACTTTTTACTTTAATTACTGTTTACACCTTTTACTGTGGCTTGTTCTTATGCAAACATTTATTGTAACAATTTTATACTCAGTCTGGCCTACAGCTCTTTCTGTCTGTCTGCCTGGACACATGCTCCTTAACAGCTGAAAAGTGTTTGTTGCAACTGAAGATGTCTACTCGAGCAAGCTGTAAAGGATCTGTAAGTTGACCCATTAAAGTAGGGAACCAGGCAAACCTGAAGTCACTGAGGAGCAACTCCAAGCTGTAGCAAGCAGAGCAGCAAAGTTAATCATGCACCTTTAATGATCTAAATTACTATAAATAAATGCCAATTGAATACAGTATGAATATTTGCATATATTTTCAGATAATGCCCCGGCACATAATCAGAAGTCAGTGTAACGTAAATGCTAATGGCTGGCCCATCAGCTCTATTCAGTTGTAGAATTGGCAATTTGTAGCCGTTGCGCTTATTGTTAGATACGTGATTGTTGGGCCGCCTCTATAAAGTTAAGGCACAACAATTGCATTATGTAAATGAGTGATAAACGTAATTGCATAGTCATCATTGACCAAAATGCGATTTAAAAGCAACGAGCAACGAGTCGTATGAGTAATTATACGGTATATGAGGAAATTTTTACGGCAGACACCCGCAAAGTGAACGCTGGCATCAGGCCGCGCCGTTCGATTTGCGGCATTTGTGACAATACATGGCAGCAGATATGGCTATAACCAAGCCCGCCACAACAACGCCCACCGCTCGCATCTGATGCGTGACAAAAATCGAACAGTGATGCCGCCGACAGGGCGTAATTTTGGCTCTGCAGCTGTAATTGCGTTAGGCCGCAACAGCTGGCTGGCGCGCGTGTGTGTGTGTGTGTTAGTTAATTGCTATGTTCGTAGCTGCCACACAGCGGTGGGCATCGTTTGCGTTCGCGTTCACATCACGACCACGTCACATTATGCATGTAAAATGGCCATGGCAAGGCGCACAGTTCGGAGCGCACAATGAACTTATCGCCGGCTTGGACTTAATCAAATTTCGCCGAGCAAAATGACAGGCAAGCCAAAATGGATTGGGGCACGTTCAGCGCAGAATTCGCTGCATACTTTGGGGCACGCTTCATTTAGCTCAAAACTGGCTGGCAGTTAAGTGAAACGGCCAGCCAAGTTGAAAGCTGGGAGCAAGAAGCCAACGTGTTGACACAGTTATTTAACAGCTGACCCATCCAGCCGGCCAGCCGGCGAGCCAGCGAGCCAGCAAGCTACTTCAGCTTCAGCTCTATGCTGCTCCAGCATCCCACTAACTTTTGATATTTTTTATTTTTATTTGGTTTTTATTTTTCGGTACGCTGCGCGTTGCCTTGGCTTGTTGCACGCTTCACGCTGGCGCTGGCACGCGGTGCATAAATCAATGGCAACGATCTTTACGTGCCTTGGCCGCCACTCGAGCTGCTCGGACAGCCCACGCCCGGCAATCTTTATTGCGCATTGTGGCTTCCGTTCGCCGGATGTTAGTTTGCTTGTGTGCGAGTGAGTGTGGCTGTTCGTTGCATTTAAGTTGAAAATGTGGCATTAAAATGCATTTCGCTTTCAATTTACCCTCGCGCTTGAGCTATAAGTATTTTTATTAGGTGTTTTCCGCTTAGACATTTGGCATCGCTCTTCTCCGCTGCCCTGTGTTGAATTATTAATAGAGCCGCCTCGGGCTCGCACTCAATAAACGTCACTTTGTTGGCTTTAATAACGCATACGCATGAGTCCTAATTAATTACCACTTATAACGGTCAATGGTTCGGGTGTTTGTCACCTGAGACACCAATTAACCGCACAAAGCCAATCCGAGAACAGCGCCGATCCAGAGGCCAGCACCTCAAGTAGCAATCCATAAACTAATATGAAGATACCAGTTGCTGTATAAGCACTCAATTAAATCGCCATTGCAGAGTGCTCTTAGGACTCTCAGTTACTGCCGCTCTATCAGACTAACAGACATTTAGTTTTGAGAACTTATTCATGTGCTTTGGTATGGCGATGGTGATGTCGGCTCAAGTGTCAACAGGGTATATCAAATTAAAGTTTATATGTATCATGGTGCGGGCATCGTATTAACATTGTTGTTTTGTCACACACAAGCGAACGAATTCATTAATTTGAACAATGCGGACGTCCTCAGCAATAACAGCAACAACTTGAGCAATAACAAATCGGAATGAGGACATGGAACAAATGCATTTACGACTGCAATGCAAATGACAATTGCAAAAAAAACAAACAAATAAAAATATTAAAAAAAAGTTAGGTCAAGCCAGACACATGAATACCCTGCCGCTCAGCTATAACTGGTATATTTTAAATATATTTGTTATTATTGCATATATAATATTGACATATTTGTGAATAGTTCCCGACTAATGCAATCTCATAAGCACTTTACGCTCTGGTCACTCGTTCCGTAATTAAAGCATTCAACTCTGCGATAGAGTCCACAAAATGAAGCGTGAAAGCATGTACATATACGGCTCCTAGATGATTGTGCATCCAGCATTGAAAAAAAGGAGCAGGAAACATGTGTATGGCTGGTGTTTGGGTTTGGAGCACGCCCACACTCGCTGAAGTGCTGCAAATGCGCTTGTCAGTGCTGATCCCTTCAGCTGTTGAATTGCAAATTGTTTGTGCATGGCGTCAGGCATTTTATTTCTCCTTTAGTTATTTATTCCTGTCCTCTTTTTTGTGTTTTGTAAACTGCTCTTCACTCCATATTCTGTGGCGAAATGTTCGCCCATCTGTCACTGCATCTCCCAATGTTTTGTTTTTTGTTTATGCCGTTTGGCTTGGCCGACAAATTTAAATGCTGAGCGAATGCTAATGGCAGTTGTAGCTAAAGATTAAATATTTTTGGGCCGTATAATTAAATTGTTGTTCAAACATTTGCGTTTTCTTTTTTGTATTAATAATTCGCTTTTAGTTTGCGACATATGCGCATTGCCTGCAACGAATTCGAGTTAATTAAAATTGTGTGTAGTGCTAAGCTCGGCGGAAATATATAGCCAGGAGGCTGATCAAAGAGTGAAAGCTCGCAAATATATGGCAGTTCGCATGCGATTCATTATTTGTATATGTACTTGCGATTGCACTATCGTATGACTGACTGCAAATAGCGAAATGCAAATTTATTGGCACGTTTATCTGTGGCAGCGAATGTTTCATTATAAATGCGAAAAATCTGCATAAATAGCTCATATGTTAGTTTGGGCATGGCTGTGTGTGTGTGTGCCGAAGGTCGTACAGAAAACTATTGCAAAATGCCGATAAGCCAGTTTTGTTTTGCCAATGGCTCTTCATATCCATTTGCCCTGCTCAAGGCCCCTCAATTACGCGAGCCAAATTGCGACTCACAAATTGAGTGGCATCAATTAGGGCGAGTGGCAAATGATTAAATCTGGTTTCAAATGAATGCTGCGAACTCTTTCGGAGTCCCTTAGACCACCTCTCCGCGCGCTGTTGGCCAAAATAGTTACATTAAAATTAATGCGCCGAAAAGTAGGCTATTAAAAATGCAAAGTAAAGTTTATTAGCGCAAGGAGCGAACTCATAGCAGCGCACTGTCGTGCCGTTATGTCATGGTCTATGTGAGTTGATTATTCAAACAGTTTTCCGCTGAAAGTGAGGCAGAGACGTGCGTTAAATGCAAACCATTGCACGGGGTTCTAGAGAGAGAGAGAGAGAGAGAGAGAGAGAGAGAATCTAGGGAGTAAGGTGAGCTTTCATTTTATATTTTCTGTTTCATATTGAGAAGCTTTATTTGAAGCCTTATTTATTTATTCTTAAAGCATGTCTGGAAAATTCCAGATGAAAATTCTGCATCTTAAATTATTTTCCCGTCATATTAACTACTAAGTGAGAACAGGCCAAGAGTAAATGTCAAGTTTGGGTCCTTATAAAGTGAGACCCTTTGCTGGCTGGTCAATGACGACGCCACTGGCAATGACAATTACAAAAACACGAACATACAAAAACTCCGAGCAGACGGATGCACAAACTAACACATTAGACGGCGCTTCCTTTGCCAAGGGAGCGGCATGAAAGTTGCTTGACTCCATTGCGGGTCGTCGACGCTGCTGACGACAACGACAACGACAACGACAAGAGCAGAACAACAAAAAAGAAGAGACAAACAAACAAATAAACTGACAGACACTCGTTTCCGTTTGCAAACAAAACAGACGCCATATTTAAAATTCCAAACGGCGCACAGCAACAACAGAATTAGTAAACAAATGATATAACAGAGAACTGCCGTTGCCAAAAACTTTTCCGAGTCTCTTTTGCCTAGCCAGCTGTATACAGATTTGGTTTCGGGGCCACGCTTTGATTTTTGCCGCTTGACCGATGCGCACCTAACAATCGCAGCTAATTGCTGAATTATGCCACAAATATGTGAAGCTGACACGATGCATATCAAATCATGCTTCAGTGAGAACGCAAATGCGGCACCTGCAAATGTGGGAGATGCTCGAGAGACGCCCACACAGATCCCAATCAGGAGCATTTGGCATTTGCCGTTTGCCGTTTGCCGTTTGCCTTTTGCCGCTCCTATTCAACATAGTCCGAGTTTAAATTGCTGACCGGCTGGGCGTGATTTCCGTGAAACAGAAATTAAAGATTTATTCAAGATTTGCATGCTGCGATATGCAGTGCGAGTAGTTGCCTGTTCACCGTCCTGGTCGGGGCGCCACACAAAAGACACGTACGCAAATAAAAGTGGCTCCGGTGTTTGCTTAGCTCCTCACTTTCGGGCCGTATTTTAATATGATTTATGAAGAGCGCAAAGTTCCACACCAATTACATGAAATATGGACTTGGACCAACGGCCGGAAGGAAATACCCTTACAATGTTGACTCGAACAGCTACCGCATAGCTGATGAACGTAGCTTACTTACGCCTATAGGAATATGTTCAGCTTTACCGAGTATTTTGGCTTTGGCTATATCGAATGGACAAACAAAGAAAATATAATATAATCATAAACCTCAGCTTCCTCTAGAGGGTTTCTGTTATTTGGCAAGATTAAATTTAGTTAATGCTTGATAAGAAGATTATACTCTGTAGTCGCAGCTGCTGCAGTGGCATGTAATATGTGTCACGAAAAGTTCATGGTATTCTCATATATATATTTCGAGTCATCAATTTTTCGAGTCTTCACTCAGAGCAGCGGGTCGACGGCTCCAATTTTAAATGCTAAAATAATATAAAGCCAATAAAATATTTTATCAGGCGTACGTGTTGCTATTAGATGTTAGGGCATCAGCACTCTCTCCCTCTCCCGGCCCCCGAGCAGCACGTCACGCACGCATTTTAAATGACGGCGCTGGAGTGTTGAAAGCTGTGACGAGACTAAAAAATGGTGCGTGGTGACAACCCTTTTTACGGTTGGTCAGTGCAGGATCTGGTCTCTGATTATGCGTCGAGCGGCCATAAATTTATATTGAAAGACGTGTGTAGTTAATCAAATTAAAGTGCTTGATTAAATTTTAAATTTTAAGCTGCGTTGCCACCGCCCCAACGAAAAGTGCAAGAAATTAATTTCTGAGTACGTGGCGTATACACAATATTCAATTAATTTATGCGCCCGAATATCCTCGCGCGTAATCCTCCATTTCTTTTCTTCTCGTTCTGCTTGGCACTAGAAAATATACAAAACGTGTCGCAAACTGCGTGGTTATTTAAAACAAGCCTCGGCCAAGAGCTGCTGCCTTTAAAGCGGCTAACGGCCAAGTGAAGTTAAAAAACAATTTCACTGCTCATTAACCCTAATTTGAATGTAAATTTTCGGCAGTCCTGTTTGGGGCCCTTTTCTCTTGGGGTAGCCGGCGGTGCGCCCGCCACTTTTAAAGGATTTCGGCGAGCGTCGTTCAAGTATGTTTTAACTAATGCATACGACAGCCAGCCCTTAGATAACTACTGGCCTCTAACTGAGACTAGGCGAGTGAGTGTGCCCGAGTGCCAGGTACTGCCCCTCAAACTAGTTATGAATTTAATCCCCGGATTAAAGGGTGAGCGACAGAGTCTTAGCAAGCAGCTAAACATTTATTCAAGGCATTAAATATATTTTAGAGCGGAGTAGCTAGTTGCTTGAGAGCGACTTGATACCAACTGTTGTCCTGCCTGGCAGGTAGTGTATATCCGTCAAAGTGTCCATATAAAGATTGCTTAACCGGAAGTCTGAACGCTGCCAAATGAGTTTTTCTATTTAAATGCATACATAAAGTTACTAGGAGTATATAATGCATACATAAAGTCACTAGGAGTATATAGCTCTATGCCTTCAACTGCTCTTCCTTCTCAGCAATCTTTGCGTGCTGTTCCGCATCTATGTATATTCAAAAGCTGTTACTGTGCCTCCCATTTCTCTTTCATTTCGTTCGCATTCTCCTCACGCCATCTTCCATTAATTCAGCCGTCGGCAAATAGACAAAAGGCCTGGCAGCAAAATGGACTTGCGGCAGTCATTATTGGGTAGTTATTGTTGCAGTGAGTGCCCGGGTATGAAACAAAAGTGAGCATTAAGCCAAACAATAACAACGGGGCTGGCAGGGGGGTCGGCGGGAGGGGCACAGGGAGTGGAAGCGCGGTCGGCGCCCATGCAAATTCAATAAATTAAGGCAACGGCCATTAATTATATTTTAAATTACAATCCACAGACGCATGCACACACAGCCCGGCAGAGAGAAAGTTGCACCCATTCAGCGGGCAAATTGTCGCTGTTTATCGCCTTGCGCCAACAGCAGGACAACAATGAAAGCAAGAGCCACGACAATAACAAACTGACTGGCAACCAGGCCATTGTTGCCACTGAAAACCACTTGGCCGGCGCCATGCATCCCAACTATATGAACAAAAAACAGAAATGGGAATAATGAAAGAAAGGAGTGCGAGCCAGAACTTTAATACCAACTTCAACTCCAGCTGCTGCTGCTGGCCCTGACAGCAGTGTGATGACTACTGGCCCATTAGCAGCGCGTAAACAATGGCCAAGGCTGTTGACAATGGCGGCCAGCCATTAAGGCTGGCGCGAGCCGTTGACCGCTAACGTGTTAACTGCAGCGAGCCAACTTTTTAATTGGTTTTAAGGCGCGAGCTGATTTCCATAAGCCGGAGATGAGTTCAAATGCTGCTGGATTGCATTTTATTTGTCTACTTCTTGGGCTTGGGCCGCTTGCCGCGCTTCGCCTTCTTCTTGAAGGGCCCCAGGCCGCGGCGCACCATGGTGCCGCGCCACCAGGCCTGCAGCCTGACGGCGCATGCAATGCGATGGACCTCCAGATCGTGCAGACGCTGCTCCTCCGCCTTCTTGATGGAATACTCGTGCACGAACTGCTTGTGCTGTGCGTTCAGCTCGCGATGGTGCACTAGCAATTTGTTCTGCTCCAGAATGCGCAGCTGCCAGGCCTCCGACTCGCGCTCGACGCGTCGCATCTCGCTGGCGTAGCGCTGCTGCCAATGGTCAATGCGCTCCCTCAAGTCGGCCAGCTCGCGACTGCGAAAGGCGCTGAGCTCCTGGCCGACGCGCTCCTCACGTGCCAGACGCTGCTTGTAGTCAAGTATGTCTCGCAAATAGGCCCGCTCGGCATTTTCGCCCCAAATCTGGGCCTGAGAGACGCGCGCCGCCTCCCAGCGCTCGACCAGGCTGTACTCCAAGTCGTTGACCCGCGATACACACTTCAAATTGTACTTGGCATCGGCAATGCGCTCCTCCAGGTCCTTGAGCTTGGCCGCCCCATCGATTTCCAGCTGCTCCAATTGAGCTTTCAGCTCCTTCAGCTCATCCTTCGACCGCTGCAGCTGACTCAGCGCCACAGACTCCTCGGTGTTGTTGCCGATTAGCTCGCTAATAGCTAGCTCCAGTCGACTCGGCTCCCCCCTATCCAGCTCCTCCTGGGTCATGTACAGCTGTTCGTTGGCTGCCATAAAGCAAGCGCGCAGTGCATCCAAATCACGCTCGTATTTCAGGGCATTTAGCACACGCTCATCCAGCTCGCCGTCGTCCTGATCTGTGTCGCCCAGCAAGGACTCCAGCCGCGGCAGCTTCTTGCCCGTGAGCAGCACTCGCTGCGGCATCGCCTGCTGCCCGATGGAGGAGCTGCGCAGCCTGCGCAGCGAGGCGGGCAGCCGCGGTGGCGGCTTCTGCATATTCAAGCGCTGCGAGCGCTGCTGCAGCGTGAGCTTATCAATGGCCTCCTTGTAGGCGACAGCCAGCATCAAGCGCTTCCACTCAGCCTGCTCCTCCTCACTGAATGCTTCCATTGCAACTGGCTGCGAGTCGAGCGAGGCTTGGCTACTTTATCGATATCGAATGTTTGATGTTGGCAAGGCAACTGTTCTTTGGTCGAAAGTAATGCAACTGTCGCTGTCGCTGTCGCCTTCTGCTTGGCCAAGCGCCAGTGAGAACGCATTCGCTTACGTGCAAAAATGCCAAGCTCGTGCTGGCGCCTTTATGGGACAGCAGCGGCAGCGGCAGAGCCATAAGCATGAGCAGTCTCGGAATTTATCTGCCAGCTCTCCCCGCATCCTTGCGCATTGTGGCTTTGCCTTTGGAGTTCATTCACTCCTGCTGCCAGCCAACTGCCGTGCGAGTCCTTGCTGCCCCTGTACGCTTAACCCAATAAGCGCTGCGCCGATTGCAACTTAAGTTATTGGCACAAAAGGTGCCAGACCCGCATTACAATTAAATTATCGCGTTAACCACAAAACCTGCGCACTGCTGCGAGATTTCGGCTTGCAGTTCGCTACACCGTGCGAGCAGCGGGAGAGTGAACAGCAGGAGCCAACGACCTGTCTGTGTAAATATGCGACACTTAAATACCCTGTAAATGAAAATTAAGTCCATTAATATATTTTTTGCTTGAATCATTATTATTCCTAGTAGCCAGTATTCCTAGCCAGTATTATTTAAACATAAATACATTCGTAACTTTAGTTTTTTAAACTTTTTCTGTGCATATTTTATGCCTTCTCTCGTGCCTGAATATGGCCATAAAAAGGAAATTCAATCAATTTCTAGTGGCTTGCCACTGCGTTGAACTTCTGCCCCACAGTTCAAGCAGCGGGCTTATGAAAGGCACTCGCGAGTGGTCATTGGCAACGCAGCGTCCATGAATGGAACGTTATGAGAAATTACCAGAAGTACACACACACACACACACACAGACACACAGCACTGTCTCGCGCACACAGACACTGAGCTGAGCTATACACATGGGAGCTGCATGTGGCGTCTTTCGCACTTGGCGAGTGGCTCCGCTGTCAGCGGCCATTATTTTTAATAGAGTGCAAAGAAAAAGTTTTCAGTTTTCTGCTTCATTGACTGCAAATCGGCAAAAGGCGCAGAGGTCGCCAGTTCCTCTGAAATTAAATGCGCCCAAAAGTATGCTGTGCAGCGACTGATAAGCAGACATCGCACACACACACACACGCACACTCGCCTAGACTCGCAAAGTGTGGCATTTGCAGCATAAAGCCATACACATAAATTCGCTCTGGCCAAATATTCAATTTGCTTTGCGACTCGCCGAAAAGTTTCCAGGCAAGTTCCTGCCTTCTTTTCTGCTAGCAACCCATCGAAAGACGCACAACAATTGAATCCAGCTTTAGTTTGTTCAATATTTATCGCGACTTCTGCCACGAACTGCATGTAAAAGTTTATAATGTTAATTAAGTATATTTTGTTTTAAGTCTAAAAATCAATTGCTATTCCCGTGTCTGGCTGGCCTGCGCTCTGGATTGCATGTCAACAGCATTTCCCATCAATTATTTGGAACTTTTTTGCTGGTTTGCTGTGGAGTGCGGGCGTGGCCCGCACTTTTGTCTCTTGGCAACAATATTATTTGGCCATTTTCTGGCTTTACATGTGTTGTTTCTATTTATATAAATAGGCACTCCTGGAGAAAGGGGGGGAAGAAGTCTGAGTGGATGAAAGCGTGAAATATTGAGCCAACTATGCAGACCGAATATCGATCGTTATCGCTGCGAATCAAAGGCTTCATAATGCTCAAATATATATATCATAGAGCTGATTAATTAATACATAGAATATGGTAATTTAAGTTTATATAAATATATAATATATAGAGGTACTTTAGGTACATTAGGTACATCATCGAACAACCCCTAAAGGCAACCCCACATAGCGCTGCAAGCAGCATGCAGCATGCTCTGCTTAGGAGTGCATAACTTGCCGCATTTGTGTTGGCCAGTGTAAATAACCGAAAATTGTATGTTCCGAGCCGCAACCACGACACCGTGACGACAGCGGCAGATGCCAGGCGCAAGCCAAGCCAACCCTCTGCGGATTGGGCAGCTGCAGTAGCATGGTCTCCGCATGCACCGCCTGACGATGTCGCGGCTCTGGTCATGATGGTGACTCTGTGAATATGTCTGTGCGTCGCTGTCTGCGGCCGGCGAGTGATAGACGCTACCATTAATTCACATTCAGGTGCCGCACGCTTGGCTGCCCAACTTTATTCCTCTGTGTGTGTGTGTGTGTGTGTGAGTGTTGAAACAACATGTGTTTTTCGTCAGCCACCCTAAAGTGTGGGCGGGGATCGGCAGAGTCCGGTGCAGTATCTGCGGTCGCCCGGCCATTCAAATCTCGTGCAATGACAAATGCTTTGGGCAGCCTCGACGACTCTCGCCATTTGTGGTGCCTAAAAAACTGACCCACTTGCTGGCTGTAATTAATGCCCACTCCAATTGGGAGCATGGGCATCGAAAGTGAGTCGGCCGCGCTCAATGCCTGGCGCATTGTCTGGCAACGGCCAAAAAGGGCCAAAGTAAAATCAATAAGGGCAGGTCACTCCGCAGTGTCGCCTGTCGCCCGGGCCAATGCCAAGCAACCACCGAACAAAGCCAAGAAGTGAGGCTGCCATGGCGACGGCACTCAATAAACAAATGCCTCGCGGGCACATACGCTGCCACATACACTGTTCATGCGACTATTCAAATAAAGTTGCTTTAAAAATAACTCTCAATGCCGCATTTATTGTATTCCGTGCGCTGCCCGCGCTGCCAGGCGAACTGTGTCAACAGCGTAGCAGAGCGACAGTCGGACGGTGAGCGCGAGCACGACTAGACTCAGCACCGCCTCGAGATGTATCCGCAGGCTGAGCTGGAGAACTACAAGCTGCAAGTGGAGTTGCTGCAGGAGAAGCTGCGTCGCAGGTGCGTGAAATATATTTTATAATTAGATTTAAGTGCAGCACGAAAAGCCAAATACGATTTGGGGCTCTCCTTAAGCGCGGCTGCGAAAAATATTATTGAGTCAGCTTAAAGGAAGATGGGGAAGAGGAAAAGCCAGGCAGCCGCTTGCCACCTCTGGACTGATATGATGATGACATATTTAAAGTCTCAACTCGATATATATTTTTAACTAATAGTTGCTCACGCTTAAACTTTATTTGCGATCGCAGCGAGGACAATCGCCAGCAGCTGGAACACAAGCTGGACAAGGTGCTGCAGAAGCGCAGTGAGATGTAAGTACAGTCCTGCTATGCCAATGGGCCCAAAAGCCATTTGTAACGGCCATTGCTCTGCTCTAGCGAGAAGGGCGTGCGACACAGGACGCGCCAGAAGTACCAGGAGTTTCTGGAGGAGCAGACGCTGCGCAACGAGCGCAACAAAAAGCTGGTGCAGATGCTGGAGCGCATTGATGAGCAGACGGCTGCCATGTCCCAGCGCAGCGAGCGACTTAAAATGATGAAGGTGAGTCACAGGTCCTTTCCCGCATCCTAAATCAATGTGCCTGTGTCTGACGTCAATGTGTTCTCCCGCCTGTGCCAACATGCAGCTGCAATACCAAATGTACTTTGCAAAATTGGTGCAGAGCCAAACACTGCGCTGCATACAGCAGACAACAGGAGCTCCAGGAAGCAACGCGATGCCGATTCCCGTTCTAATACAGCCCCAGGCAGCGGCCGTGTCGAATCCAGCTGTCGGCCCAGCAGCTGCCGGTGCTGCAGCAGCTCCAATGGCAAACCAAAGCCAGCCACTGATGATTCCAATGACGGCTGCTCAGCCACAGCAATGGGCCTTTGCGATGGCCGCGCCGGCGCCGACGCCCACTCCAGCCGGTATGTTATTAACTTCACAGGTAACGCCACAGCCTGTTTACGTGCCGTACCCAGATTTGTATGGCGGAGCAGCTGTTGGTGTGGGACAGCCGCTCTCCACTTCCAATCTGTTCGACCTGCGTGCCACCCTGCGCGCCCTGGACAATGAAAATGCCGATTTACCGGAGCGAATGACGCACTTTGACGAGGCGGCTGTGGCAGCAGGTGAATCTCGAAGTGGCAACGCTGACAGAGCAGCGCCAGCAAAAACAGCATCAATGATGACGACGACGACGACGACGACGACGACGGCGACGACGGCGATATCAACTCCGTCCTCAGTGAAGGATTTGAGTGCAAGGGAGCTGAGCAGCACATCCTCAACGCTGGCAACATCCTCGTTGACATTTGATAAATTGCCAATGACGGCAACGCTGACTGAGCTGCCAGCTGCAGCTGTCGCTGCTGGCATCGATGACGCTGCCGGTCGACCGCAGGCGGCGGCGCAGTTGCGTAGGGGCAGCCGGCAGGAGCTGGAGCAGGATGGCTGGCCAAATTCACGCGTGGCTAAAGGCGAGCATGAAAAATCGCCAAGTGTCGTCAGCTATAATGAGCCAAGCGGGCAACAACACCAGCCACAGCCACAGCAGCAGCAGCAGCAGCAGCAGCAATATCATCAGCAGCAGCAACAACACAACTTCGATGCTTACTTTGGTGAGCTGAAAATCGATGAGCCCTGGCATCCAACGGCAGCTCCAATAGCCACAATGACACGGCCAAAGGACCCATACGAAGACAAAACGGATCTAAGCGTGCGTGCTGGCAGAATGAAAACAGTTGGAGGCGACGGCGCCATTGGCGGCCTCGTTGGTGGCATCAGCGACGATTTGCTTGACGAAGTCAAAGCCAGCCGTGCAGCTTTGGAGCAGGCGGCGGCTGCGGTTGATGAGCAGCTAGCACGAGGTAATCAATTGTCGCCACCGGCAGCCAATGAGCCATTCGCAAAGCCCGGAGTGTCGATTGAGAATATTGAAAATGCCATTTACGGCGAGCGTTTGACGGCAGCAACATCAGCCAGAGCAGCAGCAGCAGCAGCAGCAGTGGCGGCGGCAGCAGCAGCAACAATAACGACGCCGGGATTAGTGGAGAATTTGGTAAGCAACCCAACGCAACCGCAGGAACAACAACAGCAGCAGCAGCAGCATGAGGAGGAACAGGTCAGTCCCGTGGATGTACAGCAGTGGCCGGAGCAGCAGCAACAACAACATGATGTAGCCCCGCCTGCTTTCGGGCAGTACGATGCCAACAGCTATGTGGACCCGGGTGAGCCGAGCTACGCCAGCATTGAGTCGAGTCCACAGCAGCAGCAGTTGCAGCAGGCGGCAGGCGTTGCGGGCGAGCCGCTGTACAGTGAAATCGGAAATCCCACAGACTATCAGCAATACGCAACGGATGTTGGCAATGCAACAGCTGAGGCCGAGGCTGCCGAGGCTGCTGCAGCCGCAGCACAGCAAGAGTACTCCGGTATGGATTATAGCAACTACGAGGCCGCGCAATATGCAGCTGGCTACGATCCCAATGCCTACCCGGGCTACATATATGATGAGGCCACTGGCCAGTACATTGCCGATCCCAATGCAACTCAGTATGCCCCGGATGGCAGCTACGCGGGCCAGGAGTATGATGCTGCCACAGCAAATTATGAGTACTACGGCGAACAGCAGCAGCAGCAGCAGCAACAGCAACAGCAGCAGCAACAGCATCAGGAACAACAGCAAGTCGCCTATCCGATGTCTGACAATAACAATGGCACAGCCGCGGAGTTGGTCTTGCCACAGGAAGTGGAGCAGGTCCCGGCAGCCGATGGGGCTGATGCAAAAACCGAGGCCATTCACTCACCAGCGGTGGCCGGCAGCGTCGCCAAATCCGTGAAGCCCACTTCGATTCTTGCGACGACAGACAAACAAGCGATGCCTAATGATGCGCATCAGCAGCAGCAGCAGCAGCAGAAGAAGAAGAAGCGCGTTAATTTCGTTGACAGCAGCGAAACGGATGATAGCTCAAGCGCGAAACCAGTCCAGGAACCAGCCGGAATTACAGCCAGCGCGAGTGCCCCAACACCCTCGGGAGCAGCGGCCGGCGCCACGGGCGTGGGCAGCGAAAGCGACTTCGATTTTTCAACGGGCAGCGAGGCGAAGAATTAGAACAAGCGCAAAACACTTCAGTTCTAATTTGCTGCCATTTGGGTTAACCACTGGACTGGCCGTCCAATCCAATGGTCATTCAACGAGATCGCATTCAATTTATGGCCACAGCGCTTGCCACTTCACACACACACACACGCAATGCAGGAATGGAAACTTTGACTTGATTACTGAAATGAGAACAAGCTGAAAATACTCAAAGACACTTGATCAAGAATATATATATATATATAGCTATTGGCCTCGAATACACCTACTTCTGCTGATTACTGCAATCAGGACTTTGCAAAGATGTTAAAAAATAAAATAAAAAGAATGCGAAATAAATTAAATTATTTTCAGGCTGTCTTTTAATGAATAACTTAAGTTTGGTTGCATTTGATGGGTTTATGTTTTGAATCGACTGGATTGCATTTATACAAAATTATTCGGCAAATATTTTCTATGATTTTAATAAAGCGATTCAATTTGTTAGTTACCAAAATAATATTTTTCCATTATGGTGCATTGTATATAGCTAAATATCTCTTAAATTATAAAAACTCATATCGCCTACCTATAGCAATGGGGTGCAGGCTGGCGGCTCCAGGGTTGAAATATAAAAAGTTATTCAAATACTCCGAAATGTTGAACAAAAACATATGAATATTAGGTGAAAAAGCGAAATGAATTATAAAATATGAGCAAACCAAAATAGTTTTTGTAAAATAATATTTTTGAATTTATTTATTAACTAAAGAAGCAAATACAAAATAAAAATGATTTTAATGTAGATAATTAATCAATAATCAAGGTATGTACTCAGCAATCAGAATTGGTAGTAATCTTCATACAATTGCTGGAGTGGGCCAAAGGGTCACAGTTGCCAATTCATAACAGTTCGGCCTGTGGCGGACTGCTATATGTATATAAATACACTCACAGTTATATAATAAGTATATATATATATATCTCGCATCCAATATTGTCGGCTCTTGACTTGCACAATTGACCGCAGTGGAGCATGCTCGTATGTATATGTGATCGTATATGCACATTACAATATTGAATTTTCAGGTTGAATAATAAGGCAAAGAGCAATTGTCACTGAAATGGGTTGATTGCCTGTCAGAGAGTCAATTGGCTGACCAACATATCCCGACGGCAACGATGCTAATTAAGTGCAGCTATCGAAAAGCAGCACGCGAGGCATATTCCAGCTTTCCTGCAGCCAGACTAGGCAGTAACCTGGTTAAAGCTGCAGCTACTCACCCTGGCACACATCATGTGGAAAAAGGTAAATAATAAATAATATATAATATATAATATATAATATATAATATATAATATATAATATATAATATATAATATATAATATATAATATATAATATATAATATATAATATATAATATATAATATATAATATATAATATATAATATATAATAAAAACAAATATATCTCCCTCTCTAGCTCCCCCTCTCTCTCTCTCTCTATATAATTTTATATATATTGCGACATCGAACAGAAACAAGATTCGAGTCTATTCTTATTTCCACTTTTCGATTAACTCAGAAATCTGCCTGGTCGCTGTTGTTGACATTTTTCCCATCAATTTAAATATGGTTGGGTAAAAAATGGCGTTGTTTTTATCGTCCTCGTCGAACTATCTACGGTTGCTATATTCTTGGCTACGTTATTGAAAAACATTTTTAATTTCGTGGTGTTGTTTCTCTATATGTTTTAATTACACTTGAAGAGCAATTCAGTGCACTCAAACCCCAGGTGATAATTATTAATAATTTTCGCTCAACTCTTTTTTGCCTGAATCGAAATATAATTAATATAGTCAATTAGTCTGTCGTGGCGCAGATTCATGCTATAGGAAATCAAACGTCAATCTCGCTCGCGGCTTTGGAATTAAACAAATATTATTTAATGTGCGTGGGCTTGTCAGCTTTAACATATATTCAAATGTATCTCAATTTTGTATCTTATTATATTCAGCTGCTGTAAAACAAATTGGTTTTTTTTCGTTCTTAATGAGCTGAACATTTGTAACTGGCTTTGGGGTTGAAGGGCGGCAGCGGCTCGAATGATAAAAGGTTTCGCATGAAACTTTTTCATTGAAAAATGTGAAATTAAAAGCTACAACGAGAAACCTCAAAGGCGAATTACAAATAAAAATGAAATGGGCCACAATTAAATGCCCTTAGTCAAATGAGAATTCTCAGCGTCGTTTGGCTTCAAGTGAAAAATGTTTACGTGGGCGAAATGTGTGCCAGCCAGCGATTGGCAGGGCTAAGGTATGAAAATCGACCCGAAGACAGCAAAAGCGAAGAATTCGACTTTGTTTTGTGCTCGATTTACATGTATAGCAATAAGTATCGCAACAGACGCTTTTTGAAATTTGATCCGAATTCCTTAAGTGGTGGGGCAGGTCTAAAATTGATTTCTGCTGAATATTAGCATAAGCATAAAGCTTATAAAGCATTTATCAGTCCCAATATCATATAGATGACATGTGTGCAAGAACAAAGGCATAGCGTGAGAGAGAGAGAGAGAGAGAGAGAGAGAGAGGGCGAGTGTGTGGCATGTTTCAACAATAAATTGCAAAGCAAATCAAATCAGCACGTCTCAGGTACAAGGATAAAGGATTACGCATATAGCTACAGCCACAACACGAATAATTGAGTGCTGCTTATTTATGCACCCTAAGCAACCAAATAAAGGATAGGAAGCGAAAGCGCCAACGAGTGAGCGCTAACCGTACCGAGAGCCAAACAAGAAAAGAAAATACATATACATAATCAGTGCTGAAATTCAATTTTGAAATAAAACGCAAATCGAGCAGCGAAACTCACGTCTGAGAGAGGCCACAGGGGTGTGGCGGCAGTGGTGTAACAATGCCTAAAAAGTACATTCGAATATGTTCGTGTATTTTTGCTGCCAACTTGGGCACTACTGGGAGCAGCATTTGTGGTACACGCGGCGTATGATTGACATTTATGCAAATGACTTACGGGCCCTCGCCTCGCTCGACAATGTTGGCTATGTCAATATTTACACAGCCGCTGCTGCATAAATACAACCCTTTCTGTAAGTCATTCACATGCGATACATAGAGTCGGCTGTGTAGAGGGAAACTACTCAATCAGACTGCAAGCTGAGTTCAATAAGTTCCTGGATAATAGCTCGTCGTATCAGCTCTTTTTATCAGGTAAACAATCGATGGACAAGCATATCGTTGACTTATTTGGTCAGCCATGGCTCCCAGCCCATTTCCAGCTCTAAGTTTGCGTTGACATTAACGCTAATTGAAAACATGAAATGCGATATCTCGCAGACAGACTGTGTGTGCGTCATACGTGGCGTATACACATTGTACCTGTCCAACCCCAAACGCGATTAGTGAGCGTTCAGTGCTCTCGCCAGCTACATCCAGTCCGTGCCGTTTTCACGGTGAAAACATAACAAAAGTTTTCGCTACTTCCCCCCCTACGCAAGCAAGCAAACAGAGGAACTTTCCTGCGTTTTTCCGTCAACTTATTATTGTTTAAATATTTATACTAGCTTTGGCAGATACAGGGGCACAGAGGCTAGCCAGGATTCAACGCTGCCCTGTGCCGTGTGCCATACAGCAAACATCGTGGCTGCCGGGTGCTGTCTAGGCAACATATGTGCGACAAGTTTGAGGCGCCAAAGTTTGCGCGACACTCCATGGGCTTGACATTGTCACGTAGTTGCCTGGGCACTTGCCTGACGTTGAGTGGTGCTGCCAGCGATATGCATATGAATGCCGAAGTGCTTCAGAGCGCTCGCACAGCTCACAGCTGCTGCTGGATTTGGTCATGACAGTGCCTGTCGTTGGCAATCGCTTGATAAACGCACGACGCCCATCTGAAGCTTATTGCATACACAGTTAGCTATTAGTCCATTTGCCTTTTAACCGTGTTGAGGGATTGTGTCATGGCTGGGCGCTTGAAGCTCTTAGCAGTACGTTCGACGTATACATCGTCGGTTCTCTATCCCATGACTATATTCAAATAAGAGTTCTGCTAGTTGGTATGCTTACCAGAGTATATACGCTTCGGCATACCCATAATTTCCGAGAAGACAGGTTGAGCACGTGTGACTGTTTTACAACGATGGCAAACAAATAATCATCATAATGTTTCTGAAGTGGCGTAATAACTTGGTAAGCCTCGGAGCATAAATATCAGCTGCAACATAAAACCTTCGCTGCGAGACTTACGGGGATGCATGGAAATTTCAATGTCAAGAGAACTAATTGCCCAAGACCGAGTCAGGCAGTAGCTAAAGAAAATCACTTGGCCCAGCTGCCAACAACAAGAACAAACTCTGAATCTTTCAATGAGGCTCTGCCGATGAAACATTGACTTGGCAAGCTATTTGACTGCTTAAATTCAAGTTTTACTATGTAGCAAAAATTAGTCAGTTACGAAGACATCAAATTATAATTGAATTGGTTATCAAGTATAATCCTCCTCGGCGCATATTGAGCTGCTGCCAGTGCCTAAAGTAGACCTGCACCCAAGCAGGCTGTTGTCTTGCTTGAGCCTGCGCTGCATTGCTGAGGAGATATACAACAGGTAATGTCTTATGGCTATACTCAAGTTAATATATGATAAGGCTGCCCGAGTCATATTAGATTGCAGCACAGATGGTGACTCACGTCACGACCACAAAGACACACCCACACAGCTAATTCTGGTATTGTTCTGACCCGCTCAGCAAAACAAAAGTCGAGCCACGAACTGAAAAGGCTTTGCTAATCAATGCTTTCGATTACGCATCTATGCTGAGCAGCTGTAAGCTGAGCTGTATCTAGCTCTAGGACTATTGATAATTTCCTCAATCTTAAAGCAAATGCAGTCAATGGGCAAAATAAAATGTTTTCGGTTCTAACAATTTATTAGATGTTTTTCGCCCAAGTCAATCAATGCATGAGTTTCACTTTAGAAATTTTACATGTGCATTAGATATATTCTTGTACTATGTGAAGGTAATTACTAATAGATATGTAAAACATGTAGTTATGCCATGGTAATGACACTGAAAAACTATATTATTTCAGGGCTTGATTCCACTAACCATCGATAATACTTTTATGTTATAGTTTTTTTTAGTTTGTTCAGTTTTCCTGCATGCATCTTAAGTGCCTTGCGCTCAGCTCGCCTGCCACATATGTCACTGTAACGCGCGGAAGACAAATTCACGATATTAAAGTAAACATGTTAAAACCATAAAAACGCAACTTCACTAAAGTAGCGCAAAGGAGCGCGGCGAGTGGCGTGCTCGAGGGGCGGGGAGGATATGTGGCATGAAAATATTGCTGCAAAGCAGCGGGGCACAACAAAAACACGCGCCAGAGAAATCATGTAGAAAGCTTTCGCCATTGCATATACAAAGGCACACACACATGTGTGTGTGTGTGCACATGCCACGTTTGCACAAACTCTAAGGCAATATTTTTTGCACAACCAACGAACTGGCGAACAGTTGACTAATGCACAACAAAGACTACCCGGCCAGGGCCAGAGATCGAGAATTCATCTGACAAAGGGCGGGGGCGTGACGAAATATGTGAAATCATGAATAAACTGCCATGCGCATGCAGTCAAACGCGCTGGCCTGCATGTGGTTCTATTGCTGCAACACCCACTGCCTGGCTGGCTGTGTGTGCAGTTCAAAGTCTTAACATGTGGCTGCCATTGCCTTTGTGGAACATCATTTCAGCCTTTTTTCCGCGTTATGCCAACAGTGCCACTTGTAGGCAAACCGACACGCCTCTTTCTGCACAACAAATGCTGGCTGGAATTAGACTTTGTGACGGACCACAAAGAGGAGAATGGTATATTTTATATACCCTGAAATCATTCCAAAAGCGGATTCAGGCAAGCAAAAGGACACGTGATAGATTTCATTAAGGTTATATATTCTTGATCAGAAAGCGAAGCTAGCTAATGCCTAAAAGAAGTGCAAAATAATAGGAAAATCAGCTTTTATCAGAATGCAGGGTATCTCATAGTCGAGTAGCTGTGACTGCAGCGCTCTTAGTTGTTTTTCACCAATGTTTATTTTGTATAGCAAACATTCAACCCACCGATATTGATGACAAAGGCAGGTGAATCGGCCTTTATCATGGGCAATTTCAAACAGGTGCGATATGCAGGAAAATTGATTTTAGACTCTAGTCGAAAGCACTGAACTGATTCAGCTACAACATTTAACAAAATGAATCCATTCGCCATTCCTACTTATATTAGACTAGACCAGACATTACAAATGCCCCTACAAACATGTATCTGTGTACACAGTACTGTTATTGCTGCATTGCTCCTCTTCCAGCATTCGCCAACTGCATGTCTCTCCTTGCCCGGAAATGTTCTCTCTTTTTTTGCCACGGCTTTTTCTTGGTTTTATGACTCTGCTGCTGCTGCTGCTGCTGGCCAGGGTCATTTTTTCTGCTGCTGCCAGCTGAGCTTTAGTGATGAAGGGAGGAGCTTAAAAATGAATCATTTGACTTTTTCTTATTCAATAATTTATAAGAATTAGCAGAGATTTGCATTTTTTCTACCCACTCGCAGTTGGCGCTGCAAATTTCTATTTAATTTGATATTTATTGCAAGCAATTTCACTTCTGCTTGCCGCACATCTCTCGTATCTCGTGGCTGCCGCAGACGCTGCTTAAAGTGGCCAAGTTCGCCAATGCAAAGGAGACTTGTGTATCCTGCATCTGCCGCTTGTTGTGGCCGCCAAAAGTTTCGCAATGCGAGTGCATTCGCTGTTTGACATTTACTTTCGAGGCAATGCTTTGTGCAACCGCCGTTCAACTGATGCTTCATTAGCAATGCCAACAAAACCGAAATTGAAATCCTACTCAAATGGCAACTCGCTGTGCTTCCTCTGCCATTGCACTTTGTTTAGCTCTGCTTGCCATGCAAGCCAAATGAACGCTTATTTTTTCTTTGTTCCTCTCTCTTTATTTGTCTTTTGAATTTGCATTTGGCAGACGAGCTATGCCATTGTGGTCCTCTCCAGCGTTGGGCATGCACACTCCTTTGGCATCGCCATTTAAATTTGACATGCTTGTTGCTGCTGCTGCTGTTGCTAAATCTGCAGCCATCTTAAGTTTCCATTAATGCCGCCAAGCGCTCAGTGCCTTGCCCGAAGTTTATCGTCTTGCTTGTATTTAGCAAGGAGCAGTTGTTGTACGGCTGCTGCAGCCACTGCTCATTGAGTAAGCTCTTAAGTGAGCTGAACCGAAAGTTCTTAAATTATTGTAATTTCGTGGCACTCCAGCTTGCAGCAAGAAACTGCTGACAGACTGGGCACGGACTGTCCGTCCGTGTCTGTGGCTCCGTCCCGGCTTAAAGCTGTGTAGTAATTAATTAACTTTGCTTGCCTAAGAAATGAAATACAAATAACTTTGACGTTTGTTTGCACAATCAAATTACGTATCTATTTTTGCCACAAACTATGCTCAACAGTCCACTTCAAGCTTGCACAGCTCGGTAACTTAATTCGCTTGCTCGAATCCACATTAGACTGACTTATGATAACACATTCACACAGATCGTATTACAACAGAGTCTGCTCAATGTGCAATGCTGGCAATCCTAAGCAGAGAGCTCTCATTAGTTGCATTTCAGCCCAGCATCCATGGAAATTGTCAATCAATAAAACATAATTAATACGACTCTGCCCTAAAGCTGCACAAGTGCGTACATGGAATAGGCTTAGATAACACAAATAAACTCTGAGGTATTTGGGCATCAGTGCATTATAATTATCCACATTCCATTATTAAAGTATGCAGCGCAAATATGTGGCTTATTAATGAAGCGCTTCCCATTTAATATTGGTTTAATTCAGTTTTTTCTTTACTTTAGAGATATGATATGCAGATCTCCGGCTTCCAAATGAATAGTGAATATTGTTTATATATTTTAATAAAAATTATCTATAGCTCGAAAGCTTTAAGATTCACTTTAAGTTATCATAAAGCAATATTTGAAGTAAGCACAGAAAGGAAAGCAAAGCGAGTGCTGAGCAAATATTAAGTGATAATATTTTGAGTGATAGAAGGAATTTACTCCAAAGCCGTACCTCAGTAAGCTTTGTATATTTTCTATTTATTTCATTTCACATTCTTTTTGGCATTCATTTGATTTGGTCGAGATGCCATAATCGATTTTATGCAAATGATTCCCTCCATGCTATGCTATGGCTTTGCAAACACTCAAATCCATTACAAAATAATAATAATAATAATAAAACTCTGGATGTGGACCAGGCACACATTGAGAATCTGTGAGTACAGAAACCGACCCATTTTGGCCACAAATAAATAATTTTATTTTCTGTTAGAGATGCAAATGTTATGCAAACAAAGAAAACTTCCTAATGGAATTTCTCACATGTCCGACATATGCATAAAACCTTCTAAACAAACATTTTACCCACCTCGGCCACCCACTGGGCAATGGCCAATGGGCACGGTCAATGGACAATGGCCAGAAAGCACTTCACACACATGTCAAAACGAAGCGGCCAAAAAATTGCTTAGCATGAAAGTGGCTCAAGTTTTGCAATTTGCAAGACGATAGAGCTGTGGAATCCACTGGCTGCCCAATGCCAATCCCAAATATGTAAATACAGTTTCCACACACAAGTACACACTCTCCCAGTCTATGCCTGCAGCTGCTGTTGTGTCTGTGTCTGTGTGTGTTTAGGGTAGCTGAGCTGCTGCTGCTGCTGCAGGTATTTGTTGTTGCTGTGGTTAAGCGATGCTGCATTGTGGTTTTGGTGCACCAAGCTAATGAGTTTGCGGTTTTTGGGACAGCGAGCATAATTGCTTTTAATTGCAATAAGCGAATTATTCAGACTTGTAGTTGCGGTCGACGTTGTCCCAGAAACTAAGCCAGCGCGTTGCATTTATAAATACGTTTCAAGTGCATAAGACCTGAAAGCTGTTTCAAAAGGTATACAGGACATACAATAAAAAGGAATATTCATTCACGATTTAGTTGAATAACTAATGGCAACAACTGAAGTTCAATCTTACATCTATACTTACATAGAGAAAAACATTCATTAGCTGCTAACTCTCATTGATCATAATTATTATTATCATATTGTTCATATTATTAATATAATTATTATATCATATAATTATCAAAATTTGGGCAAAATCTATTATTTAATAATTTAAAGTTGTTACTATTAATCGCAGCTATTAAGCCAAGTCTTAAGCTGCCTTATCTGATTGTATTTGAATTTTAATTGCAAAACTGCTTAGGAATCCAATTAGAAATGGTCAATTAGCTGATCAGGCTTTAAGTGTGGCCTTTAAGCTGCGCCACCTAATTGCGGCCGAGCAGGCGAAAACTTTTTGACAATGCTTGTTTGACAACTGAAACAATGGCCGAAAACTTTTCATGCCATGCGAAATGCCAGCTGATAGTTTATCCCTGCTGATGCCCTGGGCAGCTCCTGCAGAGCGTGCTCCAAGCGCTGCTGTGCCATTCTCCGAATAGTGAGTAATGGCGCCTCAAAACGCACTCGCCGCAAAACATGAAAAGTAAAGCCGCTTTTGTTTGTCGCTGCTGGCTCCAGTGTTCGCGTGTGTGTGCGTGTGCCTGTGTGTGGGTGTGATTCCAATTAAAGAGAGCCAACAAAACCACAATAGGATTATCACATTTGCTGTCGGTAATAAATGACAATAGGCAACCAAATTGAATTCGCTTTTGTGAAGTTAAATCGAAAGGCAGAGCATATGCTATTAAATAGGGCATTAAGCAGTTGGCACGTTCCCCAAATGCAGCTACAGCAGCTCGAGCAACGTCTATGCTGCATTCAATCGTTAATTTTAATTTCTAACCAACTGTGCAAGTCTGATGGGCAGCGCCGCCTCTTGCAGTCGTTCATTATTGCTCCTTCAGTTGCCCACTTTTAATTGCATTCATCAATCATTATCTGCAGCATCAAAGGCGTATCTTTTTGCAACTTTGTGCGCAGCTTTATCTCTAATTGTCTCCAACGTAAGTAAAAAACAGTTTTTAAAATCCTTGATTATTTGCAGGCGATTGTTCGCTCATTGATTTATCGTTGTCGGCTTAACTGCGGACAATTGAATAATATAAAATAAAACCCAAATTGTATTCGGCCCGTTGAATAAAAGAATCAGTGAATGGAAATGCATTTATTATTAACTTCATCATCGTTCTTTTATTTTAACAAGCGTTTTTTACATATTTTACAGCCAGTTGAAATTGGCCGCATTGATTTTAATTGATTTACTTGCAATAAGTTAATGAAATATATATTTTTTTTATATTTTATATATATATATTATTTAATATATAAGTCGTTCAGATGTTGATCAGAGTTATAGCTTCACTCTTCATGGCAGACATACAGATATTAATATTTCCTTTGTAGGCTTAGATATCAACCTAATTTGACTGGCATCCGCTTAGTGGATGATACCGTTTACTTATATTTACATTTACACTAGCATGTGACACCTGAAGATATGAGAAGCGGAAATAAAAATGATTACACAGTAAATTAACAACGTAAAAACGTCTAACCGGAAATGTACCGCTTAAAACTGTGTTAAAAGCAATGCAAATAAAATGTAAAGTATTTATTAATCGTCATGTTTGTATCAAAATATTTGTACAATAGTTGTTCCATACCCTGCGGCGTTGTTTCTAGGGTATATTGACTCATGGTACAGAGTAAAGCCTCTTCATTGCCGTGACAGCAACAACAACGAGATTGGGGTTGAGATATACACATTTGATCTGTATTTCTGTACACTGATTTTTTAGTTTTTAAGCCAGCTCTAGGCTTATAGCAATATGTGTCTTAGATGAAGTCCAAAGTGCTCATAGGGCATCACATGGTCGGGCAGAGCCTAGTGACGCTCCCTCTTTGTTATTGTTGTTTATTTAATTTATTGATGTTTATTTAAATTTTTTCGTGTTTTTGATTACCGCTAGCACACACTGGAGCATAAGAGCCGTTATTGTATTTGTACAGCGAGTGTTTAACAAACGTAAACACACGAACACCAATTTCCGCACACGCCCCGCACACACACACACGCACACACACAGGGACGAGGTCACAACACTTAGCTCATAAACGTTGACAATTAATATAGCAAATGGCTGCCATTGAGCTAATTAGAAACGCTCAATGCGAGTGCAAAGCTGGAAGTGGGAAATGCAGCCAAAACGGCTGCTCGGGCTAATGGAATTATTTGTAGCAATTAAATAGTAGCCCAGGGAGCGTTGTGACCCGCACGGCCCCCACACGGCAAACAAGCAAATGGAGTCTGGCAAATCGATTGCTGAAATGTTTATTAAAATCAAATATCTAAGAGAGTTTTACAATTTTGCACCACGGTCTGGCAGCAGGGCGCGAAATTCGCAGGCGTGAAAGGCTTCAGGGTCATGTAGTGGTACGGTCCAATACTGATGATCTGCTCCAGATAGACATTGAAATGCTCAAAGTCCAGGTACTTCCAATGGGGGCACTTGTAGATATGATGGTGACTGGCCAGCTCGTCGATGACCCATTCGCGCTGCTGTGAGTTCTGCATTTGCAGCGGCTTCTGCAGCGGAGAGTCGTTATTAATGAAGTGCTGTGTCACCGTGTAGGACAGGCCCCCGTTGAGCGAGGACTGGATTTTGGGATTGTCGAGCAACTCCTTGAGCTCTGGCTCTGTCTGCCTGGTCTTCAACGAGAGTATATACCAGGCTGGCATCATGTTGAATCTGACTGCCTTCATTAGTTGCTGAGTATGTTCCTTGCGCGCGTCCCAGTCGAACATCATCCAGCGAAAGGCACTCATGAACACCTCCATCTCAGAGTTGACGGCGACGACAGTCGTCGTGAGCATTTCGTAGACTTCGTCAGCGTTCAGGTTCAGGAACTCTTCGGTGGCCACAGCTGACAGAAAGAAGCGATTCACTCGAGTCAGCAGCAGGGACTGCAGCATGGGCATCGAATGCGGTGCCACTGCTATATAGAGCCTGAAGGCCTCTCCCTCGCGAAAGAATTCGGCGTCCTCGAAGCAAACCCACAGCTGGTTTATCAGGGGCGGCATTTCCAGAAAGCGTGCCGCGAGATACAAGTCGACGATGGAAGCGCGCTTTGGAAGCATGTCATCCTTGATCATCCACTCGTATGCATCTTCAAAGCCGACTTTCGTTAGCTCTGGCTCGTTGATAACAATCTCTTTTGTTGCCGAAAACTGCTTAAAGTATTCCGTTGACACCTGCAGCACGGGCAAATGGCAATCAAAGGCGTGGCCGTGCACTATCACCTGGACGTCCGTATGCAGCTTGTTCCTCACAACATTGGTTAGGGCAGCTTTCAACGCAACTTGATCGCACTGCAGATTGCATGTGAGGCACTCGTCAGTCAGTAATCCCATTTCATAGAGGGTATACTGAGTGAAGTCCGTTATGGCATTCGACTGATCCTCCTGGCAACTCTCGCTGATCTTCTGCAGAGTCTTATTATCCCTGCAAAAGAAGTGGGATGTGTTTAAAGGCTTTCCTGCCGTGTGCCGAGCTTACGTACATTACTATTTCCTCTGTGTCCGCAGCCAAAGTGCTTTCATCATCAGGCATAGAGGCTCCCTCCATGCTTAGTTCGTCCATTGTATAACGTAGAATTTTCGTTAGTTTTATTGAGCTCGTGTGCTACACAGAATAAAAATCAATGCTTACTTGGGCAAATAAATTGTTTTAAATGTTGCTTAGGTGTTGCTGCTGTCTTAACACAATATTTGTGCTATTAACAGCTTTATTTGCGGCTGGCAAACAGAGCCCGGCCAACTACACTTAAACTGCATTTGCACAGCACCTAGAGCAGGCAACTACAACGACCGCAACTACAAGACTTCAAATCTCTAGTTCGTTGTTCGTTTTTAGTGGCTGCCTCTGCTGGAGCTCAAGGGCTTAGCTTAAATGGAAGTCGGACCGATTATCTATGCAGGCAGCCCCATGTGCTGGCCGCCTCATCTCATATCAGGCAACCACAAATTCCAGTCATTACAGGCAATGACTGTAAGCGAAGGCTGGCCAAGATTTTATGTGGCAACAACAAGCAAAGCAGTTAACCAGTTTACCAGTTTGCCAGTTGCGAATTGCGAATTGGGCATCCGACCATTCAGGTGAAGGCTAACCGGACATCGAGGCAGGGCATTTGGAAAATTGAGCTTAAGTCGCAATTAAGCAATTGCCCAACTATCGAGTGTGCTCGCTCGGAGCCGAGTCAGGCCGGCTTGGATAAGAGCTCTCCGCTTTTCAATAAAGCTGAGCCGTACTCATCCTCCATAACTCCGGCTGCCAGAGGAGCTGAGCAGTCGCCGCAATAAATAGCGACAGCCAAGTGTGGCACGGGCTGCACTCAGGCTTCTCTGATTTGAATGCATCGCTCGGCATTTACGTGCTGTGGCCTTTTGGTCCAGTAACTGCAAGCTCTATACAATATTTAAAGCACAAATGCTGCACAATGTTAGCCGGAGTAAGCTCGAGCTCAGCAACAGCGTCGCCTCGACTCGCTGCTGGTGTGGCAAGCGCCACAACTTGCGGCAGCCCACAGAAAGCAAATGGAGCATTGCGAGCGAATAAAAGCAAACAACAATTTTTTTAATGCTTTGCAATAGCCAACTTCGGGGCTATTCGCAAGCGTTAAGGCAACTTTGCGGCGATTTTTTCTTTAAGTGGAAAACTTATGCCTTTGCCATCGCGCGAATGCGTTTCCTGCAACGAAGCTGAAAAAGTGGGCAGTGAAACTGGCTCCAGCAGACCAAATGGCAGTGGGCTGAGCTCGCTGGGCGCCAAGCATAAATTCATGATTATTTAGAATGCTCGACTTGGAATTTGGCATAGATTATGCAAGATTTAATTGAAATCGAAACTGAAATTTCAATTGAATTGCGGCTTTAATGCTGCGCGCACTGCCATCAAGTCGGGATGATTGTCGGCTCTGCGCTCTGGCCAATGAATAACAAATTACCATAAACAATACAATTGAATGAGCAGCAAAAATATAAACATAAACTCGCACACACAGCTGAGTCGCTGTGGCCATAGACACATGTCTGCACACACACAGGCGCATGTTGGCGGCCCATCAAAATGCTAATAATCAGCGTTATGTTGGCCCGCTCATACGGCGCTTGGTGGCGCGCTAATCCCGGCACGCAGCATCAATAAGTCAAACACGTCAATGGCAAGCACTGCCAGCAGAAGCGGAAAAAAAGAAACAACAACATAAAAACAATAATACAACAACGAGAACAGTGCACAGCGAACAGCGGGGACATCAGCAGCCACGATGCTGACTCAAGCAAGGACAAAGACCAAATTTATTGTTGCTCAATGTCGCATTTATCATCACTTTATGCTACTTAATCGAGTCGTCGGCGTGCGTTCTTCTACGCCCTGTTTCCGTCCCGCTTCCAAAAGTGTTTCATTGTTTACTTTTGCCTGTTACCGCTCTGACTGCGAGCGTCAAGCACACGCTTATTGTTTTTCCAGCTCGCTCACACACGTACGCACACACACACACACACACACACACATACACACACATACACACACAGACGGAAAGAAGAACACGCACGTGCTTAAGTATTTTCCAGCGTCTTTTTATGCTTTATGGCGCCATTGAATTCTTCGCTTGTTTTCTTATTAAAATATAATTTATATGTGTAGTCGCAGCAAGGACAAGGACAAAGCAAAAGCCAGGACCAAGGCATCAATTGTTTAATGGAAAACAGAATCAGCAGCAACAACAAAAAGATATTTGTCATCAGCTGCCAGTTGAAACTTAGCTCCTGGAGCCCAATTGACATTTGTTTTCTTATTTATGTCCGCGACAAAAGGAAATATTTGGTTCATGAAAGTGCGGAGAGCTATTTGGCAGCTGGATAAATGTCACCTCAAACCTGTGTATTTATTCAGTCTTTATTTTAATTTCAATTCCATATATATTCAGAGATTGTCATTAGGCTTCAGCACAAATAATTTATTAGCTAAAATACCAAGCAATAAAAGTAATCAATGAAATATTTTTATTTTGTTATTTAAATCATTTCTGTTCGCTTCTTGCTGAATGCCGAAAGCCGGTTAAATTCGTTGTCAAAAATATATAAAAGTCCCAAATTGAATTACGATTGTGTTAATAACAATGCACGAATGCGTGCGACTGTCAGCAGCAATTGGAAACGCTTGTGTCCAAAATAAGATTTTGCGGTTAATTGAAAAAATTTACTCAAACATTTTCATTTAATTTCAGCCTTTAATGAATTTGATAGAAAAGACCGCGCACATACCATTAATAAAAGGCCAAATACATTTTTGTATACATGGCGAACTCTTATTTTTTTAAAGCTGCTTATTATTTTTTTATTATTCAAATATTTAAATATTTTATTTTGGCTATAAATTAATTCCATTCCCTAAATAAAAGGATTACTTATAAACGTGTTTGTTGTCTACTTCAATTTACCTGCAAGAGCGAGTGCGCGGCTTGGTTTATATTGAAATACCTAAAATTCTTCAACTAAATTATGATTTAATATTTATTCTGAAAATATACCAAAAATGTATTCCTCTGCAAGTTGCTGTTAAGCCGAATCAACTCCCCGACATGAAACTAGTTTGCGTTTACAACTTTTACAAAATAAATCCCAATGAATCCGAGTAATTGACTACAGCAGGTGAGCTTATTCCGTACGAAGAGTAAATCAGAATATATTTTCCCTTATTTTTATTTGTAATCAACTGCAAACATAATCGATATACATATTACGGAGTGCTGCTGAATGATGAGCAATTTTGTTTGAGCTCAAGAAATATCTCTCTTTTTGTTTTGTTTAGTCCATATATGAGAATAAACATATATAATGCAGTGCCGTTGAGTCGATACAGCAAATGCATGAAACAGATTGTGATTGCTTGGATTACGACATTAACATAAGTTTTTATCTATCGGCGCCATTTGGGTATTGGTAGTCGTGCAGACAGTGTCAATCACATGCCATAAATAAATAGGGCTCAACTTTTTTAATTAAATGCGAGGGCGAAGTTGTAAGCGTGTGAATCTGTTTGTTAATCAACACTCTGTACGGAAACAGACAAAGTTGTAATGAGTTTATTAATCAGCCATAAATTGGCACACCAGGGCTCTCCAGAAGACTCTCATAATTCCTAATGAGCGAGAGAGAGAGAGCGAGAGAATGTCTATAAGCAGCAGATTTCGAGGGCCCATTGACAAGACAAACATGGCCCGAGAGCTGCGGCTGGTAAGCCAGTTGGTCATTGTCGGGCTTTAAGTGCAAGGCCATGTTAAAGCGCTGCCATGGCGTTTGCTTAGTTGACTAACCCAGCGACCAGCCAGCTAATTAATGTGCAAAGTGTCAATTAATCAATCAGTCGATCGATCAATCCTAGCATCCCACTTCGACGGAGTCAATGAAAACGCAGTGCCAACGATTACCGTCTAAATCCGCTAGTCAAAGGCGAGCAATCCTTGCGAATGTGTGTGGGTGGGGGCTTATACGTGGACAGGATAAACTCAAGGCACTGTCGACACGGGCAGCTGCAAAAAGCTGGCGACAAAGGCGAACCGGTCAAAGAGTGCATAAACAGAACGTGAAGAGCAAAGCGAGAGCCAAAAAGAAATCAAATAATGAAAGGGAAACCAAACTGAAGCTGATGAGAGCTCAAACCGTTTGGCCAAGCAGCAATACAAAATGTATTCGTCTCGGGAGTGACCTGTCGACGGATATCCTACATTTATATATTTACCGTTCACTTGCCTGATATTTATGCCAAACTATTTTAAGAATTGTGTGATATGATTTGAGAAAAGGTCAAAGGAAAGGACAATTTAAATTTGTATGAATTATTCCTTTAAAATTATAGAACTCTATGTTTATGAGCTCTTAAGTTCTATTTCTATTTATGAATTTTTATTTTCATAATGCGTGAATCCTGTATGGATATGGATGATGGATGGGTCAACCTGCATCTGTAAGCATTTATAGGTAAAGGCATTTACATTTATGAGAGCCCTTGGCAGTGGCAGTGTATGCTGGGTATTTATAGAAAATTCGCAATTCGCTGGCCGTTTCATAGCAACGATCTAAGAGCTTTTGATATACGTAGGAAAAACGTTTATCTACTGGGAGACTGGTTAGAGTGGAGCTGACGAGGCGACAGCTAATTATGAGCAAATTATGTACACGAGCGAATACCCTTGAAGTGATTAAGTCGATTGAGGCGCCAGCAGCGACAAATAAATCGAAATTGGTTTGCGGCTCAAGTGTTTAAGGATGGACTCGAAAAGCAATCGCTCCTATTTCCTTTGTAATGAATTGTGTAACTTGCAAATTGTTCAAAGCGTTGGCTTAATTGGCGGCATTTGATATCGTCTCAGATAAGCACTTATCGAGTTGTCAAAAGTTGCCTGGGCTACCTTGAAGTCTGGCCCCTGCGACTTAAATGAGCTGCGAATTGCAGCTGGCTGACTGAATTTAGCAGCTCTGTCCTTAAAGCCGCTGCCGATTCCACAGGCGGAACAATTAATTGCGCCACATAAATCTGCCCGGGGGCACCTCTACGACTGTGGCTCAATGTTTTTGCTTTGCGTTGCCCTGATTAATGTCTGACAGACAATTTGGCACTTCAGGTGGGATCGCTACGTGCGAGTTGGTTACGCTCAAGCTCTGGCATAATTTGACAAACTTTTATGTGCATCCATTTGGCTTTCACTTGTCGCTGTCGCCGTCGCCGTCGCCGTCGCAGACGCAATTGTTCCAAGATGATGATGGCATTACCAGTCGTGAGCACTTAACGCAAATGGGTTAAAGTCTGCACTGCCATCCATTTGGCAATGCAATCCAGGTCTAATCCTGATGCCGCCTCATGTCGGGGCGCAGTCAACAACTGGCTGGGTAATTAAAGCTGGCATCGGCTTCTGCACTTAGCTCATTTAACGGAGACATGAATTAGGCGTTTTACGGTCAACATTCGCGTACTTGAAGCAATTGAGAGATTTGTATTTGTATTGAGTAATAGGGCAGAGCAGCCTCCTCAACAGCATCCGCTCTCGCCATTCGCCATTCGGCATTCGGCATTTGGCATTGCGCAGACTCCAAACTGCTCGGCTCCTAATGTGGCTCTGTGGGTTAGCAACATGTTGATGCCACTTGCTCCAATGTGGGTTACGGCAATTTCTGTTAAGTGTGTCGATTTCTGCCTCTGCGCTGCTCGTGTGTTTGTCCGTGGCAGCCGCAAATTAAACGAATTGTGGGTCGGAGCTGGCAACATTTGTTGCTGTCAGCCAGATCGAGCCCAGCCAATGAATGAGTTGCCAAATGCTTCTTGCCACAGGCTCTTTCACAGCTGCACTTAGATTACTAACACCCATACCTCATCGCCAATCTCTTTTATTTACTATTTTACTTAGGGGAGACGTGAACTCGCTGCAATACGATATGATTGTGTAATATAAATTATAATTAAAACATTTATGAAATATTTCTGATAAATAGATAAAGTCAATTTCAAGTATTTCAACTATCCACTGACAACATTCAAACATAAAAACTATTTTGAGTTGTTTAAAACAGTTTTTTCTTCGGTTCGGCATATTTTTATTAATATGCGGAAATGGCTTTAAAAAGTGTTTTATGTTTATTTAATTTTTACACTTTTCCAGCGACACCGCCGCATACATATCAATTATGGTATGCATGTGCGGATGAGGTCCACTTTGTATGCAGTTTTTATGTCATTCCATGTGCGAATTGGCCGAACGTTTTGTTGACGAAACTTATCAACAATTCAATTTGAATAAAAAAAAACTCGTGACTCTACGACAAACCGTAACTCATTCTTCTGTTCAATGCATTTTTCAGCACATAAACTTTGACTGTGTGTGTGTTAAGCTTTGGTATTTGAAATATACCATCTGCCTCATGGCTCCAAACTCATCCATCACATGCAGGCAGCTACGCGCGTTTCAGCCTGTCAGCATTTGCCAATGCAATCATTTTTATAGTACGTGTGTGGCTGCGTGCGTGTGTGTGTGTGTGAAATAGAGCGCATAACCACACCAGTAAACTAATATGCGATGCTGCGACTCCACTTTTTTCCCCAGCGCATGCAGACGAGCTGCAGACAATGACAATGGGCGAGTGCGTGTGTGTGCGGATGGGAGTGTCAATGGCAGTCTGCACAGCTTAGAGCCGTGAATGAGCACAATGCGAACGTAATTTACGGACCGACCGAAAAATTCAGTTTTTAATAGCCGCTAGCGTTTGTCGGGCCAAGCCCCAACTATAAAGAATGTTTGCGTCGCCGTTGTAATTCGGCGAGCATAACAAACGTTTGCATATTGAACTTGACATATTCCGGAGCTGGCTTTGGCAACATTTTGCCAAGGGGTCTCTGCTGGGGCTGTTGAATTGGACTTTAGTACGAAATCAATGTGGAAGCTTAAGCTGCCAGCAGCTCTTGCTGTCCTCGAGCAACAATGATTAAATTGTGTTTGCATGTGCTTCAATTTTGCCATTATTATAACAATCTCTCGAACAATCACAGGCCCTTCAGCTGGAATACATGCTCGCATAATGGAGGGCCCAGAAAGAGTTGAGTCCGTTAGTCAAGTGGGTCAACACTTTGACCACACTTCGCCTGTCCTGCACAGACACTTCACTTGACGCACTTATACATTGACATGCTGGCTTCCGATCCTTAAAGCTATCGATTTGTCAGTTTAAAGCTTCGGCTTCCACCCAAATGCCAGTCGAAGCGTGATGCCAACTAAGCTTCGGTTATTCAATACTGAATAGTTGCCTGATTTGTTATGTAAAATTCAATTTTCGCTTTTCCCTTTCACGCACACGCACACGCACACGCACACGGCACACACACATGCACGCATTTTGCCGCTGCATTTAATGCGAATAAAGCGACAACAAAATACTGCGCCCCAAAGTATGCTACACTCAATTGGTTTTAATTGGCGCAAACAACGTGTTGCATCGCCGCAATAATTGCAAATTCGGCTGGTCTGCAGCTGGCATAGTTAATATTTAACTGTATACGAGTCCTAAGCCCCGAAAATATTGTAAATTGTATAGTCCATGGAATATTTACACATATATTCAGCGAGGGAGTTTATTCGGCAGTTCGAGTTGAAGTTAATTTTGCGGCTATTATCAATGAATTTGGGCGCATGAAATTATTTCGCTGGGCATATTAATTAGCTAAATTGCTGCAGCTGGGTTTTCTGGCATAGTTTCTGGTGCAAAACTGAATTTGCTGAGCGGAGGTTTGCACAAAGTTGCCATCATGCATAATGTCTCCTTGTGCTCTCTATTTAGTTTGTGTAGCCTTTGAGCTGCAAAATTAAATAGCAAAGCAAAGTGCGCCGTTGGCAGCTTTTTATTTTATTTTTTTAGTTTCACAGTTTTTTCCCTTCTTTTTTTTTGGCAGCAAACAAGCCGTGGCGGGCACAGCTTCCGCCTTTGCCTGTCAGTGGCATGTGTGGTACGGGGGAGGCGTGGCGCGCGCGCCTCCAGTGGCCGTATGGCATGTGCAAAAGTAAAAACGAAGTTGCGCAAAACTTTTTAATATGCTTGCGAAATTTTATCAAAACTACAAAATTGCAGCAAAGTGCCAAGTGCCTTGTGAACGGCAGCGACAGCGAGAGCGACAGCAAATGCCGCTGCCACTGCCACAGCCAGTGCCAGTGCAACTGCATCTGCGGCTGTTACTGTGAGACAGCAAAGGGCGCAACTGAGCTAACGGAGTTGGCCAAACAAAACACAGTCAAGCGAAACCTTCAACTCAATTTGGCAATCGCATTTCTTGCTCTACTTCCGCCTATTCAACTTGACTCGATTTGTGTGTCGGCTACACGTGTGTGCCTTGTGTGTGTGTGTGGGTCTGCACCGCCCATCTGTCGCTGCCTTTATGTGTGTTTAAGTGGCAATGCAAATGGCAACATTTTGGCGAGCACTTCACTCTTTGCCACTGACAGCTACACGACATTTCATTTCATTTTTTTTTTTTGCCCCCTTTTTGTGCTAAATTTAATTGCAATGAAAATTTCCATCCACTTGCAACTTGTGAAAGTTCACTGACAATCGCGCTTCGGGGCATGCAGCAAACCGTTGTCGGGCTCAACGGCTCTTACCCAGACTAAAAGTTGCCCGGGTGGCTATGTGTGTGTGATGGTGTCTCTGATTAATTGGCCAAAATTAATTTTACATTTTAATGTCAAATAAAAAACTCGCGCTAGTTAGTGAAAGTTGACAGCAGAAGTGCTTTCCACTTAAACGAATTAAATGAGCACGCTGGGACATAAAGCAATTCCCACGAAATGGAAATAAGCTGGAGCAAAACTTTTGGCAAATGAATTCGGCCAAAAAGTACAGGGTATGTATATGCGTACATGGCCACAAATATGATACGACATCTGTGTAGACTGTGAGTGTATGCCTTCAGCTCGGAATACCTTTATACAATTTATAATATGTGGATATCAAATATTATGACAAACTCTTCCCCTTCGCTGCTTATGCTTATTGCTCATTATTATTATTATTATTATTATTCATTTATTTCATTGCTACCTTGTTTCAGCTCATCTATGTTTGCTTATCTCTTAATTAATTCATTTTCAGCCCACCATATCCACATTGTTTCTTACAGCATGACTCGATGCGTTATTCAATTATTAAGTATACGCACCGTCTGACAGCGCGTTGCTAAAAAGTCAAGCGAGACGTGTTCAACTGCAGCTTCAGCTGTCCGAGTCAAGCACTAGCTTCTCAAACTACGATCTCAGCTTCAATATTGTTTCAATAATGCAATCCATTTATGCCGAAGCTGAGCTTAATGATGCAGCCCAGTGCTCAAACAGCCGACTCAATGCCACATATGGCACGTATAATTATGTAGACAAGTGGCTGACCATCCAATTATTGGGTATGAGCGCCAAGGCCTCGCCAGTGGGGCAGTAAATTAACTCTGTTGCTGCTGCCACTTCGAGCACGCTGTAAATAACAAGCGACACAAAGGACGGCAAAGCACGTGTGGGCGCGGGCACAAAGCAAATGCGGGCATCAGCATTCGCAGTGTGTAAATCAGGATCAAAGTTCGCAGGACATGATTGTAAATTATAAGAAGAGCAGCTCGAGCTAAGCAGCTACAATGACAAGGCAGTTGGGTAATAATGATGACAATAACTCGATGATGATGCTGCCTTGCTGATCTGCTGCGAAGTTGAGCTCCAGCTGCCAGACCTCATCTCACCTGGTAAGCTCAATGGCAAGAAAAACAGCGTGTGCCAAGTAATTGTTGTTGTTGTTCCTTGTGAAAATAATGCACAAAACTTTACACAACAAAACCAACAGAGGTGGCAGGCGGCAGGCGGAGTGGAGGGGCAGGGGTCGATGGTAAAGTACAACTTTGCTATACAAATTTCTATCAAAAGATTAAGCAAAGACAAACAAGTGAGAAGCAGTGACGCAGCCGCTGGCAAATTTGCCCCCTCATGCTCGTGCCACAGGACCGACCACTTGCCAAGTTTTCACAGATAACTTTAAATATTTATCCTGGCTGTGGCGTGGGCAAGGCTGCCGCTCCACAGTTCGACTGCCACGGAGGTCCTGCAGCTGTCTCTGTGGCCGTGTGGAGCTATGTTTGGCCTGATTTCTGTTTACGTCCGTTTTATGTTTTGTTAGTTTGACATATCAGTGACACTTTTCTAGCCCGCTCAGCATTGCAACAATATTTTATTTTATTGCACGAAAAAGTGTTCGTTCTCCCCGCGTTCGACATAAAAATACAATTTTTATTTCTGCGTGCGAGTTGTAAACATAAATTTTGAATGCAGCTAAGCAACAAGACTGGCGCAGCATAAAATTGAAAAGATTCCAACTTTTTGTTTCCCCAATCGATTTTTCATATTTTCTTTAAGACGCCCTCAGCCACAAGTCGGGCAACTTTGTGTTCAGCCAGGTGAGGGCGGGGTGCCAGGTGCTCTCGCCAACTTTTGCCCAACTTTGTTGGCAAAACTTTTGGCCGTATAAGTTGTTAATTTGCGAAAAGAAAAGGCGTTTAACTGTGGTGACGAATTCTGATTGTCTCTGCAAAATATCAGCACACCAGCATAAAGCATAAGCCAAGAATTGTGAAGGATAAACGCAAATTTCTTAAGAAAATATATTTAGCTAAAGATATCTGAGTTTACGAGTATAGATAAAAGATATTACTTGATAGCCAAGCAGAGTCTTATCGATATTTATAGCTCGAAATGGAATCATATAGTAAAGATATAATATAAGGCCTCCTAAACTATATACAACTGTGTCGGAGAGCTCAAATCGCCAATTCCAATTCCAACTCCAACTCAAAATTCAAAATTATCTCGATCGAGACAACAAATTGTTTCAGTTTGTGTTTTCTGTCCAAGTAATTGGAAAGTCTGACTAAAACTACTTTTGGTCATGTGTGGAAGCGCAGATCGCTTAGTTGGCGGAGGCGATGGAGGACGCGGCGGTGGCAAGGGCGGAGCGGGTGGAAGTGGTGGAGGAGGAGGTGGCAGTGGCAAGGGAGGAGCGGGCGGAAGCGGCGGTGGTGGACGCGGAGGTGATAGCGGTAAAGATGGCGAAGATGGAGCTGGGAACGGTGGACGTGGTGGGCGTGGTGGTGGCCAAGCAGCAGCCAAACAGAATGACAACAAAAGCAATGAAACACAACAAAAGACTTACAACGGAAAAGACGGTGAAGACGGCAAAGGAGGCGGCGGAGGAGGCGGCGGCGGAGGCAAGGGTGGGAAAGGCGGTCGAGGTGGATAACAACAATAGCAGCTAGCTGATCTGATGACTATATATAGGCTCGATGACATCAAGCAGAGCAAAAGAATAAAGGCTTTATATCAATGCCCTCTCAGCTGGCTGTATACAATATAATGGCAAATGGAGAGGCTTATTGAGAATATGCCAACTGCTTAACTATTCACAGAAAATCTTTATATATATGCACATAGTTCAGAGTTCAGCTAGGATGCATATTCACCCCCTAACTGCAGGCTGAGTTGACAGAGGGAAGCAACCAGTTTGAGAGTATGAATGTTCACAGTTCTGCTGCGAGTCTAATTAAGCTCATTTTTATAGCTGGAAAGAGACTTTAAATTAGTTATATTGACATGTTCATGACACGAGCTGCACTACTATGGCAGTGGTCTGCTGTGACATTAAAGGCAACTTGATCTATCAATTCATTATAGTTGTTATTGCTCATGAATGGAATTTAAATGGTGCAACGCATGGCGCCACGACTACATGATTGACTGAAGCCATGGATGTGTATCTATCGAAATGCCGCTGCCATTCCGTTGCCGGCGCGGCGCGGCGCTTTGTTGACACAAATCAAAGCAGCTGCGTAAATCTTCATCAAGCGTCGGAGTCTTCGTTGGCGGTCGCTCTGACGGTCGGTTGGCAAAAACGTGTGGAAAATACGCCAACTCACGGTCAATTGCAATTCAATTAGACGCAATTAGTGCCTGGGCACGCATGTGGTATGCTCGTCTGTGTGCATGCATACACGGATAGCAGATAGCTAAAGATACAGATGCACACAGACGATGGCATGCCATAGATTACATAGTTGGAGAGCAATTGGGATGAGACGAGCTGAGACGAGACATCGCATGATTTGCTGCTACTCTCTCTCTCTCTCCCTCCCTCTCTCTCTCTCTCTCTCCCTCTCTCTCGCTCCCTCTCTCTCTGTTTTATCAGTCCACATTTACGCAGAAAAAGTATCTCATTAGATGGGCTACAAGGCAACGGCCGCTTAACTCATTCATCATCATCAGGCGGAAGACGGGTCGGGTTACGGTCTCGGATCGGAGTAACAGAATGCTATAGATACTGATACATGACTGTAATGCTGCTGCTGCTTCTGCTGCTGCTGCGAGTGCAGCTTAATTGCGAAATGACCCGTTGAGCTGCTGCCTGGCGCGCTTGCCGAGGGCTGTGTGTGTGCGCCTGGGTATCTTCTGTTTGAAAAATATGTTGCATTTGCGGTGGTGCTGTTGATGCTCGTGTCCGTGTTTAATTAGTCCGGGCCCTGATTATGTAAGACTTGTTGTTGCGCTGCAATATGCACAATGCACATGACCAGGCACCTAATTGGCGCAAGCAACGCGACTCAAAAGATCCTCGTTGTCATTTGTCTTTTGATTTTCCTCCTCATTGGCTAATGTCTATATGGACACAATACGAGTCAGCCGAGGAAAGACAACTAAGAGCATACTCGACTTGCAGCTAGCCTAAGCCCGTTCCCGGACAGGAATAAATGTTGCGAATATAAATGATAAATGTTAAACTTAGCTTAACACGCACTCAATATACCCTCATTCTCCGATTGTAGGGTGTATAATATTGGAAAAGCGGTAAAAATCATAAAAATATGTGCACATGCCTGGCCGCATCAGGGTGAGTGTGTATGAGTGTGCTCAATCAGGCGTGTCCAAGTGGAGTCGGCAACAACATCAGTCGGAAGATTGAAGTGCAGCCTAGTCATTGTCCTCGGAGCAGAGCACAGAGATGACAACGAGAACGACGGCTGAGCAATAATCACATTATTTGCTATCATTTGATTTGAGCATCGCTCCAGCTCCTCCCTCCTGTTGCCCTTTTAGAGTACAAGGAGTATTTAATATTTTATGAATTGTGGCACGAACACACAAAGATATAAATACGGCTGTGGCATGTACTCGTATTTATGACTCGTTTACAGTTGCCAAGTCAGCCATGGCCCGAGCTGGGGCTAAGAGTTCTCCAGCCGTGTCATCCTGCCGCCAAGATACATTCATTTATGAGGCATCCGCTCAAGTTGAAGGCTGCTCCGCAGCGACGTGTCACTTCAGTTAAAGGCTCCAGCCGCCGCAACAGTAGCAGCAGCAGCAGCAAACAAAATGTTCACAGCGAACGATGCGAATGGTGGGCCGAGGAGGCCTGTCATTGCCCATGATAAGCAGTATTCTTGCTTCCCATTGACATCTATCAGAGCGAGGCACTGGCATTATGTTTCAATAACATTAGTATTACGAGTATTTAGAACACGATGAGCGCAAGAATTGACGTGATAGACACTAAGCAGCTGATGTAACTTAATAAGCATTCGTTGACTATTTAAACTTGACAGGTTTCCCTCAAGCAGTCGTCGGCGGAAATGCAATCTACTCTGGCCATAAATGTCGAAAATGAAATAAAAAAGTTTGCTCATAGTTGGCAGCTATAGCTCTTAATTATAATTACAGCAATTAGCTCTCTACCAAAAGTTAGAAACAATCACTAACTCACTTATCTAGTTTGTATTTCAACTCAGCTCAGCTCAGCTCCGCTTCGCACGTTTCATTTTCTGCCTCCTCTGCAAGTAAGTTCACATGATTTGTAAGCCGCTCTGACTCAATTGATGCCCACTAACCTTCCCCTCTCCCCTTTCCCCGCCCCTCCCCCTCCCCTGCGGATGCGGGAGGATACGGATGCGGATGCGGATGCGGATGCGAATGCGGATATACCCTCCCCTCCGCTCCCCTCCCCACTCCCCTCTGCCCTCTCCCCACACCACCCACTCCCCTCTCACACCCCTCCCCCTGCCCACCCACTCCCCTCCCCAACCCCTTTTCCCCTCCCCTCTTCACCACCCCACTTCCCCTCCCCTCCCCAGCGGATGCGGATGCGGATGCGGATGCGAATGCGGATGCGGATATACTCTCCCCTCCCCTCTCCAACCCCTCTGCTCCCCTTCCCACTCCCCTCTGCCCTCTCCCCACCCCACCCACTCCCCTTTCACTCCCCTCCCACTCCCCTCCACCTGCCCACCCACTCCCCTCCCCCTCCCCTCCCCCAACCCCTTTTCCCCTCCCCTCTTTTCCACCCCACTTCCCCGCCCCCTCCCCAGCGGATGCGGATGCGGATGCGGATGCGGATGTTCACATGATTTGTAAGCCGCTCTGACTCAATTGATGCCCACTCCCCTTCCCCTCTCCCCTTTCCCCGCCCCACCCCCTCCCCTGCGGATGCGGGAGGATACGGATGCGGATGCGGATGCGGATGCGGATATACCCTCCCCTCCGCTCCCCTCCCCACTCCCCTCTGCCCTCTCCCCACACCACCCACTCCTCTCTCACACCCCCTCCCCCTGCCCACCCACTCCCCTCCCCCTCCCCTCCCCAACCCCTTTTCCCCTCCCCTCTTCTCCACCCCACTTCCTCTCCCCACCCCAGCGGATGCGGATGCGGATGCGGATGCGGAGGGTATATCCGCTATACCCTCCCCTCCCCTCTCCCCCCTCTGTTCCCCTTCCCACTCCCCACTCCCCTCTGCCCTCTCCCCACCCCACCCACTCCCCTCCCACTCCCCTCCCCTGCCCACCCACTCCCCTCCCCCTCCCCTCCTAAGCCCCTCTTCCCCTCCCCTACCCAGCGGATGCGGATGCGGATGCGGATGCGGATATACCCTCCCCTCCCCTCTCCCCTCTCCACTCCCCTCTGCCCACTCCCACCCCACCCTTTCCCCTCCCCTCCCCACTGTCTCTGTGACGTAATACCCATGACGTAATACATATGACGTAATAACTATGACGTAATACCTGTGACGTAATACCCATGACGTAATAACTATGACGTAATACCCATGACGTAATACATATGACGTAATACTTTTGACGTAATACCCATGACGTAATACATATGACGTAATAACTATGACGTAATACTTATGACGTAATACCCATGACGTAATAACTATGACGTAATACCCATGACGTAATACCCATGACGTAATACATATGACGTAATAACTATAACGTAATAGATATGACGTAATACTTATGACGTAATACCCATGACGTAATAACTATGACGTAATACCCATGACGTAATACATATGACGTAATACTTATGACGTAATACCCATGACGTAATACATATGACGTAATAACTATGACGTAATAGATATGACGTAATACCTATGACGTAATAACTATGACGTAATACATATGACGTAATACCCTCCCCTCCCCTCCCCTCCCCACTCCCCTCTACCCTCTCCCCTACCACTCCCCTCCCCCTGCCCACCCACTCCCCCTCCCCTCCCCAACCCCTCTTCCCCTCCCCTCTACCCCCTCCCCTCTTCCCCTGCCCTCCCAGCGGATGCGGATGCGGATGTGGATGTGGATGCGGATGCGGATGCGGATGCGGATGCGGATGCGGATATACCCTCCCCTCTCCCCTCTCCCCTCTCCCCTCTCCCCTCCCCTCTCCCCCTCCCCTCTCCCCCTTTCCCACTCCCCCTCCCCAACCCCTCTTCCCCTCCCCTCCCCAGCGGATGCGGATGCGGATGCGGATGCGGATATACCCTCCCCTCTCCCCCCCCCTTCAGCCCTCTCCCCACCCCACCCACTCCCCTCCCACTCCCCTCCCACTCCCCTCCCACTCCCCTCCCACTCTCCTCCCACTCCCCTCCCACTCCCCTCCCACTCCCCTCCCACTCCCACTCCCCTCACACTCCAACTCCCCTCCCACTCCCCTCCCACTCCCCTCCCACTCCCCTCCCACTCCCCTCCCACTCTCCTCCCACTCCCCTCCCACTCCCCTCCCCAACCCCTCTTCCCCTCCCCTTCCGAGCGGATGCGGATATACCCTCCCCTCCGCTCCCCTCCCCACTCCCCTCTCCCCACCCCACCCACTCCCTCCCCCTTTCCTCACCCTCCCCTACCACCCCCTCTTCACCAACCCCTATTCCCCTCCCCTCTCCAGCGGATGCGGATGCGGATGCGGATATACCCTCCCCTCCCCTCTCCCCTCTCCCCCTTCCATCTCCCCCCCCTCTCCCCCTCCCCTCTCCCCCTCCCCTCTCCCCCTCCCCTCTCCCCTTCCCCACTCCTCCTTCCCCACTCCTCCTTCCCCACTCCCCCTCCCCAACCCCTCTTCCCCTCCCCTTCCCAGCGGATGCGGATACGGATGCGGATGCGGATGCGGATGCGGATGCGGATATACCCTCCCCTCCCCTCTCCCCTCTCCCCTCTCCCCTCTCCCCCTTCCATCTCCCCCCCTCTCCCCCTCCCCTCTCCCCCTCCCCTCTCCCCCTTCCCCACTCCTCCTTCCCCACTCCTCCTTCCCCACTCCCCCTCCCCAACCCCTCTTCCCCTCCCCTTCCCAGCGGATGCGGATACGGATGCGGATGCGGATGCGGATGCGGATGCGGATGCGGATGCGGATGCGGATGCGGATGCGGATGCGGATGCGGATGCGGATATACCCTCCCCTGCCCTCTCATCTCCCCTCCCAACGCCCCGGTGACTTGCAGCTTGTTTGCCTGTGCGTCGATTATGATATTCCAAATTTCGTTATTCTTTTTTTTTTTTTGGCATTTTCTGCTATCCTACCAAATAATCCGAGTGCCACATATATATATATAAGCCCATATTTACAGCTTAATTGCATTTTCACATGCTGCCGCCCTCCAAAAGTGCTGCGAACCTGGGCAGGTGTTACTTTGGTGGCTGCCACACTGAGCAAATATTCGATTGTCATATGAAGCCTGAAGAGCAAAATTTGTTAATGAAAGAAAAGCCCTGAATGTGCTTTATAGGCAAAAAGTGCCAATTAGACTGTTCTTAGTCAACAACATTAATAAGAAAATAGAATTTCAATGATAATTAAATTTGCTATAAGCTTTTGCGGCTATTGAAGCCAATGTTGCGTCAGCTTAACATAATGAAATTTACTTCTGAATATATAAATTGAATAATGATAATAATAAATCCATAACATTTCATTGTTCTATTCTATATTACCTACCAAACCGATTTCCATTCGTAATTTCTCCCAGTGAAAGAGGAAAGATTTAGCTCCGCCATGTTTCATTTAACAAAAAAGTCTGTAAATATTTATGCACTCCCTCCATTGCACGCAGGAATAAGCGGAGACCCACTGTGTCCGCCTGGCAGTCAGCTCAGCTGTCTGGGCTCACTTAACTGACAGCAGGCTTAACACTGCATCGCTGACATTGTACGCCCAATTGGAACTGAGTGTTTTTTGTGCGATATTTAATTTCATGGCAGACTATCCCAAAGCAAATCAAAATATATTTAAATAAAGAGTCGATAGAGCTATGTGTTCCTTGACACTTGCCTATAACAATCGCAGGTTAGATTACTGAACAACTTAGATATGAAAGGTTTAAAAGAATCGAACATAAATGGGAGAGGAAATGTGTGATCACTACTCAGGGCATGCGTTATGGGGAACTGCTCTTTGATTTGCTTCTATTTATACCCTGAGCCCATTGAAAATGGGAAATCAGGGTATAATGTTTTTGTGAAAATATATACAGGCAGAAGGAGACGTCGCAGACCATACTAAGTATATATATTCTTGATCAGCTGAGTTGATATAGCCCTGTTCGTCTGTCCGTCCGTCCGTCCGTCCGTCTGTGTGAACGCAGCGATCTCGTAAACCACAGAAGCTAGAGAGCTGAAATTTGACATGTATACTCCTGAATACCATACGCTATACGAGTTTTTTCAAAAATTCGATAACCTTTCCCGTTCTCTTTTTATCGATAAATTTCGATAACTTTTCGTCTTTTTTACGTACCGTAAAAGCTAGAGACATGAAATTCACTGTGTAGATGCCTGTTGTGAATACAGACATTTTGTAATTTTTGGATTTTTTATGCGACGCCCCCTTCGCCTTAAATTTGCAAAAAACGCATTTCAAATACTAGAGACTTGTGCTTCGGCACATACACACATATAAATAACATAATCATGCCCTGAAAGTTTGAATAAAAAAGTCCTGCTAGAAAAAAAGTTATTAAGCATTTAATTTCCACAACATAAGCCTCTTGCAGCCCAAGCGCAGTCGCTACGTCAACTGCGCAGTTGGCAGAGCGTGTGCTTGAGCGTGCTTGCAATAGGTGTATATGTAAGCTAAGCATAGAATATTTGAAGTATCGGCACTTCACAGGGCTCAGGGTATCTCCTAGTCGAGCCGTCTCGACTAGAGCATTCTTACTTGTTTTAAAGCTGCTTATTTGCTGTGGGATTTGGACAGCTGGTGAGCTGCACTGCACTGCAGCAGGAACAATTGAAACGTATGCAGACTCGGTCGAAAAGCTGTTAACCACCTGCTGAACAAGGAGCGCCAGCAGAGTTGACTAGGGAACGTGAGTGAGTTTTGAAAATGAGCAAGCCGAGAGCTGTGTGTGAATGCAGTGTGACCAGTAAATGGCCAATAGTTGTTGGCTTTGGCTTTGACTGCCACCCGCTCAATGTGGGCTGCTTGCAATGAATATTTTTGCGTCAAACACAAAAACTTTTTGGGGCCAAAAGAAGTGCCAGATGTGTGCGGACCCAAAGTGCATGGCGCTGCGAATTTGGCTTTGGGCTCACATGGCTAATACAATGCTTCTTGTGCACTGCTCGAATACCCTCACTGGGTGGGTTTTTATAGTGTGGCTCAAGATGAAGCTCATTGCGTACTGGCACAAAGACAAGACTTTGTTTAAGAATTATATTATGTAGTCAGATGGATATAACATAAATTGAACTAAATATTATCACAATTACTGAAGTGAAGCATATTCAACTGTCGACAGTGCAATGATGGCCTGTGGTTGACGTTCGTCTGCCTAGAGTAAGCCACAAAATGCTCGCTTCCATATGCTTTTTTGTTGCCTCAGCCGAGCTTAATTTGATCTGCTCTAAGGCGTGATTCCCGGAGTGCTGGCCGTTGTCCTGGCACGCAGCATATTTATGGGCAGTGGCAAAGCCGACAATGCACAGAGACTGTCAGTGCTGTGAGGAAGATTTGTGGCTGTGGCCCAGAAGTTTGAAATTGAAAAATAGTTCGACTTTTATGAGTGCCGATGGACGAACGGCCAACAAGTCAGCTGCTTGCACGTGATCCACCCACGACGAGTGCATGTGGAAAACATGCGGCCTGCTTTTAGGCTTAGCTCAGCCCCAAAATCACTAAGCACACATGCCCACACCCACGAACCACGCCCCACTCGCTCACACTTACACATCATGGCTGTGCTTTAATTTTTCAAAATGAAAAGCGTCAAAGCGGTTTGTGCAAATAAAATGGCAATAGCGCAACCTGCCGCGGGGCGACCGAATTTTGTGTGTCTGTCTGAGTGTCTGTCTGTCTCTCTGTTTGCCTGTGTGTCGCTTCAGCCCGTCGACTCGCTTTGTATGTTTGCTTAGCCGCAAATGGATTCCATGAATCATTATGACCGCCAGGCAACAACTGCCGACTTCTTGTGTACACAGTTTGACTTTAATTGCCCGCCGCGCTCTTTGAGTGCGTCCTGGTCGTGGCCTCTAACTGCTAACTTATGCCAAATACGGCCCTATACGCTGACAAATATTTTATGAGCAGCACGCGCTCGCAATCAGGTGTGTACCAGCTGAAAAAGATATTAATATGTGGCTCACACTGCCTCACACAGGTACCCAATCCCACTGCGACAAACGCTCAGCTGGCTTCCGCCTGCCAGCGCGGCGATTACACCACATATGACAATTTTGTCTGGGTTGCCAAATAGGTCTGCCGGACGGCCTAACGATATACGAGGGGAGAGTAGTTCAAAATCTGTTTCCATTTTATAGTATTATTAAATTATACAGTATATATATGTTAGGGTATTTAATAGAAAACATTTTTATATATATATATAATCTTATTCCCTTGATATTTAAGAACTTCAACAAATATGAGTGGCTATGGCACATTTCGGAGCCTTTTAACCAATATTTAATGCTTTATTAATTAATGTGCAAAAGTACATAAAGAGGGCTGCATGTGGCAGCAATATAGTATGATTTTATTAATTTACATATCATATACATACATATATATATTTATATAAATTTTATTTATTTACTCAACTGTCGCAGGACTGCTAAATATTTGCACATGCAACTTAACTCCGCCGGGTATTCGCGTAATTCGAGCTGCAATTAATTAGCAACAAAATCCAGGCAAACTCAACAAAAATAAACTTAAATGCCGCGCGTTGATTTTGCGCCAGCCACTGCGCTCTGTGTGTTTAGCAAATATATATGGCCTGATAAGTTCGGCTCTGCCGTATAATAATTTTATGGCAAGTTTCTCACCCGCTGCAGCATACTTTCCGGTGATGCTGCGGCTGGCGCTGACTTCCGGGAGTTGCACTAGAGACGAGTAATTATGTTCCACTAGCTTAAGCATACACACACTCACTGCTTTACATGCACACTCACTGACACACTCACTGACACACTCACTCATTCACTCACTGACACACACTGCGCTGGCAAAGTAATTAAAATGCTTGGTCCATTAAAAATGTTACTCCATGGAGTTGAGCTCGAAAGTTGAGCCTCCGACTGGAAGCTGCAGCAGAAAATAATAATAATAATAAAAAAAAAAGAACGAATATAAAAACCAAATCGGAACTGAACAAAACAAACTACAACAACTTTAGACGACTGCGCAAAGGCCGCTCTGTTGGCCCACATTTGGCTTTAATTAGCCAACAGCTCACTCGAAGCCGCCCCTGGACTCACCTCGCTTAGCCCTCTTGAGCCGAGCGCGTTTGTCAAACGCAGTTCCGCTGAAAGTTGAGCAAACAAATGGAGTAAAAGCCAGACGATGATAGCCCGGACTAGCACTGAGCTGAGTTGGAATGTGAAGTTAGTTTTAAAGCCAAATATTTCTGTGCTCTCCTAGGAATAGCCATGAATAGTTTCTTAATAAGAGTTTTAGAAAGTAAAGGAAAATAAAGATGTCAAGTCTTAGTTTACTCTCAGTGAAGTTAATATAGCCATGTTGTGCCTAAACTATGTATATAATCAACGGCTGCAAAGAAGAATCTTAATATCTTTGATCTATTCCCCAGAAACAGGACAAGTCTTATATCATATCGTACCAGAGTTCTCAAGCTTCTCTCTACACACAGCCAGGCCGAGGGTCAGCTTGAGGGACACGATTAGAGTGGACCTGTTTATCACTCATATGGATAGAACCTCCGCACACTCTCAAACCCTCTCTGTTTACCCATATGAAACACTCGAGTCGCTTTGATATATTTTGCGTGATTTGGAAATGGTGCGCCGAGTGCTTTTATTATCAGATTACTTATCCACAGCTTGCCCGAGCTGAACTTTGTCCGCAAGTATATTAAGTTGGTATTGCATTGGGAATCGGAGTGCGCTCTGCCTTTGAGCCAAGCCCTCAGCATGGCTTATGCAACTGGCAATGACACGCTCAATATTTATGGCTGATTTATGAAAATATATCATTGGCGATGCTTTGAGCGCAAGTTTCAGCCAGCTACGAGCAAATCTATTTTTCATGTAAGCCATTCAGCAAGAAAGCAGAAACGAGTGAAAAGTATAAATGTGTGTGTGTGTGTGTGTGTGTGTGTATCATGGCCGGGAGTGCAAGACCAACTGCAAGACCAAATAAGTGGAAACCATGAGAGACGAGTCGGCAGCTCGGCAAAAACTTTGTATTTCAATCTGTGCAAAAAGTTTGCGTGCGTCAGCCCCAAGATTGGACGAGTGTGTGTTAATCAATGGTAATGCGTGCTGGCAGGCGAGTATCTCTGTGTAGCAGATTGTGCGGAGCACAAGGTGAATTGCAAAAGAATTACACCTGCGCAGCAAAAGAAACACGAATTTGCAATCAAAAATTTTTGCAACGTGCTAGAAAAAACTGAGCTCTGAGTTGTGGTGCTTTCTCTACTCATACATCTCTGAGATACAAAAAATTGAGATTAAAGGCTGCGGGGCAAGTTGTCAATCGTTGAGCGGTGTGCGTGTGTGTGTGCGTGTGTGCGTGTGTGCGTGTGTATATAAGCTTCAAAAACGCTTTGGCGCT